>CM069863.1:181463329-182090829 GCA_036172795.1 Pelodytes ibericus | reverse complement strand
TGGGGATTGCTATGTTCTTCATAATCCCTTGAGCTTTAATCACTTAGCTCTTTTAAGAGCTTGTTCTTCCCCACACGGTGGTTGTGGAGTCTGCGGTGGTTGTGGTGTCCGGTGCGGTGCTTGTGGTCCTCGGCGCAAGCTAGGAAGCTCAACAGAAGGTACTCGGTCGGAGTACAGGGAGTTCCGTTACAGTGGCTTAATATGCAATTAAACTACATTTCTTTGGGAAATGTGTAATTTGCATATCAGGTCACAGGTGATGTCATAAACAAGAGACAACACAGACACTTTTAAAAACATTTTTCTCTTTGTGTGTGCATTTGCTGCCAATTATGCTAACACAATATAGAGATCATTATTTGTTCTCTCCATTCACAATATAAGGAATGTTATGTTCACAGTTAAATTTTTTTACTCTTCCTCCAAGTAAACCCAACATCTTTATAGACATACAGATCTACTCTCAGCTCTGCCTCAGATCTGAGGCAGAGTCAGTCAGGAGGCTGGCTTTGTTGATTCCCTTTGTGTAGTTGTTCTTTAAATACCAGTTGGTATATAATTGTGAATTCTGCTCTTTTTTTTAATTTTAGTCTGTGCTACTATTAAATGCACCCAGTCAACTATAATACTATGAATTAATTCCTCAGATAAGAATTATATTTTCAGAGTTCCGTGGGAATACACAGTCTGTCCATCAATGTACATTTTATGGTAGCAGGGATGAGGCTGAGACAAATGATCTATGGACTTCACTGTAATCTCAGGAGGTGTCTGAATCTAATTCAGACCCAAGAACGTTGCTTGAAAACCTCTTCATTCTGAGCCCTTTTCACATCTGACTCTTCCCATAAGACAAGTGTTTAAAAAAAAAAAAAGTGAGTAATCTTCACAGGAAGAATCAAAAAAACTATAGCTAGCAAAGTTTGCCAAAAGAGAGATTAATCACACCGATAGGAAAAAGTTAAACTGTATAAAATTGCTTTGTGTTGATCAATCAAGTCGGAAACATGGCAATTAATTCTGATGTAGGGCGACAGGGATTTAATTGTGTGGGCTGGAATTTTTTTTTTTGGGTAGGCTGGATTTAACCTTTTCGATGCTAGAGTCCTATGAACTGCATGATGTCTTGTATATTTGGCTGTCACCTTGAGGGTTAAAGGGATTATATCCCATTATCACTCACTGAAGAAAGAGCTGAGAAGAAGACAGGTAGGAGGGGATTAATTAGGCTTCAAAAAATGCTGAAATCAACTGGAAAGTACAGACATCTAGGCATATTGCGAAGATTATGATTCATTTTTTTTCATTCATTTCGGAGATATGATGAGAGAGTACAGTATTAACCTCTGGTGTGCCCGTTTTAAACAGCCCTATTAAATTACAATAAACGCTACATCGCACTCTTCTCAAGAAACAAAGTTTAACCATTGTCACATAGTTAAAAAGGTTGCAAACAGACATGTAGTCCATCAAGTTCAACCCTTCCAAACATCTCAACGAGGCTAGTGAGAAATGTCCTCCATCCAGCGCCTGTTCTAACCTCAAGGTCACAGGTTCAAATCCTGGCAGGGTTACCTCATCCTTCCAAGGTCAAACAAATGAGTACCATCAATTGTAATAATAACAACATCAGCTGTGGAGTCCCACTGGGAGAAAGGTGCTAAATGAATACTAGTTGCTATTATTATTATTCTAAAATCTAGTGATCTTTCATCTTGTAATGTGTGGTCCAGTAAAAGTCCAAGACTGTTGGGTCTAAAGAGCAGTTTTAGGGCAAAGGTCTAAAACGTGGAGCCCACAGCAGTGAAGTTCCAATGGTTTTTTTTTTTTTTTGTTTGTTTTTTGCATGCTGCGGATCTGCAAATTCTAGAGCTTATTTCAAATATAATTGCCATTTGCATGTGTAATATGATACTGACGTGTCAGGACTATTTAAGATGATCATTGAAACACTGGACTTAAACAATCTTTTTTTTTTTTTCTTTTCTTTATTTTCATTCTTTTCTTTGAATACAAAACAGTTTAGACTTTTACAAAAAAAAAACAAACAAAAAAACAGTAGTATTATCATACATAATACAAAAGACACAAGTCACAAATTACAAAGACAAAAACAGAAAAACCCCCAAGATTCTAAAATCTTTAAAAAACCCATATATAATTGTCCAATTGTTCGGGGGGGGGGGATGATTTTAAGCCATTGCTCGATTTCAATTTTATCAACCAGTTCATGTTCCCATCTTTTCAAAATTGGTGTTAGGTCCTCATAGAGCTCTCGTTTTGGGTCTACGAAGAGTGGATTTTTTAGGTATATACTTATTTTACAGTTTTGGGTAAGCATTAATTTCAATCCTACAATGTCTTTATCATATTTGCCGTATTTTATATTAGCCATTATGTAATTTTTAATTCTTAAGTACTTAAAAATATCAGCTTTTGTTAAATCATACCTTTAAACAATCTTGACAAAAGGCTAATTGAATTGGCGAAACGCGTAGTGCATTGACGTCAGGCGCTGGGGAGCAGCTTCCTGATCAAAGCTGGTGACTTTCTACACAATATCTTAGGGGTTTATCAACTAAAAAGTGAGTTGCAGGTGAGTTTATCTAATCAATTTAGCTATCCATTGTCCCTGGGACAGTCCTGTTCATCTCACCTACAACTCACCTTTTAGTGAACAGACCCCAGGGACTTTGGAGTTCCCCTGGAATGGAGATCTCCTGTTTGCCGAGCGGTTTCCGGATCTCTCATGGTATATCACTGTATGAAGGATTTTACCTCTATTTCACCACTACCAATGGTGAAACCTTATTTGTGGGCAATTAAATGGGTTTTTTTTATATGAAACAACTAACGGCTGTGAGCTAATTCATTACAACAAATAACTTCCACGGAGAGGCCTGTGTAAATAATTATACACATTGTGAGCACACTGAGCAATATTTGCTCTAATTAAGTAGCCATTTGTCTTATATTACAGTGTACTGCTATATACAGATAGCACTATGTTGTCACTTTTTACATACACAACCCCCCCCCCCCCCCCCCGATGTCAAGACCTATATATCTGGATGACCCAGCTTTTAAAGCCTGTGAATATATTTGACATACACTGGATTTTGTTACTTTATTTGCACTAAATTATTTAATATTGTTTATTTATTGCATTGTTTATTTACCATTATTCTTGCTATATATATTTTCCGCTATATGTATAAGTCTCTAAAGATAGATCTAATAAAACAAACTTTTCTTAATGTATCAGATTCAGCCTTGACATGAGGTTTTTGGCTGTTATGACATTAGGTGAGAAGACATAATGTAGAGATAAAGACACAGATGTACAAGCAGTAGTGTATCTCCCACAAGGCAAATAAGGCACACGCCTAGGGCGGCACTTTGCCAGAGGGTGTTAAAGCACACTTCTGGTGCTTCAAACATTTTTGCTCCCTCCCCAACTGTTCAGCAAGCTTTAGCTCCTTCCAATTAATCGGGGTGATGGCGGTATGTAATGTACGTGGTGGGGGTATGTAATGAGGGTGATGGTGGTATGTAATGTACGTGGTGGGGGTATGTAATGAGGGTGATGGCGGTATGTAATGTACGTGGTGGGGGTATGTAATGAGGGTGATGGTGGCATGTAATGTACGTGGTTGGGGTATGTAATGAGGGTGATGGTAGCATGTAATGGGGTGATGAGGCATGTTGTGGGTGTCAATATGGGTGATGGGGCATGTCGTAGGTGTGCTACAGGGTCTAGGACACTTCTTCGCCGCATCTTCATCGCTGACAGTTCAGCGCGGCAGTTAGAACACTGAACTGTCAGCAATGAAGTATAACGCGGCCGTTTCACCGCGGCTGCAGCTATGTAAGAGCTGAGAGTTCAGCACTGAACTGTCAGCTCTTCCAAATGTAAAAGTAAAACGAAAATAACCCCCGCTAATAAATGATTCCCCCCCCCAATAGTAACACTAAACACTAAAGCCCAATACTAACACTAAAATTAACCCCCTAATACTAAAGTCAACCCCCTAAACCCCAATACTAACCCTAATACTAACCCTAATACTAACTGTAATACTAAAGTTAACCCCCTAAACCCTAATACTAACCCCCGACCCCTAATACTAAAGTTAACCCCCTAAACCCTAATACTAACCCCCGACCCCTAATACTAAAGTTAACCCCCTAAACCCTAATACTAACCCTAATACTAACCCCGACCCCTAATACTAAAATGAAACCCCTAAACCCTAATACTAACCCTAATACTAACCCCCGACCCCTAATAGTAAAATTAACCCCTAACACTAAACACTAAACCTAATTCTAACCCCCTAAACCCTAATTGTAAACCAACTAAAATCGGTAAAATACTTACCTTTAGCGATGAAATGTCCCGCGATGAAATCTCCAGCGACGATCTGTCTTGTGCTGTAGAGTCGGCGGTGAAGCGGCTGTGCGGAAGCAGCCGCGATGAAGTGTCCCATCCCCGTGCTACATGGGTGATGGGGCATGTCGTAGGTGTGCAACATGGGTGGCGGGGATGCCTGCACTGTATCTATCCCAATATCTCATTTTAATTTAATCTTCTACATTATGTCTGTCCTAATGCCCCAATATAGTCACTGGAAACCTTTAACTATCCACCGGCTGTTTATGGATGGATGAGAATAATATGAGTTAAAGTACAGCAGCTGGAAGAGCACAGGATCTTCGCACTGCATATTAACCACTAGCATTGAAAGGCTGTTCCATGTATCTACCACTCTTTTAGGTATTGTTTGATCTTCAAATTATAATCTCCTCAATGTATTATTTACGTTGAGTTAAAATCTTTGGTATCTACCAAAACAAAAAGCAAACTGTATGATCTATAACTGTAACACATTTTAAATAATAGTTTACCAATATTGTATACGGAATCACCTGCCGTCTACTCATTTGGGGCTATTCATTAATGGTGAGTTGAGGTGAGTAGCAGGTGAGTTGAAGTTAATAGCAGGTGAGTTGAAGTGATTAGCAGGTGAGTTGAAGTGAATAGCAGGTGAGTTGATGTGAACTGCATGTGAATTAAAGTGAATAACAGGTGAGTTGATGTGAATAGAAGGAGAGCTGAAGTGGATAGAAGGTGATTTGAAGTGAATAGCAGGTGAGTTGAAGTGAATAGCTGGTGAGTTGAAGTGAATAGCTGGTGAGTTGAGGTGAGATGAACATTCCATCTCCCCAGTTCAGCTATACATTGTGCAGGAACAAACCTGTTGAGTTTGCTTAGCGGGGGAAATAACCAGGTTTGTCTCTGCACAATGTATAGCGAAATTGGTGAGATGGAATGTTCATCTCACCTCAACTCACCAGCTACTCACTTCAACTCACCTGCTATTCACCTCAACTCACCTGCTATTCACTTCAACTCACCTGCTATTCACCTCAACTCACCTGCTACTCACCTCACCTTTTAGGGAATAGCCCAAATAAACTCGTGAATACCTAACAAAATCACACTGAAAAGCTACAATTTTCTCAATATATAGAACCTTAAAATTAGAGGATTTTATGTTAATCTGATGCGAATCTCTGAGAAACCACTAGGTGGCAGCAAGAGGCATGCACAATTTATGGAAATAGTCCCTTTTCTTAATTGTGCAGACAGTTTTCAACATTATTACATAAAATAAAATATATTTGACAAGATTATGAAAGCTGAACATTTTAACAAGACAGTTCCACACATCATGGGAGGCTATTTTCCAATTTTCCTTTCAATGTATCTGTAACTGACACAATGTTTTATCTTGTGCAAGCCAGGTAAAGTATATAAAAGCATAAAAGATAAATAAAACCCACCTAAGACTATAAAGCAGAGGCAATAAAGGGACCAGGTCACCTAAATACTGTTTATACCAAGTCGACAACCAAAAATGATGTACACATTGTTTTAAACGCAATAAGTTACTATTGGGGCTATTCAATAAAAGGTGAGTTGAGGTAAGTAGCAGGTGAGTTGAGGTGAATAGCAGGAGAGTTGAGGTGAATAGCAGGAGAGTTGAGGTGAGTAGCAGGTGATTTGAAGTGAATAGCAGGAGAGTTGAGGTGAGTAGCAGGTGAGTTGAGGTGAATGGCAGGAGAGTTGAGGTGAAAAGCAGGAGAGTTGAGGTGAGTGGCAGGTGAGGTGAGGTGAATAGCAGGAGAGTTGAGGTGAGTAGCAGGTGAGTTGAGGTGAATAGCAGGTGAGTTGAGGTGAGTGGCAGGTGAGGTGAGGTGAATAGCAGGAGAGTTGAGGTGAGTAGCAGGTGAGTTGAGGTGAATAGCAGGTGAGTTGACCGGCTCCATCAACACAAAATAGAATAGAACAAGTGAAAAAGACAGTGGCTCTTTAAACACAGCAGGGATGTACAAATGTGTGTATATTCTGACAATGTTTAATTTAATCACTGGAGGATCAGATTCCATGTTGTTTTCATTCATGCCAGAAGCACTGTGTAAGCAATGTAACAGATTTCTTACGCAAGCTTTCATTCCTCTTATCTGCATGTTAAAAAACATTCTGCCCCTTCATCAAAACCACAAGCACTTGTAAGAACTATTGGAAAGCATCACACGCAACACAGACATGTGTGATACAGCAGCTAACAGTCTGCCCTCCATTCTCTGAAACACTCAGGAAAAAAGGAGAACTCTGTGAATGCTGCCTTCACCTGAGGACAAGCAGGGTGCTTGTTTGGCCCAGAAAATAGGCAAAGTAGGACTTTTCTCCAAGCAGAATAACTTAGGCTCCTGCAAGGGTTTTTGCTAGACCCCTACTACTCCCATCACTTTTTTTTTACACTAATGTTTCATCCAGAACTGCTAGTGTGGAATACACAGAACAATTGGTAAAACTCCCATCATGATTAGCCAACAAGGATACGGATTGTGAACAGTCTGCTTCAAAGTACCCCCCAAAAAGGTAATTTTTCTATCTGCTCATGGTATGTACACATGAAAAAAAAATGCACATATATGTGACACTCTGCACATCCATAGAATTAGTCGCACACATATGTAATATGATTACGGAACAGAAGCACATATGATGCACAGAGAAGTTTCTTTGACATTGCCGATACTTGGGTATAAGCAAAAGATGCATATACGTTGACTGAGCATGATGGGTTTTGTAATTCCCAATAATTTGCAGTAGGTTTGTCATCACAGTTGTACGCTCCCCCACCCCCCACCCCTCCTCAGGATGGAAAAGAGGGCAGCATGTGTTCAAAACAATACAAAGTCCTGGATTAAGAGCTCGGAGAGAAGGAGGTCTCAGCCAATCAGGTGAGACTTCTCAACTCTCCTAATTGGCTGAGAGTTCAGAAGCCTCTCCTGATTGGCTCAGTCCCTCCCTCACATGGAGCTCAGTGTAAACTGCAACAGACTGCTGCACCAGGTAAGAAACGGAACCCACACTCTCCCTCTGACAGTATGTGTGAGTGACAGACTGTGTTTGGGTTTGTGGACAACTGTGTGTGTGTAATAGCTAGAAATAGGGGTTGAATGCTCAGAAACTGCCTATCCGGTAACTAGAGGGGTAAAATTCTCTAAAATGCACCTGTCTTGCTGTATGCATATTATAAATATATTATTCCATCTGAAATCTAAAATGGTTCCCAAGGCTTCCTAACAATTTATATCAATTAAAATGTGTCCCTGAATGGCAGCTAGATCTCCACCCGAGGAAGATGGCTGCCTAGCCTATGCACTGGGGTATTTAGAAGTCAAACATGTTGCAGCCTCAGGTCATTGATTCAGGTTAGAGAGCAGACCAGGGTGTAATTGCCCCTCTGCCCTAGGGTTGCCACCCGGCAGGTATTTTACCGGCAGGCCGGTAAAAAATTGGCTTGATGACAATGTTAAGTCTATGGAGGTACCAGCAAGGCCGGTATTTTTTTGTAGAAAAGGTGGCAACCCTACTCTGCCCCCATTGCCAGTCCAACCCTGCTTCTAAGATGCCGTACAAAAAATGACTCACTAAGTGCTTAACCTGCATAACAAAGAATCTAGACATCAGTGAGACCTGTATCAGGTATCAAGTAGGGAGGAAAAGGTCGACCTTGTGTATACTTTTATCCCAAGTTTACTTCCTGCAAGAACATGGAATTAATAAACTCAAATTTAAACATTTAGACTACAGCACGGTGTGCCCCAAAGCAAACTCCAATCTGTTGCATTCGATTTACTGTAATGATCACAGTTCTCTGTCTCACAATCAGCATAATTTGATTTAATCATTTTACATCTTCCCCAACTTATGAGATGACAAAACCCAGCTCATCAGCGGAAACCCATTAAGCTCAGCCGTACAGTCAGGACTTTGTAAACTATGCCGCATAATTAAAGCGAGTCTGGAAAATGGTTTCATTTGTTCAGAGCCTAATTCATCTGTAGCCCAAGATTGGCAAACTCGGTTTGATCCCAGATCTCTGAATCTTCAGAGGTTTTCCAGAGCTTAAAGGACAGCTGTAGCAAAAAAAATGAGGTTGTGTTTAATTAAAGGATTGCAACAAGTGTAGACATTGTACATAGACATGCTTTAATGAAAGAATACAAATAAAGTACCTTTATTGAGCCATCTTTACTCTATATTGCTCCAATAGGAGGCAGACATTTTGTTTAGAATCTTTGGTCAGATCTTTCTTCGTCTGAACCAAGGTGAGTGAAGATCAGACCCAAGATTCTAAACAACATGTCTGCCCCCTGAGAGAACGATATGGAGCAAAGATTCTAACCAACATGTCTGCCCCCTGAGAGAACTATATGGAGTAAAGATTCTAAACAACATGTCTGCCCCCTGAGAGAACAATATGGAGTAAAGATTCTAAACAACATGTCTGCCCCCTGAGAGAACTATATGGAGTAAAGATTCTAAACAACATGTCTGCCCCCTGAGAGAACTATATGGAGCAAAGAAGGCTCAATAAGGCACTTTATTTGTATTCTTTGATTGAAGATTTTCTTTCTAAATCATTTACACTTGATACAATCTTTCAATTAAACATAAGTAAATTTTTTGCTACAGTTGTGCTCTAATAATATAATAAAATGACAAAATAGTGCGCTTAAAACAAACTGTGATAGAATAATAATATTTCTCAAAAATAGAGATAAAGATATGATACACTCACAACACTTTACAAGTAGGAGATGTATTTAGAGCAAAATTCAACTTCTGCTGTTTTCTTCAATGTTGAAAGCTCAAAGAGAAAATGTAACCACAAAGTATCCAATTAGTGGGGTAAAACGGTAACATTTAATAAAAAACAAATATCTGCTTACATGCAAGATTACTGTAACGAACACAGTGGGCGCCACACGGCCGTCAGCAGTCTCTTTAAAACGTTTTCCAAATTTCCACAGGATACAAATGGTTAAAAAGTTTAAGATAAAGGACATAAAAGATGCAGGGTGAGTCCAGGACGCTATGCGTTTCGCCTAATGAAATGGCTTCAACTTGGCGTTGTGCTCTAATGTCTGTGCTCTAATGTCTGTGCTTAAAGGCACACTACCATGAAAATGTTTTACCATTCTATTTACTCTTAAATGAGCAGTTCCGCCTGCAGTGACACCATTTAAAGTTTTAAAGTAAGTGCATTTCACTTACATTAAACACATGTACAATATGCAGAATATAAACTAGGAAGAACTGCCACTTTATGTATTGGGTACATCTGTAGGGTCTCAATTTATAGTGCTTCAAAACGTACAACTTATTTACAATGATCTTGTAATCAGAATGTTGTGTAACAAATAAGAGGAAGATCTTTTATTATGCCTTTTGTTCTGAAGGTATGTTTAACATAGATGTGAAGGAATCAGAGAGATGGGTTGGCCGACCCATTCATTTTATGTAATATGTTACATAGATGTGAAGGAATCAGAGAGATGGGTTGGCCGACCCATTCATTTTATATAATATGTTACATAGGTGTGAAGGAATCAGAGAGATGGGTTGGCCGACCCATTCATTTTATATAATATGTTACATAGGTGTGAAGGAATCAGAGAGATGGGTTGGCCGACCCATTCATTTTATATAATATGTTACATAGATGTGAAGGAATCAGAGAGATGGGTTGGCCGACCCATTCATTTTATATAATATGTTACATAGATGTGAAGGAATCAGAGAGATGGGTTGGCCGACCCATTCATTTTATATAATATGTTACATAGGTGTGAAGGAATCAGAGAGATGGGTTGGCCGACCCATTCATTTTATATAATATGTTACATAGGTGTGAAGGAATCAGAGAGATGGGTTGGCCGACCCATTCATTTTATATAATATGTTACATAGATGTGAAGGAATCAGAGAGATGGGTTGGCCGACCCATTCATTTTATATAATATGTTACATAGGTGTGAAGGAATCAGAGAGATGGGTTGGCCGACCCATTCATTTTATATAATATGTTACATAGATGTGAAGGAATCAGAGAGATGGGTTGGCCGGCCCATTCATTTTATATAATATGTTACATAGATGTGAAGGAATCAGAGAGATGGGTTGGCCGACCCATTCATTTTATATAATATGTTACATAGGTGTGAAGGAATCAGAGAGATGGGTAGGCCGACCCATTCATTTTATATAATATGTTACATAGATGTGAAGGAATCAGAGAGATGGGTTGGCCGACCCATTCATTTTATATAATATGTTACATAGATGTGAAGGAATCAGAGAGATGGGTTGGCCGACCCATTCATTTTATATAATATGTTACATAGGTGTGAAGGAATCAGAGAGATGGGTTGGCCGACCCATTCATTTTATATAATATGTTACATAGGTGTGAAGGAATCAGAGAGATGGGTAGGCCGACCCATTCATTTTATATAATATGTTACATAGATGTGAAGGAATCAGAGAGATGGGTTGGGTGACCCATTTATTTTATATAATATGTTACATAGATGTGAAGGAATCAGAGAGATGGGTTGGCCGACCCATTCATTTTATATAATATGTTACATAGATGTGAAGGAATCAGAGAGATGGGTTGGCCGACCCATTCATTTTATATAATATGTTACATAGTTGTGAAGGAAGCAGAGAGATGGGTTTGGCGACCCATTCATTCTAAATAATATGATGACAAGGAGATGTCGCCACAGACACATTTAAGCCGTATTGTTTCTCTTCACATATGCATTTGCTCGCAATTCTGCTGACACAGTGGGGTTTTTTTTGCATAAAGATGGCGCACACATAGATAGCGCCAAATAGTGGCTCTATTGGCGCTGTGCGCCTCTGTGAAAAGCAGACCCCCGACAAATTTGGGGAATCTGTGCCACCTCCGCCCCAAAGGCACTTCTGGGTTGTGATGGAGTTCAGTGCGCTGGCGCAACCAAAGTAAAAAAAATTAAAAATAAAATCAGCAGAGTTATAAAAAAAAAGGCGTATTCGCCGTTATACATAAACGGTGTTTGCGCCTATTTATAAGTCCCTTTAAGCAAACCGTAAACCACCACATCATCTGATTGTCTAGCAGTTGTTCTCTTTTGTCTTAATACGGTGCAACCACTTTACTAAGAATGTTACAAAAAACCAAAGCAAAGTGATAAACAAATCCGAGATTAAAGCCAAAGCAGAACATTATTAGAGTAAACGAATACTCCTGCAAGTAGCGATCCCAGGGGGAATGGGTCTAATACCCAGTAAAACCACCAGTGATCCTTAAAATCCAATAGAAATATATTAATGGGATTCTAATAAACTCCAAGACAATCATAGCAAACTAACCACGCAGAGTAAAAGCTCTTACTCTCACTGGAGAATGGTTCAATTAACCCAATCATTCAGAGAAAATCGCTTATATTGCTGATGAGGGAATTCCAAATAATTATATGTTGGCTCGTCGTAATCATGTAAATAGAATGTATAGCTCAACGTTGCAAATATAAAAATAAAAAAATGTAAAATATGTTTTTTTTTAAAAAAGGGGGAATACTAGATATTTCCTTTTCTTTTTAAAAATTGTGGAGAGAATACACCTTAGGGTTCTGTAATAGACATGTGCATTTGTTTTCGGACGAATGCATTTTCGTCCGAAAATAGCATTTTCGTCCATTCGTCCGAAAAACGAATAACGAAAATGCTAAGCTAACGAAAGCTGAATGAACGAATGGTCAATAAACGAAAATCATTTGTTCATTCGTCCATTCGTAGTACTATTGCATTCTATAAGCCGAAATAGAGTCGGTTTATAGAATACAATAGCATGTCACTACACGGAGACAAAGTCTCCATTCATAAATTTATGAATGGAGACTCTGTCTCCGTGTAGTGAAATGCCGACAGCCTATAAACCGAACGTTCGGTTTATAGGCTGTCGGCTTATGTAATACATGTAATCCTATTGCTATTCTATAAACTGAACGTTCGGTTTATAGGCTGTCGGCATTTCACTACACTGAGACAAAGTCTCCATTCATACATTTATGTTGGTAAACGTTCGGTTTATAGAATAGCAATAGGATTACATGTATTCCATAAGCCGAAAGTCTATAAACCGAACGTTCGGTTTATAGACTTTCGGCTTATAGAAAACATGTAGTACTATTGCCTTTTTATGAACCGAACAAGAGCCCCATTCATAAGAATTTCTTATGAATGGGGATCTCGTTCGGTTTATAGAAAGCCAATAGTATTACACGTATTCTATAAAACGAACGAATAAAACGAAACGAAACGAAAATAATGAACGAATTTCGTCTGAAACGAATGCAGTAATGAACGAAATTAGTTTTAGACGAAACAAATAACATTTTCGTACGAATGGACGAAAACGAAACAAAATTTTTAGTTTTGCACATGTCTATTCTGTAATATATATATATATATATATATATATATATATATATACATATACTTAAAGGGAATTTCCACTGAGCCATTTTCTGTATGTTGTAAAAAAACAAACAAACATTTTTACACAGTACAGAAAATAGATACATAGATAGATCAAATGCACTTCATTTTAGTTTAAAATAATTTACAATTCTCCGGTAGTTTTACATTGAAACTAATTTCGCTGGGGCTTTCTTAATTCAGTGACAGCCAATAAAGATGACAAATATTTGTCATTTTTAGAAGACAGGAAGTGAGCTCTTTCTTTTTCTGTACTTTATTTACATGGTGCAGGGCTAATGTAAAGATATTGTTTTGGCCGCTGTAGGTGCAGATAGGATTCTGGGAGAAAGTATCGAGGTTATTATTAAACACAGTGTGCCCAGACTATTAGCGGCTCTGCCTCTTCACCGCAGGTGCTTCATAGTGGCCGTTTCTGGATTCGCCGGCTTGCCTCACATCATGGAGGCGGAAAGGTCAGAGGGCAAAAATGATATGTATCTTAAAAAGCACTTAAATCAGTTTTGAGCTGAGAGACTGAGCTGCATACACACAGCGCCAGACAATGCATGATGAGATAATGCATAGAAGACAACCCTCAGTATTATTCAGTGCAGGTTATTAGTCATTATTTACAATCCAAGTCTCCACTGGATGACAGAGTGGAATAAAACCGGCTTCCGATGCATGTAAGAGACAAGCAAATTAACTCATAACATTTCAGTCGCTGCCGCTAATACCGCCATCCTAGCTGTGAGGTCAGCCTTTATTCCAAACAATTATTTCTAGGAGTAGAATGTTCAGTTTCCCGTTGGGATTTTTTCGAGTAACTCCCGTTAGTCGCCCTTGTGTAATAAATAACAAGTATCCTAAAGAGGTGTAATGAAGAGAAACATAGAAACATAGAATGTGTCGGCAGATAAGAACCATTCGGTCCATCTAGTCTGCCCAATTTTTTTTTATTTTTTTTGAGTACTTTTATTAGTCCCCCGTTCCCGGTCTTATAGCTAGGATAGCCTTGTGTCTATCCCACGCATGCTTAAAATCCTTGACTGTGTTAGAGGCCTTGGTAAAAAGGCAGGATGCCATCTCCCTCATTAGGTTCAAATGACCTACATCTCGTCCGATCTGGCGTCTTCTAGACATTGTGCTCGGGAGTAGAGATACGGCGTACAGGAGAAAAAGCGTTTTAGATTTCCGCTACGGATTGGAACTTGACTTTTCAAGTTAGCTTTTCCAACAGCGATCAGTCACGGTAAACGATCTTCAATTAAACCACACAGCGAGAATACAAAAAAAGGTTGACAGGACCTTTCACCCAACAGATACCACATAAATTACCTGAACCATCATTCAAAATATTGATTCAGATATTGTGTGCATTCTGGTGTTGTTTGTTCTTTTTTTTTTTTTTTTTTACGTTAAAAGTTCTGTTGTTATTCTGGTAAAATCGGAGAGTAAAAACTATGGGCTTTATCCATGAAAGAGGGTGATTTGCAGGAAATTGACAAGGGAATTGCAAACTTAAGGCCAAAGTAGCTGAGTTGGAAAAATTCCCTCATTTTGCAAATTGTCTCAATCAATTGCCTGCAGATCCCTATTTTCTGGAAACTAAGAGGGGCATGTACTAAAAAAAAGATAGTTTTTATGCGCAAAACTATTTTTGCGCTTTGCTCCTATTGCAATGTACTAAAGATTTAACACTACATATGAGCAAATTGCAAATAAAAACAGGCAATTTTGCGAATATTTTTCTACCTCTTTTGATAGCACTCGCTAAAAGCTGATGTCATTTTCACACGCAAATAAGAATTATTTTTTCACAAAATATTCGCACAACTATTTAGCGAGGGCAAAAATAATGGCAATTTAATAGCGCAACCGGAAACATGTACGGTAAATAAAAAAAAAACGGAAGAGGCGCAAATCAGGGAAAACAAGTGCAGAATGTTACAAATAGTCGCAAATTGCTCCTTACTCAGGTTTTACCTCCTTTTCCCCCTACTGGACTTGTTTAGTACATAATCCCCTAAGTGATGAATAAAAAATGGGTACATCTTTTGGTAATTGGACAGAACTTTATGTTCAAGCTGATGAATAGACTTAATACAATAACACAGGCTTTTTCACCAATCTGCAATGTCTCTAACTTGTTTTGTTTAACTCTTAGTAAATCCCCTCATTTGATTCTAATTACGACGCAAGCACAGCTGGGTAACAGACAACAGACGAGCTCTGCATTCAACTCCGTTGCTCAATGGGCTGGCATTTAATATTCGCGAAAAACCAAAATATCTAAATAAACGAATTAAATAATAGAACAGAATGTTAAGCAAATCGGAATGTTCGTCTCTGTTTCACAGTTATTCATTTCAGTGTATTTATCTAGAACAAACGTTGTGTTATAGAACATCCAGCAAGATACACAACATAGGTCAGATTTTATGTGTTTAGGGACAGGGGATTATTTTACCTATCACTCTACAAACATATGATAATACACCAGGGCAGAGTGACTTCAGTCTGTAAATGTAGATTCCTAGATTATAGAGGCAATACAGTTTTTTTCCAAACGTTTGCTTTAGCAATAGAAGCAAATGGTAAAAAGCCTGTGTCACCGGCCTAGAGTAAACCCAATGTGCATCTCATCATAAAGCTAATGCTCGACAAATCAGCTCAGTGCTCCAAGCTGTTCAAGGTCTGATGGGTCTAAGATCTTCTCTGGTGGTGGCATACTGTACGGTCATGATGACTTTCCTAGGAAAGCAGAATATGAAAAAAGTGGAATTTTGTTTGGATTCTTTAAGATAATAATGTTTTAAATGTATTAATGGTATCCAGTGCTGTATTTAGATTCTGTGCTGTTCTAGGCCTGACTAAACTCATGCATCCCCCAACTGTTATTGGTCACACACATTCCACATTGCACCCAGGGGTGGAAATGCATTGGTTTTTATTTTTATGGGCACTTTGCTTATCCCTGGTTGGCACTTCTTCTTCGCATAACGTTTGCTCTACACCAGTTTGCTCCACATTCCTTTGTCCACAGAACCAGATTGCGGCTTGGCGATCTAGTGGAGCAGTCCAGAGGTCTGTGCCGCCAACACAAAGCAGCGAGGGTGGATGTATCAGGAAGATATGCCGCTAACAATGGTTGCTCTGGTTCTGTTATTGCACCCTTGGTTATGCTGCCCTACATCTGAAAACACTGGTGGTATCCTCAGGAGCTGCTGTAGGATTTGGGGGAAGATTTAGAGAAAAATTGCATTTCAAACTACAGAACCAAAGGGTGCATGATGTGACTAGTGGTTAGAAAGATCAGGGGGTGGCTCATATTAGCTATTTGCCCCCATCTCTGTCTCTCCTCTGCTAGGTGTTGTGGTGGCTCCCTAAACATGGTAGCGCCACCACTGGGTGTTCCCTGCTTAGGACGTCACATTGTGGTGCTAGAAGTGATACAATATAACATGATCTCCAAAGAATGACCTACTACAATGTATGAAATGCCATTTGCATACTGTGCCACCACAAGTGAGGTCATATATGGGAAACACAACTGACCAACTGTAACCACTTGTCTCTCTTAGTTCATTGGCTTGCCATTCAGCTAACACTGTGTATAAATCATGGATCTGCTTTATGTCCATGCTACAAATATTCTTCATGTTGCAGAGTCTTTCAGCTTCTCACGTGAAGGATGGTTCAATAAAAAGTGAGAACAACATTTTAAAAGTAAACTTTTCCTTATTAAAGCCAGAAAACATGGAGCACGTTTGGTTCTTTAGCACAGAATGTGTAAAGTGGGTGGCACACAGATTTTTTTGCTTGGTTAATGTAAACCCAACTCATGCCAGTTAGTTGTATCTGGATATAAAGAGTTCACCGAATACACACTTTTTATCCTGGCTCAATGTGTTGGCACAAAGAATTTGCCCTCCTCTACTTCAGCACCAACATCTTGCGTATCTCTGAGGTTCTGTCTCTCCTAATGGAAACCCAACTCATGCCAGTTAGCTGTATCTGGATATAGACTTGTACATAGGGCAAAACAATAAATCCCCATGATAGAGAAGTATCCCGGGCTCCTGAAGCTGGAAAATTTGAGTGAGGAGTGTTACCTTGCCACTGAGAACTTTTTAAAAGTGCTCCAGCCGATGGCAAATTTCCAAAATTGCAGCTACAATAACAGGGATCCCTGACGAAGCAGCAGCACGCAGGCGCGAAACGCGTAGTTGTTTTTTTCAGACCCCCCTGGTGTTATCCACTATATGTTCAGCAAAACTCTGTGCCGGTTTGCAAAATTCAATAAACCGTTTATGCACGGATTTCTGGAGTCCGTCTCGTGTATCATGCCCTGATATAGATTCACCTCTACCCAGTTGGATTCGAACAGTTCCTCTGGGGCGTGGCACTGTAAAGTTGCTAAAAGATCATGATCAGTCAGCCAATAAGAGCTTGGTTCAAATAGTTCTTAGGAGGCATGTCACCATACAGTGGCTAACACACCACAATCAGCCCTAAAAAAAACAGATTAGTTTGAAAAGTTCCCAGGGGATGAGGCATTGTAAAGTGGCCAAAAACCACTGTGGATGGCTGTAATAAAAGCTGCTCTATTAAAAAAAACATGTATCCCCTTCCTATCACTATGTGTGCATTTAGAGGAGCCCTGGGTTTGATTTATGTTCTACAGTGAATGTTATAATTTTTGTGACATCAGGTAATTTGTAGACTTGGAGAACATAACATTATCCTGCTGAACAGTAGCTTTTATGAAACATAATTTGGGCTGCCTGTTTGCTTTAAAAACAACATAAACAACAAAAAACATAAGACAGGGTGAAGGGGAAAAAAATGAATTCTTTGAGCTCACAGCGAGTGTCTTATGGGAGTCTGTGTGGTGGTAAGGTTTATATTTAAGGCTGCTGCTTCTAATTTACTTCCTCTACTACAAAGCTTTCTCTGCTCCTCTCATATTTCACCTTCTCCAGACCCCTGTCAGAAACAGCTCCCATCCCTCTTTTCTTTCCCTTTCATTTGTGTGCCCTTCGGAAACCCACAGAATCTGCTCAACGTGCTGAACACATCTTTCAATAACTGTGAAATGCTTGATGTCGCCACATTTTTTATTAAAGTCGTTTAGATTTGGTTTATCTCTAATGCTACCACTCCCCCCACCAAAAAAAAATAATAATATCCATCATCACCACGTGGATTGTTTTAGTATACAACACTTTGTTGCCTGTACGGGACACCATATTCACATACAACGGCAACTGCTGTATCAAGTTCTAGGTTCCACAATCTAGAACATACTGTGATAGAATGTGGAGATTTTTTTATGAGCGAGAAATTCCACCGGTGCATAAAACCATTTTTTGAAAGCTTTTCAAGAAGTACAGTCCCTAAAAAGAAAATGAATACTGCAAAATAAAACTCACAAAGGAAACAAAATACCTCCCCCATCAAGATCATGCTATTGTTTATTTACCCTTGGTAAATTAGTGTCAAGGTTTTATCAATTTTTTGTTACTCTTAATTATTCCAATTTGTATTACAGTGTGAAGATGCTCCCCATGTCTTCTAGTGCATTTAATGCAAATATTAAAAGTATCAAAGGGTATTAAACCATAACTATTTGCCATTTTAAAGAGTTCACCTAATACACGCTTATTATCCTGGCTCAATGTGTTGGCACAAATAATTTACCTATGCTCTCTAAACCCTCCTCTACTTCAGCACCAACACCTTGCGTATCTCTGAGGCTCTGTCTATCCTGCCCCATCTCTTGTATTTGAGTTCACTTCAGCATTTGCAGTAACTCTGATACTCACCAAGGCGTCGGGATCGCGGAGTAGAGTTCCTGAACTGGGACTGAGTTGAGAGATATATGTGTATCTGCCTCGACCTGCCCGGGATATAATCCTGACCCTATCAAAGCATACATCCTGCAATAAATTCCTGAGCTTTTGGGTGTAATAATGAATAAAAATAAATTTCACCCACACCATTATGTGTTCACCCCCGAGAGCTATAACATAGGAAACCATCTTATTATCCAATTTCATGTCACTTAGAAAGGAGCCAAGTAAACTGCTATACAATCGCTTGCAAAACCGATCTGACGTTACGCCAAGTTTCCGAACTAGGACAGACATTATATGTAATAGATATTCATAAAAATATAATTGCATAGTGAACATAGCCCCCGGTTAACATGACTAATCTGGAACAAGCAGGTGAGTAAATGTTATTTTAAAAAAAACAACAACTTTTGGATGGGAGGAAATGAAGGTAATACCGGATAACACCAGAGATTAAATGGAAAAGCGAAACTACAATTATACTAACATACTGCGCTGGCATGTCCGGTGGGCAGAGGTATACAGTTATGGAAATGCAGAACACTTTGTAAAGTGTAAAAAAGGTTTTAACTGAGATGTCTCTAGACCGCGGCTGACGGTAAGGGCTGATATTGAGTCACGTCCAGAACCCAGTTGGCAGAGTCCACTAACTCACTTTTATCCTTTTAATCCCTCTGACAACGAATTGAAGTTAGTCTCTTCATCATCTTACATCAGATGGCTCCCAGCTTAGAATCTGATTAAACAAATCTCATAGAATGCACCAAATCAAACTAAGGAGAAGACCGGTGTTCATATTAAATGGAGGCTGGGTTATACAAGGTGAATATTTCTCGAGCGAAAGACTCTTATTCAGTGACAGCGAAAAATGAAATAAAAAATAAAAAAATCTGTCCGGTTTTATTAGATGGGATAAGACATGAAGAAAGAGAGGGTACAATCTTGTTACTGGTGAGGGTAGTTTTTTTTTAGATTTCTTATCTGTATGCTAAGCACCAAAGACTGACAAATTAAGCAACTCCTTTTTGACCAAACATTTTTGGTCATGCTGGACAATGGCTTTTTTAACACTTCTGCGGTGTTTGTGTGTAGCTGTATTTTTAAACCCTAACCCTAAGGCCAAATGAAAAAAAAAAACTAATTTAAATGATGGGCTGCTGAGGGGAGCTGAGGGACAGGGGCAAGCTGACCCTGCTATAATTAGTCTCTCCCTTATGGTAGTTGTAGTACAGAAACAGCTGGAGGGCCACCGTTGGACCCCTCAGCACAGAGGTGTTCTTCGAATGTCTGTGTCCCCAGTCCATGCAAAAGTTTACAATAAAGTATGTTGGCGTACAGATAGTACACAGATAGACCCTGGGGCTCTGGTTAGAAATGGAAATGTACAAAACGAACTTGGAAATATTAAAACATACTGCCCCTCTATCTCCCCCGGGGGTTTTAATGATGCTCCTTCTGACCTAACATTTCAATTTGAAATCACCATCTCATGTTTCTTAAACACCTTAACATGTTTGTTAAACACCTTAACAAGTTTAATTATTACACGACTATATTATTCAATATGATGCTGAATAAACATATTTAAATAAAGCTAATTATTGTATAAGAAATAGCTATATATTTTTTTTTAAATATTGGAATTGCAAACAGCAACACAATTTAATGTCCGATTTAACCACACAGGAAGAGAGTACTTTAAGGACAGTTCAACAATTAATTGCAAAAAAAAAAAAATTTAATAAAATATTTCTGCTTTAACCAAACTCCCTGCTATTTTTTTCTTGGACACACTGGGCACTCTACATCACTAAGCAGTTGTAACATTTTCCTTATTTTTTTCAATGCATGGGAAAATAATACTCAGAAGTAACCCAATTAGTGATTTGCTGGTGGCATTTTCTTATCGCTAGCTCCTAAGGGGTTAAGAGAAAGATGGGCAGCTGCACACTATAGAATGCTAGGTAAGGCTAAATGCACGGTTCAATTTAAATCATAATAAATGGTTGTGGATATAGTTTTACAAGGAAAAAATAAATTGTCAGGTGACAAAGTTGCTTTAATAAAAATCTATACGGCATATGTTTTATTCATATGCTCTTACAAGCCAATGAAAAACTATTTCAGAGTTTCCTCTCTCTTCTAAATCGAGTTTTCCTTTTTTATTATAGTGCAAGGCTCTGAATACCTAGACGATGTGAAACCCCTCCGGAGAGAGAGCAGAGCAGACCCAGAACATGTCGTAGCGCAGATGTGTTTGTTATATAATTTTGTTTTTTTGTTAACCTGTCTGGTTATCCATCTCGTCTGTTGGGATAGCTACGTGGCTCCGTTAATAACCTCTCTTAAATATTTATGTATTTATGCAAGAACAGTGAGAGTTGGTGCATTACAAGCCCAGAATAACAAGATTATTTTTTTTTATCAATTATATATATATTTTACATCATGCTGGGAATTGACATGTGATTGTTCGCTGTACTTACAGAGTGCAGGGGGCATTTTAGAAAGCAGTTAAAAAATGATACATACATTCTATCATGAGCCACAGGGGGAGGGAGGATGCAGGGGAGGGGGGGGGGGGTTGTAAGGATAGAGCTGCCACTCACAGTAACAACACCACTGAACAGCATACAACTCCGAGCATACAGTATGTGTTCTCTGGTGTCCCTAGAGGATGAATTCGGGACTGCAAGACTGCTCTCCCAAATCAGGATTGTCCCATGTCTTGAAAACAGTCCAGTTATGCAGCCTCAATCTAAGAGGTAGAATGTAGGCTAAAAGACCTACTGTATAGTTTTTTTTGGGTGTCCTGTCCTGGCTTACGTGCAGCCTATGCACAATGCTTTGTACTTTGTACATGCAGCGTTGCATCTATACTGTGTATGCATACCTCCCAAATTCTGTTCTTAACTAATCCAGATGCCAGGGGTGGAGCTTGGGATGCCGAGTGTCCGCACCACCATGCATGTGCAGTATACCTTCTCTGGTCCAGTATCCTGCTGTCCCTGAGATCCATCAAGAGTTGGAGCTTAGCGGGACAGACCCCCACGCAATATGGGACAGTTGTGGGGTATGTGTGTATCTAACAGACATACATACACATGCATATATAGCTAATCATTAACCACTACATTATATTTCGGCCCAGGCTGAAGACAGATATGAGCGCTAAACACCCACGCTTGTCTGTGGAACATGTGTCTGCAGTAGACATGTGCATTCGTTTTCGGACGAATGCATTTTTTTTGTCTGAAAATAGCATTTTCGTCCATTCGTCCGAAAAACGAATAACGAAAATGCTAAACTAACGAAAGATGATTGAACGAATGGTTAATAAACGAAAATCATTCGTCCATTCGTGCTAATGGCATTCTATAAACCGAAATAGAGTCCCCATTCATACGAATAGGTCAATTGACCTATTCGTATGAATGGGGACTCTAGTTCGGTTTATAGAAAGCCAATAGCATTACATGCATTACATAAGCCGAAAGTCTATAAACCGAAGGTCGTTCGGTTTATAGTCTTTCGGCTTATAGAATACATGTAATACTATTGCCTTTCTATAAAACGAACTAGAGTCCCCATTCATAAGAAATTCTTATGAATGGAGACTCTAGTTCAGTTTATAGAAAGCCAATAGCATTACATGTATTCCATAAGCCGAAAGTCTATAAACTGAACAAAGTTTGGTTTATAGACTTTCGATTTATGGAATGTGTAGGTCAATTGATTCGTACGAACGAATAAAACGAAACGAAAATAATGAACGAATTTCGTCTGAAACGAATGCAGTAATAAACGAAATTTGTTTTAGACGAAATAAATAACATTTTCATCCGAATAGACGAAAACGAAACGAAAATTTTAGTTTTGCACATGTCTAGTCTGCAGCCAGATCAGCCGAATTTTTACGTTT
This sequence comes from Pelodytes ibericus, assembly GCA_036172795.1. Lineage (NCBI taxonomy): Eukaryota > Metazoa > Chordata > Amphibia > Anura > Pelodytidae > Pelodytes > Pelodytes ibericus. The sequence goes on along the minus strand of CM069863.1, from coordinate 182,068,157 downwards.
TGATTCTTCTATAGAAATAAAAGTTGAAAAAATACTTTGCTGCCACTCGCTTTACAGATTAGCTTGCTTTCCCTACGCTCGAGGCTGTCCACAATAGTGAAAAGTTCAGAATATACCACTATTCCCAAGCACTAAGGAATCCATTCCCTCAACAGCCATAATTCTGGTTTTTCTTTTGGATCCCAGACATATACACAGTCTAACATTTCAGTGATAACAAAGAGAAGGCATGTCTGATGTATAAGTGCATCTATCTTTGAAAGCTTTGATTATCCAGCAATATATTCCATTCTTACCATCTCAGAACCTCGTATTTCTTTAACGGTTCATGTCTCTAGTTGGGAACGTTATCGTCTTACAATTTTGTTCTCCTGTCAGAACAAAATGACTTTTTTTTATTAGATGTAATGTCAGGGAACGGACAAAGTATTCCACTACTATTCTTGCAAATGTGCAAATTATCCGCCACTTAGAAATAACTATATATTTTTGTTGTACGGGAGAAAACACCAAAAGCCGACATGATTTTAGGACTTAAAAGGGGTTTTTACTTCACTTGCAGCTGCTTTTTGTCTTGTAGTTCTCAAAAAGGTTCAGGGAACTGCAAAATTCAACCATTAATGGTCGATTTTTTTTAAAAAGCCAGGAGAGTTGGAGGATTTTTCCAATCTTTTAAACTATTAAACTGTTGACAAAAAAATGAAACAATGTTTGAATAAAAGACTTCATCAAGTGTAGGTACTTTAAATGGAAATTCTTTATAGAAAGGGTCCCTTATTGAGCCTCTTGGATCCATATTGCTCTATCTGGGGGCGGACATGTTGTTTAGAACCTTTGCACCGATGGGTCAGATCTTTTTTCATCCGACCAAACAAGTCTGCCCCCTGACATACTGCAGCACAAATAGTTTCCTTTCATTAACTCATTTCTATTTAAAATGTCTATGCAATCTTTCAATTAAACAGAACTTTTTTTTTGCCAGTTGTTGTTCAAACCCTGATGTGTACGGTTCACTTGTCAGTTCAACAAAGTTCAGTTTAAAGTAAATAGACCTAAGAGTCATAAAAAAAAATCACAATTTCTCCACAACACATACTGTTTGGTACAAACACTACATTATTTTTGGTTAACAAAAAGGTTTAGAATAACTAGGACGACAATACTCTGAGCGTGTAAAAGTGGAACAATCAGCAGAAACATTCTATCAGTTTCCATGGAAAGTTTCAACTTTCAAAGCTTTGCCCTTAGTTGTTTTTAAAAGACAACTGTAGCAAACAAAAAATAATTATTTAATGAAAGAACATAAATAAAGTTATTTTTTAGCTCTCTTTTCTGCATATTGCTCTTTTTATTGATACTCCAAAAACAATTAACTGACCATTAGATGAAATTATTCCATTAAAAGTACCTTGCTGAGCCCTCTTGGATGTGATGAAGTAAGACTCATCTGACCCAAGATTCCAAGCAATATGTCTGCCCCTTGATAGAGCTATATGGAGTAAAGATACTAAACATATCTGCCCCTTGATAGAGCTATATGGAGTAAAGATACTAAACATATCTGCCTCTTGATAGAGCTATATGGAGTAAAGATACTAAACATATCTGCCCCTTGATAGAGCTATATGGAGTAAAGATACTAAACATATCTGCCACTTGATAGAGCTATATGGAATAAAGATACTAAACATATCTGCCCCTTGATAGAGCTATATGGAGTAAAGATACTAAACATATCTGCCCCTTGATAGAGCTATATGGAGTAAAGATACTAAACATATCTGCCCCTTGATAGAGCTATATGGAGTAAAGATACTAAACATATCTGCCCCTTGATAGAGCTATATGGAGTAAAGATACTAAACATATCTGCCCCTTGATAGAGCTATATGGAGTAAAGATACTAAACATATCTGCCCCTTGATAGAGCTATTTGGAGTAAAGATACTAAACATATCTGCCCCTTGATAGAGCTATATGGAGTAAAGATACTAAACATATATGCCCCTTGATAGAGCTATATGGAGTAAAGATACTAAACATATCTGCCCCTTGATAGAGCTATATGGAGTAAAGATACTAAACATATCTGCCCCTTGATAGAGCTATATGGAGTAAAGATACTAAACATATCTGCCCCTTGATAGAGCTATTTGGAGTAAAGATACTAAACATATCTGCCCCTTGATAGAGCTATATGGAGTAAAGATACTAAACATATATGCCCCTTGATAGAGCTATATGGAGTAAAGATACTAAACATATCTGCCCCTTGATAGAGCTATATGGAGTATAACTGGCCCAATAAAGTATTTTATTTATATTCTTTAACTTTCTGTTTAACATATTTACACTTGATGCAATATTTAAATTAAACATGTTATTTTTTTGTGAACTGTTGTCTTTTAGAAAGTGAACTTTAGACAATGGACAGAGAAATTGCAAGAACCAGGCCAAGGAAGCAGAGTTGGACATTAATCACTTTCCAGCTCAGCAATTAATGTCTGTTTTTTTGTTGGGAATGATGGCACTGCGGAAAGTGATATGGGAGAATACTGATGTTGTGGCAAGTGATTATGGGAATGATGGCACTGCGGAAAGTGATATGGGAGAATACTGATGTTGTGGCAAGTGATTATGGGAATGATGGCACTGCGGAAAGTGATATGGGAGAATACTGATGTTGTGGCAAGTGATTATGGGAATGATGGCACTGCGGAAAGTGATATGGGAGAATACTGATGTTGTGGCAAGTGATTATGGGAATGATGGCACTGTGGGCAAGTGACATGGGAGAATATTGACATTGTGGCAAGTGATGAGGAAATAATGGCAATGTGGGCAAGTGAGAAAGGGACATATATATATGTTTTGGGAGATTATCCAACTCCAACATATTTGGCTAATAATCAGTGCAATACGAACTGTATTTGAGGATTGACACATTGAAAATAAATCAAATACAAAAATAAATTTCTCTATAACTGGGAAAAAACTAAAAGCATATTTTAATATGTTATACTAATATTATTTACTTAAGATATCAGATAATTTGCTGCTACTGATGTGTTATATGTGATTTTGTATTTTATAATTGTGTAGCATCTGTCATAAAACATTTGTGGAGACCAAAAACTTGCAAATTATATTTTCTGGAATGAATACTTTTTGAACCCGATTTGCATGCTTAACATATGCCCTAACACAGCAATGACTGATGATGTAGGTATGACTGATGTAAAATTTACTTGTTTTTCACCTCTTTCCCATTTTTAAAGACATTATGTTGTCAAAACATTGAGTTTCAAATTGGTAAAATAGCCGAGAAATAGTATTTATTTTCTTTTGCAATTAACTTGTCACTCACAGATGTTTTTGAGCAACAAAGTATATCCACCATGACAGTGTCTCGGTAGAAATACATCCCAGCACAGGGCCGTCACCAAGCGTGGAGAGATGGTACTCCAGTGAGTGTCACAGTCCCTAGGGTGGCAGGGTAGCGGTTACCCCTATTGCCAGGGAGACTGGTCAGGAACACTGATCTTAACCAGCAACTATTGTGCACTACACACTTGGGTGTGGAAGAGATGTGTGCATTACCTCTTCCCCTGTTACAGGTTCAAATCCCATCAGTCAGAGCTAAGGGGGTCAAGTAACATCCCCATACTCCCTAACATTTGGGATTCTCAGAACCTCAGGGATGGTTAAGATATCTGAAGGGGAGAGTTTGTATATTCTTTTTAAGTGTTTGGAAGCCAAAGAGTGTGAAAGACGGAGGAGTGGGAATGAGTGTGTGTTACTAGCTGCAATCTTGTCACATCAGCAGCCTAACAATCTAGCGTGGCTGACACTAGTTGCAGTAAGAACTCAGTCTCGGGCACGGCAGGTCTAGATTTGGGTGACACTTGTCACAAAGCCATCTGAGGATGGATAGCTAGGTAGCTCAGCCATTTGTTTGCATTATGAAAGACTGTAATGGGGGGAGGCTTGGTAGACAGAGCAGTTCCCCTTCACCTCCGCGTCCTTGCATGGTATTCATTACAGAGTCAAACGGTTTGGTTTTCCTTCCATTTACTCTAATTTTCTCTAATATGTCAAGAGTACAATGTCTGTGTACAAGAGATTAGACTCAAGATAGCCTCCCACCGGCAGAATATGTTTATTACTGGTCTTTGGTGTCCGTTTCCGATGACAGTAACATATACACTTTATATGGGTATAAACACTCACATATATAGTATATGATAAAGGGTACCAGTGGGGCCCGAAACGTTGCAGCATAATTGTATGAATCTCTGCTTTACTATGCTCTGAATAAAAGTGAGACTGATGCTTTAAAGACGCGTGTGTCCAACTATATTTGTATTTGACAGACCAGCACGGGCACAAGTAAGGATAGTTTGGTGGAGTGCTGACCGTGTAGAAGTGTGTATATATTTATATATAAATTGAACAGATTAAATAGACACTAACATTTATTTTTCACTTGTGATTCTCATATAGCAGCACAAGTGAAAAGTTAGTTGTCTCTAGTATGAGGATGAGCTGGCGTGTACTTTTGATAGTATTTTTGATAGTACACGCCAGATTAACCTCTGACCGACAGCTGCCATGCTTCCATAGGCTAGCGCAGAGAGAGACCCTCTTTTTTGGATGGGATCAGTAGTTGGGACCGTAACTAGGCCCCCTCTGCTGATCCCATGCAAAAGCTAGAGTCTCTCTGCACTAGCAGCGGGAGACCCTTGCATGCGGCTGTCAGAGTGGGGCGAGCCCCCCCGCTCTGATTGGCTGTGCGCGGGTTGACGTTTATCAGTGCGTGACAACCAGTAACTGCTGTGTCTCGCATGTGAGACACAGCAGATAGTAAACCCGTGTGTATCTATTAAGGCACACGTCGGGTTTACTTAGTTGACCCGGGACATGTTTTGTTTAACCCTTCCCTCCTTCAAGGAAGCAAGGGTTAAACAATGTTTCATGATCCTTTAAGCTCCATATAAGGAAAAGTATTTAGTGTTAGGATACACCTATATTTGCCAGGATTCTATCGCTACCATCGCTCCTTCCTCTCCTGCTTGCATCCCAAACACTAATGGCACAGGGTTGCCACCTTTTCGTCCAAAAAATACCAGCACTGGTACTGTCTCCTTGGACTTAACAATGGCCTGATGCCAATTGTTTACTGGCCTGCCATGTGGCAACCCAATAATGGCAGGAGGCCACATTTTTGATTCCCCTGTTTCGCTATGGCAACAGAGGATGCTGTTCCTGTACCATATTGGCTAACGCACTACGGAGATCCTCCTGGTATCCGGTCCCTGTTGCTAGGGTTGCCACATTTAATTCTGAAAAATACCGGCCTTGCTACTCTCTCCATAGACTTAACATTGGCCTGATGCCAATTTTTTACTGGCCTGCCGGTAAAATACCGGCCAGGTGGCAACCCTACCTGTTGCTCTGAATTGCAGTTGCAGTGTATTTGTGAATCACATCATCCATCGTTTCTTGTACGTTCCAGTTGGATGGTATCCTGTCTCCAGGTCCTGGTATCCTGTATTTTGTATCCACTTGGCTGAAGCCACCGACCACGGAGCCCAGTGCTGGGAGAGGTATGACGCAATCATTAAGAAGTTACATGTTATTAACCACCCATCGCTATGAAGGTTGTGTTTTATTTTAGTAAAGATTTCTTTTAACCTTGAATACCAGTTCTATAAGTTTCCTTCACACGTGGAAGATGCCACGGGCTGGATATGCATTCAGTAACTCATGCAAAACCCTGCCGTCCTCCAGACAGAGCTAGTCCAGGCTGCTATCTGAATATAAAGGTATGTGTGGCATTGAAAATATACCACATAACATTCAAATGCTTCTTTTTGAGGAGGTTGCTAAAAGGTGTGGCTATGGGCAGGGCTTAAACACACAATTACGGTATTGTGAGTTGTATTACTCTGGAGCTCTGTGATACAGTTTTAAACACCAATTCTGAGCACCCACAAAAGAGGGACAATGGTGGTGAAAAGATGTGGGGGCAAAATATAGACTAATTAGGGACACGTGGGAGGTATGTTGAATATATCGAATTACGCACAGTACAAGCAGGAAGAGTCCACAGGCACTCTGAATTTGTTTAATTGTTGCCCCATATAGTGAGCATTTGGACTGTAGGCATTTTTTAGGCCATACATGGAATTCTGAGTAATTTTTTCATGCATATAACAGTCAAATAATTATAAAAATGAAGGCATTCATTCAAATGTAAATATCTGTATCATAATGACTTTACTCACAATTACAAAGTTTGCAGCTCCTACTCACTCACCCCCACTCAGCTCTCCTGCAAAGTATCCAAAAATGATAACTATAGTTGCAATGTGTATTTACATATATGGCACTGGAGCCTGTACAGAGCTCACCACTTGTTCTGCTTGACTTGCCAAGTCAGACAGCTTGTTTGCTTGTCATATATAACTTTAACATGATCCCCTGCACAATGCAAATCTGCCCAGGAGAAACTATTAATTAATCACAGAGAGGGTCTTGCCGGATCCAGCTTGATTAATTCATTGATTTCCCTCTGAACACATATTAATTATACATTCTGCAGGGCTGCATGTAAAACTTGTATGTCTCTCAAAAAGACGCATTCACGTCATCAGGATGCGAGCGTGCCTGATTTTAACTATTGAGGCACCCCGCTGCACGCAGGTGTGGCCGAGAGCCCCTGTAGTAACACCATGTCTGTCTGAGTGCGCTGGGTCTGCCGGGCTTCCCTGTTACTCATCACTCCCCGATGGCTGCGGCTGGCAGCAAAGTTCGTGGAACACTATTAAATTGTCCGCCAAATACCCCAGCAAATGTCCAACGGGGGCATTGTTGGTGTCTACCACTAAAGCCAGGTATAGCACCCTGTAATTTTTACAGGACGAGTACAATTTGCCTTTACATTTTCAGCATTGTGCACAGTTAGCTGTCCGCACTGCTTATCAGTCACTGGATCAATCCAGTTCTCCTCCGAGCATTTCGTTCCCATCTCTCATTTGACCTGTATGCCTTCACGTTCCACGGTATTTCTGTGAATGTCGGAAAGTCAATCAGCAGGTCCCCGTGTCTACAGATACCTCTATGTTTAATAAACATTAAGAAAACACAGCAGGGTGTGCCATATAACAGCTTTCTCATGCAGCGCATATTTGTCTATTGTGTCTTCCTTATCTGCAGGTAATCTGACATTCCGACAACATGCCAGGGTGCATCATGCGCTCTCTATCAATGCAGAATGAATGCTGCCTCCTTCTATTTATTGTGTCCGCACCTCCACGTTGGTATGATGCAGACAGAAGAATCCATGGCTGCTCACCCACGTTCCTAGGCCAACTGCTTTTAAAGGTTTATGGTTAAATCACCACATGCACAATGCCAGTATTGTGGTGGTAAAAAACACCCGAGCATTCCAAGAAGGATGCAGACATGGGTGGAATTAAGCTGTAACATCACCAGACTGAGCTACTTTGATCAGTGTCTCTAAGTAGGGTTGCCATTGACTTAACATTCATCTCAAGCCATTTTTTTTTTTACCAACTGATGGGTAAAATACTGGCATGGTGGCAAATAGGGTTAGGCACCAACATTGGCCATGGTGAACATTTACTAGGGTCTGCGACTGACAACTTAATGACGTGCTGAGGACCTTCACAGATCTTGCCACAGACGCTGGGGTCCTTGTACTGACAGTTTGCCTGTCCCTACCATACCACCAAGTCAGCCGACAAGCTGCTAAATATGCACACCCAAGAAAATGGGGATAAACTCTCCAGAACAGAAGAAAACAAACAATATAGTGTAGAAAAATACCAGAATATAATTAAAAAAAAACAAATAAAAAAACAGTACAGACAAAAATACCTGCTACAAACTTCAATGGGCCGTTCCCGTGGCCACGTAAGGGGGAAAATAAATAGAAACATATAAGTGGAATAAAAATAAAAAAAATCCTAGAGAGGATCTCCATACTATTCTACAAAGTTCTGGTTTTCTTTAGTTTATGTCCTATAAATGTAACCTATATGTTGCTGTACAAGTTATATCATTGAATATAACTGTTTATCAAATGTAATTAAAAAAAAAAACCTCCTCTTTATGCACATGCCATGAGGCCCTGGATAAAAATCTACACGAAATCCAGACATTTAGGGGGTTATAGAGAAGCAACACTGAAGTATCAAGTAAAAAAAAAAAAAGTTGCAATTTTTTTTGCTCTTTACTATGTGTAATGGTTCTGTCGGTTTTTTTATACACCTCTCTTTCGAGTCTCTTTTGTGTTTGGGAAAGAGCGTTGTTTGGCAGAGTTTTTCTGACACTTAACAGGAGCTAAAAAGCACCAAATCCTTTACACACAGGTTTGCGCTGTGGCATAGAGCACCCATGTTCGTGATATGTACACATGCTGATATCGGCGGTATGAAGCAGTACAGCTATGTGTACCTTCTTTATAAATAACCCCCATATTCCTCACTGCCCATGTATGAATATCACGGAATTAGAATTAAACGCTTGCCGGGAGGGATTCTATCTGTAAAGTATTTTTCCATATGTTCCCATCAAGATTAACTCCTTGTCGTTAGTTGCACTTGGGTTACTGACTTCCACAAGACCTGGCCGGTGGAATTCCTAGAAGCCTTTATCTCCCAATGGCATGATGGCAGTGACAAGTAGTGCGGTAAAGCCAAAGATCATTTCAGAGTCTTAAATCAGTAAATCCGGAAGCGTTCACTCCTGCTTTTCTTTTCCAAAATTCCCTACAGCTGCAGCTTTACCCTTCGAAGTGATCACATCTGGATGCAAAAAAAAAAATTTCACCTGTTTCTCATTTCAGGAGAGAATATTTGCTCGTCTGTGCTACTGATGGCCAACAACCCCGTCAGGGTCAGGGGAGTCAGTCGTGTAGAAGTGCTTTTTCTGGTTTGCGTTACACGAAAAGAAATAAATTGAACACTATTTGGGCAATTACGTTTTCCACTTAGTTTCCGATCACGCAGACATCTCGGAGATAATCTAATATCGTAACAATTTTTACAAATATTTACATTTTGTCTGAAAAAAAGAAACCCGCGAAAATTATAAATTTCCCAGGAGGTATAAAGCTCCAGAAGGGAACGCACCTGGTAACCCTAAATATATTACATTTCACAACCAGGGGAGCTCCTCGGACTGATTTATTAAACAAAAAAACAGAAGTACAGATATAAAAATATAAGGAAAATAAAATATGACCGATGGATTCTGAACTGTTCTGAAGAATTAAACAGGAGCAAAATAAAAACAAAGTAAAATCTAAAAATAATTAAAATGAGTGGACTAAAAATGTCCTTTTACATTGGTTTAACTTTTTGATATAAAACTATATCGAGGAAGTTGTTTACCCAGTTTCCAGATACAATATATAATAATACGTATATATAAATATAGAATATATGTTGTTGAAATATATGTTTACATTTTTATGGATCTTTAAAAAAAAAAAAAAAAATTACCTATGGATTCCTGTTAATTTTCTTAAAGGGACTGTATCGCCCAAACATTGGGGGATATTTATAAAAACCCCTGCACTGCAAAGTGTTGGTAGTTTTATTAAACAAGCACAAACGCTGTTTGATATGTATAACAGAGATTGCGCTACCGACAACTCCCGTGTGTCTGTTTTATACATTGGTGCACACATACAGTCGCTATGTGTACCGTCGTTCTTGCTGTGAATGTAGAGAATAAAACAATGATTGCAAATGATCTATACATTGTGTTAGCAAAACTGCAAGAAAATGCCTAAACTAGGAGAAATATGTGTTTTAAATGTGTCTGTGGAGTCGCCTGCTTATGACATCACCTGTGGCACTGTATGCAAATTACACATTTCCACTGAAAAGCAGATCATTTGCATACCGTGCTACAGGTGAAAGTATTTAGAAAATTGGGCAGACTGGATGGGCTGAATGGTTCTGATCTGCCTGTGACACACTGAATGTTTCTATGTTCTGAGGAAATTCAACACATTTTTTAATATCTTTTCTTTCTGACTTTTTCTCTTAGGTGGGATGACATTGGGTCCTCTCTGCTGATAACATGTGAAATAAGAATCTCTCACAGTGCTAGCTGTAAATGACAGCAATTAGATCAGTCTCCATCTTTACACAGAAGCATAGTGGCCACTGGTCAGAGGATAACACGGCATGTATGATAAAAAAACATATGCCAGTACTGGAGCCTCTTTTGATAAGAAGTACAAGGAAAATATTATAATGGCACCTTTAGTTCTCTATGTTTGGTAGTTCCGTGGGAATGTCCACTGCATGTATGCAACATGCCTACCCCTGATCTCTACACAATGAGTGAAATGTGTAAGAGAGATCCAGTTCATACGCACTGATCCTCTTGCAATGTTTACATTTGTTTCCAAAAGAAGGCTAGAGCTGGAAACCTTGAAAGACATTGTCAAGGATTACCAGAACACACAAAAAAAACCCCCATAAAAACAAGAGAAACAAAAACTTGTACAATGTACAGCTAAAACACTACTCAGTGCATCCAAGTTAATTGGATGCCTGGTGTGTCCCTTAAAAATTTAAAATAAAAGAGCACTTGGAAGCATCTTAGCTGCGAAACACATCCGGTGTTTCCATTTACCCAATCTGCTAGCAGATGAGTTCCAGCAGAATTCAACAAATTCAATATCCCATAATGAATGAACACAAGGAGGAAATGTGTGTGTATTGCAGGGACCAGAAGGCCAGTCCGTGATTTCTTCCTGGCCGACTAACGACAGAACACAACATCAGTCTCTTAAATTAGCTTTTGTGTTTGCTTTCTCTGGAATTCCAGTGTATTTGTTGGCGAAACACATATTGCGAATCCAAATCCAATCTATTTCTTGGAAAAAAACAACGGTTTAACCCACTGACAAAACAAATCCCTTTGGATGAGAAATACTTTTTTAACTCTGGACCAAATAATAAATAAAAGTCATATTGTACCATGTATTGTGTAATAATATGTTACCAGTAAATGTATCTAACACGTCCTGACGAGAGATGTTAATATTTCTCATCAGAAATAAGCAACCTCCCCCCCCCCCCCCCCAAAATAAAATAAATAAAATAGTTCTAATATTATGAAATGTTTGTGTTCATTTCCATTACTTGACATGGAAATGAACAATCCCCTTTGGATTGATGACAAATAACTTATACCCTGGTTGTTTCCCAGTTGCCAAAAAATGTATATTACTACTAATATTACCCAACGGACACTATTTGTAATTAATTTGTTAATTAACAGTCCACACAAACGAAGAAATGGTGGAGAGCCAATTCAGAGGTTTCCAATAGACGGTGATTTAATGATTCAGTGTAAAAGCGGATACCAGTTTACAACCACCGGCAAAGACGCCTGACGCCCTTCGTGTCTCGGGGCATTTACCTGTAGGCTCAAAGTGGAGGCGCAAGGCTTTTGTGTTGGCTATCTATTAAAGAGCTTGGATCGGGACTATGGAATCGGCATATACGTAATTACAGCTGGGACAAGGTATGAGATACTTCTATAAGGCGTATTTAAACCGTGGAAGGCCTAATTTACATCCCTGGAGAGCCTGAAAAGTCTACAGGAAATCCCCCCATTACCCAATATAAAAAATAATCAAAAGTTAAGTAGAGAATGCCATTCATCGGAACAGTAATTATAGATGCAGTGTGGGCCAAAGTGAGTGGAATTTACTGAAAATGGGATGGGCTACCGAACTTGTCAAAACCACTCATCAATACTTGTATTCGGAATAGGTATTGTGTCCATAAAATGGCCCCCAGTATCCATGGGAAGGTCAAGTGAAGGTCCATAAAGATTACATTGTCTTCCCACCTTGACCATGTTGGTTCATAAACATACTCAAGTTTGCTGTGGACTTTGTATCAAGTCCTTACTGAATCCTCTATAACTACTGATATTGAATACGGCTCCTGATAAAGGTCACGGAATGTCCGCCAGACAGAGGTTCCAAAGGTTTACAAATAGTATCTTCCTGTGCTGCGGCTAACTCCGGTTTCCCCTCCTCTTGTAATGTAATTACTGCTATCACTTTAATACTGGCCGCCATAGTGCCAGCTATATTTCACTTGGACTTTTTTTTTGTACCAGGCAGAGCCTATTAATCAGTTTCCCAGACTCGGGGACCAAGAGGTTACCTCCGGAATGCCATAGCTACAGATTCTAGAAATGTGAGGTATGTGAAAATACAGAACAAGTATATAACCCGGGCAGGGAGGGCATCCTGCTACCCAAGCAGACATTCACTCTTAATAAGCCTTTACATGTGAAGAGTTGGCATTTGATGTGATATCCCAGAGCCTGGTACAGATAACAGGTTGGTTCCACTCAGAGAGTTTGCATGCCATTTAGCTTTTGTTACTGAGATCTGTCCTTTTATCCCAAGCTTCTGCTTTAATAAAACGGTTATAGCTTTTGCTAAATTACATTTTAAACAATGGCTTGCAATTTCTCCCGCAGGGAATTCACTCTGATATTACAAATGTCAGACTCATTCCAAGGATTCCTATGGAGTTATGAAATATAATATTTAAGGTGCATGCATTTTAATCTCATGCCAATCACAATTCCTGGCCAGAGTAAAAACCAGCCCCAAAAATGATTGTATACCAGGCCCATAGCATTGCATCGTGATACCAGCCCCATAGCATTGCATCATGATACCAGCCCCATGGCATTGCACCATCATACAGCCCCACAGCATTGCACCATCATACCAGCCCCATGGCATTGCACCATTATACCAGCCCCATCGCATTGCACCATTATACCAGCCCCATCGCATTGCACCATGATACCAGCCCCATCACATTGCACCATCATACCAGCCCCATAGCACTGCACCTTCATACCAGCCCCATCGCATCGCACCATTATACCAGAATCATAGCATTGCACCTTCATACCAGCCCCATCGCATTGCACCATTATACCAGAATCATAGCATTGCACCTTCATACCAGCCCCATCGCATTGCACCATTATACCAGAATCATAGCATTGCACCTTCATACCAGCCCCATCGCATTGCACCATTATACCAGAATCATAGCATTGCACCTTCATACCAGCCCCATCGCATTGCACCATTATACCAGAATCATTGCATTGCACCTTCATACCAGCCCCATTGCATTGCACTATTATACTAGAATCATAGCATTGCACCTTCATACCAGCCCCATCGCATTGCACCATTATACCAGTCCTGTAGCATTGCATCATCATACCAGCCCCCTAACAACACACCATTAAATAACAAGCTCTACATACCTGTGAACATTGATGGCACAGAGGCCATGAGATTATCTTCTTCTCCAGAGGGCAGGAATAGAGCAGTTGACTGGCCCTCAAAATGATTGGGGTCAGTCGATGAAGGAGTCTTGAAAAATGCATCACCCCCAGTAATAGGAACCAAGTGCTTCTCCACCCCCAACCGAATATCAGGGTGAGTAAGGCCCTGCACGCAGCTGCCACACCCAAGTCTTTACGTGAAATCTGGTGAGTTCCCAGGTTTAAACATCCCCAAAATTTAGGGGATTTTTTTGTTGTTGTGTGCGTATATGCTTATAAATATGAAAGTTTTTTTGTGTTTTTTTAAAATTGGCCTAATCAAGAAAAAGCCAGCTCCTCCAATGAAACCTCTAATTAGCCTTTCAAAAAAAAAAAATATATATATATATATATATTCAAGATAAACCTGTTACAAAAGTTATAATGCAACTTAATTAAAATGTTTATTTGACAGCATCCAAAAAAAGAAAGAATTCTCCATTGCAAAAGATATATATATATATATATATATATATTTTTTTTTAGATCTGGCTCATTTTTCTACTTTGCTTGGCTCGCACAATATTAATAAAAGTCAAGAACAGATTTGTTTTCTCTCTGTTAACTTGTAACAATCCGTGATTTTTAACCTTTCTAAGTAACGTTTTGCTAGCTGAAATCCCCCAAAGAACTGTTTAAGTGATTTTGACAGAATTTGCACGTCTTGCCCCGAGGTTTGCTGAAATAACTAATATCTCGGGGTGTCAAATACAATTTCCTCTGTTTAGAGAAATCAAACGGTGATGTAGTAAAACATAATCTGACCTGGATGATAAAGAGAATCACTAGGGTAATTTTAGTTTTTGGAGTGAACTCTACAGGGAAATGTAACAAGTTAAAGTGTTTGGGACCGCACTGAAGTAAGGAAATCAGCCACAGCTAGGGTTGCCACCTGGCCGGTGTTTTACCGGCAGGCCGGTAAAAAAATTGGCATCAGGCCAGTGTTACGTCTATGGAGACAGTAGCCAGGCCAGTATTTTTTTTTTTTGAAGAAAAGGTGGCAACCTTATCCACAGCTCGTGTGGTCTTTTCATTTTAGGCCATGGTGTGCCATGCACACGTCATTGGGGAGTCAGTAGAGTGACTGTGGTTCACCCTTTTTTTCTGTTGACAAGTGCTGGGAAGTAATTAGTGGTGCCTGAAAAATGTTCTATGCATGTCATTGAAGTGGATAATTACCATTCAAATGTGGGTGGAGCTTAACTTGCAGAGGGCAGGTTTGCCTCTCAGGCTGTCACTCCAAGACAGGTTTGCCCCAGTCAACAGTCAAACTGTCAATCCCAGCAAGTTGTTATGTGTATAGAAACATAGAATGTGTCACCGGCAGATAAGAACCATCCGGTCCATCTAGTCTGCCCAATTTTCTAAATACTTTTATTAGTCCCCAGTTTCCTATCTTATATCTAGGATAGCCTTGTGCCTATCCCACGCATACTTAAACTCCTTCACTGTGTTTACCTCTACCACTTCCACTGGAAGGCTATTCCATACATCCCCTACCCTCTCAGTAAAGTAATGCTTCCTGATATTGCTTTTTTAAATCTCTGCCCCTCTAATTTAAGACTATGACCTCTAGTTGGGTTGTACTTGATTTTTCATATTTATAGCTTACGAGTAGGAGCTTCAGCCCCCGAAACACGCCAAGCATTGACCCTGTGTTCAAATAATTGGTGGCACAAACTAACTACACATTGAAGCAATTATTGCTTTGTCTACAGACTACTTTTATTCACCAACGTGTTTGCAGTTTTTTCAAGAGTGAATACCGGGAAGTTGTACTCAACTCACCCTTGTACTGAGTTTTAGCTAGCTAACTTCGAGTTAAAGGGACATTGCCCTTTGTTTAACCCTTGCTTCCCTTTGTGCTAATCCTTGAAGGAAGCAAGGGTTAAACAAAACATGTACCGGGACTTGTAAGTAAACCTGACGTGTAACCCACATGTGAGACTCAGCAGTTCCTGGATGTTGCATTCTCGCCCCGCTCAGCCAGCCAAGCGCAGAGAGAGACCCTCATTTTTGCATGGGATCATCACCTAGTTAAGGTTCCTATGGCAGCATGGCAACTGTCGGTCAGAGGATAAACTGGCGTGTACATGCAAGTGACTGCCATGCACGTCCTATGAGAAACTCCCTTAACGACAAAGGACGTGCCTGGCACGTCCTGCGGTGAATCAAGTTGATCGCGAAAACCGCTTTAACGGTGCTGGTCTATTTCTATTTTGGAACACCCACGATCACCCCATGGAGCGATCGTGGGCGCCATATTTACGGAGCATGCTGCTCCGTCATTATGGCTAAGCCCCTCTGCCGGTCGCTCTGAATATGCTACTTGACTGCCCCTAGTGGTAGTTAAGTAGCATTGCAATGGAAAATATTTAAAATAAAAAAATTAAATTAAAATTAAAAAATATTAAGGGATATAATAAGGATTAGAGTTGGGGTTAAATTTAGTGTTAGGGTTAAATTTTGGGTTCGGGTTGGGGTCAAAAGGTCAATATAGGAAAAAACCCCAAAACACTATTTTTGGTTTTTGCCCCATAACTCGCAAAAAAATACCGAAAAATATGGAAACATGCATATTTTTGAACTCGGGACAACATTTAGAAACTATTTAGACGGGGTATTTTTTAATGATTTTATTTGTGTAAATTATATTTTAGGTCAAAGTTAGAAAAAGTTTTTTTTTTAATTTTTCATCATATTTTATGATTTTTTTGTAGTAAATTATAAGATATGATTAACATAATGGTATCTAATGAAAGCCCTTCTTATGACGATAAAAACAACATATAATTTGTGTGGGTACTGTATGTGAGAAAGAAAAAAATTACAGCTAAACACAAACACCCTAGAAATGTCAAAACAGCCATTGTCATCAAGGGAAAGTCAAGGTGAAAATGTCTTGTCACTAAGGGGTTAATTATGCATCCAGCTGTGGTGCTCCTGCGGTTTGCTGAACTACAAAGTAATAAAAAAAATTATATACATATAAACCAAGTTTTAATAAGCAATGAAGCAATAAAAACACTTCATTCGAGAAGGTCTTTGAAAAAGGAATGAACAGACCAAAAAAAGTAGATGGTGCATGGGGAGGGGTGTAAAAGTGAATTGTAGAAATCCGGCATTAACAGAGTTAGAAAAATACTTCCATTTGCGTATCTGACCACATCACCTGTGACACGGTATGCACCATTCCCATTAAAAAGCAGTTCATTTGCATATGAGGCCACAGGTGATGTCATAAGCAGGAAACTCCACGAATTCATTTAAAACTATTTTTTTCTCCTAATTTAGCCTTGCAATTTTGGTAATAGATCATGTTCAATCATTTTTTTATCCTCCGCACGCAAAGTAAAAAATGATGTTTAGGTGACAAAGTCCCTTTAAAATATAGTGCTCAATTTATTAACGTTTGAAAGAAATGGAATAAGTAAAAGTAAAAAAAAAAAGTAAAATGTAAAGTGGTGTAAGTTCCGTGGACAGTCCCACTAATTCTACGATCCACGTGTCCTCGGCAAACATGGAACCTTTAAAAAAAAAAAAACCTGGGAATTTCCAGGTAAGAAAAAAAAAAATTGGGAAGTTTTTCCCCAATTTTTTTTTTTTTACATGAGTCAGACTTGTTCCCATAGTTTTATTAGTAATGGGTCACTGCCAGCACGGATTGCATTATGTTTCTCATGTCTAACACTTGTGTGAAATCTTGCTTTCATTGTTTATTATTCTTATGATCCTCCTCGCCTAGAGCGAGCTACAAACCTCATAAATAATGCATGATATTCAGTATGAAGAGTATTTACTCCCCCCGGCCGCAGCACACATTATATTATAGAACTTTCAAAAAACATGCAATTTATTTGATCTGCTATTGAGCTGTTACTTATTATTCTATTTGCATTATACGATATTAAAAGGATTTAATAGGACCCCATAAATGATCGCACATCTATTGCGTTTTCTGGCTAGCTTGTAATTATTCGATACGTTAATGGTAACATAGGACTTATTCCTGAAAGAGAGAACGGCAGGGAATCGAGAAAGTAAGGCCACAATAGCAGAATTTAATCATTTTTCCAGCTCGGCTACTTTGGCCTTAGGATTGCAATCCTCTCTTTCTTGATTAAAACCCATAGATTAGCGATTATCAAATATTCCTACTGTGGCAACACTACAACCAAATGCAAGTGGTCAGATTAGTTAGCGATGATCATGGTGGAAGCAGAAAAATGGTGAATGTAAATATATCCAAACAGGGATAATTCTTTAGCTCATTTGATTTATACTTTTGCTAGCAATGCCTCACGTGTCATGTGAAAAAAAAATATTGCCATTTTAAAACACACCCGTGCCTAGAGGTGATCCAGGAAGATTATTTGAATTCTTAAAGGGACTCTATCACCTAAACATTGCTTATACTGTGCATGTAGAGAATAGAAAACTATTGAAAATGATCTATACATTGTGTTTCTAGAATGGTAAGCCAATGGTCTCAAATAGGAGAAAACTGTGTTTTAAAAGTTGTCTGTGGTGTCACCTGCTTATGACATCACCTGTGACTTTATATTGAAATTACAAATTTACCAATGAAACCAGTTGATTTGCATATTAAGCCACAGGTGATGCATAGTGGCCAACATCGGCCATGTTTCCAGGGACACATATTTGTTCCACATGCTGCAGAAAGAGCATGCAAAGTGCAGGCCGGCACTTTGTGGGATGGATATACACACAGACACAATCCAATTAATTTATCAGGGTGGAGATCTCATGGGGCCTACCATGATTAATTAATTGGATTCTGTCTGGCGTGTATCCATCCTCCATAGTGCAGGGCTTTCTGGAACAAATATGTGTCCCTGGAAACATGGCCGATGTTGGCAACTATGGTGATGTCATAAACAGGAGACTCCATAGACACATTTTTTTTTTTCTGGATTTAAGCATTTACTTGAAGTTTTTCTAACACAATGTATAGATAATTTTCAATAAAAAAAAATTTCTCTACATTCATTGTAAAAACATTGTTTAGGTGATAGAGTCCCTTTAACGGGTTGTTTGCATTTCATTTCCCTGGGTCTCAATGAGCCAATGAGAGTACCAGCTAATTTCCTAGGCCTGGTTTGGAGGGTTTGGTGTCTTGCCAGGCCTTTGAGTGAAAGCTCTCTCCTCCGGCAGGGAAGGGGTTTAGCTTCTGCCCAGGTATGACCTTTTGCACATTGCCCCACCTGTTTTCCAGTCTAGATCCCTATCAAATTTCACCAAAATCAACACTAACCAAGTTTCAGTGCCGACGCCTCCTCCTTTCCTCCAGGATCACGCCTATGTCTATGTCCTTCATAAACAGGAAGAGGAAAGGTCTTCAAACTTAATCACAGGGACTATGAAATGAAACACATCAGCTGGGTCAGATGCACGCTACCTGGACCCCTGGGATATAGTTGGGGTTTCGTTTTTTTATACTTAATGCAAGGTTACGTTTTTAAGAAGATGAGCTCAGGCCAGTGACTAAGACACTATTTTGAACATGCTTATTTGAGCGTATTTAGTTTTCGTTTGCCTGTTGGTCTGGAGCAAGAGGTATGGGTGCACTGTTATACTGGGCATCCCCAGAAATAAACTCCTGCCTTGTTTCTCCCTTCCTTTCTGCCAGGTTAAAGCACATCACTAGAACGAACAATACAAAGGCATCACTGCTCTCCGACCACATTATCTCAGCTCACGCACACTTTGCTGGCTCTGAATGCTCAAGATTTGTGGTTTGTAGACAGCATGGGATTTATTATCTAATAATTTAAGGATGCACTGAAGAGGCTGTGAGAGGAGGCACATGGCAATGATGTCCCCCGCTCACTCCCATGATCAAAGCATTCTGCAGCTGGTGAGAGCTGTAATCAGAACAGCATGGCAGGCTGACCTTTATCATCACCCCCAGCAGATGTCAATAGGCAAATCTAACTGCGGTTACTCTACTGCTGCGAGAGGGTCACAACATATAGAATCCCGAGTATATCCTGCAATGTTATTTTATCTCAGTGCTACACAGGCAGCGCTAAGATAATTGCAACATTTTTTTTTATTTGATCATCAAAATTTCTTCGTCATATCCGAAATAGGCCAAATTGGAGAACATCGGTAGATAGACACAGGATCCAAAATCTGACAAAAACTTTGATTCATTACAAAATAAAACCACAAAAAAAAAAATCATCATAACCCTACGCGTTTCATCCAATAGGACTTACTCGTAGGGGTTATATAAAAGTTTCCTGCACACAAAAGTAAACAAAAAATAAATACGCAATTGCTGTTTTTTTATTTTTATATACATTCCGACACTTGTGTGTCGTAAAGTGCGTGAACTGAACCACAGTTTGTCAGAGGTACTCCGACACTAAATAAGGGGGCCATGATTATCGATACTCGGGCTATCTCCGTGTGTGCCTTTTATATACATGATCCCTGTTGTTTTTACAAGGGAACCGGTCACCAAAAAATGTTATCTCCCCCACTGTAGTCAAACGTTTTACATAGATCCAGGTCTTTGAGTGTTGTGTTATATGATTTCATTCTGAGATATCTGACTCTGTCCCAATATATATGATATAGATTTCTCCACTCGTGCCATGTCAAGGCTACATTGGATGGTAGAAGTATATTGTAATGTTCATACACGTGGCCCATGGGGCGGATTACTAAGTGGCAAACATACCGTTACCTACACATAGAACATAGAATGTGTCACCGGCAGATAAGAACCATTTGGCCCATCTAGTCTGCCCAATGTTCTAAATACTTTTATTAGTCCCCAGTTCCCTGTCTTATATCTAGGATAGCCTTGTGCTTATCCCATACATGCTTAAACTCCTTCACTTTGTTTACCTATACCACTTCTGCTGGAAGGCTATTCCATACATCCACTACCCTCTCAGTAAAGTAATACTTCCTGATATTACTCTTAAACCTTTGCGCCTCTAATTTAAGACTATGTCCTCTAGTTGTGGTAGTTTTTCTTCTTTTAAATATACTCTCTTCCTTTACTGTGTTGATTCCCTTTATGTATTTACACTTCTGCCACGCCCACCCTACAAAGAACAAAGCACTTCCCTGCAGGCTAAGCCATCCAATGTCAACTCCGGAATGACATTGTCACAGATTCTCTAGACGGCAATCCCTGTGCGATTCCCCTAATCTATTAAGTGGTAAGAACCCTTAATACTTGGCCAGTGCAGAGGGTGTCTGGGACTGGTTTAGAGGTTATGGAGCAGGTCTTATGTCCTCTAGCTTATACAATAATAATATCTTATTATTAGTGTTTTAATTATTTTAGCTTTTGGTAAAACGATATTTAGTTTATATACATATATTTTTTCATCTACTAAATTAATGTATTTAAAACATTCCATATCTAGTTCCTGGTCCTTTCCTTGTCTAATGCACGTGAAGTGTATTTATTGTGATGTACCATGTGGTGTACCATTTTGCGGTTTCTTCTATACTGTTTCTGTATGTGTTCACACCTGTCTTTACAATCCTTTAAGTTATCGTTACAGTGTACCGGCATCCCATCTTGTTTCGTTTCAGGCGTGGAGATTCTGTGTACATTTGTTTCATCGTAACATTGTACCAGAGTCGCTAGACTGGATTTTCCTAATCTGTTAAGTGGTACAAGCCCTTAAAACTTGGCCAGTGCAGAGGGTGTCTGGGACTGGTTTAGAGATTATGGAGCAGGAGTTATGTCCTCTAGTGTATAAAATAATATTGGGTGGAAAGGTTTTTTTTGGCCAAGTGAGGGAATAACTCCGAGGCCGAAGTCTGTAAAGGAAGCAGGTTACTGTGCGTGGACACATTCCCATTCTCAATGGCGACAGACTTGCATAGTTGCTAGCCGTCCTGGATTTGATAGAACAGTCACATCTATGTAGATGAGGAATTGAGGGATATATGCACATCTAGGACTAGACTTACAGCCCACTCTATGCAGAGCTGCCATCAGAAATTTCGGGGCCCCTTACTGACAAAAAAATCTGCATTTCCCCTCCCCCATGAATAGTTTATCCATCCATGCTCGCTAATTCCTTGGTGGAGTGAAATGTTAAAACGCCGGTAAAAACTCTACAAGGGATAGGAAATTATTGCATGGATCACATCACTGGTCCTATTATACCTAGATGACTGCAATGTCTGAATACATGCATTCCTCACTCCAGGTAATCCAGATCACCGCAGCTAATATTATATCTGTAGAATGGAGGAAAATATAACAGCTACTCGAGAGCTTATGATGATGCTAGCTTTACTACCTGGCTTCGCTTCAAAACTTAATTAAGTCATAACTCGGGAAAGGGACAATGTAGAGAGCTGAATGCATTGACCTAGAAATTCCAGCATGAATAAGCTTTGCAAATTTCATGACACCAGAGTTCAGCATTCAAGAGTTTTTCCTGCCTCAAGACAAACAAACAGACTCAAGGATTTTCTGTTTTATTGTTAAGATACATGGCAGTACACACCAACTCTTTGTTATTGCCTCCATAAAATGAAAATTGGCCTTAAGCCAATTTTTTACCATCCTGCAGGTAAATTATCGGCTGGGTGGCAACCCTACATCATTGGGCCCATCAGCGAACTGATAAGGTTTTATGAGCTATTTCCTTTCTTTAACATGTTCCTTTTGGCATTTTGCACCTGGATCATATTACTCTACAATGTATTTTCAGGCAGTTACAGCAGGGGGAGCAAGTCCTCCCGCTGTCCATGGCACAGGAAGTAGCAGCGCAAAACAGATTATTTTTGTACAATAATGTTAACAAAATCAGAAAAATAAAATAAATATGAAAAAAAGGGTTGAGAAAATTAGATACCATATCACTGAAGCCTGTACTGGAAGCACTGTACAGTACTGCATTGTAGCATAGGCTCAGAAGAGCGTGAACGGGAATAGTTATATTGTAACAACGTCCTTACTCGCGAGTGTCCTTAAATGGGGTATTACTAGTCACGTGACTACAGGATTGGATTAATATGGGGAAAATATTCTACCTGTTTAATGTATTATTTCCCAGAAGGATTTGGGGCCTTCAAATGTAGAAGATGCGCCCCGTGATTTGTTTGGTTTGAAACGTTTAATATTTAGGAGAGTCGATTGAACCGTACATTTAATGTAATGTCTGTGTATGAACAGACGTAGCACGGACACGCTACAGCAAAGTCTTCAAGCTTTTTCATTTCGAAAACGACTGCTATCAAGAGAATATGCTAAGAAAAGATAAAGAAAAATCCATCGGAGGGCTATAAAAGCTGGCGGATTGTGACTCTCTGTGCTCATTCCTCGGTCAAAGGAAATGAAGACAGAAATTGAAGGGACAAAAAAAAAAAGAGAAAAACAATTATATTTATAGCGTTGCCCCTGCACGGCAGGTGTATGCTGCTGGTTTAATGGAATACATATAATTATACCAAGACTAAGACGTTTCTTCAAGGAGCACAGTGAAAAGAGGACTGTTCACAAGGGCAAAATAGCTACTGAGTTGTATTCAAGAAGTGCAAAGTGCGCACTGGCAGCGGTCACGGGAAGCCACATTTCTAGAGGTTCTGGGAACTTCCCCTCAGTCCTGGAGCATTCCCAGACTTCTCCACAGGTGGTGGTCTGTATTAGTTTGCACCAGTAGCGTCGCTAGGGGTGGGCTACTGGGGCTATAGCCCAAAATCCCTGGTGCATAGCCCCGAATGGAGACTCCAGTCTCTCCCAAGCCCCTCCTTCTCAAGGTGAAGCCCACAGGCAAGTGCCTGCAGTGACCACACCTCTTCGCCATACTGACACAGCGGTATGGGTGCAAGCTGCAGACACAGTCAGAAACCTCCTCCTCCCTGCAAAGGTAACTTAGCACGTAGGGGGACTAACAATATAAAGTTTTTTTTTTTAAAATAGAAGAAATGTGTGTTAGTGTCTGCGTGTAAGTGTTACTGTGTGTGGGTGTCTCAATGTGTATAAGTGTATGTGTCAGGGTATCTAGGTTTTTGTGTCAGGGTGTTTGCATAATTGTATGTGTGTGTGTCAGGGTGTCTGTGTGTGTGAGAAAGAGAGAGAGATTGTGTGTGTGAGAAAGAGAGAGAGATTGTGTGTGTGTGTGAGAAAGAGAGAGAGATTGTGTGTGTGTGAGAAAGAGAGAGATTGTGTGTGTGTGAGAAAGAGAGAGAGATTGTGTGTATGAGAAAGAGAGAGGCAGTGTGTGTGAGAGAGAGACGCAGTGTGTGTGAGAGAGAGAGAGAGAGAGGCAGTGTGTGTGAGAGAGAGAGAGAGAGAGAGGCAGTGTGTGTGTGTGAGAGAGAGGCGGTGTGTGAGAAAGAGACGGTGTGTGAGAAAGAGAGAGAGAGATAGATGGTGTGTGTGAGAAAAAGAGAGAGAGATGGTGTGTGTGAGAAAGAGAGAGAGAGATAGATGGTGTGTGTGAGAAAAAGAGAGAGAGATGGTGTGTGTGAGAAAGAGAGCGAAACAGGGCGTGTGAGAGAGCGAGACGGGGTGTGTGAGAGAGAGATTGAGACAGGGTGTGTGAGAGAGAGCGAGATGGGGTGTGTGAGAGAGAGTAAAGACCTTAAGTGTATTCTAAACTTAGCAGACTGGACTATCTATGTCAAAAATTACCAACCTTACGTTGGAACCAGTGTGAACGGCAGGACTTCCTGATGAAACCGCAGTGACAGGCTTACAGTCACGGGAAACAAGCATATTGTCCCCCTTACTCTGTTTTCGCTGCTTTTTTTGTTCGTGGTTTCAGAATTGACTTAATCCGTGTCATACAGAGAATCTGTGTCATACAGGGAATTTAATTTGAATTCATGGCCTTTTGCATAGACATCTCTGTGGTACCTTTGGTGAGAAATCTTATTCAGGGTGTGAATTATTACAGTTACTGTATATCAGCCAGTAAGCAGAAGCCAGCGCATATGAGACACGCGTTCGGACACGTCCGCCATTATCAACATCGTTTGGAAAACTTTATTAAAGAAGAGAGGAAATGACACCTTATCGTTTTTTTGTTTTCTTCTGCTCATGGCAGTCATAGAGAAGCAAGAAGGAATCACTCTTTGGTATATCATTTATCCTGAGTAGGGGCTGCAAAGAGGTGGCGCTAAAAGCTATTTATATTTTAAAATCACAGCTCCCACGAACCTCAGCCGTTACCTTAACGGCTACGCACTGCGGGGATTCGTCAGTAGCAGCAGCAGCAGCTGTCGGATATTCCTGGTTTAAAGTAATTTCTAAAGTCTATTATATGATTTAATACAGAATAACATTGCATCTGCCAAATAGTTTTTTTCATTAACATTTTACTCTTTTCTTTTTTTTGAAAGCCATAATTAGTTTTCCTCCACAAGCATTTCCTTAAAAAAAAAAAAATTTGGATCTTGTAAAAAAAATCAGATTTAAATAAAAAAAAACAAACAATTGGAATAAAAAAAAAAAAAAAAATCATTGATTTTAATCCACACTGTGGTAGATACAACAAAAGGGATGTATAACAGAAGATGTATAAAAGTATAAATGCTAATAAAAGTATTTTAGAAAATTGGGCAGGCTAGATGGACCGAATGGTTCTTAATTGCCGACACATTCTATGTTTCTATCAGTGAGTTCAAAGTAAATAAAGTTTTACTGTGTCACAAAGCGGACATACTAGATAAGACGGCAGATGACTTTACAAAAAGAGGAATGGTCTCCAGAATTGCGAAATGCGTTGGACATTTTTTTGGGCTACCTGGGGTTACAACACATTTTTTTCTTGGGTCTTTGCCATCTTATAGTGTATCTGCCTTTCTGACACATTAGACTATAGACAGCTGATGTAGATCTTTTCACATTGATATCTCCTTTAAGGTTAATATACATTCCGGGAGGGATTGTCCCGGAAAAAAATCAGTACAGTTGCCAGGTATGCGTCTGTATATTTCTGGCCAGAAAGTTCTCCATACATGTTCGTACAAACAAGCAGGAAAAGAATACTTTCCAAAATCGGCTACAAAAT
The DNA here is from genome assembly GCA_036172795.1 of Pelodytes ibericus. NCBI lineage: Eukaryota > Metazoa > Chordata > Amphibia > Anura > Pelodytidae > Pelodytes > Pelodytes ibericus. The sequence continues at coordinate 182,042,712 of CM069863.1, read as the reverse complement.
TGCAGTGTTAGGGTCTAAGGCCAATAGCTTCTTGTGACCAAAATTTTATGCCCATTTTTTTCTCCCACTGGGTTGTCCTTTTCCATGAGTAAGGGGCATTCTGGGAGCTGTGAGATCAACAAAGGATAACATGGATGCTATTCCCTGAATAAAATATAATCTGTAAAGCAGACAAACCCAAAGGAACCACAGTTCCTCAAACTATTAATGCTGGCTCCTAAAATCACTAGGTTGCCTAATCACATAGACATAAACTGCTGTGGAGTGCTGTGATACTGACTACAGAATAAATGGCTGTGGATGGACAGGAGAATTTGTCCAACTCTGATTCTTACGATTCCCTTCTCCACTCACCACCGTTCACTTAGTGAATAGATCACTTAAATAACAATCAAACAAATAAACCATCCGAGCTGGGGCATAGCAATTATGGTCATAAGGATCACAATTGTGATGTGGTCACCACGAGTGGCGGGCCTAGTCTCAGTTGTGAACACCACCACTTCCATGTTGGATCAGTCTGCACAGAGGGAGTGACAGACCACTCATGCAGTTAAGTGATGTGGACAGGAGCACAGACAGGTTAATTTGGGACAGAGATGCCATAAAAAAACGGGGTCTTTTTGGGGTCATAAACGGCACATTAAAAACTGTTTGGGTAAATATGGCACAGACAAGCGTTTTGGAGACAAATATGGCACAGGCAAGCTATTTGGGGCAAAAATGGCACCAACATGCTGTTTGGGGACACCTGCAATTGGGTCACCTAGAGGGGCAGGCCTAGCCTCAGCTGCGACCACAACCACTTCTTTCATGCTGGATCAGTCTGCACAGAGTAAGAGACAGAGCACTCATGTAGTTAAGCATTGTGGACAGGGGCACAGACAAGTTAATTGGGACAGAGATGCCACATTAAAACCTGTTTGGGAACAAATGTAACAAAGTGTTTGGGGATACAGATGGCAAGTTATTTGGGGACACAAATGCCACGGATACGCTATTTTTTGGAAAACAATGGTACATGCACTAGGTTAGTGGACATAGATGGCACAGGCATGCTTTTCTGGGACAGAGATGACACAGGCCGCTGTTTGAGGACAGGGATGGCATCGACATGCTGTTTGGGGACAGAGATGGCAGTGACACTATTTTGGGACATATATGGCACCAACAAGCTGTCTTGGAACAAAGATGGTACTAACAAACTGGTCGGGGTAAAGCTGGCACTGTGGAACATGTTGATGGGTGAAGTCATGAGGCCCTGGGGCAGTTTTCCGCACCAATGCCCTGTTGTTTCTAGCTCCTAGAAAGGAGTAACAGCATGGTATAAATAAGGTTTTAATCATAAAAGAGGTGCTGTTTCTGCAACAAAGGCACTCAATCCAGAATTAAATTAACACTTTGAGCGAAACATTAAAACAAGTTCACACCATACTATGAATGTCGGCAACAACGATTCTCCATGAAATAATACATACAGAGCAATCCTGTGTATTCTCTGTAGTTATTCTCTGTAGTTATCTGGACTGTGGCCACTGAATTCTAACCAGTGTTGAAGACTTTGGGGAGGTGGTGCGTTACAGACAGGGGCACATTTTGTTTTGTACTTTGGGAGTCTTCACACATTGTAATTAGTGAGTGACCCACATAACACAGCGACAACCTCTGAATACAGAGCTGCTGCAATATGGACTCATTAGTATTTAACAGGAGGTCTGAGAAGCAATACATCAAGTTCACTGAGCTATTTAAAGAGCCCCCAGCATTATTTTATTTATAGGACAACTCACTCCAGTCTGAAAAAACCCCCAGAACTAATAAAAGTATTTAAAAGTGGAAATTAAATGATTTGTTCCTAGAAGCATTTGTTCGTTTTTTGCTTTTGTTGTTTGTTTTATCAACGGTTACGTTTAAATTATGCAGTGTTTTTCCTGGGATGGAGTCATCTTGAAAGTGGCTTGTCTAGCACCTCTTGGAGAGCCAATCAGTGGGTTCCCATAGAGACGCTAGGGAATGCCCTACATTAAAAAAATGCCCCATGTCCCAGGCATCACTATTCTGGGACAATGCAAAGTTAGTGTACAGTCCCAAGGCACCTGATAGTTGGTGATAGGGTTGCCAACTGGCCGGTATTTTACCAGCAGGCCAGTAAAATACTGGCATCAGGCCAGTGTTAAATCTATGGAGACAGTACCAAGGCCGGTATTTTTTTTTGAAGAAAAGGTGGCAACCCTAGTTGGCGATAGTGGTAACTGCAGCCTAGTGCCTCTTTCAGAACTCAACTGCTGATGTCACTGATCTTGGGAGGACAGCCAATCAGAGAGGAGCACGTGAGATCACTGCCGCGGTGAATTGGGAAGGTGTGGGCAGCTACCATGTACCAAAAAAGTCATGGATAAAGTCAGTACCCATGGATCACCATCAGGTAGGATCACAGGAGGGAATTTTAGCGTAAGCTTCTCATGATGCCCAACCAGCTTCATGGGAGACTAGGCTGGCTGGGAATCATGGGGGTTGTAATTCACAGGTAACATCTGCCACTTATCTGCTGTTAACTACATTCCCTCATCAGTTTTTGCATGGCTGAGCCTCATGAGAGCTATCGTTAAAAGCAGAAGAAGTGACCAGAAGTGATTGGCTGGGTATAATGAGAACTGTAACAGTGTCAGCACTTCCCATTATGCCCAGTCAGCCAAAACTCTCCACTGATGTTTTCAGAGAGGAATAGGGAGGGTATCACACGGCAGATTTAAATAATAATATACTGATGGGACCTGTATTTTGCCAGGAGTACAATACTGAGAGGGGAGCTAAAGATATTACTGGTTTTATACTTAGGAATGTTATGTAGTATGTGTGCACACATGTGTGTAATAAGTGTGCCTGAATAGCAGACAATAAATGTGTTCCCCCAATGTGCATATGTACATCAGAGTTGCATGTGCATTGAGAGGCATGGGGATGTACTGCTTGCACCCAGCTTTATCTTCAAACAAACATCACACTCCCATTTATGCCACCCTCTCCTTCTAACCTAACCTCCTCCGACCTACCAGCCCTCAAGTCCTCCACAAACTGTCCATGTCACCACTGCTCCTCTAACTCTCTCCCCCACCACCTTATCTTGCTCTGCTCCTCAAAAATTGACTCCGTCCACCCAACTGTCCCGCATTCCTCTGGACAGTACCGATCTTGGGAGGCAGTCCCGCCAACCTGTACCTCTGGCTCCGCTTTTCAAGACAGAGATAAAGCCCAGAGGGACGGCAGGGACCTTGGCCCACAATCCCGCAGTAAAGATGGAGGTGTCCGGTGTCAGTAGTGCTGCCATAAGAAAAAGTTCAGAGTGTCCACAAACCAAGTCTCCGAGGTCGATGTTCTAAAAGTCATCCGACAGAATAAGGCTTCCATCATATTAATAGAACAGTCAATTAGCCGGTAGTGTTATCGTATTAAAACAAGTGCCAGACATTATTATCAGAGCTGCTAATGTTTAGCCATAGCTTCATTTTCATTCTAATAAGAGAGCTCGTTACATGAAATTACTACATTAAGCCAAGAACAAAAACAACCCACAAAAAAATCAAATAAACATTGCGAATAAATGAAACAGCAAAGGTTCTGAAACATTGACTGTCAGCGGCTGGAATGTAGCTCCCAGACAAGGTCGGGGAGGGGCAATCATGACAGGGGATATGTTCAGCCTATAGTGGGAGTTAGTGGGAGGAGTTGGGAATCTATAAAAGGCTAGGAACAGGAAGTTTGGGGGCCATTTTAGGAAAGTTTTTCCCCCCTACCTGTTGTCCCACCCACCCTCCCTAAATTTTTGGTTGAAAGACATTATTTTACATGTCACAGTGTTGGCGGAAGCTTGCAGGGTATCCAGGAGGGTTAATGGAGAATGGATTGGGGAGAGTCAGTCGGGACTCTGGTGGGAGGTTCGAGGGGAAAGTGGTACCTCAAACCTCAGGTATTGGGGGCAATGGTATATGCCCAGAACATGGAGTTATTCGGCAGCCACCTGGATACTCTTGCAAGCTTGGTCGGTTTTCTGTATATGGAATGTTTATGTTTAGTCATTGTATAATTATGGTTATATATGTGGAATGTATATATATAATGTAATGCAATGACTATTTAAATAAAGTGCTGTGGCCGTTGTTTTACCCCACAGTCTGGTTTTAAGTTTAGTTATTTCTAGGCAAATACATATCCCCAATGATAGAAGCTACCATGTCATGTGCTTTGCACCATCTCATGATAACAGCAGTATTAGCAGGGCCGGATTTTGGGGTGGGCGACCTGTGCAACACACCCCAGGGGGCGCCACTTTAATAAGGTGAACGTCAGCCCCACCCTGTCAAGTAGCGCAGCGCCTGCTTCACGGGGAGCTGCAAGCAGCACACTCTCTTTGTGTTAAACACACGGATCTCAGTAAGTGCTGCTTGCGATCCCTGCGCTTAGTGATGATGCAGGGCATCGTATTTCTGATGGTCTGAATCATAACTACATATGGGGAGTGCAAGCAGCATTTACTGAGATCCGTGTGTGTTTAACACACAGAGATTATGCTGCTTGCGCTTCAAGTAAGAATGGGGCGGGGGAGAGAGAACAGAGGAAGGGGGAGAGAGAGAAAAGATATGGGGAGGAGGGGGAGAGAGAGAACATATATGGGGAGGAGGGGAAGAGAGAACAGATATGGGGAGGAGGGGAAGAGAGAACAGATATGGGGAGGAGGGGGAGAGAGAGAAAAGATATGGGGAGGAGGGGGAGAGAGAGAAAAGATATGGGGAGGAGGGGGAGAGAGAGAAAAGATATGGGGAGGACGGGAGAGAGAGAACAGAAATGGGGAAGACGGGAGAGAGAACAGATATGGGGAGGAGGGGAGAGAGAGAACATATATGGGGAGGAGGGGAAGAGAGAACAGATATGGGGAGGAGGGGGAGAGAGAACAGATATGGGGAGGACGGAGGAGAGAGAACAGATATGGGGAGGAGGGGGAGAGAGAGAACAGATATGGGGAGGAGGGAGAGAGAGAACAGATATGGGGAGGAGGGAGAGAGAGAACAGATATGGAGAGGACAGGAGAGAGAGAGAAAAGATATGGGGAGGAGGGGGGAGAGAGAGAACAGATATGGAGAGGACAGGAGAGAGAGAGAAAAGATATGGGGAGGACGGGAGAGAGAGAAGCTTTCTACAGGAGGAGCTGAATTTTACTTAGTAACATAGTAATTTAGGTTGAAAAAAGATACAAGTCCATCAAGTTCAACCCTTCTACCTATCCTTCCAGCTTTTGATCCAAAAGAAGGAAAAAACCCCTAAGGAAGCTATTTCGAATTTTGACTCCAAAGGGCAATCCGATTTCTCCTTGGATCAATAAGCTCTATAATTAATCACCCTGTATGTCCTGCTTTTCTAAAAAAAAAGAAGCATTCGGACCTTTTTTAGCACCACCTCTCTTGGCAGTGAGTTCCATAACTTTATTGTCCTTACCGTAAAGAATCCCTTCCTTTGCTGTCTATGAAATCTTTGCTCTTCCAGTCTGAGGGGGTGACCTCTTGTTCTTTGTACCTTTCTGTTAATGAGCAGGTCCCTGGAGAGCTCCTTATATTGGCCCTGCACATATTTATATAATGTTATCATATCCCCTCTAAGACGCCTTTTTTCCAAAGTAAATAAATGCAATTTTTTAAGTCTCTCTTCATAACTAAGATCCTCCAAACCCCTTATTAATTTTGTAGCCCTCCTTTGCACGTTTTCTAGTTACATCATATCCTTTTTAAGGACTGGTGCCCAGAACTGTACTGCATATTCAAGGTGAGGTCTTACCATTGATTTGTAAAGAGGCAAGATGATGTCCTCCTGCCGTGAATCTATACCTCGTTTTATACATGCCAATATCTTATTGGCCCTTGCAGCTGCTGACTGGCAGTGACTTAGTCTCAAAGTAAAAGTCACATATTAGTGAATTGACCCGCTGTCTATACCCAGCGGTGTATTTACATTCACTGCTGCCCTAGGCCTGACTACAGAGTTGAGGAAAGAGATCAGATAAAGACCTGCTTCTTTCTCCTTACTTTGTATGATGCGACAAATCTCCATAGATATAAATAGAGACTGCCCCTTTACAATGGGAACCAAATAAATATGTTTATTTCTTTATGCTCATACTCTCTGTGTAATGAATCCAGGAGCAGAATATCTGACAGAGAGTCAGCCTGCGTTACATGGAATTTAGATTTCTAAGATATATGTTCTGTTCCCAGCGTTCTAATCTAGAGACAGAGCGTCCTGTGTGCAGTCTAAGGGGCACTGAGTAGTCTCCTGAACCGTATAAAGTGAGGTGTTAGTCTGGTGCCCAAATTGCATCTTCCAAATATTAAGCATATTAATGGGCTTTCAAAGTACTTTAAATGCATTTCTTACGTTTTACATGGCTTAAAATATTAAATACTTACAGCTAGATTAAATTTTGAAATTACAGCAGTTTGCAAGAAACCAGGACTGCCCACACTAGCCGAGTAAGTCAATTTCCTTTTTTTTTTTGCTGCAGGAACCAATGAGTATAAGTTCACTCAAATGAGTCTCCTACTTATGACGTCGCTTGTGGCACGGTATGCAAATGAACTGCTTTTCAATGGGAAATGTGTAATTTGCATACCACAGGTGATGTCATAAGCAGGAGGCTCCACAGACACATTTAAAATCCATTTTCTCCTAATTTAGACATGTGCTGGCAGTTTTGCTAATACAATGTATAGATCATTTGCAATATTTTTTTTATGCTCTACATGCACAGTAATAACAATGTTTGGCTGATACAGTTCCTTGAAGCATGTTTGTGCTGTCTCTGGCTTATGACATCACTGGTGACTTCATATGCAAATGAACTTCTTTTCAATGGGAAACTGGTAATTTGCATATGAAGCCACAAGGGGATGTCATAAGCAGGAGATGCCACAGACACCTTAAAAAAAAAAAAAAAAAAAAAATATATATATTATGCATGTGCTTGCAATTTTGCTAACACAATGTCATATTTGTTTTTGTTCTCTACATTCACAGTATAAGCAATCTGCACATTGTGCTAGCAGAAATGCAAGCCATTAGCTCAATTAGGAAAACAGAATACATGTTTACATGTGTTGGTGGTGTCCCCTGCTTATGACATCACCTTGTAGCTTGATATGCAAATTACACATTTCCCATTGAAACTTGGTTCATTTGCATATCGAGCCGCAGGTGATCTTATAAACAGGAGACAGCTCCAAAACACATTTTATTTTATTCTATGCATTTGCATGCAATTCTTCTAACAAAATGTATAGTATATATATATATATATATATTTTAATTTTTTTTATTTATTATTATCTACATTCACAGTAACTAGGGTTGACAGAGTCCCTTTAAGATCATGGAAGCAATAGCTGGCAACCCTTTGTATAACCTGCCATTTATTTATTCCATGGCAGATTAATTTAAACTACTTTGAAGACTTTTTTTGTTTTTTTTTAGTTTCTGTGTTTTTTCCCTTCAGAAATATCTTCCCCTGTAATTTCCTGCTGTGATGCTGTATCATGTCAGGGAGGAGGCATTAAACTAGTGTATTTATTAAGGGAGGGGAACCCCGAATTTCAATAAAAAGGTGTATAATCGAAGCCTACAATAAGGAGACTGAGTATCTTCCCCGAGGGTGGCTTTTAATTAGCACAGACAGATAACACAGACAATAGCTGATACATTAGTTATTTCAGTCTAGAAAGAATGTTCGGCTAATGTGTAATCATTTCTGCTTGAGGCTACAATATTGGAAATAATGGCTTTACTCTCGTGAATTCCTGGTGAATGCAGGGAGTACAGGGAGCGGGGAGTACAGGGAGCTGGGAGTGCGGGGAGTGCGGGGAGTGCGGGGAGTGCGGGGAGTGCAGGGAGCGGGGAGTGCAGGGAGCGGGGAGTGCAGGGAGCGGGGAGTGCAGGGAGCAGGGAATACAGTGAGCAGGGAGTGCAGGGAGCGAGGAGTGCAGGGAGCGAGGAGTGCAGGGAGCGAGGAGTGCAGGGAGCGAGGAGTGCAGGGAGCGGGGAGTGCAGGGAGCAGGGAATGCAGTGAGCGAGGAGTGCAGGGAGCGAGGAGAGCAGGGAGCGGGGAGTACAGGGAGTGCAGGGAGCAGGGAATACAGGGTGCGAGGAGTGCAGGGTGTGGGGAGTACAGGGAGTGCAGGGAGCGAGGAGTGCAGGGAGCGGGGAATACAGGGAGCGAGGAGTGCAGGGAGCGGGGAGTGCAGGGAGAGGGGAGTGCAGGGAGCGGGGAGTGCAGGGAGCAGGGAGCGGGGAGTGCAGGGAGTGCAGTGAGCGGGGAGTGCAGGGAGCGGGGAGTGCAAGGAGCGAGATAAAGGTGTCCTTTGGGATATTCAGCATTCAGGGAAGTGTATCTGAAAGTGTTTAGACCGCGGATGGTTACTGCAGCCATTTTGTTCCAGGCACATATAATCTTTTGTGGACTGTGGTTTATATAGAACTCACCTGAGCACAAAAGGAAATTAATCAATTAAGTTAATCACTTAGAAACATGTTGATTAAAGAATTTATGTGAGTTCTACATAGGGCAGACATGTTTCCAGTGACACTGCAAGCATGTGTGGAGTGCAGCCCAGGAATATGTAGGATGTATATACACACAACCAATGAACAGTAGGTATATATGGGTATATATCAGGGCTCCACAAATCCGGGACCAGGAAATTACACCTGTCCCTGCATGGTGCCCTCGCCGCTGGGATCATTTTATTTATTTATTTATCCAGCGGAGCGCGAGGGCGCTGTGTGTGCACCGGCTGCACAGTCTTATAGGTTCCGAGCGCTGAGTGTGCTCAGCAGGGTTAGAAACAACAGCAGGGCACAGGCCAGGCTAGAATGAGGTATAGCAGCCAGGAGGGGGACATATTGATAGATGAAGCTTTTTTTAACCTTAAACAACAACAAAATTGCTGACTTGTGTGTAAGTGTATGTGACTGAAAGTGTGTGTGTGTGTATGACTGATTGTGTGCTTATGTGACCGACTTTGTGTATGTGTGTGTGTGAGACTTACTGTAGGTCTGACTGTGACCGAATCTATGTGTGTGTCTGTCTGTGACTCCACAGCAATAAAACTTACAGTAATGTGCAGTGTGTGAGTGTATCACAGAGCTCCACAGCAATAAAACTTACAGTAATGTGCAGTGTGTGAGTGTATCACAGAGCTCCACAGCAATAAAACTTACAGTAATGTGCAGTGTGTGAGTGTATCACAGGCTCCACAGCAATAAAACTTACAGTAATGTGCAGTGTGTGAGTGTATCACAGAGCTCCACAGCAATAAAACTTACAGTAATGTGCAGTGTGTGAGTGTATCACAGGCTCCACAGCAATAAAACTTACAGTAATGTGCAGTGTGTGAGTGTATCACAGGCTCCACAGGAATAAACCTTACAGTAATGTGCAGTGTGCGAGTGTATCACAGTCTCCACAGCAATAAAACTTACAGTAATGTGCAGTGTGTGAGTGTATCACAGGCTCCACAGCAATAAAACTCCCAGTAATGTGCAGTGTGTGAGTGTATCACAGACTCCACAGCAATAAAACTCACAGTAATGGGCAGTGTGTGAGTGTATCACAGGCTCCACAGCAATAAACCTTACAGTAATGTGCAGTGTGCGAGTGTATCACAGGCTCCACAGCAATAAAACTTACAGTAATGTGCAGTGTGTGAGTGTATCACAGACTCCACAGCAATAAAACTCACAGTAATGGGCAGTGTGTGAGTGTATCACAGGCTCCACAGCAATAAACCTTACAGTAATGTGCAGTGTGCGAGTGTATCACAGGCTCCACAGCAATAAAACTCCCAGTAATGTGCAGTGTGTGAGTGTATCACAAAGCTCCACAGCAATAAAACTCACAGTAATGTGCAGTGTGTGAGTGTATCACAGAGCTCCACAGCAATAAAACGCACAGTAATGTGCAGTGTGCGAGTGTATCACAGAGCTCCACAGCAATAAAACTCACAGTAATGTGCAGTGTGCGAGTGTATCACAGTCTCCATAGCAATAAAACTCATAGTAATGTGCAGTGTGTGAGTGTATCACAGAGCTCCACAGCAATAAAACTTACAGTAATGTGCAGTGTGTGAGTGTATCACAGACTCCATAGCAATAAAACTCATAGTAATGTGCAGTGTGTGAGTGTATCACAGTCTCCACAGCAATAAAACTCATAATAATGTGCAGTGTGTGAGTGTATTACAGACTCCGCAGCAATAAAACTCACAGTAATGTGCAGTGTGTGAGTGTATCATAGACTCCGCAGCAATAAAACTCCCAGTAATGTGCAGTGTGCGAGTGTATCACAGAGCTCCACAGCAATAAAACGCACAGTAATGTGCAGTGTGCGAGTGTATCACAGAGCTCCACAGCAATAAAACTCACAGTAATGTGCAGTGTGTGAGTGTATCACCGACTCCACAGCAATAAAACTCACAGTAATGTGCAGTGTGCTAGTGTATCACAGTCTCCATAGCAATAAAACTCATAGTAATGTGCAGTGTGTGAGTGTATCACAGTCTCCACAGCAATAAAACTCATAATAATGTGCAGTGTGTGAGTGTATTACAGACTCCGCAGCAATAAAACTCACAGTAATGTGCAGTGTGTGAGTTTATCATAGACTCATGCTGCACATTACTGTACAACAACAATTGTAATTGTACAATAAGACTCACAGCACACACAACACTCACATTACTCGAAGTTACACTTATACACATAAATATACAGCCACAAATACACACATATACACATGCAGCCACACATACACACACATTCACACATACATACACACAGAGACACACAATCCCACTTACAGACACCAACTTACACCACACACACACTTCTATGTGAGCAAATTCACGTGATTTCAAAATAACTGAGCATACAAAATTGTGTGTACATGGCATAACATAATATGCCATAACATAGGGGATATCACACACACCCCCTTACACACAGACACTCATGTCTGTGTGAGTGTGGGTGTTAGAGAGAGAGACTGTAAATGATTGTGTGTAATGGATTAATACTCAGAAACTGCCTGTGTCTTCTAATAGAGGAGTTCATTCTCTGAAACTGCCTGTGTCTGCTAATAGAGGGGCTCATTCTCTGAAACTGCCTGTGTCTACTAATAGAGAGGTTCATTCTCTGAAACTGCCTGTGTCTGCTAATAGAGGGGTTCATTCTCTGAAACTGCCTGTGTCTGCTAATAGAGGGGCTCATTCTCTGAAACTGCCTGTGTCTGCTAATAGAGGGGTTCATTCTCAGAAACTGCCTGTGTCTACTAATAGAGGGGTTCATTCTCTGAAACTACCTGTGTCTGCTAATAGAGGGGTTCATTCTCAGAAACTGCCTGTGTCTACTAATAGAGAGGTTCATTCTCTGAAACTGCCTGTGTCTGCTAATAGAGGGGCTCATTCTCTGAAACTGCCTATCTCTGCTAATAGAGGGGTTCATTCTCAGAAACTGCCTGTGTCTACTAATAGAGAGGACCATTCTCTGATATGTATATTTATCATAATTTAGGCATTTGCATGTAATTCTGCTAACACAATTTAATTTTGCATCACTTTTTCTTATCTATATTCATAGTACAAGACAATGTTTATTCCCTTAAACTTGAAGCCTTGCTTTTTTCCAAGTATTGACAGATTCCAGTGTATCCTTCTGGACTATAGTCAGTATAATGAAGAATCCGCTTCTCTGAATACAATGGATATGTATTCACCCTGGTACCGTCGCTCACTGATATAACCATTTAGAGGCCAAGCCACAGATATGCCACAGCAGCAAGCCTAAGGATTTGGATACAAATAGTACAAATATATCAAATATTACAATAAGGAGTAAATGCACTACTGAGAAATAATTTAGGAAAATGTGTATCCAACTAAAACAGACTTTATATGATAATCACAGATAAAATGAAAAAAGTAAATAATAATTATGTCAACATACAAACAACAACAAAAACCGTGGGAGTATAACTAATTATATATATATATATATATATATAGGTGAGCGATCACTGGTCTGAGTATATAAAACATACACTAAAGGGGTCTACTCAACAAAGAGAGAATTACAAGGAATTGAAATGGGAATCAAACTGTAGACCAAAGTAGCCGAGTTAGAAACATTGAGCTGAAGCGAGAATCCAGAGGTGATCCACGCAAGCTCCAGTGCGCACATCATTCTCTGCCGTGAGCAAGTTCGGGATCTTCCATAGATTTCTATTTATAGCTCCTGCTCTGGAAAGCTGACAAATGAATTGAATCTTATTCTCACACCTGCTGTAACCTCTGGGCCCCTCCAGTAATCTACTTACACTTCGAAAGTACAAGAAAGAAACAGGTTAATCCACCTTCACTCCGAGCAAATCAAACTTGCATTATCTCTGCCGGAACAATTACATCTTCTGACAGTTTGCAATCCCTAAAGGTGTCTGCCTCTTAATAAAAATGCATCCAATATAAATATGCTTTAATAGTCATTATTAATACTCAGAATGTAGTGGATACAAATGATCTATACATTGATCTATACATTGTGTATGTGAATACAAATGATCTATACATTATGCTTGTGAATACAAATGATCGATACATTGATCTATACATTGTGTATGTGAATACAAATGATCTATACATTATGCTTGTGAATACAAATGATCGATATATTGATCTATACATTGTGTATGTGAATACAAATGATCTATACATTATGCTTGTGAATACAAATAATCGATATATTAATCTATACATTGTGTATGTGAATACAAATGATCTATACATCGATCTATACATTGTGTATGTGAATACAAATGATCTATACACTGAGCTATACATTGTGTTTGTGAATACAAATGATCAATACATTGATATATACATTGTGTTTGTGAATACAAATGATCTGTGTATTGATCTATACATTGTGTTTGTGAATTCAAATGATCTAAACATCGATCTATACATTGTGTATGTGAATACAAATGATCTTTACATTGAGATATACATTGTGTATGTGAATACAAATGATCTATACATCGATATATACATTGTGTTTGTGAATACAAATGATCTGTGTATTGATCTATACATTGTGTTTGTGAATTCAAATGATCTATACATTGTGTATGTGAATACAAATGATCTATACATTGAGCTATACATTGTGTATGTGAATACAAATGATCTATACATTGATCTATATATTGTGTTTGTCAGTACAAATGATCTATACATTGATCTATACATTGTGTTTGTCAATACAAATTATCTATTTGGGACATCTATACATTGATCTATACATTGTGTTTGTCAATACAAATGATCTATACATTGATCTATACATTGTGTTTGTGAATACAAATGATCTATACATTGATATATACATTGTGTTTGTGAATACAAATGATCTATACATTGATCTATACATTGAGTGTGTGAATACAAATGATCTATACATTGCGTTTGTGAATACAAATGATCTATACATGGATCTATACATTGTCCCGGATTTGAGGCTGTTCAGCGGGATTTGGGATTGCATGATCTCAGGTCTCCGGTACACTGTGGCATACACAGTAGCTCTGTCGGTTCGGTGGCGCACTTTACCTCCCAAGCTCCGCAACCCAAGCATCTCGATTTGCTGATGGCAGAAGTGGGGAGGTATGTAAAGGAGTCTGTGGCTTGATTTTACATTGGTTCCATTATAAATGTGATGTCATAGACGGCAGACAACACAGAATACACGTTTAAAGCACATCTGTATCGTACCTCATGCATTTGCTTGCAATCCTGCTAGCACGGTTTATAGATCACTTTTCATTCTATAAAGTTGCAATGTTTACGTGAAGGGGTCCCCATTAAATTTAAAGAGACACTAAACTTGTGCTTCACACCCTTACCAAACGGGTGGGATGAGACCCCACTGTGATTGGCTGTCAGTGTGAGGCAGCCTTCCGACCGGCTCTGCCTCAGCTATGGTCTCCATAGCTTTAACACTGACCTCAACATAATGTTTCACTGGCCTGCTGGCTACGCTCGCCTCAGCTCTAAGGCAGGCTGAAAGTAAAAACACATGTATCTGTAAAATGTCAGGTTTACTCAGGAAAGGGGAAACTAACATTTTAACTCTTGAATCCCCCATTTTGGTAAAACCTAAAGGTCTTTTGCAAAAGCATTAAACATAAAAAAAAAAAACTAGTCTCTCTTTAAATCAGTGTAATAAGATAGGCCATCCCAGGCCCGGAGGGGTTACCCACAGTGAGTAATGACATTACTGATACATGTAGGTGTGTCAGCCAATGGATCAGTCATTATGACAGACACGTGAGTTTCAGCAGGGATTAAATTAAATTAAAATCAAATCTTAAAAAGATCAGGATGGCCTTCCACGTCACCACCCGATACCTGGTTTGACCACATTTTAATCGTGATCAGAAGATGTGTCAGAACAGTGGTGGGTAAAAGGACTTCCAGAGAATGCTCTATATACAACCAATTACAGGGAATACATTGTTATAATTAACCCTGAACAAAATGGCACCTAAAAAAGGCTTTATATATAAATGCTATATATTATAGGGGCAGTACATTGTTTTATAGACCAGTAAAGCACAGCATGGTCTGCTTTTACAGCTCTACCTAGTATATTCATTGAGAGAATCATGCCTTTGATTGGTAGTAGAGTACCTTTATTATTTTATTTATTAAGAGTTATCATCTTTCACAGGACTGCACCCCGCATCCCAAGTGTCTCCCTTTGCGTGGTACAGTCCAGCCTTGGTACCCTTGTCCCGAATATTGTCCCTGTTCTCTGTAAAACACTGAAGGGGTCAGGCGACCACACTGATACTTTTTTTCAGGGACCCTGATGAAGAATGCACAGTTCAGGTAGAATAAAGATGGCAGACCAAGCTTATTTGAAGGAGTACGGTACACCCCTCATAGCTGCCAACCTCACACAGCTCTTGCCCCTGGGGGGCGGAGCTTCGGAGGTCAAGTGTCAGCTCTACCATGCACATGCAGTAGGTGCTGTCACTCAAAATACATGCGCTACTGTGCATGCACAAAAATATTATATTAAAAAAAAGTAATATATATATATATATATTAATGAGTAGAATGAAGAATGGTTGATTTTGTTTGTATGCATTTTTGGTTTAGCATAACTGGTGCACTCACCCCCTAGTTTACAGGCCACTAGCCAATTCCATTAATTCACTAAAAACAAAGACCTAATTTTAGTCATTTAATCGACGCACTGCGGATAGAAATGCATTAATAGAGAAGCAAGGATTAAATAAAAGACCTCGGTAGCTGTTATTTAAATTACGGTATTTAATACGACTGATAACATTTCTTCACGCCGTGCGATTACACAATGAGTAATACCAAAGTCTGTGAATAAACACGGTATACTTACATGATCTGACATTGACACATAAAGAAACAGGATCGGACTGGCCCAGTATGTCATATTGAATTCTCAGGAAAACCATTTTTTTTTTTTTGCTAAATATATTTATCATTGGAAGCAAGGGTAAAAATATATAGTGTCCCCTTCTCCTACATAAACCCAATGTGTATCTTGAGAATTACACAAGGATTTACTCTCGGCTAGAAGGCCTGACCTCCCAAGCTCCAGCCCCGGCTGTCCCGATTCGCCCTGGGGGAAATGTGGTTAGGTATGAAATAGATGCCAGGTTATCATCATGCTATGGGCACTAAATATTTAACTCATGCTTCTATATTAGAAGCACAAGTGGAAAAAAAAAAAAAACTTTAGGTGTATTAGGCTTTTTTTTTTCCTTCCCAGGCATCAGACAGATGCTGATAGATGAGTGGGAGCATATTTGTGAGTAAATTAAACATTTTAGAATATAGTTATTCAAATGTTAATGAATGCATACATTTTTATAATAATTTGACTTTATTATGCATATAAAAGGGTAGGTCATTTTAAAGTTTCAGTAGCCCTGTCAGTCTTTTTGAAACACATTTTCATGAAGGGATCCACGCGCGCCAGTTTACATTTTAATTGAGTCCCAACAATTAAAGGGACGGTATCACTTGAACATTGTCTGTATTGTGAATGTAGAGCACAAAAAAATGACTGAAAATGATCTATACATTGTGTTAGCAAAACTGCAAGTAAATGCCTAAATTAGGAGAAAAAGGTGTTTTAAATGTGTCCTGTGGAGTCTCCTGCTTATGACATCACCTGTGGCACGGTATGCAAATGAGCTGCTTTAAATGGGAAATGTGTAACTTGCATACCGTGCCCCAGGTGATGTCATAAGCAGGAGACCCACAGACACATGTAAAACCCATTTTTCTCCTAATTTAGACATTTACTTGCAGTTTTGCTAATACAATGTATAGATCATTTTCACTCATTTTTTATCCTCTACATTCACAGTTTAAGCAATGTTCAGGTGATACTGTCCCTTTAAGTGTAATGTTACAGCCACGTCAGGACTATCCTGTCTTGTTTTGACTCAGGTATAAAATACACATTCTTTTTCCACTTGTAGGGCCATTGACATGTATTTTTGGGTGCAAAAAGTAAACAGATCAATATTACAGCAATCAGATTTCAGATTTTGTTGTTATATTTTGTATTGCAGCCCAAACTGCTTAGGCAAGATTGCTTTAGTGATTTGATTTTCACACCCACACATTGCTCGATGAACAATTGGTTAAGGCTTTCCCACGGCATTGTAGAGGCAGGCAATCAGACAACCCCCTGATTTCCAATACACTTATCTCCCTAAGGTCTACATACTAGCGCTCTCTTAAATAAGAGGTAGAAGGCCAAGCTGCAAGAATGACTCACTCTCTATACACAGTGCTGCAAATGCAATCAGCAACTGTGCTGTCCCTTTTACTGGGCCGTAGATAAGACCTGTATAATCAGATCTCACATAAGAGACACCTGACCTATTATTTTTCAAAACCTAAACTCTGTTCTCAAATAATTGTGTTAGATTGTGATCCTTTACTCTGAGATAACACAGACATTTCTCTTATTTTATGCATTCTCGTTTAAGTTTGCCAACGCGATGTATAGCTCATTTTTCATATTTTTTTATTCTCTGTATTCACATATAATGTTTAGGTGGATAGAATCCTCTTAAGTCCTAAATGGTGTTTTCCAGAGCTGCTATCTTCCAATATCACCTGTTAATAGAGTTTCAGGAGGACTACAGGTATCCTTAGGGTTGCCACCTTTTCTTCAAAAAAATACCGGCCATGCTATTACCTCCATAGACGTAATATTAGGGTCGAGCCAATTTTTTACCGGTCTGCCGGTAAAATACCGGCCAGGTGGCAACCCTAGGTATGCTCCAAAATAAAAACAAATGTCCACGTTTGTATGTCGTAGTCTTTGTCAAAAGTATGTACTTGTATTTGTAGTAATATATATTTTATATTGTTTATATATGTATTTTCTATTGTTAAAATTCTGCATTTTCATATTTATGTGTGATTATGCATCCATATGGACTTATAGAAAAATAGAAAAGATTGAAATAACCAAAATAAAAACAATGGGAATCTTTCAGGTGAATTGTTCCATAACAATAGGAAGATAATTAGTATATGGGAGATAAACAAAAATGATTTCTGCCACAATCCATTATTACTGTCTCACTGGTGCCCCCTCAAAAAATAAAAATATCCTATTATTATGAATGCATTTTGGCACATATAATATTAACATACCTCCTAACTATTGCCCCTGGCGAACCAGGACGCCAGGGGGGCGGAGCTTGGGAGGTGAAGGGTCAGTGCTAAAAAAAAAAAATGTGATGTGAGTTTTTATAGTGAAATTTCTTTGTAGCAAAATGACACGTAAATACACAAATAACACAACGCATTCAATAAAAGTCTAATTAGACCTAATTGTTTGAAATATGCTCTCCCAGTCTTCGCCAAGTGAGGGGATCCTATATCACAGAGTGGCAGCAGAGAGAGACTGTCCGACGCCCACGGCTCTCTCGGATTGGTATGTGTGTGTGTGTCAATCATGCACCACACAGCCAATCAGTAGGGATGAGATCATTATCTCCTCCCTGGAGAGGAGGTGTGTGCGGCATCACAAACCCTGCCCACCTATCAGCACTGCCAGATAACGGAGAACCTCCTATGATTTAATGACCAAGTATATGAGCAGTCCCATACCCAAGAGATTTGATTCTCTGTAAATTGTTGTCATAGGAATCAGTCAAATACATGATACAACTTGAAATAAACATCTCTGCACCTTGTCTAATCTGGCATGTGCCAGTCGGACGGCAGAAGATAAAGGATGTATCATCTTTCATACAAGCATTGTATTGATACAAGAGAAGCTGGGCCATTAGTAGTCCGCGGGAGGTATGTGTTGGTGATTTCTGCTAGGCTTGCCGTCTTGACCATTTTTTTACCCAACACATATCAGTTTTTGCATGCTGTTTGCAGTGTGTAGAAGTCACATAGTCATCAATTAAATAACTAACGTGGTTCTCTGGGATCCACTGCTAGTTAATTGATTTTCTTCTGGTCACTTATAACTTCAGTCCGGACTTTCATGGCTCCTAATAGTAATTACCCAGGTTGCAGTCTGTTTTTTTAAGGACCCATAATGATCACAAAGAAAGATAATTTTTTTTCTTGTGATTGACTGATCTGAAGGCTGCTCTCCAACATGCTGTGAATAAAAAAACAATATTTACAATCCAAAACGACTGACCATTAGTTGGCGGCAGGGCTCCACTGACTGGCAAATGACCTACAATACGCGTTTCGCTTATTGCTACCCTTCATCATTGGCTCGTGATTAAGCTTAGCAATACGTGAAACGCGTAAGGGCGTGCCTATCACGTGTTTTCTTAAACACTGGAGGAATTACAGAAGATCATGATTGCAATCAGGTCACAAATGATGTGAAGTTTTTTTGTGGCCATGTCCAAAGCAGATATTGTAACAGACTGCCAGGCTCCCCTTGAGTTATGGGGGTTTGGGAGCGGTGGATTATGTTAGCCATTTTTTTCTGTGAAGCTGAACTATTGTTAAAAGTTCTTCATAAAAAGAAAAAAAAACCCAGGCATAAAAAAAAATCAGAGAGATGTATCATCTGTTGCCAGGGGTTATCAAAGAAATTCACATCACAGGAAAACTCCCTCATTGAGACCAAACTATCTATTAGAAAAAGAACACAAATGATTCTAAAAGGCTGGAAAAGTTAAATCTGTACACGCTAGAGAAACGGAGGCTTAGAGGGGATATGACAATGTTATAAAATAATATACAGGGCCCATACAAAGGGCTTTCTAATGACCTGTTCATTAACAGAACAGTACAAAGGACAAGAGGTCACCTTCTAAGACTTAAAGAAAGGAGATTTAGTCTCCGACAGCTGAAGGGATTCTTTACAGTAAGGACAATAAAGATTTGGAATTCACTGCCTGAAGAGGTGGTTCTAGCAAATATGCCTTTAAAGCGGCCTGAATCGTTTTTTTTAATGAGCCGCAGAATACAGGGCTATGCATGTTAGTATAGGCAGTAATATTGATTTAGTGCTTGTTGATCCAGGGAGAAATCTGATGGTGACCACGTATAATAGGTATACTAAATTGATTGATTACTTTTGCACGATTATTTCACCTTTTTTCATAATTGTTCATATCATGTTTTATTATGTATTATTATGTATGCATTGTGACACAATAAGCCACTTTTTTTCATTTATTTACATATATGCACACTTGCAGCAAAATGATCTATTTGTTTTTTTTGTATATTGATAGTATTTGCATAGAATGTGCCTGCTAGGTGATCTAATTATCATAATGTAACCTTTTCACTGATTTGTTGAAGAATTTTATTTAATAGAAGTGCAATCACTCTTTCACAAGCCTATGATTAAGCGTGATTCCACGCGAAACGCGTAAGGCGAGTCCTGTCTTTTCCCACAGATGTATTTATGCTGATTTATATACTTTTTGTCTGATTCACAATCAATCAATTATTCGCTTTTTTACTGGAAGAAGGCGTGCATATGTCTTTATTTCATTATTCTGAAATCACTGCTTCAACAGCTTGATATAGCACCCTCATCCAGAATACCGTGACCACGAGAGGACTTTCTACTGCCACAAGTGGAGCCGGGTTATCCCTTGAGGAGACCTCTTTCTGAGTTTCAAGAAATGAAAATAATTTACTAAACAAGGATTTGTCTAATCTCAGAAGCCCACCAATATCTCCTACTTGGATATACTCCATATTACAATCATCTCAGCAGTCTTTTGCAAATGCCGTTATATCATAAAATACATCATAGAGCCCAAGTCTGGTTATAGGAGAGGACACTCCTTCCCAGGGGGCCTCAGATTTCTTTATTGGTCACTGTATATACCGTGTAGGTCACTATGATTCCGCATTCCCCATTGCAATATGTTCAGCTTGTGTTTATAGATACCATATTTACAGATGGTAAGAATCCTGACCGTAACCAATTGGGTGACTGGTAATTACAAAGCATGAGATGAAGAAAGGGACTTTGATGCTGAGGCGAGATATGGGCTATCGTTGCTTTTTTATAATGCTAGGTTTGGCGAGGTTTGAGATGGCGGAGAAATGACCGTGTCTTTAACATATGTGGGTCAGAGCTGGGACAAGTCCAGTGTAATGTCTAGAAAGCAGCTCAGCATTATAACCACCTCTCCAGGTTAAGAATTTTTTTTAAAATGTATTATGAATATTAAAGGTGATAATTAAACCTGTGGAGTCAGAGCTAAGATCACTACATTCAGGGGGTTGGCATCTTGTGTCCTCGGGGGCCAAAACCAATTTAATGCCCCATGGTGCAATGTCATCAGCCCACCCATTGTCATCAGAGATAGCCACATATAGACAATATGCTGACAGATAAGATAAAGGGATTGATTGAGAGACAAGACAATTGTATTTAAAGAAGTAATTGCTACACATTTAGAAGTGAAAACTGATGCAGCCATATAAAAACCAAACAAAAGGGCAATTGGCCATCTGTTGCCCCCCACCTCCCCTTGCCAGCCTTCCCCTGACCACACTGCCGTTATATAAGGGGAGTATGATGCGTACTGCAGGTCTGGCATCAATAAGATGTAGTCTGGTCTGCAATCTTCAGCAGCCAATGCAGTCCTGGAGTTTGCATGTTTCATTACAATCCCTGAATAATCCAGCGTTGTGATCACAGGTCTTCCATCTAAATGTATATGTGGATCACCAGTGTGCTGATGTACATATGATGTCACTATAGGGTCTGCTCAATAAAGAGGAAATTGAAATGGATCATTTCAATCTTATGGCCAAAGTAGCCGAGCTGGAAAAAAAAACCATTACATTCAGCTGCATTGGAGATTTATTCCAACTCGGCTACTTTGGCCTAACGTTTGAAATTCCCATCTCAATTCCCAGCCAATTCTCTTTTTATTGAGTGGATCCTTTAGTATTACTGTGCTCCACTAAAATCAAAAGTGACCCTTTTTGGTTGCTTCAATTGTACTATCTCAGAGGCCTCCTTTACTTTTAAACCTGCAATCTCCAGGGGGGCCGCAGGGTTGTGACCTAAAAGGGGGCATGCGCAGTAATGACACCAGGGTGACAGGAGCCGAGGAATCAGGACTGTACAGCTAAAGCCGGGCAGTTGGGAGCAATCTAAAAGTGGTCTAAACAGCAGGACATTTTTGATTGCTCCACCTATGGCCCTGAATTAACTTTTATAAATGATATCCAAAGGTTCTTTAATGTAAATATAGGGGTGTTGGTCTTCAAACATCCTCCCATCTCCTAATGTGCTTTTTTCTTAAAGTATTGTATTGCTTTAATTGGGGTCTTAATGGGATCAAGCTGCTTTGGGGGAATATCACATGCTAGTAGTACAGACATTAACCGGGCCACAAAGAGCCTTATCAGCCAAGATTAGCGAACATCCCTTGATGTCTGCAATGAAATGCGTTTTAATTTACAGCAGGCTTCAGGCCTCTTATATTGTCTGTACAAATTAGACTAAAAGTGGGTGAAAAAGTATACGACAATCCCTTGAATGGTCATTATTTTATCATGGTACCTTATTGGGACCTCTGGCATATTTGTTCCAAAAATAGCGACAGGTAAATAATTAAATTATTCCCCTCACGTACCTCCCAACATTTCAAATGCCCACAGAGGGACACTTTTTAATTTTGTGGGAGTGGCTGAAGGTGCGGCTGTGGGCGGGGCTTTGTCAGAACTTTTTTTAGTGACTTTATCTGTCCGGTTGGTAACTCTTTATGTCATTTGTTAAGTCATTTAGAGCAAGAGTGAAATATCTTATTGACACCATTTAAAATAAAAATCATTATATTTAGTGCAGTTTTAAATGCATATTATTGTGAGTTTTATTGCCATGGAGTCTGTGATAAATCATACAAACTGAAAATGCTACGCTCCCAGAAAAGAGGGACGATAGAGAAGGAAAGAGGGGCAAGGGGGATATGGGTGCAAAATAGGGGATGCCCCTACTAAACAGGGACATTTGGGAAGTTTGCCTTCATGGAGCCCTCCCATCCCAGGCTAGTAGGTATGCCCCTACAGCCCCATCTACAGTTAGTTAGCTACTGTTTAATTAACCGCTCTATTACCAGAAATGAACAGTTTCAGAGAATTACCTCCTCTATCACCATCGATTACACACACATGGTTCATTGGCTGGACCAGTGCACTGGCTTTGATTGGAGCTGCCCGGGACCTGGGACATAAAGTCCCATGTTGAGACTATCCCAGATAATCAGGGACATATGGTAACCCCACACCCTTGAGTGTTCCTTTTATGTTGGAAGAATGCAGAGTAATCTATAGGATCAATCATATAGGAGAGAACATAAGCATTTAACGGCTGAAGGATTAGCACAGTTACAGTAGAGCGCTCCTGATAAGATCTAGAAGGTTAAAGACATTGCTCTTAGGTCATGATGCCTGCTGTACATTGGTTTCTGGCTCAGAGATATTGTCCAGACTCTGCAGGCAGGGTTCCTAATTATTTGTTTAAAAGCAAAACGAGATGATTCAAAGGATACACCACCCAAAAAACAAAAAACTATCTGCATTTGGTGCAGCAGACTGTATGATTTATCTATTTTATTGACATGCTCAAGCATATATAGTTAACATATACATTCTGTACATATGCCTGCTCAGACAAAATCCCAAGCATATAGCTGTAAGTCTCCATGGGGGGTTATCATGCCTCCCATTGGCCCTGCTTTTTGCGCGGGATAGTCCGCGCTTTTATGGAATTTTTACTTTTTACCACAATTCCACCACTTTGCCCACCCCACTCACAGTCAGTTAGTTAAAACTCTGTTAAATGAGTTTATTTTGGTAGGAAATGCTGCATTTACATTTAAACCACGAGCAGAGATAAAACCAACAGACAATAGATCACAGGGCCGCTAACACATCCTATAGAATCATTTTTAATTCTCTTCATTCACATTGTTTTCATTTCATACATAACCAAATTCCTATTTTTTATGAAATTAGAGCATGGTGGAAAAAAAGATCAGATGTCTTTCTAACTAAAATATCTTGCAAGACCCCTGATACATTGTTTAAAGTGAATTTCCATTATTTAAAGGAGCCATGCATGCAAATCTGACTCCTTATAATATAAATACTGGGAAGAAAAGACAAAAGGTTTATGGGACAACTAGAAATCCAAGTGATATCAAAATAAGAAATATTCAATTTCTCAATGTTTAAAACCCAACCAAGATATATATATTTTAATCCATTATAGCAATTGCTGGTAATGTGTATCTGGTTATAACCCTTTCACCAGAACTGGGCAATCTAGGACACAAACCAGGACATTAGATACCAAAGAGGAAGCTAAATCTAATGACTGTCTGAAAAAAACCTGGGACAGTTAGCAGATATGCCTTTGATCATAAGTGGAATTAAAGGGACAGTCCCACCTACAGTGTCTGATTTTTATTTATTTTAGATAAGCATTAAATCCTGTAAAGTAAACTAAAAGAAACAGACCTGTAGTTTTTTTTCCCCTATATCCTAAAAAAAAAAAAAAAAAAAAAACTGTCAATAAAGTGTAATAGAGTTACTGCTGTTGCTATAGTAACAGTCCAGCCTATCTGCCTTTCTTATGGGATGCCACTGAATTTTAAAGCCCCGCTTAAAATTATTTTCAACGTAAAACAGGAGAACTTTAATTTGTTTTAACGTATATATAAGTGCATAGGACATCATTTAGAGACATAATAAAAAAAATACAGAAAATGAGCTAAGTGGTACTGCCCCTTTAACAGCAATGGGGAATATTAAAAAGTCTAATGGTTAAAGGGTTGAGTTTATAGGACTTCCTGTCTATGTAGTGTAGTAATTCTAATGGTAGAAATGTAGCTACTTGTCAGATAGAGATCTGCCAACCTGTGCTACTCTGTCATTAGCTCTGCCAATTATTATCTCATGCATGGCAAGAGAGCTCATGTTAAATGTGTAAATGAAGAACGTTTTAGAAGAGGAACAACCTTTTTCTGCCTGGGGTATGGGAGAAGTGTGTATTGAGTGTTTGCTACATATACTTATCTATGGCCATGTTTTGGCTCAAAGAATAAAAACAGCTGAGACTGACTTTTTTTTTTTAACCCCTTAACATGACTTTTTGGCTGTATCTCACTCTTGATGACATGGTCTTTTTTTTTTTTTTTTTCATGTCTGTTGTGTTTGTGTTTAGCTGTAATTTTTCTTCTTTCTCGTTTACTACACCCGCACAAATTATGTATTGTTTTTATCGGCATAAGAAAGACTTTCTTAAGATTGCATTATTTTCCTTCATGTTATATAATTTACTATAAAAAAATAATAAAATATGATGAAAAATTGAAAAAAACGGGCACAGACATTCCCATGCTGACTCTCGCACCGACCGCTCTGTTCTGTAGTCTGAACCCCTTCGTGACGCATGGTGCTTGTGTCCCAGATGATGCAAGCACTAAAAAAATCACGGGGATCCGCTGTTAAACGCTGGACATACTATGCCACCCTAGCGTCTTTTAGGCACTGAAAATCAGGACAGCATAATACGTCCTAGCATCGGGAAGGGTTTAAGCCCCCCTCCCCTCCCCCCCCTGGGCTTGTTTATTATTAGAAAGTATTTTAGCATTTAATTAGAAATTAAAAGGCAAATTATTTTTTGTACATATCTATTTGTATCTGTGTTGTTATTCAAGGAAACCCAAATCTCACCCCACTTGCACCCTTTAATTTCCAGTGTTGTATCATTCTGCGTGAGTACACAGCTACCCGTTTATTGTGATTACTCACTGGTGTCTGTGCTGCACATGTATTCGGCTGTACATTAATCCACCAATGGCATTTCTATATCATATTTGCTGATGACTCATTGTCATTGGCAGGGATTTGGATCCCCAAATTAGCCATATCCGTCCCAAATCCCAGTTTAGAGAAGTTATACAGCACTGACAGGGGTGCATATTTTTTTACATTTTTCGTTGTGGCTTTGCCTCTGGCTTTGAGTCATGTTTCCTCAGTGAAAGGCGAGTGTTCTGGAGAACATCTTCAACTCGGCTACGTTTGCCTTAACTTTGAAGTTCCCTTCTCAACTCCCGGCATTTCTCTCTTTCATGGATAAAGCCCTGTATAGATCTGCTCTGTCTGTTATTAACCCTTTTGGCAGCTAATAGCCTTGCTGCTTTCCATGACACTGAAGGGGTTAATATAATAATATGGGGGGGGTAGAGGTACCACCTTGGCCATTTTCTTCATGTGGGGCTGTGAGATCTGAACCTTGATTATTTAATTAATATCCTTGTGATCACCAGTGATTATCTTTGTGATTAACCCATGGTAGGGTTTTATGGGTAATTTGACCCCAGGGTTGAGCAGGCAGTTTACCAGTGTGATCACATTGCAGTTTTACACAGTCTCAGTGTATATTTCATGGTACGGTTATCGTATAAATATACAGGGTTATTTAAAATAAAATTTAAAAAAAAGCCAATTCTGGGGCAAATGTGGAGCAGTCACCATGGAAGCTAATGAAATGTTCTGTCTTTTTACACCACTTTTAGAACTTTGCTCTGGAATTAACCCTCAACAGACACTAGTTCCTAATGTACCACAGACCCTCCATTTTAACCTTTCAAAAACAAGAGCAGAGAAGGAATACACTTTTTGCCAGGGTGCATTAAAGTAGGCAGGGCCACCATCAGAAATTCCGGGCCGCTTACAGAAAAAGGGGCCTAGAATCCCCCCCCCCCCCCCCCCCATCATCCCTTTATCTCCCTCTTGCTCCCCTAATCATTTTATCCAGGTCTTTGTATATTATGCCAATGAGGCCCCATCAACCACTGTCAGAGCATCATGTGATCCCGTCGCTCTGACCTCATAGCAGCGAGGATAGTGCAAGAAGCAGCATGGGAATGTCTGTGCTAGTGCACAGACATCCCTCTGCCTGCTCGCCATGGAGATGCTGGTGAGGGGAGATCTTTTGGTGCTTCTTTTTTAATTTAAAGTTGTATCGCCTGTCACCCCCTGCAATTATTATTTCTACTTTATAATTAAACGAAACCTGTGTGTCAGGAACTCTGTGTGTTGACTGTGCCTCCCCTATGATGTCACTGATAGCGCCAATCTCCAATGATGTCACTGTGTAAGGGCAGAGGACAGATTAGCTAACGATTCAGTTTTTGTTGGGGTTTTTTCTTTCCTTTCCCCAGATGTCAAACCTCTTTATTGTGTTGCCTCACAGTTCTGGAAGTCAGAGGGTTATTTTTGCAAACGTCAAATTACCTTACACATTACTGGGCAAGTGCTAATGAGCTGGGGGTTGGAGAATAGCAATAAGAATTAATGAGCAGTAAACTAAACAAATATTATAAGAACCCATGGCTTCTAAACACAAGAGCCCTGCACAGTTTATTGTCCCGTGGGCTATAATGAGGCACTCTGGAGTAAGGTTACCATGCAAGGGACTGCATGACACTTTGTTTAGTTATATTATTTTAATCTTAGGCTTCTACAAAAATGTTATTGTTATTATCTGTTACATAATAACTGTGCTTTTATAGTACTGTGCTTTTATAGTACTGTGCTTTTATAGTACACCAGCATGTCCTATATAATGAAGAACTCTAAATATAACATTAAACCTGTACATGTACTAAAGGGTCTACTCAACTAAGAGAGAAGCGAAGGGAAATGAGAGGGGACTCTCTCTCTCTAAAATTCCCATCATCTCAAGTCCCTGCAATTCTCTCTTTATCAAGTAGACTGTTTATTTCTAGATCCAGGAGACTAACTTTTTTACTATATAATATATATTATTATATATAAATTGGGACTGCCCTGTCTACGGTTGTATAGTTTGTGTGCCCATTTTACAGCCCAGATGAATGGGATTCCTTATTGCACTAAATAAATAAACAGTAATTTATGGGGGGGTAGAGGTACCACCTTGGCCATTTTCTTCATGTGGGGCTGTGAGATCTGAACCTTGATTATTTAATTAATATCCTTGTGATCACCAGTGATTATCTTTGTGATTAACACATGGTAGGGTTTTATGGGTAATTTGACCCCAGGGTTGAGCAGGCAGTTTACCAGTGTGATCACATTGCAGTTTTACACAGTCTCAGTGTATATTTCATGGTACGGTTATCGTATAAATATACAGGGTTATTTAAAATAAAATTTAAAAAAAAGCCAATTCTGGGGCAAATGTGGAGCAGTCACCATGGAAGCTAATGAAATGTTCTGTCTTTTTACACCACTTTTAGAACTTTGCTCTGGAATTAACCCTCAACAGACACTAGTTCCTAATGTACCACAGACCCTCCATTTTAACCTTTCAAAAACAAGAGCAGAGAAGGAATACACTTTTTGCCAGGGTGCATTAAAGTAGGCAGGGCCACCATCAGAAATTCCGGGCCGCTTACAGAAAAAGGGGCCTAGAATCCCCCCCCCCCCCCCCCCATCATCCCTTTATCTCCCTCTTGCTCCCCTAATCATTTTATCCAGGTCTTTGTATATTATGCCAATGAGGCCCCATCAACCACTGTCAGAGCATCATGTGATCCCGTCGCTCTGACCTCATAGCAGCGAGGATAGTGCAAGAAGCAGCATGGGAATGTCTGTGCTAGTGCACAGACATCCCTCTGCCTGCTCGCCATGGAGATGCTGGTGAGGGGAGATCTTTTGGTGCTTCTTTTTTAATTTAAAGTTGTATCGCCTGTCACCCCCTGCAATTATTATTTCTACTTTATAATTAAACGAAACCTGTGTGTCAGGAACTCTGTGTGTTGACTGTGCCTCCCCTATGATGTCACTGATAGCGCCAATCTCCAATGATGTCACTGTGTAAGGGCAGAGGACAGATTAGCTAACGATTCAGTTTTTGTTGGGGTTTTTTCTTTCCTTTCCCCAGATGTCAAACCTCTTTATTGTGTTGCCTCACAGTTCTGGAAGTCAGAGGGTTATTTTTGCAAACGTCAAATTACCTTACACATTACTGGGCAAGTGCTAATGAGCTGGGGGTTGGAGAATAGCAATAAGAATTAATGAGCAGTAAACTAAACAAATATTATAAGAACCCATGGCTTCTAAACACAAGAGCCCTGCACAGTTTATTGTCCCGTGGGCTATAATGAGGCACTCTGGAGTAAGGTTACCATGCAAGGGACTGCATGACACTTTGTTTAGTTATATTATTTTAATCTTAGGCTTCTACAAAAATGTTATTGTTATTATCTGTTACATAATAACTGTGCTTTTATAGTACTGTGCTTTTATAGTACACCAGCATGTCCTATATAATGAAGAACTCTAAATATAACATTAAACCTGTACATGTACTAAAGGGTCTACTCAACAAAGAGAGAAGCGAAGGGAAATGAGAGGGGACTCTCTCTCTCTAAAATTCCCATCATCTCAAGTCCCTGCAATTCTCTCTTTATCAAGTAGACTGTTTATTTCTAGATCCAGGAGACTAACTTTTTTACTATATAATATATATTATTATATATAAATTGGGACTGCCCTGTCTACGGTTGTATAGTTTGTGTGCCCATTTTACAGCCCAGATGAATGGGATTCCTTATTGCACTAAATAAATAAACAGTAATTTATGGGGGGGTAGAGGTACCACCTTGGCCATTTTCTTCATGTGGGGCTGTGAGATCTGAACCTTGATTATTTAATTAATATCCTTGTGATCACCAGTGATTATCTTTGTGATTAACCCATGGTAGGGTTTTATGGGTAATTTGACCCCAGGGTTGAGCAGGCAGTTTACCAGTGTGATCACATTGCAGTTTTACACAGTCTCAGTGTATATTTCATGGCTGTAATCAGTCATATTTGAATTAATCTGCATTCTTTATGAAGTGATCATCTTGCACTTTTCTCACCTTGTTGCCCTGTGGGGTAATTAAACACTGACAACTTTGCAGCTGGTCTGAGAATAATGAGCGCAGTTTAATGATACAGGGCTTTTTTCCTCATGATTTTTGGAATTGACAAGGGAACTGCAAAATGAAAGCCAAAATAGCAGTGTTTGATGTATAGCTGAATTGTAGCATTTAACAGCTTGGCTTCTTTGGCCTTAAGTGTTCAATTCCCTTGTAAATTATCTACAATTGCCTATTTCATGAGTAAATGTCCATAGTGGCTGCAGGGGTCCTATTCCAGGGGCCGGGAATGGCCAGTCCATCCCTCTAATGTCCTGCTCTCTTAGAGTTTATCCAGAGATGGATGGCATCTATGAAGAGGAGCTGGTGGGTTGGCAGCTAAAACTTGGGGCAGCATCACTTGCATACTGAGAACATCTCAGATTACTTGCTGGACAGCTAACCTTTTTCTCACGGGGCAGGATTCTATTTTCCTGCCCCTTCATCACAGAAACATAGAATGTGTCACTGGCAGATAAGAACCAATGAGCCCAATTTCTGCATAAAAAGAAAAAATCTCTTTAGTCCCTGGCCTTATCTTATATCTAGGATAGCCTTATACCTATCCCATGCATGCTTAAACTCCTTCACTGTATTAACCTCTACCACTTCTACTGGAAGGCTATTCCATACATCCACTACCCTCTCAGTAATGTAATACTTTCATTAGTCCCTGGCCTTATCTTATATCTAGGATAGCCTTATACCTATCCCATGCATGCTTAAACTCCCTCACTGTATTAACCTCTATCACTTCTGCTGGAAGGCTATTCCATACATCCACTACCCTCTCAGTAAGTAATACTTTCATTAGTCCCTGGCCTTATCTTATATCTAGGATAGCCTTATATCTACCCCACGCATTATTAAACTCCTTCACTGCACGAAGCCAGCTCTCTGACTGTTTGGTCCAATCTGATCTATAGGTTCTGCTAACCAGACTGATTTTACACCCGGCACAGGGTCATTCCCTACCCACCCTTAGAAGAAGAAGTTATCAACTGTATGAACTTCACCAGTTATTGATCCAACAGTCAATTAACAGTATAATCCTCTGCTCACCTCTGCAAAACACCTAACTAAATACAGCAATGTAAAGCATTGCTACTTCAGTACTGAGGAGAGAGATGGAATATATATACCATATGTGTGTGTGTGTTACTGTATACATACATACAGTGAATGTATATCATATACAGGGCACAGTACCAGCAGTATGCCAGTGTGTATGTATAGAGCAGTATGCCAGTGTGTATGTATAGAGCAGTATGCCAGTGTGTATGTACAGAGCACAATGCCAGCAGTGTTCCAGTGTGTATGTATAGAGCAGTATGCCAGTGTGTATGTATAGAGCAGTAATCCAGTGTGTATGTTTAGAGCAGTAGGCCAGTGTGTATGTATAGAGCAGTATGCCAGTGTGTATGTACAGAGCACAATGCCAGCAGTGTGCCAGTGTGTATGTATAGAGCAGTATGCCAATGTGTATGTATAGAGCAGTATGCCAGTGTGTATGTACAGAGCACAATGCCAGCAGTGTTCCAGTGTGTATGTATAGAGCAGTATGCCAGTGTGTATGTACAGAGCACAGAGTCAATAATATTCCAGTATGTACAAAGCACAATGTCAGCAGTATGTCAATGTGTAGACACAGCACTGTGCCATGCTGGCATGTATATTTAGAGCACGGTGCCAGTATGTACAGACAGTGCCAATAATATGTCAGTGAGTATGTACAGACACGAGTGCCAGTCATACCCAGCAATGTGCCAGCTATATGTCATTAGATACACTCTTGCATGCAACTGCTCTATTAACTACAAAGGACCGAATGCCACCAGTAATTTACCAGGGTCAATGCACACGAGTGTGTGACATTACTAACATCATATATATATATATATATAAATACACACACACACCATATCGATAACAAAACAGAACAACTTCTAGAACACTACAATAAAGTCACCTCTACACTTAACCACATGGTGCTTAGCGTTCACACAATTCAGTTTGGGTAGACCTGGTGTACTTGGCACTTTCCTGCAGTGCCAAGGTACCCTGCACTCCATAGCCCTGCTGGAAACCAATAGGTTGACAATAACAATGACAGAAACTAGATCTACTTTACTCCCAACCTGCTCCCAGTGGTCAGTGTTAAATGGGTTAGCCTTCGCTGGTATGTTTGTCCTCCCACCATGCTGCCAAGATCACACAAACAGCCACTGTGTGTGCCAAATACAGAACTAATGGGTAGTACCAGGCACCCTGAATGGATGTAACACCAGCCTGCCAGGGTGGCAGACACTACTGCTGCTGCTGAGGTCTGATTAAAGGGACATTACTTGTACGGTGACTGTAGAGAATAAAAAAAAATCATCTATACACTGCATTAGCAGATTTATATGCAAATTAATAAAATAGGAGACATATATGTCATAAATGTGTCTGTGCTGTCTGCTGAGTATGACACCACCTGTGACTTCATATGCAAATTACACAATTCTCATTGAAAATGTGTTCATTTGCATATCAAGCCACAGATGATGTCATACTCAGCAGACAGCACAGACACATTTATGACATATATGTCTCTTATTTTATGCCTTTGCTGGCCATTCTGCTAACACAATGCATAGATCATTTTTCATTCTCTACATTCACAGTATGAGCAATGCTTAGGTGACAGAGCCCTTTTTAAAGACAATATCAGTGCTAATGCCAAATAGAATTGTTGTTGTGTCATGTTAGCTATTGTTACAATCCAGACATGTCTTGTTTGCATAATCAAAGGTCAGCTTGTGTGTTTGTCTATGGGGTTATCTGACCTTGCGGATCAAAACAACGAACAAACAAACAAAATAAATAAATAAATAAATAAATAAAGAAAAAAAAATCCAAAAAATCCAAAAAGCTATGTTATTTCTTGTGTTATCCAAGAGAGGTTGTCATGTTCCATTTATTTTCTCCAATCTAAACATATCAAATACTTCACTTCTCCAGAAAAAAAAACTCTTGAGGTCAAAGACTTTGATTTGTCTCCCAAGAGAGAGAGCAGATAGAGAGGAATTTGGTATGTATTTGAAACCTTGTGTCCCTTTTAAACTGTGCACTAGCAGCATGTTGTTACAAAGTGCTGTCTTTTATTGCTTTCTCTCCCAGGAGCCCAAAAGGAGGGGTTTTTGTGGAATGTATCTCAAACTTACAAATATTTGAGGGTAAAAAAAAATAAATAAATGAAGTTAAATCTAGAGATAAACTTGTAATATGTCTTAGTAAATATATAAATATTACATACATACAAGTTTTTTTTTTTTTAAGTGACTGTATAAGTGTGTACAGGTCTTAACATTTTTCATGGGAAATCTTTTTCATTAGTTATTAAAATTATTTTTTTTTTCTAAAATTGCACATTGAAAGCATTTCTTTTGAGGGGGAAAATATTATGCTTGTGTTTTACTGAAGATTAGTAATAAATTGCTACCATTTAATAGTCTTTAGTTTTCAAGCTTGTCCTGTGGTTATTAGAATTGTGAAATCTTAAAGGGAGGAAAGGCTGTAGCCAAAATGCCAAGAACTGTACCTGCACCCCTGAATCTACAACAGCCCACTGAGCCATCACACTGACATTGGTAGATATGGATTATAGAATATTCATGCCTATAATAATATTAAAGCGTTATTATTAAGTTGATGGGCTTATACATACAGCCATATAACATTAGTAGGATTCTGATATTATGAAAAATGATACTGTATTATACTTTGATATCTCTGCAAACAGATTTTGTGGAAATAATTCTCTTTTTTTTTTTTTTTTTTTTTGCAGGGCAGAGATATCAGGGTCTGATAGGAGGAAGGTTGGTCAGAAGAGGTCTAGAACCTTTGGCCACATCAAAAAGCTTTGTAACTACAGATTTCCACTCACCTAGTGGTAGCACCAGAAAGAAGGGCAGCCAACAGAGTATGAATACCCCCACCACGATGGCAAGAGTCTTTGCAGCTTTTTTCTCCCTGGAAAATTTGAGAAGCCTTACAGAAAGAGAACTCCTAAATGTATGTCCTTTACTCCTGGCGCTGGCCGTGGATTCCTCCATAACACTTCTACAATGAATCCTGAGGACCACCTCCATAGACTTGTTCCTCTCCTTCTTCACTCCAGCCTCCAGGCTCTTGGTGGTTCTCCTAGCCACAATGTAGACTTGGAAATACATGATGAGGATCACCAACAAGGGCAAATAAAACGAGAACAGGGAAGAAAAAAGAGCATATCCAGGCTCCTCTGTGATGCTGCACTGGCTGTCATCTTGAGGTGGAGGTTCCTTCCATCCCAGGAGAGGTCCAATGGAGATGACCATGGAGGACACCCAGAGCAGAATGAGAATCACCACAGCCTTCTTCTCGGTCATGATTGTAGGGTACTTGAGGGAGTATTTCACCCCTACATACCGGTCTATGGATATGATGCACAGGCTCATGATAGAGGCAGTGCAGCAGAGGACATCTACCGCAGCCCAAATATCACAGAAGATCCTGCCAAATGCCCAGAACCCCAAGACCTCCAGTGTAGCAGAGAAAGGGAGAACGGTGGTGCTGAGCAGGAGATCAGCTATGGCTAGGTTGATAATAAAATAATTGGTGACTGTCTGGAGCTGCCTGTTGCATGCCACCGATAGAATGACCATTATATTCCCCACTATGGCAAAGAGAATGAACACAGCTAGGATGACCCCTACACTCATCGCCTGCAAGTCCAGGACCAAAGACGTTCCATTGACCGAGTCCTCCGTCTCATTGTAACCCACAGTAGGGTCACCCAGCTTTTCGGTGAGGTTCCAGAAACTGCCATTGGTCAAGTCGGAAAAAGTCATGTTAGCACAGTCTCATCTCCATGTAAGTGGACTCAAAACTCATTCCTGGAGGAGGTTCAGACATCCTTTCTCCTTTGGATCTCCCACCCTGGGCTCTTATCAAGCTCCTTGAAGTCCAAGCGCTGCAAGGTCCAGCATATCTCCAGCCCCACCAGCTATCCAAGGAATCTGAAGACCCCAGAAGCTGAGTCAAGAAAACTCCAGGAGAAAGTTTTCAGACCATGGCGTCCTCCAGCAGTAGCAGTACTGTGCTTTGGACTTCACCCAGCAGCAGAAGAGGCTGCAGCAACTCCTCCTCCTCCTCCCCAAAAGGGATCCTAATGATGCTCCAGACTGACTTGTGGACAAGTACAGAGCTCCAGGTAGACAGACACAGCACAACCCTGCTGTTTCAAGACCTAGCTGGCTTGTCTTTCTATAATCTCTCCCCAGAGCACTCGTGTATTTAATCAGCCGGAGTTGATTTGAGAGAAACTCTGGCTGAATGGATAAGACGCTTCCTCTTGCTGTAATTCATGTAGTTTGGCAGATCTCCTCCTCCTTTCAGCTCCCCTCTCTCTCTCTCTCTCTGATGTATGGTTTTGATAGCTCCTTGCATTATTCACTGTGACCGCTAGGCGGCAGCAGACAGCTTTCTGTTTACTACTCCATCCTCCATCCAGAGAGATCAAAGATTATTTTATTTATTTTTTATTATTTGTTTTGTAAAAGTTGTGTTTGTCTCCTAATCTTGGGTTTTTTAGGGGGGTAGTTGGAACATCTGATCCTGTTTAACCTGCACAGATAGTGCCTTTTGTTACTGGTAAAAACAAATGCCCAGCCTGGTGTGAACCTGCAAACATATGTTTTTTTTTTTTTTCTGGAGTGATTAATTGGAGACTGCACAGTGGGTTTTTATCATCTTTACAGCGTGTTCGATCTCTTACATCTTATAGATCCCTCCCCAGTGACATCTATACTTCTATACTAACTGGGGGAAGCTGCCACTTAATTAGTAGACACAAATCAACTTAACCAAATGATAAGCCAGCTGGAGAGACAGGGCTACAGGGGGGTATACTACAGCTCAGCTCCTGCAGAACATCTTGGAAAAGGCAGCTGTCACTCACAGTGTTAAGGAATAAGCAACAACTGTGGGTCACAGCGTGCATTAGAAGGCTGGGCATGATAGGTGTGTCAGTCCAGAGTAAAATGTGCTCACCAAATTCAGTGGAAAATATTCTAGTTCATCCAATGATTGGCAAGAGGTTGTGCAGCAGCTGCAGGCTGAGCTACACTGATATTCTACTATATGTTGATATGTTATTCAAATCATATAAAATATGAAATTAAAAGCACATGACACAATTACCAGACTGACTTACAAATGTTTTATTTACTCCTAAATAGCCCATTTGCAGCGTTGCCTAGCTGGAGCCTGGGAAGAAAAGGGCAACTAAATGGTCTGCTCCATAAAGAGAGAACTGCAGGCAATTGAGATGGGATTTTCAAATGTCAGACAAAAGCAACAGAATTGGAAAAATCATCCCATTCAACTGGATGTTCGAATTTTTCCAGCTCGGCTACGTTGGTCTACATTTTTAAAATTCCCATCTCAATTCCCTGCAGTTCTCTACAGAATATTTGCATGTCATTTTTTGCATGTAGATCATTTTTCATCCTTTTTTATTCTCTACCTTTATATATTTGGGTGGATTGAGTCCCTTGAAGGGTAAAGGCAGCCCTTTCACAGACCACCTGATGTAAATCACACTTGGTCCCTATCTCTCGCGTTTAAGACTATTTGTTTTCCATTATTTTTTTTTGTTAACTGCATGTCCTCTTTTCCATTATGTGAGGATTCTGTGTACTCAAACGAGACCTAACACCCAGTAAAATGAGCAGCTCCTGTGTTTGCTTTGGCTTTGAGCTGACAGATTCAAGGAAGGATGAGTGATGAGCTGAGGATTATAGTTCATGTCTGGCCTGATTACAGTAGAGAAGTCCCAATTCTCACCTTTGACCCTGAAAACCACAAGGTCTGCTTATATGTGTCTTGAATGCGTGAAGTATTTTTTCGGCCCCCTGACCTGCTTTTTTTTTCTTTGCATGTAAACGATTTAAAAAAAAGGTTTTCCAAAATGTGCAAAAAAATGTATCCCTATGATGCAAGCCTTGGGATTTATACCCCACCCACCACGCAAAGCCACTCTGTGATAATCACATGTAACCAGGGCCGCCATCAGGAATTTCAGGGCCCCTTACTGAACCAATTCCCCCCCCCCCCCCCCCCCGGTCTAGTGTGGTTGGAAGCAGTTGGTCAATATGCCAGTAATATTTTGCCACTCATTATGCCAGTAATATTTTGCCACTCCATAAGTCAGTATTTAGCCATTCAATATGCCATTCTTTTACCATTTAATATGCCAGTATTTTGTCCCTCAATATGCCAGTATTTGGCCCCTCAAAATACTATTCTTTTGCCCCTCAATATGCCATTCTTTTGCCATTTAATATGCCTGTATTTTGTCCATCAATATACCAGTCTTTTGCCCCTCAGTATGCCATTCTTTTGCCCCTCAATATACCATTTAATATGCCAGGATTCTGCCCCTCAATATGCCAGGATTTTGCCCCTCAACATGCCAGGATATTGCCTCAATATGCCAGGATTTTGCCAATTAATATGCCATTATTTTGCCCTCAATATGCCAGGATTTTGCCCCTCAATATGCCAGGATTTTTACCCTCAATATGCTAGGATCTTGCCCCTCAATATGCCATTCTTTTGCCCTCAATATGCCAGTATTTAGCCCCTCAATATGCCAGGATTCTGCCCCTCAATATGCCAGGATTTTTCCATATAATATGCAGGATTTTGCCCCTCAGTATGCCAGCGTTATGCTTGTTTGCCCCTCCCCATTTCCCCAGTACTTACCTTCTTCCTGCTCTGTTTGTCTCCATGGTGCAGGTCTGCGGCTGTGAGGGAAGCGTTGTGCGTTCCCCTCCAGCCGCTCGGATTAAATAAAGTTTTTTTTTAAATAAAAATGCGACCGGAGTTACCCTGGTCGCATTTTTTTTTTAAACAAACTTTATTGAAGCCGCTTCCCTCACAGCCTCGGACCGGCTCAAAAGGGGGATTTTTTTTTTTTTTTTCTCCTAGCGTGACCCGCCAAATAGAATCTTATTTTTGCCTGGCATCAGCATATGGTACTTTAGCTAGGTCCTCTTTACTGATCTCATATAAAAATGAGGGTCTCTCTCTGCCCTAGCAGAATGAGATCCTCGCACACTTCAGACAGAGTGAGGTGAGCCCCCGCTCTGATTGGCTGTGTGTGCGCCCACACTGCCAGCTCATGCCATCCTCCAGACCCATGTGAGACACAGCAGAGAGTAAACCCATGCGCATCTATTAAGATACACGTTGGGTTTACTTAGAAGACGGAGGACATGGTTTTTTTTAACCCTTCCTTCCTTTTTAGTAAACAAGGGTTAAAAAAAAACCACGTTGAATTGTCCTTTTAATTTATCTGCACAGAGAAGTGTGATTTGATACATTATTTTTCAATAAATTTCCAGACATGGTAACAAAGTTAGTGGATAACCTGATTCCATAGCCTGATTGTGCTTTATTAATGGATGGCTGTAATAACAGCCTGTGTGCTCCATTAGCTTGATAGAATCTTTAAAGAACCAAAACATGCATGTGGAGAATGATTAGGGTGTCAGTGTATATAATACATTGAAAAGTACAACTCATTAAAGCCACCAAATGATAGACAAAAAGTGTACGGTGACTGGCTCATTAAATGGGACAACAAAATGCAAGTGAGACAGAAATAGTCTGTGAATTTTTTTTTTTATTTGCTATTTTTAACCACTCTATTTCATCAAAGATTTATTTTCCACATTATCTATGATAACTGCAGCAGGACAGCTTACTGACACACAGGGGGCCAGAGGCGGCTCTAAACTTTGTGAGGCCTTAGGCGAAAGTCGAACATGAGGCCCTCACGGACACACATTATTAAATAAAATATATGCAAGTGATAATAAAAATGAACTGTAGAAATAGCATATTTCAAGATCAGACTCAAATCCCAGCTTCTAGAAATGAACAGCTCCTAGAATTTTATTTGTCTCATAATTATTCTACAAACATCTATAAACATTTGGTATAGATAAAATTGTGTGCGGCTGACATTGTTATTGCTGTGTCCTAAATGTGAACACTAACACATATCACACAGTCATTCATAGACACACTCAGTGAGCACACACTGACTCACAGACACACTCAGTCAGCACACAATCACACTCAGCCAGCACACACTCACAGATACACTCAGCCAGCACACACTGACTCACAGACACACTCAGAAAGCACACAATCACACACAAACACTCAGCCAGCAGGAAAGGTGCTCAATGTTGAAAGTGGTCTCACAGACCACGTTGTGCTAGAAGATTGGCACTTTGTTCTTCCTCACAGCACCGGATGCACTGTGATTTAGCCATTCAAAATGCCAGAATTTTGCCACTCAATATGCCAGGATTGTGCCACTCAATCTGCCAGGGTTTTGCCCAACAATATGCCAGGATTTTGCCCCTTAATATGCCAGGATTTTGCCACTCTGTGACAGGATTTTGCCCCTCATTATGTCACAATTTTGCCCCTCACAAATCCTAGAATTTTGCCTCTCAATATGCCAGGATTTTGCCCCTCACAATGCCAGGATTTAGCCTCTCAATATGCCAGGATATTGCCCCTCACAATGCCAGGATTTAGCCTCTCACTATGCCAGGATTTTGCCCCTCACCTCATTATGCCAGGATTTTGCCCCTCACCTCATTATGCCAGGATTTTGCCCCACACTGTGCCAATATTTAGCCCCTCATTATGCCAGGCTTTGCTCGTTTGTGCCACCCTCCTCCCCCCTTCCTTAGTACTTACCTCCATGCTGCTCTCCATTGTTTCCTCCGTGCATCTTCTCTCCTGCACGGAGGAAGGAAGTTCCGGTCGCTGTTTTTTTTTTTTTAAAACTTTATTGAAGCTGCGCTGGTTCAATAAAGTTTAAAAAAAAAAAAAAAAATGCGATCGGAGCTTCCTTCCTCCGTGCAGGAGAGAAGATGCACGGAGGAAACGTCCCAGGTTAGTGTTACAGGGAGCTTAACGGCAGCGTTAAGCTCCCTGTTACATCAAAGGCAATAAGATGAATTAGGCAGCCGCGAGGCCCCCGTGAGTGCGAGGCCTTAGGCGGCTGCCTAACTCGCCTAATTAGAGAGCCGCCTCTGCAGGGGGCTATTCACTAAAAGGTGTGTTGCAGGTGAGATGAGAGAGATGAGGTGAGTTGCTGGTGAGATGAGTTTCTGGTGAGATGAGGTGAGTTGCAGGTGAGATGAGGTGAGTTGCTGGTAAGATGAGTTTCTGGTGAGATGAGGGGAGTTGCTGGCGAGATGAGTTGCTGGTGAGTTGCTGGTGAGGTGAGTTGCTGGTGAGATGAGGTGAGTTGCAGGTGAGGTGAGTTGCAGGTGAGTTGCAGATGAGATGAGTTTCTGGTGAGATGAGGTGAGTTGCAGATGAGATGAGTTGCTGGTGAGATGAGGTGAGTTGCAGGTGAGGTGAGGTGAGTCGCAGGTGAGATTAGTTGCAGGTGAGAGGAGGTTAGTTGCAGGTGAGGTGAGTTGCAGGTGAGATGAGGTGAGTTGCAGGTGAGGAGTTTCTGGTGAGATGAGGTGAGTTGCTGGTGAGGAGTTTCTGGTGAGATGAGGTGAGTTGCAGGTGAGGTGAGGTGAGTTGCAGGTGAGGAGTTTCTGGTGAGATGAAGTGAGTTGCAGGTGAGGAGTTTCTGGTGAGATGAGGTGAGTTTCTGGTGAGATGAGTTGCAGGTGAGATGGGGTGAGTTGCAGGTGAGTTGCAGCTGAGGTGAGGTGAGTTGCAGGTGAGATGTGGTGAGTTGCAGGTGAGGTGCAGCTGAGGTGAGGTGAGTTGCAGGTGAGATGTGGTGAGTTGCAGGTGAGGTGAGTTGCAGGTGTGGAGTTTCTGGTGAGATGAGTTGCAGGTGAGGTGAGTTTCAGGTGAGGTGAGGTGAGTTGCAGGTGAGGTGAGTTGCAGGTGAGGGGAGTTTCAGGTGAGGTGAGGGGAGTTGCAGGTGAGATGAATATTTGCAAACAGAACCTCAAACAGAGTAAACTCCAGGCTCCACCTATTTTTCGGCCATAAAGACATGAGACGCAGGTATTAACTCACGGATGACCAGGTTCCCAGACTCACAGAGATTTCTGCCCCTCACCCTGACCTTTATTGTTATTTACACCTATTCATTGATTAAACCAATCTTAGCTATACAACGTGCAGGGTCAGTTCTGGTGAGTTGGCTTAGCAGGGGAAGCTCATCAGGTTTGTACCTGCACAATGTATAGTTATATTTGTGAGACCATCTTACTATCTTACCTGCAACACATCTTTTAGTGGAACTAGGGTTAGTCCACTCGGCCATTTTACTTGCACTGGCGTGTCTTGCTGCAGGGGCCAGAGAGAGAGAGAAACTTGTCCCCTCCGCTTCTCTGGATTACATGGCATACCAGCCAAGTGTCTCAGAGTTCCAGGAAAAGTCTCTATTATTGTCTCTGTGTCCAGTATAAACTTCTCATGGTATTTGTTCCAGACTTGAAGCGTGCTATTATGTTCAGTAAGGGTTAAATACGTTGTGCCAGTCTGGAGAAGGCACGTTTTGCTTTATTCCCCGTTTTAGTCTTTTTTTCAGTATTTCTCAGTGATTAAGGCAGCAGAATGCGTTGGCGCTATGTTACTAAATGTCATGAGAAAGTGTGCTCTTATGATGTCAAATCTTGTTTTTACCCTTTGACTGCTGGATACCAATAACTAGGTTAACGAATCTAGGATTGCAAGGGTCAAGCATTTTGGAAACAGATAAAACATCAACGCAGCGGTGCAGCTTCAAGTCCCTTGTGTAAGCTGCCCATTGGTCGGGGAAGGGCTGGCAAGGGGGTCAAGCCCCCTGGACTGCTCTCTAACCTGCCTCAATGGGCAGCAATTTCCACTTATAAATACCCCAGTGCACCCCACTTTCTACCCAATTGTCTGTTTGTCAATCTTTGTACTTTATCTGTCAGTATACCTGTCTTGCCTGGCTATCTGTGATGCTAACGGCTGCTTGGTGTCCACAAGATCCTTCTTGTACTTATAATTCTTTGTGCGAATTAAAGATCCCTTTGCAAGTGAGAGGAAATCACTAGTGTATTAATCACCATTGGCTCCTTTAGACCAGTGGTTACCAAACCAGTCCTCGTGCTTTTCCTAAAGGTGCAGGATTTAGAGATTAACCAGTTGTGTTTAAAAATAAAAATCCCCAAATACCCAAGTTTAGATTCTAAATTTGAGTGTTATTTTTAAAAACACAAATGGGTAATCCCTAGATCCTGGATTGGTATGGGGGGGGGGGGGGGGGATTGAGGAGTGGTTTGGAAATCGATGCTCCAGACAGAAAGCTTTTAGACACGGCTATCAGATCCCGTCAAGTCTCTGTAAGTCTCGAGTGTAAAAGTGTTTCCAGGAATCTCCCAATCTTGCTTTCCAATCAGTGTAAAAGTGCCATAAATGCTGCATTGTAATCTCATGGACTGGCTTCTCTATCTCATTTATATCAGTGGCTTCTATTCGATAAGCAGGGAACTCTGGTGAACTAAAACAGAAAGGCAAAAGTCAGGATTAAAGGACAGCTGGACCATTCCAAACAATATTGCGACATAAAACAATTTAGCTATACACATAATCATACCGAAAATGTCTACACAAAAAGTATAAGAAACTACTAGCTTTATTACCCGGCTTTTCCCTGAATTTAGATTATTGTTACTGCTCCTCACTTTGGTGTATTTCTGTCAGTTTTTGGTTTCAAAAGCATTTGGAGTTTTTTCGGGCATGATGACCAGATTGCAAGGTTATTTAGGGTCACATCAGGGCATGTTGCGTATCTCATTATATGGTTTTCTGATATGACGCCGAATCTTTGCGAACTTTGGGACAATTGGCTTAGAAATCTGTGAAATGCTGTGGAGTTGATGAGTCATTGTTCTACATAACTAGTGATGTCATAATCTCCTTTTGTCCATCCCCAATGTCCATACTATCATTAATGTGGTGTCCAATAACCTCATAACTTGGGAAGGGAACAAAGTAGAGTGCTGAATATAGTTGCGTTGACCTAGAAATTCCAGCATGTATAAGCTGTGGAAATTTCATGATTCAGGAGTTTTTTTTTCTGCTTCAGACAAACCGGCACAAGGATTTTCTGTTTTATAGATGTGCCAAAATGATAGCAGCCATGTCATACAATTGCAGAGGGCGTGGACATTATACAAAATAGCAATAATATTATTGCTAGCCTACATAGCTTGCAGAACTGTCAATACGCAGAATTATTACTACCTTGTTTTTAAAGGGTTTGGCTAGCAACCAGTTGGGAATTGTGAGAGTTGTAGTCAACAGATGCTACAGTCCCAGATACAACATACTCTGAGAAGTTCTCTCTGTGAATGTTATACTAAAAGGTGTATCCTGTTGATGATTGAATACCAGACACTTCACAGCCATGTACAGGTCCCAACCTTTGGCATCTGCCCTCCTGGCTATCCGGAGATCTGTTAGAAGCTGTGTCTGGGCAATGATTTGTCACTTGTAAATATGCAGAGTAATTCATCCAGACATCTCATAAAAAAGCAGTTTAACACTTCTCTGTGTCTCCAGCTTCTGTTTCTAGCTGCTGGACATGTAAATGGTTATTAGAGACAGAAACCAAATATTGAGATTTGTTTTAGTGAATGCAAGACTGGAGCAATGTGTACAATGCTATGTATGCACAGTACCTGTGGCGGAACCAACCTCGCCACTATGTTCTGGAGAAGCCTGGTTGCTCGCCAGCTGCCTCTGGACTATGGCCCCATGGTAAAGGCTTGCATTTTCCCCTGCAGAAAGGCTTGTTCGTGCCTTTCTGCCTGGGTGTTCAGTAGATTGAATCTACCGAACCAACTCACAAATGAATGGACTACCTGGGCAAGGGATGTGCCATAGCACTATACGTTAATATTGTTAGTTAGTTATATTCTGTTAGTATATTGGTTA
The DNA here is from genome assembly GCA_036172795.1 of Pelodytes ibericus. Taxonomy (NCBI): domain Eukaryota; kingdom Metazoa; phylum Chordata; class Amphibia; order Anura; family Pelodytidae; genus Pelodytes; species Pelodytes ibericus. Next base: position 181,999,139 of record CM069863.1, on the reverse strand, counting down.
TATGTAATGTTTAATTCTGTTAGTAGACCACTCTGAAGGGTTATAATGTGACAGTGACTCCACTAGTTTACTCCAGCATCCATTGTTCTGTAGTAACTGGATTAACTGGTAAACTGATTATGTTGTGTACATTATGTTTCTTACTGTGTGTCTACTCACTGTATGGTAATTTGGTTTGCAGTCTGAATGTCTAATCTTTTCCTAGCCCCAGTTAGTTGGAGGACTATGTTTAGTTCCATCCCCCCCATTGTATACTAATGTCATGTGTATGTCTTTTTATAAGTCTGTGTGTTTTGTCAAATAAAGTTGTTCAATCTTGCTGTACCTAACTGCTAGATGTCCTGTCTATTTGGGTACAAAGAGCAAGGGTCCAGGAAAGACTTGCTGGGTGTGACGGTCCGTTACAGTACCTATTCTGCACACCAGAGAATGAGGGATTGCATTTCCAAATCCCACTGAAATGCAGGACAGAGGTAGAGCTCGGTAGGACTTTGTGTCAAACTCGGTCCAATTCAGGTGCATTGTAGATTTTTTCCAACTCGGCTATTTTTTTTTGAAGAGAGGGTGGTAACCCTAGTTTCCAGGAACACATACCAGTGCAGTCTGGCAGTATGTAGGTTGCACAAACGCACTGGCAGAATCGAAATAATTAGGGTAGGTCCTACGACCAAGCCAGACAACTGCTGCTGAACTATAAAGCCCATAATTCCTTGTTAACTTTTTATAAAGGCAGAGAATTATGGCAGTTGTAGTGCAGAAACAGCTACCGTTGGACACCAAAGTCCTTTGAGATCACCAACCTGGTTTCCATTCCACTCCCATTGAAGAAAAACTAAACTGAAATTTTCTATGCATTTTGCAGATGTTACATTTCTCTCTCTCTCTTTTTTTTTTTCTTTCTTTTTTTCATTGAGACAAAACTGCATGCCTGCATTTTAAAAATGTGTGTGTGTGTGTACAGCTGTACACTTTGAGGTATACATGCTGAATCTCCTGACTGGGAAGCATGGCATTTTGAATCATTGGTGCATCCCTGTGACTCTTCCATAGAATGTGTCGGCAGTAAAAAAAAAAACATTCGGTCCATCTAGTCTGCCCAATATGCATTAACATGCAAGAGATGGCTCGATATTCTCGCTAGTGGCAACACATTCAGAGATTATAGGAGGCAGAATAGAAAGGTATAGAACACCTGTATATGAAAGAAAAAAATACTACACACGTTTATTCTATGTGGGTTTATTCACTAAAATTCTTCTTTTAGAGGTTGACTTTCATTTTGACACTAAGTGTCACCCAATAGTGCTGTGGGACAAGAACAGTCCCTGGAGACAAGGGAGGGAATGTTTTTTAGTTTGCCTGCTTGGCTTTGTATGTTAATATACATTCATTTTTTTTTTTTATTTGGGAGGGGGAGGGGCAGGGGGCATGAGTTTCTTCTGCTCCCTGCAGAAAAGAAGATCTAACAACAGGCTAGACATAACTTATCGGTGTGCTACTTAAGTGTCACTTTAAGTCCGCACCCCCCCTGTCACTCTTTTCTTACATCTCCCAGCGTGTATGAGAGGATTATAGCATAAACACTAACATGGCTGCTTGGTATGGACTCTTTCTTTGACACCTCCGCTGCCGGCTACCAGAGCCCAAGTTACATCAGTGTGGATAACACGGGTATCTCCTGCGGCTCTGCTCAGTCTCAGGAGGTGAGGATCGAGTCATGAGCTCTGTGTGTCGTGCATCTTCCCAAGAGGGATAACAGGCACCAGAACCTCTCTGAAACAAGCAAGTAGTTAATAGAACTCAACGATGACACAATCGTATGAATTCAACATGGAGAACAGAGGGTCAGGCATAGTAGCAGGAATCCTAGTTTGTTCCTCACACACCAAATTTTAATTGGAGCCCTGGTCTCTGGTGCCACTCCAGGACTATAAGGGGTAGGGGGATTTATGCTATACCCAGGCTGTGACTCTATCCTGGTTATTGTGAGTGAAGGGCTTATCTTACAGAAGGATACATGTTTTTTCTTCCCAGATACTGTTATAGGCCTGTTGAACCCTCTAAAGGAGGATTCCACAATGTAGGGGACATATAGGGCTATTCACTAAAAGGTGAGCTCAATTGAAAAGCAGGTGAGTTAAAGTGAATAGTAGGTGAGTTGAAGTGAATAGCAGGTGAGTTGAGGTGAGATTAGAATTTCCTCTCACTAATTCAGCTATACATTGTTCAGGAACAAACCTGGTTAGTTCCACGCTAAGTGATCTCGTCAGGTTTGTTCCTGCACAATGTATAGCTGAACTGGGGAGATGGAATTATGAATGCCAAAGATAAATCCTGGCGCTTAAACAATAACACAGCAGCACCAATCTATGTGTTACTCTGAGAACACACGTGAAAAAAACATCAGAATAAAATAAAACCAAATAATAGGAGTTTAGCGCACCAATCACTCCTATTATTTGGTTTTACTTTATTCTGGGGAGATGGAATGTTCATCTCACCTCAACTCACCTGCTATTCACTTCAACTCACCTGCTATTCACTTTAACTCACCTTCTATTCACTTCAACTCACCTTTTTAGTGAATAGCCCCATTAGTGTTACCACAAGTCCAGGTTTGCCAAAGTCAGTCTTGCATTGGTACATTCTGGGACAATGCAGAATCTCAGAATGAGAGGTCTAAGGGAAGGCGGTCTCACCCAATCAGGAGAGGCTTCTCAACTCTCCTGATTGGCTGAGAGTTCGGAAGCCTCTGCTGATCTGAGTCCCTCCTTTACACAGAGCTCGGTGTAAGGTGCAGCAGCCTGTCTACAGCCGGCACAAGGTAAGAAACCCATACTGTGGGTTGGAAAGACTGTCACTGTGTGACTGTGAGGTTATGTATGTGTGAGTGGAACTGTCAAGCCTGCTCAGATTTCAGCACCGGATTGATGCCCCCAAAGGTTGTACTGATTTGGGGCACATCAGGGACATATCTCATGATTCCATGGTAAGACCTGCCAAAACCAAAAGGACCTGAAACATGCCCCGAACCAAATAATACCTCTGTCATTCCAGTAGACTTCTGTGGGATGACAGACTCATTTTGGGGGGAATTTGGCTATTATGAAAATACCTGGAGTCCTCTTGAAATGAAAATAAATAAATAATTTTAAAAAACAGAAAAAAAAAAAAAAAACAGAAATAGCCCATACTGGACCTTTAGAATAATCTTGGGGGCTTCGGCAGATAGCCCTGACTCATCACTATAATTAATGGGGCTACAAGCTGGGCAAGTGCTCCCAGCCCAATATAAAATGCATTGAGGCAAGGGATTTAGCCCTGTCCTCCCAACATGACTGGGGCTGTGAGCTGGCTAAATAGCACCAATCCCCATCCTGTATACATTGGGGCTATAACTACTTACCCTGGCTCCCCATAAACTACAATAGATCCACCAGAGTCTAGGAAAATGTACCCAGAACCAAAAAAATATAAATTAATAACCCTTCAGGCTAATAGGCCCCCAGACCACAATAAAATAAATGAAGTACCCCCTAAATGTATCCACCCATGCTAAAAGAATTGTGCCGGCAACATCCCCCCCCCCCCCCCCCCCGCGCGCAAAAAAACCCTCTCCTAAGCATCTCAAATCTCTGCTCTGTCAGTGCATCTGCAGAGGACAAACATCGAGCTGCCTGCTCACCCGCCAAGTCTCTGCATGCCCCCTGTTACACGCATGCCATAGGTTTGCCACCACTGGCCTAGGACTAATACTTTGCTTTTAATGTTACATGAATAGCTGCACTGGACAAGGAATCCCTCAGCAAATGCTGGTATTACCGTAGCTAGCTACAACACTAACCACTCCCTCTAAAGTTTGTGCGAGAGAGCGCGCTTGCAGCCACTGTGATGTCGCCTTGTCCCGCTATAGATATATTTTAAAAGATGTGACATCATTTTAAATCCAGCACCTTTTTCCTCCAGCACACACTAGTTACTGGGTGCCATCCAAGTGCTGGTATAAGTCCTGGGTGCTGGGGCCAGTATATAGTGAGTCTATGTGCTGGGATAAGTCCTGGGTGTTGGGGCAATTCTTGTGAGTCCAATCTTGGTGCAGGGGTAAATCCTGGATGCCTGGGCAAGTCCTGTGAGTGCAATCTAAACCATGTGGTAAGTCCTGGGTACTTAGTAAAGTCCTGTCAGTGCAGGATCCATGTTGGGGTAAGCAATGGGTGTAGGTGCAAGTCCTGCAAGTGCACTCTGCATGCTGGGGTAAGTCCTGTGAGTATAATCTCGTGCTAGGGTAAGTTATGGGCATTGGAGCAAGTTCTGTCTGTGCAATCTGCATATTGGGTAAGTCCTGGGTGCTGGGGAAAGTCTGGTGAGTGCAGTCTGCATGCTAGGGTAAGTTCTGGGTGTTGGGGCAAGTCCAGAGTGCAATCTGCATGCTGTGGTAAATCCTGGGTTTTGGGAAAAGTCCTGTGAGTACAGTCTGTGTGCTGGGGGAAGTCGTGTGTACTGGGGAAAGTCCTTTGATGCATTCTGTGGGCTGGGGTAAGTCCTGTGAGTGCTATCTGTGTGCGGGAGTAAGTCCTGGGTGCTGGGGAATGCCCTGTGAGTGCAATGTGCTGGGGTAAATCCTGGGTTCTGGGGCAAGTCCTGTCAGTGCAGTCTGAGTGCTGGGGCAAATCCTGTCACCTGTATGCTGGTGTAAGTCCTGGGTGCTGGGGCAAGTACTGTGAATACAATATGCTTCCTAGGGCAAGTCATGCTTTTCACTACAAGTGAGCTATAGCTGAGGTGAGATGAACAGGTCATTTCTTTCTCTGTTCTTCTTGTGGGATAAACTTGCCAGGCTTGTTCCTATACAGTGCATGAAACACTATCCTAATGCAGCTGATAGCCCCCATTGTGTCATTGATACAAAATATATATAGTTACACTTTACATTTTGCCATAATATCCCTTTAATTTAGTATCTAAAGGACAGACCTGTCATTCGGGGTAATCCATTGCTTTTTTCTTCTGGCTTTTGAAAGGTTACTTTACACTCCTTCTGCTGTAAAAGCAGAGTGTTTTTATGGGGTACTTTCCCTCCACAATAACAAGTCATTTGGACATTCACCCTCCTCTGCCCAGGGTTTCACGCCAAGTCCTGTGTTCTTTTAACCCTTGATGGATGTGACCAGTACATGGTTCTGTCGTTTGATGCTCATTGCCATTCAATGCACAGCCTCCTCCAGTTTGTCTCAGCTGCTGCCTCCAGAGTTTCCCATTGTGGAAAATGCAGATACAAAGGAGTGTGAACTCTCCTTCTCTCCAATTACCAAGCGTGTACCATTCTCCTCTGCAGAATGAATGACTTAATCTCATAGGACAGGGGCAGGGGTGTACTAGAGTACTTGGCACAACAGGCAGACCCCCCAATTTAAAATGCCAGAATTGTTTATTTATGATCCCCTTTTCTTTGTCCAGTTTCCCTGCTTTATCCCAGCTTTTAGCCCATATTTTTTATATTCCTTTTGTCCAATTCCAAACCTATTTTATTTAAAGCCTGCTTTTTTTTTTTAAAACCACCCCCACTCTCCTTTTTTCACACTGCCCCTTCCCCCCAGCTAGGGTTGCCACCTTTTTCTCAGCCTTGTCACTGCCTCCATAGACTTAACATGGGCCTCAAACTATTTTTTTTTAACCAGCCTGCCGGTGAAATACATACCAGGTGGCAACTCTACCCCCAGCAAGTCTGCTTGCACCCTGGGGACCTAGGTAGGAGCACTCCACGCTCATGGAAGATGCGGACGTGTGGAAGACGACACTCCGCACACAGGCTACAGCCAGGAACCAGGGTTCAGGTGATTCCTGGGACCTTACCAAGGAGGGTTGGGACAGTGGACGTCTGAGCTGGCAGTGGCACCCCCTGAATTGTGGCACCTGGGACAGACCGTCCCTCCTACCCCACTTCACGTATGCAGGACTATGGCGTCCAACATGTGGCCCACCTGGCTTAACTCTTTATAGTCTCATTAACCCAATTATTGTGTAGTGTTGCTTCAATAAAGTTTAATCTGCTTTTGAACTGCTTCTGCATCACTGTTAAATAATCAAACATTGTTTTTCTATGGTTAACAAGCTGTAGATATAAAAAATCTCATGCTGCCCAATTGGATGCCCCTGCTGTAGCAAATACATACTTATTTCCCTCTGTACCCATATTTTAGGTTTGTATGAGAGTATCACAGACTCCACAGCAATAAAACTCACAGTAATGTGCAGTGTGTGAGTGTATCACAGACTCCACAGCAATAAATCTCACAGTAATGTGCAGTGTGTGAGTGTATCACAGACTCCACAGCAATAAAACTCCCAGTAATGTGCAGTGTGTGAGTGTATCACAGACTCCACAGCAATAAAACTCCCAGTAATGTGCAGTGTGTGAGTGTATCACAGAGCTCCACAGCAATAAAACTCACAGTAATGTGCGGCGTGTGAGTGTATCACAGACTCCACAGCAATAAAACTCACAGTAATGTGCAGTGTGTGAGTGTATCACAGACTCCACAGCAATAAAACGCCCAGTAATGTGCAGTGTGTGAGTGTATCACAGACACCACAGCAATAAAACTCACAGTAATGTGCAGTGTGTAAGTGTATCACAGACTCCGCAGCAATAAAACTCACAGTAATGTGCAGTGTGTGAGCATATCACAGACTCCACAGCAATAAAACTCACAGTAATGTGCAGCGTGTGAGTGTATCACAGACTCCACAGCAATAAAACTCACAGTAATGTGCAGTGTGTGAGTGCATCATAGACTCCACAGCAATAAAACTCCCAGTAATGTGCAGTGTGTGAGTGTATCACAGACTCCACAGCAATAAAACTCGCAGTAATGTGCAGCGTGTGAGTGTATAATAGACTCCACAGCAATAAAACTCACAGTAATGTGCAGCGTGTCAGTGTATCACAGACACCACAGCAATAAAACTCACAGTAATGTGCAGTGTGTGAGTGCATCACAGACTCCACAGCAATAAAACTCACAGTAATGTGCAGTGTGTGAGTGCATCATAGACTCCACAGCAATAAAACTCACAGTAATGTGCAGTGTGTGAGTGTATCACAGACTCCACAGCAATAAAACTCGCAGTAATGTGCAGCGTGTGAGTGTATAATAGACTCCACAGCGATAAAATTCACAAGAAAGTGACTTTAAACTACAGTCAGTGTGTTTTTATAATAATAATTCAAGGAAGCAAGGGTTAAACAAAGCATGTCCCGGTACAATTAAAAAAACCTACGTGTATCTTAATTGCATGGGACAAGCAGGGGGTACCTAGTTAAGGAAACATGGCAGAGGATAAACTGGCATGTACTATCAAAAGTACTATCAAAAGTACACACCAGTTCATCCTCACACTAGGGACTATAGTAGAAGCACAAGTGAAAAATAACATATAATCTCCCTTTAAGCTACAAGTAATAATAGCATAGAAAAAAGATTCTGCAGTGTGCCTTTAAGTTTAATAATAATCTTGGGAGCCCCTAGCTCATGTAAAAGCAAAACTATTTGGTCTACAGGTAACAGAAGGTCGTGCGCCAGGTTCTTCCACATAACGTTTCCCTGAAAGGGTTAACCCCAGAAACACTAATGTATTCGGTGCTCGCCAGTCTCCACTACACCACGTGAAGGGTTAAACTAAAAGAGAGAGAGGACATTAGTCTTCATACAGACTGGAAGTGCTAATTAATGACATAAATAAAGTGGTTTGTATATTTAGGTTACCATGCTTTCTACAGGTAGCACACGCTGTTTAACATGCAAATGGTCTATGACCCAACACATACATTAGACACGCAGTACATGTAATGGATGTGTAATTATGCGTGGGAGAATGTAAGATCCGTCTCAGGATTACCAGTCTCGCCCCATCTATAATTACTACCGTGCAATACTAATACACTGTATGGGCAGCTTCCTGTCAAATGGAGCATCTTATAGTCCATGCCTTGGACCATGGGAAGGAGAGATGTAGACCTTCTCATGGTTTATAAGCATCTGAAGAGAAGCTACAGTGACTTTGTTCACACGTCTTTATTCATGGGTTAGTTTTATGGTTGGTATTAGCGCTTAGTATTAAGTGTTAGTATTAGGGTCGGGGTTAGTATGGGTTAGTTTTAGGGTTAGTATTAGTGCTTTTGGTTAGTTTTAGGGTTAGTATTAGGGCTTGGGGTTAGTTTTAGGGCTAGTATTAGGGCTTTGGGTTAGTTTTAGGTGGGGTTACTTTATTAGAGGGGTTTATTACTGTATTTTAAGCACTGAACTGTCAGCGCTTACACTGCGCTGTCATACACCTCTGACAGCTCAGCGCTCAAACTGCCTCGATGAACTGTCCTAGACCCCTACAGGCCAAGGTTTCCCATTCGTAGGTCACCGTTTGATTCCAGCCGCTCTTGTTGGTCGTATCACTTTCAGAACTTTGCACAGTTGCGTTTTATTCGTCCGCTGTGCCCCGGGGATTGTGTCGGATGTCGGAGGTTGACATCTGTGCGGCCTGTCGATGCCGCTGTCATGAGCTGAATTGTAATGCACCCCGTGGGGCTGATGTTCAAATAAAAGTGGTTGAAAACCAGAGCACGTATCTGCTCCTCACCGTCCCCATGTTTCTCATGGGTAAGAAGCGACTCTGTAATTACTTCACGATGGGGCCTTGTTTAAGGTTAATGTATTAATGGATCATGTGTAATCGCGCGGGTGGAGTGCTCTTTGTCAGATATAAATTGACAGCAGCTTTTCCAGTCACGCTGGAAACTTTATCTAATAGGGTCTGGTTCTCCCTCCTTTTCTCTTTCTCCGTTAACCCCGTCACCAAATGTGGGGGTGTGGGTGAGAAATGTAACATTAAACAGGTATCGTCAGCCATCCATTTGTGTGGGCTGCATGTCCATCCTTGCCATCTATTTGGCTGCTGGTCCAGCGACAAAAAAAGGAGGCAGCGCCTAAAGGGGGAGGAGCTATGCAGACGCTGCGTGACCTTGCTGCATTGAGTTCCAGGCTGCTCGGTACAGATATCTGCTGTCTGGACGTCATTTCTATCTGTGGAGTCTCCTGCTTATGACATCACCTGTGGCACGGCATGCAAATGAACTGCTTTTTCTTGGGAAATGTGTAATTTGCATACTGTGTCCCAGGTGATGGCATAAGCTGGAGACTCCACAGATACATAGACCCAAGGTTCTACATAACACTGCTAAAGTGTGAATAATATTTGCTACATTCTTTTAACATCCGAGGACGGTGATCTGTGGCCAGATTTAGCAGCCTCCCATAGTGGTGTGGATGTCGGAGGGAGATGTCCCCATGTGTTCTTTCAGGCAGCCTCCTGTTTGCCAATCGGATCTGTGCCTTTAATCGAGGTTTGGGAGATAATTTATGCTGATAATTACCAAGGAATTTCGGCTGTGATTATATCTAACCTTGGATGTGCCAGAGAACATATACAGTTCAAACATCACCCCTCCTGTAAACGGAGGCAACACATTATCTTTTTCTTTGTGGATATTTTATACCGACAAACATCAGGAGTGTGAGATTGGAACATTTATTTTCTGACCATCTGCAAATATCTGGTCTACGTTACGTGGGAGATAAAATTCCCCAAAAACCATAAATAAATATCATAGACACCTCTCTTCTCGGTTAGCTGGCACCAAGAGGTATTAGCTATTTAACATTTTATTTAGAAGACCATCAAGTAATACCTCTTCTGCTTAAAGAAAGTGATGGTCACATTTCCTGGTTTTTGTCCCTGTTTTGTTTTCATTTTCTTTTAATTAGAGATTAATCGTACTTCAAGCCGGGGTGGGGGGGATCGGGGGGGGGGATTCTAACCTTTCAGGTATTGATTAATCTGTTCCTTCCTTGGGGTTTTGTAGTATTGGCTTTGGGTGGAAATAAACTTTAATTTTTTTGGCATGAATGGGACCATGGAACCATTACATATGTTAAAGGACAACTGTAGCAAAAAAAATCAAGTTGTGTTTAATAGAAAGAGTGCATCAAGTGTAGGCATATTATATTGACATGCTTTAATGAAAGAATACAAATAAAGTGCCTTATTGAGCCATCTTTACTCCATATTGTTCTCTTAAGAGGCAGACATGTTGTTTAGAATCTTTACTCCATATCGTTCTCTCAGGGGGCAGACATGTTGTTTAGAATCTTTACTCCATATCGTTCTCTCAGGGGGCAGACATGTTGTTTAGAATCTTTACTCCATATTGTTCTCTCAGGGGGCAGACATGTTGTTTAGAATCTTTACTCCATATTGTTCTCTCAGGGGGCAGACATGTTGTTTAGAATATTTGGTCAGATCTTCACTCACCTTGGTTCAGTTGACCAAAGATTCTAAACAAAATGTCTGTCTCCTGGTAGAGCTATATGGAGTAAAGATGGCTACTTAACACTACTTCATTTTTTTTCTACAGTTGCGGTAAAGGGCAGGTCGCCGGTGAGCATCCACGCAATACAGTGATGGCTAGAGCGGTATTTAGAAGGTAATATTACTTCGTCAACTTTCATTTTGGGACTAAGTCAAATTCGGTACCTCACAAATAGCTTCAGTCATTTTGCCTCCCATCAATGGGGAAGATTCGAACCTGGATTTTTCGTCAAACTTGGGTGCCGAAAAGTTAAAAAAAATTAAGTCGACCTCCAAAGTCGCATTCTAGTGAATAGACCCAATAGACGTAAAAAACTGGGCTGGCGTTAACCCTGTACATAAACTTGCTAACATGCCAGGATTGGATTTCGGATTATGATGAGGGTGGAGCCAAAAGGGTCAGATCCAAGTGACAATGTTGCACTACCATGCAACCTTGACCTCCAACCTGTCTGGTACAGGGAATGATGCCAGGACAGGCCACGAAAAAAAGAGCTGTTGGCAACTACGAACCATTAGAATTATACAATTGCCTGACAACTATTTGTGGTTTCAAAATGTTCCAGTTTACATGAAATTCTAATTGTCTTATATGTGTTTTAATGTCCTTCAACTGTCTCCCCATTGTCTGTTTATCTACTAGACTCCCAGTCAGTTATCTCATTGATAAAATGATACAATTCTACTTTGCATGTCTGTGTTTTACCAGCTCTCGTTTTAGGTAAGCCCTATATACTTTGATGTTTATAATTTGCTTGTAAAACACTTTGTAGGGTGTGGTATAGATGTGTGGTTAAGGGCTCAATCGCACCCTCTACTGGCACCAATTAGATATACCGGCATTTGGAAACTCTATACCACTGCAGGGGAATCCTATATTAGCCCTAATTGTTTGAAAACAAACAAACAAATATACAAATAATAGATGAACCCCATGACAAGACTTTTAACCTTTCTGCGCTGTTTGTGTTTAGCTGTAATTCCCCCCCCCCCCCTTTAGATAGTGTTATTTTGATCATATCATTTAAGTGTTTACTCAGGTAGCTCTGAATTTTGGAACAAAAGTCTTGGACCCCTTTGGATCACACAGGTGATCCGAATAGCCCTTCAATTTGGGCTATTTAGAGACCCCTGAGGAGGCTGTTTTAGTATTTTTACACTTTTAAAATAGTTTTTTTATTTCAGCGATTTCAAATCATGGTTCAGGGCTACTTGCCCTGTCTCCCCATGTTTATGATGAGGGCCAGGGTTTATTGGTTCTTATTTATGGGGCCAGCAGCAGTCCGCTGGACCCAGGGAGGGGGAATTTTAACAAATTTAAAAAAAAAAAAAAAGATTTTTACATTTTATTTATTTACAGGAGGACTTTGGCTATTTTTGCAATAGCCGAAGTCCTCCCGACATGAGTCTCTCTCCTCCCTATAGAAGATGGATGGATAAAGCAGTTAGGTTTAGTGGCACAGCACATTATCACAGTTATATACCCTCGATCTTTACCTGTACAGAGAGGCGTTGTTTGCTAACTGCAGTGGGTGATGGCATCTCAAATGCAAATAATAGTTGGTGTTATAGCAATAATTCTGCCTGTATCCCCAAACCCTTCTTTGTGAGTTAGGAGAGCCAAGGTGGAACTATAGGGGAGCTATACATTGTATTAACGTAAAAATAAATGCTTTTTTAATATATATTAAACAAATGTCAAACACACAGGAAATATAGTTGGAGCTGCCCCTTTAAATCCGTCGACCTAAACATTGCTTGTACTGCAGCTGTACACAATAAAACAAATGATTAAATATAATCTATACACTGTAGGTGTAAAACTGTAGGTAAAGGCCTAAAATAAGCAAAATATGTGTTTTAAATGTGTCTGTGGTGTCTCTAGGGTTGCCACCTGGCCGGTATTTTACTGGCAGGCCGGTAAAAAATTGGCATCAGGCCAATGTTAAGTCTATGGAGACAGTACCAAGGCCGGTATTTTTTGGAAGAAAAGGTGACAACCCTAGGCGTCTCATGCTTATGACATCACCTGTGTCTTGATATGCTAATCAACTCATGTCCAATGGGAATGTCATGTAATTTGCATTTAAAACACACATTTCCCTTATTTGATGCATTTGCATGCAATTTTGCTAAAACAATGGATAGATCATTTTAACTCTCTTTTTATTCTCTGCATTCACAATATAAGGAATTTTTCTATTCTTAGAGTTCGTTTAAGTTCATTAAAATAAACCCTTTTCCTATTTATTTTTCTGCTGCTGATAAAATCAATAATAATTTACTAACACATGTTGATGGACCCCATAGAGTTAAAAAGAGGACCATATACTTGGGTGCCATAGGACTTCTCTCTCTTATGTTCTTACAAGGGTTATCACCTTGCCTTCTAAATAAAGTTACTGCCTCTATAAACCTAACATTGGTCTAAAGCCAAATTTTGAAGGGCTTTTAAAAATGACCAATTAAGAGGCAGCCCAAGTTCTTACACAAATGCTTTGGCATCTCTGGAAGCAAGCAGTAATGTGTAGTGACATATTGCAATGAAAGGTCAGCTTCATGTCCAGTCGCATTGACCCCGAGATCTGGCAAGCCACCAGCTACACGTCGCGTGGTTGTGGAAGTTGATGGATTGTGGCGGGTTGGTGCTTGGACTAAGTTCTAATTGATTTCAAATGTTACAGAATAATAACGTTTTAATTGCAAAGTATAATAAACCCAATGGCAGAACAATTTCCTGCAGATCCGTCACAGTTTGCGAGTTCTCCGCACAAATAAATGCTGTGGGAGGAAATCCTTTTTCACAGGCCGAGGAGCGCGGATATGCATTTTCTTTTGTGGACCATGCAGATGTTTATTGAAAAAAAACTGAGCAAGAACTGAAATCGAGGTTCGTTTTCTGCTCCCGGTGCTCCATGCAACAACATTCTCAGAACCTGGAGAACATTCTAGAATGCCTCCAAGTTACCTGCATCATCCGCCTTCACGTGAGACAAGCTGCACCCAAGCACTGTCCATAGGCACTACTAATGCTTGGACAGACCTGTTTTTTGGTGGGGCAGGACCCCCACCCCAAAAAACAGCACTGTCTGTACTGTTGGCAGCTATGCTCAGGGGATTTCCCTTGCTCCCCCCTAACACGTGGCACAATATATCACTTGTGATATTCCCTACTGGTGATGTTAATGTCGGCAAAAAAATCTACTTTTTTGTGCCTGTGTCAAACTGGTGCCGTGCGCATGACATCACTTCCTGTGCGCTGTGATGAGGGGGTACAGACATGCCACTGATGGTGTTGTGTGGTGACGACAACATAGTTTTATTCAGGAATGTTTATGAAAAATGTGTTACTCCAAGGATCTAACTGACTGCTGTTATCATTTTCCCATTGCAACCTGAATCAAGCACTGTTTCATAAGCATTCCTGTATTAACGAGCAATGTAGTGTAATGGATGGTAAGGTTAGACACCCAAAACAAGTTTTGCACCGGGGGAACAGTGATTTCCAGTTGAGCCAATGTAGCTACACCGGCATTAATATTTTCAGATGATTGTGCCATATGTAGCAGTTTGCCTCATTGCTATAGGAGGATGTTGGTTAATGGCCTACTTTGTTCTTTCTTAGCAAATCAATACCACCTTACATATTAACAGTTATTGTCCAACCTCTTTATGTGTGTGCTTTGCTCATTGATGTCCCATTAATAAGGAGTCATTTCTCTAGTCATCTAGAAGTGTTTACCCATGTGTCTAAATATCAGTCTTGTCATGACACAGCTCTTGGGTAGCCACGTCTCCTGGAAGGCCCAGGACGGTCCCGCAATGGCACTTTATGTCCTGGGTCCTGGTCAACCTCAATCTGAGACAATACAAAGTTTTGATAGAGAGCTCTGGGAGAGATCTGCGTGGCTGAGAGTTCAGAAGCCTCTCCTGATTGACTCAGTCCCACCTTCAAAGGAGCTTGAAAGCTGCCGCAGCCTGCCTGCACCATGTAGGATAATAACACTGACAGTGTGTCTGTGTGAGTGAGAGCCTGTGTATGTGTGAGTGAGAGACTGTGTGTGTGTGTCAGACCTAGGATCCAGACAATCACAATCGCCTCCATTCTCTCCACCGCTGGGCTCACTACAACGCACTCCTGCAAGAGTTTACTATCCCTTTGACAACGAGCAAGGTCGTGCGGCGCATGCCACTTGACGTAATGCCCGCGAGAATTTAAGCACTGTTATGTTAGCACTCAGTATGGCGCTGAGTGATTCTCGTGGATCCTGCCTCTTAGCGTTTATTACCTTCCGTTTACTGTTGCCAATTTGGATTGTCTCAATTACCGCTACCTTGCCTGTGCCCTTGACCTCAGATTTCCCTTTGACTATGCTTCTGTGCTCGTTTCCCTGACCATCGGACCGGTTGACTTGCTAATATTCTGGCTTAATATTTATTTGGCGTTTCCCCGGATTATTCTACTAACCCTGGCTTCTCAGGCATTCCTGTATCATTATATCCTGAAGTGCTGCATACTGTGAATCATGCATGCATAAGAACTGTGCTATAGACTGCTTACTAGACATGTGCATTTGTTGAAAATAGCATTTTTGTCCATTCGTCTGAAAAACGAATAACGAAAATGCTAAGCTAACGAAAGCCGAATGAACGAATGGTTAATAAACGAAAATCATTCGTCCATTCGTGCTATTGGCATTTATAAACCGAAATAGAGTCAGTTTATAGAATACCAATAGCATTACATACATTCCATAAACCGACATAATGAACGAGTTTCGGTTTATAGAATACATGTAATGCTATTGGTATTCTATAAACCGAAATAGAGTCCCCATTCATACGAATAGGTCAATTGACGTTCGGTTTATAGACTTTCGGTTTATAGAATACATGTAATGTAGCCCCCAGACACGGTCGGGGAGGGGCAATCATGACAGGGTGCTGAGAGGATATGTCAGCCTATAGTGGGAATTAGTGGGAGGAGTTGGGATAGTATAAAAGATAGGAACAGGAAGTTTGGGGGCCATTTTAGGAAAAAAAATTCCCCTTACCTGTTGTCCTGCCCACCCTCCCTTTATTTATGGTTAATGAGCCTTTATTTATTTATTTATTACATGTCACAGCGTCGGCGGAAGCTTGCAGGGTATCCAGGAGGGTTAATGGAACATTTGGATTGGGGAGAGTCAATCGGGACTCTGGTGGGAGGTTCGAGGGGAAAGTGGTACCTCGAACCTCAGGTATTGGGGGCATTGGGATATGCCCAGAACATGGACTTCGGCAGCCACCTGGATACTCTTGCAAGCTTTGGTTGGTTTTCTTGTATATGGAATGTTTAATGTTTAAGTTTTGATGTTTATGTTTAGTCATTGTATTAATTATGGATATACATATATGTGGAATGTAGATATATATTTATATATGTGTATATGGTTGTAAATGCAATGGCTATTTAAATAAAGTGCTGTGGCCGTTTGTTTTACCCCACAGTCTGGTTTTAAGTTTGAGTTATTTCTAGGCAAATACATATCCTCAATGATAGAAAGCTACCAGGTCATGCTATTGGCTTTCTATAAACCGAACTAGAGTCCCCATTCATGGACGAAAACGAAACGAAAATTTTAGTTTTGCACATGTCTACTGCTTACCCCGCTTACTTGACAACAGTGCCTTATACCTCTGATTATAAGGAGTCTGCCTCCGGAATATATAGGTGTTTGCACTATCGCTCCAACTACAAGCAGGGCGGTCTTTTTTCAGTGTCCTTATCCATTACACTAAACCCAGGTGTATACCCAGTGGTGTATCTTGATTTTGTGCTGCCCTAGGCAGACAAAATCTGGGCACCCCCCTACCCAAGCTGCACACCCACGTTACACACCTAACACATGCCCCATCATTCAGACTCACATCAAGCTCACACTCCCATCACACTCAGTCACACACTCCTACTCCCATCACACTCAGTCACACACTCCTACTCCCATCACACACACTCCAACTCCCATCACACTCAGTCACACACACTGTCTCCCATCACACACACACTCTGACTCCCATCACACTCAGTCACACACACTGTCTCCCATCACACACACTCTGACTCCCATCACACTCAGTCACACACACTGTCTCCCATCACACACACACTCTGACTCCCATCACACTCAGTCACACACACTGTCTCCCATCACACACACACTCTGACTCCCATCACACTCAGTCACACACACTGTCTCCCATCACACACACTCTGACTCCCATCACACTCAGTCACACACACTGTCTCCCATCACACACACTCTGACTCCCATCACACTCAGCCACACACACTGTCTCCCATCACACACACTCTGACTCCCATCACACTCAGTCACACACACTGTCTCCCATCACACACACTCTGACTCCCATCACACTCAGTCACACACACTGTCTCCCATTACACACACTCTGACTCCCATCACACTCAGTCACAGTCACAGTCACACACACACACACACACACACACAGTCTCCCATCAGCACTTACCTTTCCCTGGCAGGCAGGCAGCATGGTCCCTCCATGCTGCCTGTTCGGCTCCCCGGCGATTGTGCCGACAGGTCACGTGACCGGGCGCGCGTATGACGTCAGCGCGCCCGTCACGTGACTGTCGGCACTTCCGTGTCGGCATACTGCACGGGGAGCCGAACAGGCAGCACGGAGGTTTCTCTGTGCTGCCTGTTCGGCTCCCCGTGCAGCCTGGCAGGCAGAGCGTTGGTGAGGGGGGATCTTCCGATCCCCTCTCACCTCTGTCTCTGCCTGCAAGCGCGGTGGGGTTTTTTTTTTTAAAGGGTCGCGTTTTTTTTTTTTTTCACTTTTTTTTTTTTTTACATTTTTTTTTTTTCAGTGCTGGGGGGCGCTGCCGCCCCCCAAAATTTGCCGCCCTAGGCATCCGCCTAGGATGCCTCGCGGTAAATACAGCACTGTGTATACCTCCACTGTTCATTCATATTACTGTGGCACAATTATTATTCATATTTTTCTGTACCCTGCATTTTGCTTTTCACATCCTGTATACCCTCACAGTGTGTGTATGTGTGAGTGAGTGTGTGTATATAATGGGTAAAGGAGTTAAATTCTCTGAAACTGCCTATCTAGCAAAATTGGGGTTGAGTTCTCTGTCAAGGAATGTTTGGGACTGTTGGCAGCTATGCCCTTGGAAAAGTCCTTTGTTGCTCACATATATGTTGAAGAATGTGAATGTTTCCTCTCCGGCAGTGGTGTATCTTGATTTTGTGCTGCCCTAGGCAGACAAAATCCGGGCACCCCCCTACCCAAGCTGCACACCCACGTTACACACCTAAGACATGCCCCATCATTCAGACTCACATCAAGCTCATACTCCCATCACACACACTCTGACTCCCATCACACTCAGTCACACACACTGTCTCCCATCACACACACTCTGACTCCCATCACACT
The DNA here is from genome assembly GCA_036172795.1 of Pelodytes ibericus. Lineage (NCBI taxonomy): Eukaryota > Metazoa > Chordata > Amphibia > Anura > Pelodytidae > Pelodytes > Pelodytes ibericus. Next base: position 181,981,250 of record CM069863.1, on the reverse strand, counting down.
CAGTCACACACTCTGACTCCCATCACACTCAGTCACACACAGTCACACACATTGTCTCCCATCACACACACTCTGACTCCCATCACACACAGTCACACACACTGTCTCCCATCACACACACTCTGACTCCCATCACACTCAGTCACACACACTGTCTCCCATCACACACACTCTGACTCCCATCATAGTCAGTCACACACACTGTCTCCCATCACACACACTCTGACTCCCATCACGCTCAGTCACACACACTGTCTCCCATCACACACACTCCGACTCCCATCACACTCAGTCACACACTGTCTCCCATCACACACACTCTGACTCCCATCACACTCAGTCACACACACACACACACACACACACACACACACACACACACACAGTCTCCCATCAGCACTTACCTTTCCTTGGTGGCTAGTGGCAGGCAGCATGGTCCCTCCATGCTGCCTGTTCGGCTTCCCGGCGATTGTGCCGACAGGTCACGTGACCGGGCGCGCGTATGACGTCAGCACGCCCGTCACGTGACTGTCGGCACTTCCGTGTCGGCACACTGCACGGGGAGCCGAACAGGCAGCACGGAGGTTTCTCTGTGCTGCCTGTTCGGCTCCCCGTGCAGCCTGGCAGGCAGAGCGTTGGTGAGGGGGGATCTTCCAATCCCCTCTCACCTCCGTCTCTGCCTGCAAGTGCGGTCTTTTTTTTTTTTAAAGGGCCGCGTTTTTATTTGGTTTTTTTTAATTTTTAAAAAAAAAAATCAGTGCTGGGGGGCGCTGCCGCCCCCCAAAATTTGCAGCCCTAGGCATCCGCCTAGGATGTTCGCGGTAAATACAGCACTGCTCTCCGGTCGTTAGACTGATGAGAATATTAATACAAGCAGGAAAAGCTTAACAAGGCATCCGACAAGGGACATGATTTCACTGAAACATTGCACGTCACCTTAGAAGACACATACATTCCCTGATCCTGACTAATATGAGATGAGAGGGGCCCATGACTGTCTGCATCAGACCTTTGTTGCTGTGAAAGGGTTTATCAAACTTTAATGTTTTCCAGACACGGTGATAAACTTGTTTGGCTCAATTCATTTCTCCAGTCATTGTGTTATTACATAGAGGCCATTCATCAAAGGATTCGTGGAAATAATGGTAAATACATCATCGAAACAAGACAAGACGCTCTAGTAACTGGAAAAGGAGTTGACTTCATTTTTACCCATCCCTGCTCTTTTTTTGGGCGCTATTTTTGTCTCTTGTGCCTTTCATGGCTAATTCGCGGGAAATGGATACTCATCCGTGTGTACAGCTTGGCCCATGAAATGAACCATCAATGTCTAATCTGTTCTGGACATACCGCCACACTCCGACCCCTAGAAGAGGCCCGCACACCTGTGGAGAAAACCATAGTATAACTCTGTCTATAAAAGGTGCACTGATGTGTGGCGGACAATAGTATGGCAAACATTTGACAAACCAGTCATCAAAAAGTGTTCTTAATCTTCCCAGTAACCAGCAGCACAGGACTGGACACTGATTTTGTTTATATATTTTTGGAATTTGAAGATTAACCCCTTCGCGACACAGGACGGACTAGGTCCGTCCTGTGTGGCGAAGCGTTAGTGACACAGGACGGACCTAGTCCGTCCTGTGTCAAAACGAGCACTGAAAGCGGAGTTTTTCCGCTTTCAGTGCTCTGATGGTATTGTAACGATGCTTCCGTGTGGAAGCATCGTACAATACTAAAAAAAAATGCCCGTTGGCATTTCGATCGCTCCGGAGAGCGATCGAAATGCCGGTTTTAAAGGCACAGTGCCTTTAAAACGACGGGCATTAAAAAATGAGCATAGGAAGCGAATTTTTCGCTTCCTATGCTCAGAAAGTGTTCCTGATTGCCTCGCAAGTCGAGGCAATCAGGAACACAAAAAAAAATGCACGATCTTGGTCACTGAGTGACCAAGATGGCGCTGCCCTTCTAAGGGCAAGAGCACAGGAGGCAGGAAGTACCTGCTTTCTGTGCTCTCTGGCTGTCACACGATTGCCTCTTCACAGAGGCAATCAGTGACTGCCAGGCACACTGACAGGCAGTGGGGATGTTCTGCTGAACATCCCCACTGACTGGTCAGATCAATATTAACCCTATATTGATCTGACCAGTTATGATCTGCCTCCCTCTCCTCACATTTTTTTAGTGAGGGAGAGAGACAGATCAAAGTTCTAAAAGTAAAAAAAAACAATAAACACACAACACACAAATATTAAAACAATAAAAAAAAATTTATTAAAGCAATTCCCTGCGTTTAACCCCTTCCCTGCCACTGATCTTGCATAAGCAGTGATCGTGCACATCAGCGCATTTATTTTTGCCGTTTGTGCATTTTTTAGGGGTTAATTTTTTTTGTACTGTAATTTATTCCAGTACTAAAAAGGCTCTTCTAAGAGTTATTAACCCCTTATTTGCCGTCGATCACTGCTTACGCAATGATATTGACGCCAAAGCAATTTTTATCTGTCTGCATATTTTTATTTTATTTTTTTTACACATACCCGCTAGGGGATTACATGTAAAGTAAAAATATTTGAGTTTTTTTTTTTTAAGCTGCCTGAGCGCATAGCGATCAGTAACAGCGAATTAGTGGCAAAGGCGGTTTGGTGATTTCTCAATTAAGCTCACCATTCGCCCTGGTCAGATCAAAATTGGTCGGATCAATATTCACAAATATTGATCTGCCTCCCTCTCCTCACTTACATTTTTGTGACGGAAAGAGACAGATCAGTATTAGTGATATAAAATAACATTTTATAAAATTGTCAGGTTTTATGAAAGTCTTTCACTGTGTATTAACCCCTTCCCTGCCATTCATCACTGTGTAAGCAGTAATCTTGCACAGCAACAGTATGTTTTTCTGTCTGCACTGTTTTATGGATTAATTTCTTTGTACTGTAATGTATTACAGTACTAGATAGGCTCTTCTAAGAGCTATTAACCCCTTCTTTGCTCGAGATCACTGCTTACGCACTGATTCTGAGGCCGCGGACTCAGGGTTCGATTTTGACCCTATTCAGCTTTCTGATACATCATCTAGCGATGTATCGGTGGCTGCTGAGCCCTTGCCACAAGTAGTGATGGGGGTCTACCGATAAAAAAATATATGGTTTGGTTGGGGTAAATTACATTGGCTGGCTTCAAAGATATATCCCATAAAGGACACGTACGCAGGTTGACTACATGTCAAAATTCCAAGTTGGAATTTTGAGATGCGCATCTCACAAATGTTGCCTTCTAGCCAAAAACAAACCAACAAACCTATGCATGGGTGCTATCCCTGTACTCGGGAGATGTTGCTGAACACATATTGGGTTGTTGTTTGGCAGTGACATATACCAGAATCTGTGAATTCATGCCTGAAGTACAATGCATGTGGAAAAAAACCTCCCAAAAAAGTACTACCACAAACTTTTACAAAGGCTGGTGGTAGAATTAGTACCTATACAGTATTAAAATACCACCATTTGAAATACCTTAGGATGTCTATTTTCCAAAAATATATGGTTTGATGGGGTAAAATTCATTGGACGGCTTCAAAAATGTTCCAAATGGAACATGGGCGCAGGCTGACTACATGTCAAAATTCCAGGTTGGAATTGCGCACCCCCTAAATGTGGAATTTTAGACCCAATACAAACCAACAAACCTATGCATGGGGGGTATCCCTGTACTCAGGAGATGTTGCTGAACACATATTGAGGTGTTGGTTGGCAGTGGCAAATACCAGAATCTGAAAATTCCTGCCTGAACTACAATGTGTGTGGGGGAAAAAATGACATCCCAACCCTTTGACATAGGTTGGTGGTAGAATTAGCACTTGGAAAGTGTTAAAATATCACAATTTTAAAAACCCTAGGATGTCTAGTTTTCCAAAATATATGGTTTTATGGGGTAAAATACTTTGACAGGCTTCAAAAGTGTCCCAAATGGAACATGGGCGCAGGCTGACTACATGTCAAAATTCCAAGTTGGAAATGCACCCCCCCTAAACATGGCCTTTTAGCCCCCAAATAATCTAACTAACCTACACATGGGTGGTATCCCTGTACTCAGGAGATGTTGCTGAACACATATTAATGTGTTTTGTGGCATTGACACATAATAGGATCTATGAATTCATGCCCGATGTACAATGAATGTGAAAAACAAATTACTATCCATAACATTGACATAGGCTGGTGGTAGAATTAGTGCATGGAAAGTGTTAAAATACTACCATTTGAAATACCCTAGGGTGTCTAGTTTTCAAAAATATATGGTTTTGTGGGATAGAATACACTCTTTGGCTTCAAAAATGTCCCAAATGGGACATCGGCGCAGGTTTTCTGCACGTCAGAATTCCAAGTTGGAAAACCAAAAAGCGCACCTCTCAAATGTGGCCTTTTAACCCCCAAATAACCTAACCAACCTATACATGGGTGGTATCCCTGTACTCAGGAGTTGTTGCTAAACACATATTGAGGTGTTGTTTGGCACTGACATATAACAGGATCTGTGAATTCATGCCCAAAGTACTATGTATGTGAAAAAAAATTACTATCCATAACATTGACATAGGCTGGTAGTATAATTAGTGCATGGAAAGTGTTAAAATACTACCATTTGAAATACCCTAGGGTGTCTAGTTTTCAAAAATATATGGTTTTGTGGGATAGAATACACTTTTTGGCTTCAAAAATGTCCCAAATGGGACATGGGAGCAGGTTTTCTGCACGTCAGAATTCCAAGTTGGAAAACCAAAAAGCGCACCTCTCAAATGTGGCCTTTTAACCCCCAAATAACCTAACCAACCTATACATGGGGGGTATCCCTGTACTCAGGAGATGTTGCTGAACACATATTGAGGTGTTGGTTGGCAGTGGCAAATACCAGAATCTGAAAATTCCTGCCTGAACTACAATGTGTGTGGGGGAAAAAATGACATCCCAACCCTTTGACATAGGTTGGTGGTAGAATTAGCACTTGGAAAGTGTTAAAATACCACAATTTTAAAAACCCTAGGATGTCTAGTTTTCCAAAATATATGGTTTTATGGGGTAAAATACTTTGACGGGCTTCAAAAGTGTCCCAAATGGAACATGGGCGCAGGCTGACTACATGTCAAAATTCCAAGTTGGAAATGCACCCCCCCTAAACATGGCCTTTTAGCCCCCAAATAATCTAACTAACCTACACATGGGTGGTATCCCTGTACTCAGGAGATGTTGCTGAACACATATTAATGTGTTTTGTGGCATTGACACATAATAGGATCTATGAATTCATGCCCGATGTACAATGAATGTGAAAAACAAATTACTATCCATAACATTGACATAGGCTGGTGGTAGAATTAGTGCATGGAAAGTGTTAAAATACTACCATTTGAAATACCCTAGGGTGTCTAGTTTTCAAAAATATATGGTTTTGTGGGATAGAATACACTCTTTGGCTTCAAAAATGTCCCAAATGGGACATCGGCGCAGGTTTTCTGCACGTCAGAATTCCAAGTTGGAAAACCAAAAAGCGCACCTCTCAAATGTGGCCTTTTAACCCCCAAATAACCTAACCAACCTATACATGGGTGGTATCCCTGTACTCAGGAGTTGTTGCTAAACACATATTGAGGTGTTGTTTGGCACTGACATATAACAGGATCTGTGAATTCATGCCCAAAGTACTATGTATGTGAAAAAAAATTACTATCCATAACATTGACATAGGCTGGTAGTATAATTAGTGCATGGAAAGTGTTAAAATACTACCATTTGAAATACCCTAGGGTGTCTAGTTTTCAAAAATATATGGTTTTGTGGGATAGAATACACTTTTTGGCTTCAAAAATGTCCCAAATGGGACATGGGAGCAGGTTTTCTGCACGTCAGAATTCCAAGTTGGAAAACCAAAAAGCGCACCTCTCAAATGTGGCCTTTTAACCCCCAAATAACCTAACCAACCTATACATGTGGGGTATCCCTGTACTCAGGAGATGTTGCTGAACACATATTGAGGTGTTGTTTGGCACTGACATATAACAGGATCTGTGAATTCATGCACAAAGTACAATGTATGTGAAAAAAAATTACTACCCAAAACATTGACATAGGCTGGTAGTATAATTAGTGCATGGAAAGTGTTAAAATACTACCATTTGAAATACCCTAGGGTGTCTAGTTTAAAAATATATATGGTTTTGTGGGGTAGAATACACTTTCTGGCTTCAAAAATGTCCCAAATGGGACATGGGCACAAGTTTTCTGCATGTCAGAATTCCAAGTTGGAAAACCAAAATGCGCACCCCCTAAATGTGGCCTTTTAGCCCCAATACAAACCAACAAACCTATGCATGGGTGGTATCCCTGTACTCAGGAGATGTTGCTGAACACATATTGAGGTGTTATTTGGAAATATCCCTTCACATTTTAAGGTAATGTTTACCTAAATTGCAATATATGTGAAAAATTTAAAAAAAAAGATTTTTTGCTGCAAACTTTGGCATAGATTGGTGGTAAAATGGCTACATGAAATGTGTCAAAATATCCCAAGTTAAATGCCCTGAGTTGTCTAGTTTTCAAAAATATGTACATGTTGGGGGTCATTCATGGATTTAGTACAGAAATCAGTGTTACAATGTCACTATCGCTAATTTTGAAAGAAAGGATTTTAAAATAGCTTTGCACCACTTATAGTTCTGGCCCTGTAACATGAATAAAAAAGCACAAAAACATAAAAACATGGGCTATTTCTGAACTCAGGACATATATTAGAAACTTTTTATCAGTGTTTTTTTGTTGTCTCTTGTACATGAGTATACGATTTTTCAAATAAAAGTCATAAAAAAAGTATTTTTTTAATTTTTTTGCCATATTTTATTATTTTTTTTACATCAAATTATATGCTATTATCAAAATAATGGTATCAAAAGAAAGCCCTTCTTATAACGATAAAAACGATATATAGTTTGTGCGGGTACACTAAATGAGACAGAAATAAATTACAGCAAAACACAAACACCTCAGAAATGTTAAAACAGCCCATGTCACCAAGCGTCGGACAAGCCAAAAAAGTCATGTCACTAAGGGGTTAAAGGTTTATACTTGATGAGCCTGACTGAATTTTCAAAATCCGTGAGTGCAGTAATACCTCCTTCGACATATTGCATTTTGTTATACAGAGATACACTATGTATATGTCCTTTGTAATTTTTTCGACATGCATCTGCGCCATACCTCCCAACTGTCCCACTGTGCGCGGGACAGTCCCGATTTGGGAGGCATGAACCACTGTCCCGCCGCGCTCTACCACTGTCCATCTTTTTGGGACAGAGGTAGAGCTCAGTGGGATTCAGCAGGACTCAGGATCACAATCCCGCGGTCCTGATCCCAGACACCAGACAATGCTTACTGGCCATGCTCAGCATTGTGCACATGAGCAGTAGCGATCCTGGCTTCAGATGCCAGTATCAAAAATGGGTGACAGTGTTACCGCACATGAGCGGTAGCACTGACACCCCCCTCCGAAGTGTCCACCCACTCCCCGGACCCCGACCCCCAGAAGGTATGAGCTGCGTAAGTAAAATGTCCAGGTCGGATGCTTTCTCTCTGCTGCTGTTTACTGTGAAGATTAAAGACATGTTTTTGATGAGCCTGACTTAATTTAGCAAACGTGTGCAATAATATCCTCTGCCACACATCACTGCAACTTTTATATACAGAGTTATGCTACAGGGTCTACATAATAAAGAGAGAATTGCAGGGAACTGAGACAGGAATTTAAAAACCAATGTTTAGGCCAATGTAGACGAGTTGGAAAAATTCTCCGATGCAGCTGAATGGGGACAATTTTTCCGACTCGCCCACTCTGGCCTTAAGTTTGAGATTCGCCTTCGCGATTCCCTGCCATTTTCGCTCAATTAAGGATGTAACAATTAAGTAGAAATCCGAATTTTTTTTTTAAATGAAAAAATTACATTAGATTAAAGAGGGGCTAATCCCCCATTTTTTTTTTTTTTTTTTTAATAAAATACAATGAGGAAAGGTGATTTCAGGGGCAACATTCTAAAAGAGAAGTAACTAGAAAAGTTACAATTTCTGGGGAAATTGTGTGAAGTGTTCTTGCCTCCACCTGTAGTCTACAACTGGAGTGGGCGGAGTAACTGTTATCATTTACATAGCACATTTAATTGCAACGTTGTTGCACAGTTACATTAAACCATACATTTATAAAAACATTAGCAGGTGTTCAAAAGGCCCTGTCTATGACATCACTTGCTGCTGCAGCTTGACACAGGTCAGAGTATTTTGGCAGTTGCCATATTCAAACGGTCGTATTTTAAAAACTATCAATCCTACAGCGAAGAGCTTTATATTGTGAGAATCACAAGACCCAGACCTACATTTTGATGCATAGTATGTCTCTGAAGTATTAAAAATGAAGGCACAGCCGCAGTTTAGAAATTTCACTTCAAATTTGAGCTTTGCAGAGTGAAGTTTCAATGAATGTCAATGGACGGCGTTGGTTGCAAACAAATGGTCATATTGTGAAAACTATCAGGACTACGGCTTAGCCGTTTACATGTTTAGTGGCACCAGGGATAGCTGAACGTTTTGATATAAGATTTGTGTAGGTGGGCTTGAAAATGAGGGAGTGGTGGCAGTTTAGAAATCATGTCCTGATTTTTCAGCTTTTGGCAGCTCCCACTCTAGCTTTGCCATTCATTCCTATGGGACAAATTGCGCCACAAAAACGACGATATTCCGTGAACCATTCGGCGAAACGTTCCACAAAGTAATAGCAATCCGATCGGGAACAATCTGCACGTTTTGGTAAATTTTTGTCTATGTAGTGTAAAAACTGTGGGAGGAGTTAGGGTGGCAAATTTTGCTATAATAATAATAATATATATGTGAGATAACATTAAGTGGTCTTGCTATGCAAGAACACTTAATAAACAGGAACATTCCTTTGCTTTCCATGGACCCCTATTTAACATCTGCCTAATAATTGGGATTTGTGCTACAGCAGGAGGAAGTCAGACAGATTTCTAGAAAGGGATTGCGCTGAAACCAAAAGCAGAGCACTCAGGGTGCGAGGGTGCAGCTTTATAAGGAAGAGGTTTCCCAACAGAGCCGCACCCTGGGTGCTCTGCCTCGTCGGTGTCTGTAGAGAATATGCCATACCATTAAACAGCCTTGAGGAATATTATGAAGCACTATAAATATATAATAAAATTAGGACAAATAATTCAAGCTGAGTACATAACCAGTTTATTCAGTTGCACACTAAAAGGGAGGTTGAGGTGAGATCAGGGCCGGCGCCACCAGTAAGGGGACTTAGGCAGCTGCCTAGGGTGCATCTTAGCTGGGGGCGCCGGAACCCTGTGTCAAAAAAAAAAATCCTCCCCCTTACTTACCTCGTCGCTGCTGCTCTGTCTCCGGTGGAGGTCCGTGGCTGTGAGGCAAGCGTTGTGCGCTCCCCTCCAGCCAATGCGCATTCAATAAAGTTTGTTTAAAATAAAACTTTATTAAATGCGCATTGGCTGGAGGGGAGCGCACAATGCTTCCCTCATAGACGGGCAGATGAGATCACCGGGAGAGCAGCAGCAAGGAGGTAAGTAAGGGGGAAGGGGGGAGGTTCCTGGCATACTGTGGGGGAAAATCCTGGCATATTGGGTGGCTAAATCCTGGCTGGCATACTGTGGGGGGACAATCCTGGCATATTGGGTGGCTAAATCCTGGCATATTGGGTGGCTAAGTCCTGGCTGGCATATTGTGGGGGAAAATCCTGGGATATTGAGAGGCATAATCCTGGCTGGCATACTGTGGGGGGACAATCCTGGCATATTGGGTGGCTAAATCCTGGCATATTGGGTGGCTAAGTCCTGGCTGGCATATTGTGGGGGAAAATCCTGGCATATTGGGTGGCTAAATCCTGGCTGGCATACTGTGGGGGGACAATCCTGGCATATTGGGTGGCTAAATCCTGGCATATTGGGTGGCTAAGTCCTGGCATATTGGGTGGCTAAATCCTGGCATATTGGGTGGCTAAATCCTGGCATATTGGGTGGCTAAATCCTGGCATATTGGGTGGCTAAGTCCTGGCATATTGGGTGGCTAAGTCCTGGCATATTGTGGGGGAAAATCCTGGCATATTGGGTGGCTAAATCCTGGGATATTGAGGGGCATAATCCTGGCATATTGAGAGGCATAATCCTGGGATATTGAGGGGCATAATCCTGAGATATTGAGGGGCATAATCCTGGGATATTGAGAGGCATAATCCTGGCATATTTAGAGGCATAATCCTGGGATATTGAGAGGCATAATCCTGGCATATTGAGAGGCATAATCCTGGGATATTGAGGGGCATAATCCTGACATATTGTGGGGCATAATCCTGGGATATTGAGAGGCATAATCCTGGGATATTGTGGGGAATAATCCTGGCATATTGAGGGGCATAATCCTGGGATATTGAGAGGCATAATCCTAGGACATTGAGAGGCATAATCCTGGGACATTGAGAGGCATAATCCTGGGATATTGAGAGGCATAATCCTGGGATATTGAGGTGCATAATCCTGGCATATTGTGGGGCATAATCCTGGGATATTGAGAGGCATAATCCTGGCATATTGTGGGGAATAATCCTGGCATATTGAGGGGCATAATCCTGGGATATTGAGAGGCATAATCCTGGGATATTGAGAGGCATAATCCTGGCATATTGAGGGGCATAATCCTGGGATATTGAGAGGCATAATCCTGGCATATTGAGGTGCATAATCCTGGCATATTGTGGGGCATAATCCTGGGATATTGAGGGGCATAATCCTGGCATATTTAGAGGCATAATCCTTGCATATTGAGGGGCATAATCCTGGCATATTGAGAGGCATAATTCTGGGATATTGAGGGGCATAATCCTGGGATATTGAGGGGCATAATCCTGGCATATTGTGGGGGAAAATCCTGGCATATTGAGGGGCATAATCCTGGCATAATGAGGGGCAAAATCATGACACATTGAGAGGCTAAGTCCTGGCATATTGGGGGGCAATGTCTCCAGTCCCCAGAGCCAGACCAAGAGCCAGACTGCAGCCAGAGACCAGATCATCTTAATGTCCTGGTGGTAAGTAGACAATTCAATATGTTTATTATTTAGTTGTTTAGTTATTAATACTACATTGGAAACTAATTTACCTCACATTTAAAGGACACTATAGTCCCAGAACCACTACAGTTTAATGTACTGGTGTCTATAGCCTGTCGCTGCAGAGAAAAGACACTGTGCAGTACTGGTGTTAAAGGAGCACTATCTTGTCAGGAAAACAAATTCATTTTCCTGGCACTATATAGTCCTTAGGAGTGGGGCACCCTCATGTCCCCCTCCCACTGGGCTGAAGGGGTTAAAACCCCTTCAGCCATTTACCTTTCTCCAGCGCCAAAGCTGGGAACTTTCCTCCCCGATCCTCCTCTCAGCAAATTTTTTTTTTTTTTTGATGTTCCGCGTCCTCCCACTGTAATGTTCACAGTGAGAATCACGGAAGCACCTCTAGCGGCTGATAATGTGTGTGTGGGGGGGGGGGCAATTTTTATTTTGCCTAGGGCGGCAAAAATCCTTGCACCGGCCCTGGGTGAGATGAACATTTGCGCCTCCCGTGCCTCCGCACCAATTTACCTATACATTGTGCAGGGACAAACTTGTCGAGTTTGCTTATTGAGGGAAACTCACCAGGTGTCGTCCCTGCACAATGTATCGCTAAATTGGTGAAATAAAATGTTCAGCTCAACTCACCTTTTAGTGAGTAGCCCCAAGAGACTCATTACCGCCAAAGAAATCCTCAGTCCGTGCTTGCTGTGGATTGTGGGTAATTACCAACAGGAGATCCAATTAATACTTAATACAATAAAAAAAAAGACACAAGTTTAAAATTGAAATTTCAAGTAGTAGTATTTTAGAAATGGGAAAAATTTAATGTGAATTTCGGGGAGGGGAACATATTATTGCCTGAGGACCAACGCTACTCTTCCAGCAGGAGGAAGTCCCGAAGTTTGTCCCTGAACAATCTATTGTGAAGTCCATGACATGGACATGGTCCTCTCACCTCAACCCACTTTACAATGAACATACCACTGCTATTTTTAAAAAAAATTAACCACCATTTCAGTGTTTTTAGGGCAGCATTTTGCGAATCGGCATTTCCACGGTTAGAAATACATATTTTACGTTATGGAACGGTTATTTATTAACTTGAAAGCAAGGCCCCTATAGACACGTTTCCGTTGGAGATGTAACTCTACACTTTTTCTTTATTCATAGCTATATCACACATAGATCTCCACCTCATTCTTTGCTGTCTGACATTTTAGTTTTGCAATTCAGGTAAAATGTATGAGGATTATGCAAAAGTTTTCAACTCTTTGAAATATACAGTGCATTTTTTTTGTTCCATGTAAGTGGCATGCCGCACTGAAAAATGTCTTGGTTTTTGACTGTTTAGCATGTCCTGCTGATTACAAATCTTACCTCCGCTTCTCCGCTCAATAAATCTCTCTGTAGTATCTGTAGACAACATTTGAAAAACAATAACACTGTCACAGACAATTTGTTCACAATAAATTATTACACAACTGAAGGTTTTGAAATTATGATAAATTTGAAGATGCAGCAAATGGGATATATCAAGGGGTGGGGGGGAGTGTTGAGTTGGCACATGAAATATCTCATCCACAAACCTCAAGGAAGTACTGTTGCTGTACCAACAGCAAAGAGGGCAAAGTGTTTGTGTGTGAATTGGCAATTGACTGAAAGATAGCATGCAAAGAGTGGTGGTAAATGCAAAACCCTCAAATTGGACAACTCTACTACACATTATTGTGCAGTGATTGGCATGGTTGGGGCCTGTTATTTTTATTCTGTTTCTCTTTATCTCTGCTGCATTTCTACACTAATTGTATATCGTTCAAAAGATATCCTGCCGGGGGAAAAAGCTTGAGACTCAACGAGGTTAGACATGTTCACTTGGTGCTCCGTCTAGATCCCTCTAACTTGACGATTAACCCACTTTTTTAGGAATATATAAGTTCTACCTGTTGGTTGTGTGTCACCCTGCACCATGGGGAAATGGGCAAAGAAAACCAAAATCCCTTTCTGGACACCAAGATATTGGTGCGCTGTTATCGTGGCCCTCACAGACCAGAAGCCTCCAACTGCTGCCAGGGTACAATTCGGAATTCTCAGACGAATCTGATTATGACCTACCCTCAGCGCTTACCTCGCAAATGAGCCTCCATCCATCACCCGATTCGAGACCAATGGTGGAGGAGGACTCTCCGGTTACAAGATGTGACTTTCACAAGTTGATGGCGCGGCTGTGCCATATTATGGACCAAGGAGTGGCAGAGATACGTACACAAGTGCAGACCTTACACACTAAGGTGAACTCCCACACCCTCCTGGGAGCAAGAATGACGCCACTTGAGAATGAAAATCGGAAACTGGACAAGCAACAGGAGGCCACTCAATTGAAATTTGACAACCTGGAGAATAAAATGAGACGTGCGAATGTGCGCCTTAGGGGAATCGATGTAGAGGTGGAAACAACTGAACTCCAGCATTTTCTACGACGTCTTCTCACACACCTCTTTTCGACTCAGCATAAAAAATTGCCCAGGTTTGGAGATTTTTTCCATATACTGAAGGCCACAACGGCACCTATCGACTCCCCCAGAGATTTCATACTACAATTGCAAAGCTCCATGGACTAGATGGCCCTCCTGGCACAGTTTAAAGGCCCCACTCCGATATTGTTTGAAACGCCGTCGGTGCGGCCTTTCCTGATCTAACGCATTCTACAGTGATGTGGAGAAGATCACTGCGCCCACTCACCACCCATCTCCGGCTCCATCAAATTTTATACAGACGGCAGAGGACGGGGCAATGAGGAGGCCCATATCAGAAAGGGGAAAGGTGCACCGAGATTGCATGATGGACTGCAATCCATCCCCACATCGGGACAGTGATAATGCTAATCGCTGCTTTTACTCCCTACCTCCTTCCACTCCTCCCACCCTTTGGGCCTCGGGCGATGGTGGAGGACGGGGTAGCTTGAAAGTCCACACACCAAGAGAGAAGGTCATCACTAGATCTGACGCTGGAGCGATACTCATCCTCACTCAGGGACACTCATTTTATCTGTCCCACTCTTACTTTATTCTTATTTCAATTTTTTTGCTGTTCTATTATTTTCTTTCTCACACTCTGTCTTTCCTCTCCTTATTCCCTCTTCTTAATTTAAATTTTTACGTATCCTTACTTAATCTTTTTTATCTCCTCTTCTACTGATTTTTCTTCTACTCTTTTCTATAACTACAAGTCTTCTCGACCTTTCTAATGATGCGACTATGCTATTCGATATGCAGTCCTATTACAATAAAAAATCTTACAGAATGTGACATGTTTCTGTTATTTATATGTAGAATGTATGTTATACTGTCCTATACCAAACTTGCCGCTTGAAGCCGTTACATACGTTTTAATATTTAATGTTTTCGATAATGTAAGGTTTTGTTAAGGACACCCCCGCAATCTTGGACCCCGGTACTGCTTGCTAACTGGTGCCGAGGTCCCTTTAACTAATATTATTTCCCTAAGCCCCGAAGTCCGTGCATTACTGTATGGGCTCAAGATAGGGTTGAATCTTAATAAGTACCGACTAAAGGAGTAGTGGGTAGCGGTGGGCCGAGTACACTAGCTTTGGTTTAGGTATAAGATTTTTTCCCCCGGTTGGTGATGAGCCATCTATCCCTCATCATAATTATTATTGCATAAAATGAAGTGCTGCCAGTTTACCTAATTTGTTGGTTTATGTCTACTTATGTATTCTCATCAGAATTGTACTTAAATCCACTACCGATGTATGGTGATATTGTACTTTATGCCAATGTTTTGGCACTCTGTGCTTTATATAACTGTGGCTTATTAATATAAAAACTAATAAAAATTAAATAAAAAAAAAAGATATCCTGCAAATGTCTTCGCATAAGCATGGAGCAGTCCTCCATGACAGTCCGACAACCAAATCAAACATAAATCTCTTCTGAATGGTGCTCCTTCAGAAGTTGCCTTCTGTTTGATTGAAATATCACATGGAAGATTTAATCCCTCTTTAAAGGCACTTAGTCAACCTAAAACGTTACTTACACCGTGACCATAGACTCTGTCATCCAAACGTTACTTACACCGTGACCATAGACTCTGTCATCTAAACATTACTTACACCGTGACCATAGACTCTGTCATCTAAACGTTACTTACACCGTGACCATAGACTCTGTCATCTAAACATTACTTACACCGTGACCATATACTCTGTCATCTAAACATTACTTACACCGTGACCATAAACTCTGTCATCTTAACGTTACTTACACCGTGACCGTAGACTCTGTCATCTAAACATTACTTACACCGTGACCGTAGACTCTGTCATCTAAACATTACTTACACCCTGACCATAGACTCTGTCATCTAAACATTACTTACACCGTGACCGTAGACTCTGTCATCTAAACATTACTTACACCCTGACCATAGACTCTGTCATCTAAACATTACTTACACCGTGACCATAGACTCTGTCATCTAAACATTACTTACACCGTGACCGTAGACTCTGTCATCTAAACATTACTTACACCGTGACCATAGACTCTGTCATCTAAATGTTACTTACACCGTGACCATAGACTCTGTCATCTAAATGTTACTTACACCGTGACCGTAGACTCTGTCATCTAAACGTTACTTACACCGTGACCGTAGACTCTGTCATCTAAACGTTACTTACACCGTGACCATAGACTCTGTCATGTAAACGTTACTTACACCGTGACCGTAGACTCTGTCATCTAAACGTTACTTACACCGTGACCGTAGACTCTGTCATCTAAACATTACTTACACCGTGACCATAGAGATTTTAAAAGGCTGAAAAATTATCTATAAATTTTTTTAGTAAAATTACAACCAGATACATGAAAAAAAAATGCTTTAAAGGTGTCAGTGGTGTGATGAACTAATTTTCGATGGGAAATCTGTAATTTGCATGTGAAAACGCCATATATTGAGATATTATTATGACATCAGCTAAAAGGGTACTAATAGCTATGTAGGGATTCCTGGGCACATCTTGTAAGAAAAGGAGGATTTGCTTTTACCAACACATAAGAAGCTTTTACAGAAACACTGAGTAACCCAACAAAGTCTTCTACATTCCTTACAGCTCACACACTGCAGCTGCTGTGCATCCACCTTGTACATTATTAAATATTAGACTTCTGTGATGTATCATGGTAAGAGCACTGTGAAAAGCTCCGTAATAGCAAAACACCACATGTATAAATAAATAAAAACAAATGCCTCTGTGACAAATCAATCCTTTCCTTTGCGTTCTACTGATTTTCACACTATATAAAAAACTTGCCAACAAGGAAAACTGAAAAGAGCCAATTCACTTGTACAGTCCTGTGGAGCATAATACCCGTGTCTTAAAGGGACACTGACATCTAAACTTGGCTTATATTAGGAATGTAGAAAATATAAAGTTATCAAAAATGATTTACTTATTCCATTAGCAGAAATGTAAGCAACAGTGTAAATGAAGAGAAAAAAAATATTTAAAATATGTCTGTGGTGTCCAGGAGCATACCTAGAGTATTAGACACGCGGGTTGAATCTTATATTTGGCACCTGCCCGCCCATTTTTTTTTTTAAATGTAAAAACAGTCGCACCCACAGACTTGCCATTGCACCCACTCATTGACGTTCCTGTACACCCAGTGACTTGCCATTGAACTCCCAATAAACTTGCCATTGCAGCCACTTGCATCCCTCGGACTTGAATTGCCCCCAAAGGACTTGCCATTGTACCCACAGACTTGCCATTGTGCTCCCAGGACTTGCCATTGCATCCACAGGACTTGCCATTGAACAGTGCTGGAAGTCTGTGACAGAGCGGCACCTCCTGATAAATGGCACCCAGGGCAGATGCACTCTCACCTCCTCCGCTTGGTACACCACTGATGGTGTGTCATGTTTATGACATCACTGTGTAGCCTGAGATGCAAATTATGAATTTTACATTAAAAGTAGTTCATTTGCATATCCAGCCAATGGTGATGTCATTAGGAGACAACACAGTGTTCTCTTTATTTGCTCATCTGCTTGTTATTCTGCTAGCACAATGTATAGATTTATTTTTTTTTAGTCTCTCCATTCATAGTGCTAACAATTTTTAGGTGACCCATTAATAAATAATGCATGATAATATAATAATGCAATATATGAATGTATACAGGATGTTAGAAGAATTTTACTCCTATGATTTGCATGAAGTCTATTTAAAGGGAAATTATAGGAGATTCATGGCGCCCAACTGATCTGTCATGATAGTACCAATCCCTGACTCCTCTTATTTTCTCCAGTGTTCTGTTTTTCTGGATCACCGAAGAAAAATAAGTGTGATACTGCAAAGCACATGCGTGAACTTATAAGGGAACACGCTCATGCGTGCACAGAGCATCTTTAGTAGTGACAGGCCACCGCTGGGACGTCTAGAACAGTCCAGCGTTGCTGTGTCAGCACTGAACTGTCAGTGCCGAATACTAACCCCTCAATAAAGTAACACCCTCTTACCCTAAAAGTAACCTCTAACCCCAAACCCTAACACTAATTGTCAAAATTAACTAATACTAACTCCGAACCCTAATACTAACCCTAAAACAAATTCCTAACTCTAACACTCCAATACTAACCATAACACCCTAATACTAACCCTAAAACTAATTCCTAACTCTAACACCCTAATACTAACCATAACACCCTAATACTAACCCTAAAACTAATTTCTAACTCTAACACCCTAATACTAACCATAACACCCTAATACTAACCCTAAAACTAATTCCTAACTCTAACACCCTAATACTAACCATAACACCCTAACCCTAAAACTAATTCCTAACTCTAACACCCTAATACTAGCCATAACACCCTAATATTAACCCTAAAACAAATTCCTAACTCTAAAACCCTAATACTAACCATAACACCCCAATACTAACCATAATACCCTAATACTAACCTTAAATTAATTCCTAACTCTAACACCCTAATACTAATACTAACCCTAAATGAGCCTAACAGCTAACCTATGCGTTTAACAGTCCCATTCTTCCTGGTGGGTTAGTCATACCCTGGGGTATCCCAGTTTCCGAAATTTCCATTCCTGCATCCATGAATTACAAGGAGTGAGGGTCATGTCCAAGCTTTTAAATTCTCATCTCAATCCCATTAAATTGTTTATTGCGTAGACCCTTCTCAGATTTAGGAAGATGAAAGAAAAGGAAATGGGAATAAACTAATCTAATGGCAGAAAAAATAATATAAAGTAAATACAGCTAGGTAGTGGGAAAAAGACTTGACGCTTTTCACGTGACTAGCACGCTTAATCATAAGTGACAAACAAGTACAATTACAAACTATTTAAATATATGACAAAAAAATCCATGAAAAGGTCAGACTTAAGTAGAAAACGTGGATACAGAAAACAGCTGTGATAATGTGCTTGGTATAGGGAGACTTGAAAATCTCAAGACAAGTAAATAAATAAATAAATATATTGTGCACACCAAAAAATAAGAATATACATTTTGAATGAGATACAAATGTTAAATGAATACATAATTAACCATCAATATAGCGTCAATGAAAGAAAGAAAAACATAAAATACATAAGTGACAAGTATGGTAATATTCAGAAAATGTCATTGAATTAAAAATCAATCAAGTAACAAATGCATAACAATGAATGTACCATTATAAATGTAGAAAAACTCTTCTATGCATAAAAAACATGATATACAGTTAAGTGCTTCTGTATCGTGTGTCCCAGAAATAGGTGCGCACCCATCGAGGTGAGAGATAATAGTAATGTCCTGTTAGAATGTGTATCTATATAACGATTATAGGCAGATAAATAGTGTAAATGTAAAATATAGAAAAGCAGAGAATCTATTGATTATAAAAATTAATCATTGAATATTGATGTACGCCAACCGACCAACAAATATAGTACATATACATATTAGCATAATAGAAATATATATATATTAGCACAATATAAATATGGAACTTGGTACGGTTAAAAGGAAATTGAAGTTGACACATGTGCAAAGCAGCATATATTGGAAAACGTTACAAATATAAATGTAAATATGAACACGGACTCTTATGCATTTCAGTCGATGATGGGAGGATCTCCTGAATGTGTTAACCTTTTTATTGGGAATCCTAAAAGGAAAATATACTCTAGCCGATGGTAGGAGGATCTCCCGAGTGTATTGTCATTTTGTGGAAAAACCTAGACAAAACTACCACCATAAACTTGAGTGCCAAAAGGGATCCTGTGCACCTATATGGAAATACATCAGTAAACAGACTAAGTTAGAGACCATATAATGTATCGATACCAATGATTCATATCCTGGAAGGGGTTTTATCGCTTTGAGAATATATTGTCCTAACAAGGGTCTATTCAATGTGCTGTCATTGGCCCTAAAATGCTGCTTCCAAAGTCCGGAATGATTCTGGGAACATCGGGGAAATAGCTGGAACTGAACTGCGAGCACCCAGTATGCAGTCTAGTCCCACAAGTCACTTTGGTGCAAGATGAAGATCACTGCTTGTATAGTGCACAGAGATTTGCCGTGCCCAGTATGATTTGATGCAGGAATTCTGCATAAATCACATTTTCTCTATTTTACTTAAGCCCTTCCCCCAGTGATTACTCTACATGTTTACTGCAGGTGCGGCAGCACTGATTATATAGACACTGATGATATAAAGTTTTGTTTCATTTAGAAACTTCCTGTGCTACTGAAATAGACTACATTGTGTGCTCTGTAATAGACTTGCCCTTGTACACAGTAGGATCTCTTAACAGTGCAACACATTGTCTGATGACATCACTAGAGAGACAGGAAATTCTCATTGGTTCCTGCAGCAATAAAAAATGAAAAGAAAAGGACATTGACTTTTACTCAGCTAGTGTGGGCAGTCCTGGCTTCTTGAAAACTGCTGCAATTTCATCCAACTGTAAGTATTTTATATTTTAAGAAATGCAAAATAAAACCTGCATTTTAAATACTTTGAAAGCACAATAATATGCATTAATACTTGGAAGATGCTTTTTGGGCACCAGACAGTCCCTTTAAAAAGCTTCATGATAGTCTCAATACATTACATTAGATTTAAGTTATTATCGGATCCTAACTGATAAAAGGCACATTGGCTCCTCAGATGTTGTACAATTTGTGAGCCGTCCTTTGTTGAGCAGTAAGATTTTTCTTACAGACCCGGGAATGAATTTGTTGCATCAGATCCCTGTCATCCCCTCCTCGTTTCGATGATCTACTATAAAATCCTTTTTTTAAATGAATGTGTTAGACCATGGGCGAGAGAATGAAAAGAAACCCTTTGCACATTAATCTGTCACTAAACTGCAGTGCCAATTTTTCGTTCTTATTCCAGACTGCGGACATTTCCACCTCGATGCTTCAGTGCATTTGGCACATACTTTGTTCCCCTCTCCTCACGTTTGTTTCAGATTTCTTATAGTCATGATGACTAATCTAGTAACCTTCTCTCCTAGCAGGTGGAATCCTTTCTGCAATTCGAGAGATGGATCTTGGGCCAGAATTAACCAACATTTTCACCCAAGTATCTATTCTTTAATATTATTATTATTTTTATAAAGCTATTCCATTGTTCACTTCTATACAGTTTTAACTGACAACAGACAAAATGTTTTGGCTAATACAACATCTAGAGAAACGGTTCCATCCTCAGGGTTGCAGGTTCCATTCCTGGCAGGGTCACTCAGCCATTCCTTTTTACTGGGTAGTTTCAAATGAATTCTATGACTAAAGCAACATCCCCAGGACATTCTTGAAAACCAAAGAATCTGAATGTACTTTTCCTGGTTGAACATTGTATTATTATTACACATAATATGTTATCTGAGAATTTATTTACATGAATTAAAGCCTATCTATCTATTTGTGGTACTTTCATTTTTGAGGGGATTTCAAACTGGATAAAAGTAACACATATTAATGTGGTAGAGAAAGCTTGGTAGAGCAAGTGTGTTAGAGCAAGTGTGGTAGAGCAAGCATGGTAGCGCAAGCTAGGTAGAGCAAGCGTGGTAGAGCAAGCGCGGTAGAGCAAGCGCAGTAGAGCAAGCGCGGTAGAGCAAGCGCGGTAGAGCAAGCATGTTAGAGCAAGCGCGCTAGAGCAAGCTCGTTAGAGCAAGCACGTTAGAGCAAGTGTGTTAGAGCAAGTGCACTAGAACAAGCATGTTAGAGCAAGCATGCTAGAGCAAGCGTGCTAGAGCAAGCGTGTTAGAGCAAGCGCGGTAGAACAAGCGTGTTAGAGGAACAGTGTTAGAGCAAGCGCAGTAAAACAAGCATGTTAGAGCAAGCGCAGTAGAACAAGCATGTTAGAGCAAGTGTGTTAGAGCAAGCGCCGTAGAACAAGCGTGTTAGAGCAACAGTGTTAGAGCAAGCATGGCAGAGCAAGCGCCGAGGGAGAAGTTGTGAATTATGCTGTGAGGAACCGGCACTGTGAGAAACCGGCACTGTGAGGAACCGGCACTGACTGTATAATAGCTGGAAATAGTTGAAATATTCTCAAAATTGCTGCTTATAATGACTAATTTTAGCAGTTTTTTTAGGTGACTAAGGCTAATTGAGAGCTATTTGTGATGTAATTTTGTTAGGTCTTTCAGAATAAGATCAATGCATTTTATTTATAAAACAAAAAAAAGCAATATATAAACACAATGACTGCCTTTTAAGTATGCTATATAATGAGTTTCATTGCTGTGGCGCTCTGTGATCCACTCACACACCACTGAGGAGGAGGAAAGTGGGACCACTGACATTAAGCAGGTGACACCACTGACACATTACAAAAAATAATGTTGTACATTTTACTGGCAATATTAATAACACAATGGGGGCAATATATAAAACTCCCATAAAGCTGGGGCTCTGAGTGAAGGAAGTCTCAGCCAATCAGGAGAGACTTTTCAATTCTTCTGATTGGCTGAGCGTTCAGAAGTCTCTCATGATTGGCTGAGTCCCTCCTTCACACGGAGCTCAGTGTAAGCTGAAGCAGCATCAGGTAAGGAACCCTACTCTGTGTGTGTCTGTGTTTGTCTGTTTGTGTGACTGTGTAGCCGTTTCCATCAGAAATGTAGTGTCATTGTGCCATAATTCATGTCTACCTTCTATAAAATGATTTGCACCAGAAATGCCTGTTGCACCAAAAATGTAAAAAAAAAAAAGGTTTTCTAATTATTGTTTAAGAATTTTGACGCAGTTAAAAATAATTATTTTATTCGCAAAATGTGGGTTATAGATTTCAGCAGATTTGGGGCCCAGATTTTTTGTTGGCAATTAAAAAAAGTCTAGTGTGAGATAGAACCAGAACCTCATTGTTTTTAAAGGGGGATCTCAATGTCCTTTGAGCTTCTCTCCGGATACACGTAAGATAATAGATATAACTATTGTTTTCCGTTTTTGAACATTCTAAGTTGAATGGCAAATTATTATTTATTTATGTGCCCCCCAACATTTGTGCTCCCCCTTTTTTACTTTCTGTATCCTAAATTACGGTTTGCTTTACTGTATTCAAAATAAAAAATAAAAAAACTTTTAATTATAAAAAGAAAAGAATTTGGTCGCAGACGATGTATATAAAAAAGTTGCAAATATGAACCTATTTTAGATCCCTAATCTGGAGTTGTCTGCGCTTAACAAAAAGTTACTAAAACATTGCAGATTGAGAATAAAAAGATGCATTTTTCCCCCTTTTTTTCTTATGCAAAAAAACCATTCTGACAGTTTTATACATTCTGACAGTTTTATACATACCGTACAGACGCAAGAGCAAAAACCTGACGGAAGGAATCGGGATTAGACATAAAACTGTGGCACTATTTATCCATAACCCCCATGAATGTATAGATCATTTTATCCTCTGCATAAGCAATGTTTCGGCTAGGTCCCTTTAATTGAAGCTACGAGGATAGCCTTATAAAAGTCTAATTTACTGCATTTTACATTGCACCCAATGCATTATAATAGTTTTAAGGGGTTAAACTGTGATGCCAACAAATAGTCAATGATTATCTTTTGAGATAAAGATAATACATGTTGCTAACCACTGAAAACCAATTAGAAAGAATAGATTGGAAAGGAGGATTGTTGTACTGGATTTCAATTGCAGATTAAAGATAAGGGCTTTATTTTTAAACATACATGTGAGCTATTGAATTGGATTTCTTCTGGGAGAGAAGGATTTTTAAAAAAAAATCTTTGTATGTTGAAGACTTACGCAGTGCCATGTGTAAAATTAGTTGTCTGGCTTTCTGACTTTGTACATACATTTTAAATGTGTGCAAATGTAGTACACTAATTAAATTGTGTGTGCACCTTGTTCCGTGCAGGTAATATATAGAGTTAGGACCCACTGAAGTTTGGAGTACTTTGACGCAGTGGTGGGCTAAGCATGATATGACCATGATATGTGACTAAATCTCTCTAGGATATAACATCTTACCCCCAAAGCCTCGAGATCAGATACGGATCTCCTGCTTTGCACATGCTGGTGCCTGCCTGGACGCTAACTCCAGCGGTATACTTAGGACAGTAGGGGGACACAAGATTTCACAGAAAAACATTGCCCATGGCATCACACTGTCATCCGCCAGCCAGGGCCGTCATTAGAAACTTCGGTGGCCCCTAACAGAAATACATTACTGCCCACGCCCGCGTCCCTATTTCTCCATCTCACCCCCCTACCCTCCCAAAGTAATATTTATCCAGGTCTTTTTATATCATGCCAATTGCACATCCAGGACTTGCTGCTCCCTGCCAGCACATGCTCCATCACCTGCATTGTACATCCAGGACTCACCCCATTAATATGCCACAACCAGTTTTTTACATCAATATGGCACAGTTTACCCATTAATATGCCACAGCCAATTGACATTAGTATGCCACAGTTTGCCCATTAATATTTCACTATTAGTTTGCCCATGAATATGCCACAACCAGTTTGCCCATGGATATGCCACAGGCAGAATGCCCTTTAGTATGACGCAGCCATTATGCCCATTAGTATGACATGGCCATTATGCCCATTAATATGCCACTGTTTACCCATTAATATGCCACAGCCAATTGACATTAGTATGCCACAGTTTGCCCATTAATATTTCACTATTAGTTTGCCCATGAATATGCCACAACCAGTTTGCCCATGGATATGCCACAGCCAGAATGCCTTTTAGTATGACACAGCCATTATGCCCATTAGTATGACACAGCCATTATGCCCATTAGTATGACACAGCCATTATGCCCATTAATATGCCACTGTTTACTCATTAATATGCCACAGCCAGTTTTTCCATTAATATGGTGAGTGCCTAAGAAAAAACACTTTTGGACACTTGAAATGCAATTGGTAAAAAAAAAAATAGCAACCTAAGCCTACTGGAAGGACATTCTCAGAGAATGGTTCTATCACTCAGCAGGTATTGAAAGGGCAGACCGGTAAAAAAAACCTTTTACTGCTAAACCTCCTGCTACAGAACTACGAACACTATAATTCCCCACAAGCTTTCTAGAATGGCAGAAAAGGATGGTGGTCTTGTGCAGAACCTGCTAGAGGGCCGAAGTTGTCCACAAAGGCCAGAGTATGTATCCCTTTCTATCTCTCTATCTTATTGTTCTGTCTGTCTATCAGTCTCGGTGCCTTATCTGTCAGCACATCTGTCCTTCCTGTCTATCTGTGTCTATCTCTGATGATAACGGATGGGCTGATGAAATTGCAAATGTTTTTTATGGACCTGGGCTAAAAGTTGCCTTCCGTGTCGTTCTGGTAGTCGCCAGTAAGCCTGTGAGCGAGGCAGTCTCTGCCTAACGTATTGTTCTGTATTAATCTCTGAGGAGGTTTTTGGCATTATATAAATAAACTCCAATGTAATCTCAGTAAACAGTGTACTATTAATGATCAATGGGGTATTATAACCTCTGTGATGAGTCCAAGAAGAGCAACCGGTGTCCATAAAGGCTTCAGTGTACCAACAAGTACTAAACCGTAAAAGCACATGGCAATCTGAAAAATAAATGGTGCGTTTCTTCTGCCTTTCAACATCACCCAGCGGAAAAGCATCAATGTGTAATGTGTATGATGTGTATGACGTGGCCTTTTAGCAGCAAGCCATGTAAAGGCACAATATGGGCTATACAATGACGAATTAAAAGGAAAGCCTTCCATCAAATATTAAAAGCGATATTTGTTACTGTGTGAAATGTTATGAGCGTGCTGAGAGAGGAACATAAAACACAATAGTTTTGTTGCTACAAATACATTTTGCTCGAAAAATTCAGACCTGATATTTTTTTAAATTAAAAGAACATCATATATTTTATTCTTCCATTATCCTCTAAAGCTTTATGTGTTGCTTCAGAGAGAGTTTACTGGTTCAATCTTCAGAAATGTTTATTACCTGATCATATAGTATTATATATATATTATATAAGAAAAAGTACACTATTATATTGCAATCTTATATGAATACAATTTTAGCATAAAAAGCTTAGAAACCGACATAGTAGACAAAACAAACAAAATTAGGAGAGACTTTTCAATTCTTCTGATTGGCTGAGCGTTCAGAAGTCTCTCATGGTTGGCTGAGTCCCTCCTTCACACGGAGCTCAGTGTAAGCTGAAGCAGCATCAGGTAAGGAACCATACTCTCTGTGTGTCTGTGTTTGTCTGTTTGTGTGACTGTGTAGCCGACTGTGTGTGTGTGGGCTAATGAGGGGTTAATTCTTTAAAACTGCTCATGTCTGCTAATAGGGGGGTAATTCTCTGAAACTTCTCATGTCTGATATTGTTAAACACGGCTCTCCGTGGGCACGATCCACTCGTGGGACACAGTGCATTATACTGATGGGCAGCTCCAATGGTAGACACAGTATAACTGAATTTAGTCTATCACTTTTACTTCAGTGGTGACTCAGTTGGCATCTGGGGTGAACATCCAAGTCATAAGTAAAACTAAGTGAAAATTCCAGAGCTGGACTCAATCCCGTGTAACCCCTAGAAATAGATCCAGTGCCGATTCTCCCACACAACCCTGAAACATCCTGACAAGATGCCCCCAGTTATTTGCCTTGCAGAGGAGCACCTGTAGGGGAGAAGATAGTCACCCCTTTCTGGCGCTGCTCTATGGTATACTAAACTTGTAATTGCACAAGATTCCCCATTACTCTATTGCATAGGATGCTGTAGAAAGCAAAAACGGATGGGTATTATGATAGGAGATTTACTTCTATTTTTACAAATGTCAAAACTATTACACAGCACTTGGTATAGAGCATAAAAGGGTGTGGCAGACTAATGTAGGGTGACAGTATGTCCAGGACTTAATGTCCTGGCTCCCAGACAGTCTCATTCCAAGACCGTGCAGAATTTCTGAATAAGAGCTCTTAGTAAAGGAGGTCTCCGCTAATCATACAAGGCTCCTCAACCCTCCTGATTGGCTGAGAGTCCAGAAGCCTTTCCTCATTGGCTGAGTTCATCTTTCACGTGGAGCTCAGTGTAAGGTGCAGCAGCCTGCCTGAAGCCGGCACCATGTAAGAAACCCATACTGTATGTGTGTGTATGTATGGGCTCTATATGTGTATGTGTGTGTGTGTATGGGCTCTATATGTGTATGTGTGTGTGTGTATGGGCTCTATATGTGTATGTGTGTGTGTGTA
Organism: Pelodytes ibericus; assembly: GCA_036172795.1. NCBI lineage: Eukaryota > Metazoa > Chordata > Amphibia > Anura > Pelodytidae > Pelodytes > Pelodytes ibericus. Next base: position 181,954,327 of record CM069863.1, on the reverse strand, counting down.
TGGGCTCTATATGTGTATGTGTGTGTAATATATATTTATATATATTGTATGTGTGACTACATATTATATTATGAACATTATTATATAAATATATTTTTGAACTAGAAATCCACATGGTTCCCAAAGCTTCCTATTCATTTATATAATGCTCTATATCTACATCTACAATTTAAATAACGATTGAAATTCCTATCTCAATTCTCTGCATTTTTCTCTTTATTGCGTAGACCCTATAGTGTATTTGTGTGTTTTGTTTTTTTGGGGGGGTCATGTTTCTCCCGCTAAGTTCACTTGTATATGTCTGTACTATGATTATATTTAATGACATGCATGTTTCAATTTTATTTAAAAAAAAAAAACCCTGAATTAAAAGTTACGTTTTACTCCTAGCTCTTTGCATTATGTATCTTTTTTTTCGGGTTACCCCTGCCTCTCCTATATTATATTCAGCTCTGTTTGTGTAAAGTAAGCAGACCTATTGTTTTTAAACGTTTTTGCATGTTCTTAATCATTTCCTGCTTTGTGCGTCGTCCTCATACAGCCTCTCAAGTTCCTACACCTTGTGATGTCTCCTATTGTGCCAGATGAGTTTATTTTTATTATCATTTGCGCACCCTCACTGAGATCACATTTGGTATTTCTGGTGTATTTGAAAGGTTAATCCCTTAGTATACATTCTCAGAGCGTCTATGTTTCACTATAGAAATGTGATATACACAGCGCCTATTTTGTGAAATCAAAGTGAACCCTTTACCAAATACATAAAAAGAAGAAAAAATTATTATTATAAACATATACAATGATGCTGGTCTGTTTGTACGGAGGCTAAAGAAGTTCCCTGAACGAAACGCGTCCCTCCTGTTAAGTGAAGTTACCTGGCCAGGTTCTAAATTCTTCCTTCCTTACTGACCAGCACTATTCTATACCCATGTACTATTCATGGTATTTTGCTAACCCAATCAGCAAGTGAGTAATTTGATACTCTGCCTGTGGTTACATTCGTATTCGTGTCTGTTCATTGGTATTTAACCCCTTCGCGACACAGGACGGACTAGGTCCGTCCTGTGTGGCGAAGCGTTAGTGACACAGGACGGACCTAGTCCGTCCTGTGTCAAAACGAGCACTGAAAGCGGAGTTTTTCCGCTTTCAGTGCTCTGATGGTATTGTAACGATGCTTCCGTGTGGAAGCATCGTACAATACTAAAAAAAATGCCCGTCGGCATTTCGATCGCTCCGGAGAGCGATCGAAATGCCGGTTTTAAAGGCACAGTGCCTTTAAAACGCAGGCATTTAAAAAATGAGCATAGGAAGCGAATCTTTCGCTTCCTATGCTCAGAAAGTGTTTCTGATTGCCTCGCAAGTCGAGGCAATCAGAAACACAAAAAAAAAAATGCACGATCTTGGTCACTGAGTGACCAAGATGGCGCTGCCCTTCTAAGGGCAAGAGCACAGGAGGCAGGAAGTACCTGCTTCCTGTGCTCTCTGGCTGTCACACGATTGCCTCTTCACAGAGGCAATCAGTGACTGCCAGGCACACTGACAGGCAGTGGGGATGTTCTGCTGAACATCCCCACTGACTGATCAGATCAATATTAACTCTATATTGATCTGACCAGTTATGATCTGCCTCCCTCTCCTCACATTTTTTTAGTGAGGGAGAGAGACAGATCAAAGTTCTAAAAGTAAAAAAAAACAATAAACACACAACACACAAATATTAAATCAATAAAAAAAAATTTATTAAAGCAATTCCCTGCGTTTAACCCCTTCCCTGCCACTGATCTTGCATAAGCAGTGATCGTGCACATCAGCGCATTTATTTTTGCCGTTTGTGCATTTTTTAGGGGTTCATTTCTTTTGTACTGTAATTTATTACAGTACTAAAAAGGCTCTTCTAAGAGTTATTAACCCCTTCTTTGCCGTCGATCACTGCTTACACAATGATATTGACGCCAAAGCAATTTTTATCTGTCTGCATATTTTTATTTTATTTTTTTTACACATACCCGCTAGGGCATTACATGTAAAGTAAAAATATTTGAGTTTTTTTTTTTTAAGCTGCCTGAGCGCATAGCGATCAGTAACAGCGAATTAGTGGCAAAGGCGGTTTGGTGATTTCTCAATTAAGCTCACCATTCGCCCTGGTCAGATCAAAATTAATCGGATCAATATTCACAAATATTGATCTGCCTCCCTCTCCTCACTTACATTTTTGTGACGGAAAGAGACAGATCAGTATTAGTGATATAAAATAACATTTTATAAAATTGTCAGGTTTTATGAAAGTCTTTCACTGTGTATTAACCCCTTCCCTGCCATTCATCACTGTGTAAGCAGTAATCTTGCACAGCAACAGTATGTTTTTCTGTCTGCACTGTTTTATGGATTAATTTCTTTGTACTGTAATGTATTACAGTACTAGATAGGCTCTTCTAAGAGCTATTAACCCCTTCTTTGCTCGAGATCACTGCTTACGCACTGATTCTGAGGCCGCGGACTCAGGGTTCGATTTTGACCCTATTCAGCTTTCTGATACATCATCTAGCGATGTATCGGTGGCTGCTGAGCCCTTGCCACAAGTAGTGATGGGGGTCTACCGATAAAAAAATATATGGTTTGGTGGGGGTAAATTACATTGGCTGGCTTCAAAGATATATCCCATAAAGGACACGGACTCGGGGTTGACTACATGTCAAAATTCCAAGTTGGAATTTTGAGATGCGCATCTCACAAATGTTGCCTTCTAGCCAAAAACAAACCAACAAACCTATGCATGGGTGCTATCCCTGTACTCGGGAGATGTTGCTGAACACATATTGGGTTGTTGTTTGGCAGTGACATATACCAGAATCTGTGAATTCATGCCTGAAGTACAATGCATGTGGAAAAAAACCTCCCAAAAAAGTACTACCACAAACTTTTACAAAGGCTGGTGGTAGAATTAGTACCTATACAGTATTAAAATACCACCATTTGAAATACCTTAGGATGTCTATTTTCCAAAAATATATGGTTTGATGGGGTAAAATTCATTGGACGGCTTCAAAAATGTTCCAAATGGAACATGGGCGCAGGCTGACTACATGTCAAAATTCCAGGTTGGAATTGCGCACCCCCTAAATGTGGAATTTTAGACCCAATACAAACCAACAAACCTATGCATGGGGAGTATCCCTGTACTCAGGAGATGTTGCTGAACACATATTGAGGTGTTGGTTGGCAGTGGCAAATACCAGAATCTGAAAATTCCTGCCTGAACTACAATGTGTGTGGGGAAAAAATGACATCCCAACCCTTTGACATAGGTTGGTGGTAGAATTAGCACTTGGAAAGTGTTAAAATACCACAATTTTAAAAACCCTAGGATGTCTAGTTTTCCAAAATATATGGTTTTATGGGGTAAAATACTTTGACAGGCTTCAAAAGTGTCCCAAATGGAACATGGGCGCAGGCTGACTACATGTCAAAATTCCAAGTTGGAAATGCACCCACCCTAAACATGGCCTTTTAGCCCCCAAATAATCTAACTAACCTACACATGGGTGGTATCCCTGTACTCAGGAGATGTTGCTGAACACATATTAATGTGTTTTGTGGCACTGACACATAATAGGATCTATGAATTCATGCCCGATGTACAATGAATGTGAAAAACAAATTACTATCCATAACATTGACATAGGCTGGTGGTAGAATTAGTGCATGGAAAGTGTTAAAATACTACCATTTGAAATACCCTAGGGTGTCTAGTTTTCAAAAATATATGGTTTTGTGGGATAGAATACACTTTTTGGCTTCAAAAATGTCCCAAATGGGACATCGGCGCAGGTTTTCTGCACGTCAGAATTCCAAGTTGGAAAACCAAAAAGCGCACCTCTCAAATGTGGCCTTTTAACCCCCAAATAACCTAACCAACCTATACATGGGTGGTATCCCTGTACTCAGGAGATGTTGCTGAACACATATTGAGGTGTTGTTTGGCACTGACATATAACAGGATCTGTGAATTCATGCCCAAAGTACTATGTATGTGAAAAAAAATTACTATCCATAACATTGACATAGGCTGGTAGTATAATTAGTGCATGGAAAGTGTTAAAATACTACCATTTGAAATACCCTAGGGTGTCTAGTTTTCAAAAATATATGGTTTTGTGGGATAGAATACACTTTTTGGCTTCAAAAATGTCCCAAATGGTACATGGGAGCAGGTTTTCTGCACGTCAGAATTCCAAGTTGGAAAACCAAAAAGCGCACCTCTCAAATGTGGCCTTTTAACCCCCAAATAACCTAACCAACCTATACATGGGGGGTATCCCTGTACTCAGGAGATGTTGCTGAACACATATTGAGGTGTTGTTTGGCACTGACATATAACAGGATCTGTGAATTCATGCACAAAGTACAATGTATGTGAAAAAAAATTACTACCCAAAACATTGACATAGGCTGGTAGTATAATTAGTGCATGGAAAGTGTTAAAATACTACCATTTGAAATACCCTAGGGTGTCTAGTTTAAAAATATATATGGTTTTGTGGGGTAGAATACACTTTCTGGCTTCAAAAATGTCCCAAATTGGACATGGGCACAAGTTTTCTGCATGTCAGAATTCCAAGTTGGAAAACCAAAATGCGCACCCCCTAAATGTGGCCTTTTAGCCCCAAAACAAACCAACAAACCTATGCATGGGTGGTATCCCTGTACTCAGGAGATGTTGCTGAACACATATTGAGGTGTTATTTGGAAATATCCCTTCACATTTTAAGGTAATGTTTACCTAAATTGCAATATATGTGAAAAATTAAAAAAAAAAGATTTTTTGCTGCAAACTTTGGCATAGATTGGTGGTAAAATGGCTACATGAAATGTGTCAAAATACCCCAAGTTAAATGCCCTGAGTTGTCTAGTTTTCAAAAATATGTACATGTTGGGGGTCATTCATGGATTTAGTACAGAAATCAGTGTTACAATGTCACTATCGCTAATTTTGAAAGAAAGGATTTTAAAATAGCTTTGCACCACTTATAGTTCTGGCCCTGTAACATGAATAAAAAAGCACAAAAACATAAAAACATGGGCTATTTCTGAACTCAGGACATATATTAGAAACTTTTTAGCAGTGTTTTTTTGTTGTCTCTTGTACATGAGTATACGATTTTTCAAATAAAAGTCATAAAAAAAGTATTTTTTCAATTTTTTTGCCATATTTTATTATTTTTTTTACATCAAATTATATGCTATTATCAAAATAATGGTATCAAAAGAAAGCCATTCTTATAACGATAAAAACAATATATAGTTTGTGCGGGTACACTAAATGAGACAGAAATAAATTACAGCAAAACACAAATACCTCAGAAATGTTAAAACAGCCCATGTCACCAAGCGTCGGACAAGCCAAAAAAGTCATGTCACTAAGGGGTTAAAGGCACATATCATTGTTTCTTGTTTTTAACGATTTATTGTCATTTCTTGTTACATTTGTGTATATTTTTTCTATATGTATTTATATATTGCATTTGTTTTTTATATATTATTAAATTTATATATTTTATATTAATTTACTATCTTTGGTTTTTTATATTGACTGACACTTGGAGACCGTATCTCCAGAAGGATATTGATACTTTGGAGAGAGTTCAGAGAAGGGCTACTAAACTGGTTCATGGGTTGAAGGATAAAACTTACCAGGAAAGGTTAAAGAATCTTAACATGTATAGCTTGGAGGAAAGACGTAACAGGGGGGATATGATAGAAACATTTAAATACATAAAGGGAATCAACACAGTAAAGGAAGAGAGTATATTTAAAAGAAGAAAAACTACCACAACTAGAGGACATAGTCTTAAATTAGAGGGGCAACGATTTAAAAGTAATATCAGGAAGTATTACTTTACTGAGAGGGTAGTGGATGTATGGAATAGCCTGCCAGCAGAAGTGGTAGAGGTAAACACAGTCAAGGATTTTAAGCATGCGTGGGATAGACACAAGGCTATCCTAGCTATAAGACCGGGAACGGGGGACTAATAAAAGTACTCAAAAAAAAAAAAATTGGGCAGACTAGATGGACCGAATGGTTCTTATCTGCCGACACATTCTATGTTTCTATGTTTCTATGTTTCACTTACTTTGTTTAACTGCCAAGCGCTGTCTACTCACCTTCCCATTATGTTTCACTATAGTTTTCACGTTTATCAACAAAAACCATCTGGCAGGATCCAAAGTAAACCGTTCACTGATCTTTGTGTTAATCCATCTGTGCCGGCAAGTACTCCAAACTTACGATTCGAGGCTATTATGTATTTTTTCTATGAAATAATTACACAGAAGTATCCTTCGTAATGTGCCAGTCATAAAAGACTGGTCTGCTGAGATGTTCTAATCAAAATAATCGAAAAATAATTTACTCCCTTCACAACAAAGGAATCGCATTGTGTGAAGTTTTCAAAATGTGGGATTGTGACAAATATTTTGAAGTCGTAGGGATTTCTTAGACTATTCGTCAGGATAAGTGTTTCTCTGTGCAGAATGCGAGGAACTTTTAACAACGGGTAAAGGTGGTACCTGCGTAGAATATTTATTGCATTGATCATATATGATGTTCTTGAAATTAATATTTCTTACATATTTTTTGTCTTCAACGTCCTCGAGGCTCTGTGACCAAACCATGACCAGTTGACCCTATATTTAATCCAAGTTCTGCCGATGAACTCACCTTGGAACAGGTTAGTTTGGAAAGTCCAGCCCTTTAAATTCTCTACATTACCTATATCCAATCTAAGCAAGTTGCTCACATTGGATTTTGTACAACATCTATAGGGCTGGTGCTGCCAGGGACAACTGGGGGGTATGCTACAGCACTCCATCACAAATACTGCGTAGTATAAATACACTAACTGGTACTCTGACAGGCTGTTTATATATTTATGTTTATAGACTGCAGCACTTATTTAAAAAAATAAAACAAATTCAGACACTAATGGGGCTATTCACATAAGGTGAGTTGATGTGAGGAACATGTCAGTCAAAGTGAAGAGCAGGTGAGTCAAAGTGAAGAGCAGGTGAGTCAAAGTGAAGAGCAGGTGCGTCAAAGTGAAGAGAAGGTGCGTCAAAGTGAAGAGCAGGTGAGTCAAAGTGAAAAGCAGGTGCGTCAAAGTGAAGAGCAGGTGAGTCAAAGTGAAGAGCAGGTGAGTTGAAGTGAATAGCAGGTGAGTTGAGGTGAGATGACCATTCCATCTCACCAATTCAGCCATACATTGTGCAGATACAAACCTGAAAAAAACTTGCTATTCACCTCAACTCACCTGCTATTCACTCCAACTCACCTGCTTTTCACTGTATCACACCTGCTATTCACTTCAACTCACCTGCTATTCACCTCAACTCACCTGCTATTCACTACAACTCACATGCTATTCACCTCAACTCACCTGCTATTCACTTCAACTCACCTGCAACTCACCTCAACTCACCTTTTAGTGGAACTGCCCCATTAAAACCTGAAAGAAAAGAAATACTGTAGCTAAATACTGTACTCTCACTTTACAGGGCATAACAATTAGCTTCACCTATCTGTAGACCAGAGAACATTGCGAAAGGATGTAAATCAATTTAATGTGTTGATAAAATAGGCATAATTATTTTTTGTGTGTGGGCTTAACGAGCTATACGGTAAATGATGCCATAAATGTAATCAACCTGTCTCACAGATAATATTTGGATGATTAATCTATTAGACATGACTTTAAAGGAACAATATTCAGAAGTTCTGGCAGAAATTTACTGCCGCATTTATATATTTTATGATTCATGTTCTAATTTAATTTTTTGTTTTAGATTTAAACTAACGATGTCCTGAGAAAACAGGGGCGACTGACGAGGGGAAGAAAAAGTCCCAGTAATTGATAAAATAAGTTATCTATTATCTACTGACGTTCAAGTAATGGAACAGTGAATATTCTAATTATGAATAGCAGATTAATGTTAAATTCCATGGGAACTATTCAGTTCCTCTCTGGCAAAATATCCCCTTAATAAATTGCCAAAAAACATTTTTTTTATTTTTACTGGCAAGGATTTACAGTGTTTATTAATACCAGCAACTTATCCGTAGGAGATGACCAGAACATTAGGGTCTGCTAGCTGAATTAAGAAAAGTTACTGTTTTTAGTTACACTTGCAGCTCTCTGTATTCATTTGCTCCCATTGAGCTGGTGTATTCTGAGAGGTTGAAAGAGTACTCTGCCCCAACTCAGCCAAATGGTTGTGGTTCTGTTAAAGGACTGCTACATCTGTCCTGCCAGCCCTGAGGAGAGGGAAGTCCAGGACAATGGCTAGTTGCCAATTGGGTAGCCTGTCTCCCATTAATGTTTTATTTAACATAGGGTCTATCCATCGTGTCAAGTCATATTTTACTGTCTTTTTCATTTCAGCCATTAATGGTCTATGGTAACACACATACTGGTCCTGTATGCTATTTGGGTTCAAAGAGCAAGGTTTCAGGGAAGACTTGCTGGGTGGATGCTGAGCTTTAATTGGGGGCTAAGGATGTGTTTCCCTACAATGGGCAGAGGTGCTTTGGGTAGCCGTTCCGTTACAGCCAGTATTATTTTGCCATTAGTAAGCCACAGCCAATTTTCCCAATAATATGCCAGTATTATTCTGCCATTAATATGCCAGCGTAATTGTGCTCTTTATATTCCACCCTCCTCCCCCCTTTCCCAGTACTGACCTCCTGGCTTCTCTGTGTCCTCGGTTGTCTCCTCCATGCAGTCTTTTTCGCTCCTACACGGAGGAGGGAAATACAATCACTGGATATGACATAAGGTTATACCCGGTGCCAAAAATTATTATAATTTTTTGTAACTTTTTTTTTCTGGCGGCCAGATCTAGCCGATGTCCTGCCAGGAAAAACAAAAATCAGTATCGCAATGCGCTGTGGGAGGATGCCGGAAGCATGGGTGTCACCACTGCTGGGGGTCAGCACTCCCCGCACCCCCCTCGGGACGCCACTGTCCCTGGTGCTCTGTTGCTATACTGTGCGCCAGTCTTTGTGGAGACATATTGTAGCTTCTATTAGTACTCTGTACATACAGGCCTCTATCTCCACTCCTAATCATATTAAGGCGGTCTAGTAAAGCAATATATTTGCCATTTATCTTCAAACGACTGTAAAATTATAACGGCATATTCTAGCTACGGTGATAGCATTTGCCAGTCACTGCCTTTAATTACCTTTCACTCATTCAAGAAGTGGGAGATGAGTTTCTCTTGGTTTTATTAAAGGGACAATACTACTTACATAAGATGTAACTAGATTACCTGTTCATTTAAAACAAACACATATATAATTCATATGCCTCTGTTTTTTTTCTCTATGTTTGAATTAATTACATATAAAAGTAGTTGTCTGTCTCCAGCATCCATTTGGAGAATTTTACCCACGATGCAACATTCTTCAAAATCTTCCAGCAAGTCTCATTTTACAACTGTGGCCAAAGCCTGCATGATGATGTCATAATATACTCCCCTGCTCTCTTACTGGCTCCTGTGTATCATAGTGGGCAGGACTAGATGGCTTTGTACAAATTTTTTTTACCTGCCTTCCAACACAAAGAGAGGAGATTAACCTGATCAAACAGGATCATAACTCCGCCCCTTGTGATGTAATAGTTACATTACCCTCCCATTCAATGCAAGTCTATGGTCAGAATTCTGACTTACAGACTGCATTCTGTGCCCCCAGCCCCAAAGTGAGATACTAGTGCTGTAAAGTCACTGAGGGTGGCACCCAAAAACACTATATTTCACAAAATTGCAGCACTTCATAAAATGAAACTTGCATAACAAAAACAAAATACAAATCTGAAATTAACAATGCAAAATAAAAAAAATAAAAATCCTTTTCATTTTTTGGTGGGACCATTCCTTTAAGTATTTTTTATTGTACTTATGGAATTTAAGCTCTAATCTCTATTTTTTTCTACCATCTCCTAGACTTGTCCTTTATTATACATTTCTTTAGAAAAATACAAATTCTGTAAAAAAAGTTTCTTTTCATTAAGCGCAATACATATTGTATTTGTTTTGGTACATATTTTGTTTGTCATTGATATTGCCTCTGTTCCAAGGGAACAATTCGACTCTCAACAGTGCGTCCACACCTGTTTTATCTATTGTCTATTTGTGTTGAAAGGTCAAAAATTAGAGTTTAAGGTAGGAGGGTCTATCCATGGACATTTGAAATTTACAAATACCAAAAGAATTGTGGCACTCACAGGTCTTAATCCAAAGTATAAAACAAATATTTCTTTGAAGGTAGATAGCAACGTTTCTGTCTCTTTAATGGAGCCTTCATCAGCACAGATGAAGATTCCTTTCGGAGACAGAAAAAGTCCTGATGAAGTCTTTGTTGCGGAGACCAAAACGTTCATTTATTTATGAAGTATTTTTCCCAGCAAGGATCCATTGAGATGTCTTTCCTTTCCAAGTTCATCTTAAAGCCCCAAACAATGTGTTTTATCTGCATGTTGCTTCAGTAACACGGAAAAATCTTAATTATGTTCAACGTAAAATAAATTAGTATTTATTAAGCGTTTTTAAATCTAAAATGAAACTGACTGAAAAAATGTTTTATTAATAAATACTCTGCTCATTTTTTTTTTGAGCCAGCACACTGTTTAATATTAGAGTGCATGCAATTACATTTTTGGCTGCCTGAAAAAGTTTAATTTGTGTGCAAAAGGTAGTCCTAGAAAACCCACGTTAAATGAGCAGACACATTTCAGTTAAAGGGACAGTCTAGTCCTCAAACTCACTTTGGTGCAAGATGAAGATCACTGCTTGTATAATGCACAGACTTTTTTTACCAGTGTGATTTGATGCAGGTATTCTGTTTAAATTACATTTTTTAATATTTGACTCAAGCCCTCCCCAGTGATTACTCTGCATGTTTACTGCAGGTGCGGCAGCACTGATTCTATAGACACTGAGGATATAACGTTTTGTTTCATATATTCACTTTCTGTCCTCCTCAAATTGAGTCTATTGAGTGGCCTATGAGTGACCTTGCTCTTGTACACAGTAGGATCTCTTAACAGTGCAACACATTGTCTGATGACATCACTAGAGAGACAGGATATTCCATTCATTTCAATGGCATTATTATCATTGGTTCCTGCAGCAAAAAAAAAAAAAGGAAATTACTTTTACTGGCTAGTGTGGGCAGTCCTTGTTTCTTGCAAACTGCTGTAATTTCACAATTAATATTTGGAAGATGCATTTTGGGCACTAGACAGTCCCTTTAAAATCAGCAAGGAATCAAGATTAATTGAAGAGTTAACAACCTGAACATGATTTGTCCGCCAAGCAATTTTTATCATTCAAATAGGGTCTTGATTAGGGTACAGGCGGGGGTAATATAATGTATCTGTCACATGTCTCATGAAGACGCATTAATATCTCATGCAAAAGGAGATTTCTGAGTCATCAGTACAGAGATTTATTTGTGCCTGTCTGTCTCGCTATCAGAGAGATGTTGGATACACGCTGTTCAAAATGTTCTCGAATGGAAGAATCTTACTCAGGCACTTGTCATATTTATTTGACATGTGAATTTATTTTATATTTCATAAATACCAAATCTGGGACATAATTCAAACTCCGCGGTAAAAGGCGTATCTGATTTTAACCCCTTCGCGACAATGGACAGGTAAGTCATGGATATTGTGTCTGTTAATGACAGACAGGGCGAACCAGGTATGTCCTGCGCGGAAACGGGCTTCGGAAGCAATTATCAATAGCTTCCTATGCTCAGCTGGTTGTGCAGCAAAGCCTCGATATAGAGGCATACTCGGAAACTCGGGGCTGTGCAAAAACACTCCCGGGAGTGATCGCAGGTGCCATGTCGGAAAGCAGCAATGAAGAGAGAATTGCAAGGGAATTGAGATGGCAATTTCAAACTTTAGGCAAATGTAGTTGAGTTGGAAAACCTCCCATGTAGTTGAATGGGAGAATTTGTTCAATTAAAGCCTTAAAGGGGGTGTAACCAGTGCTTATACTGTAAATCAAAAAGAAAAGATTGAAAATGATCTATACATTATGTTAGCAGGATTTCAAGCAAATGCATAAATTCGGAGAAAAATGTGTTTTATATGTGTCTGTGGAGTCCCCTGCTTATGACATCACCTGTGGCTTGATATGCAAATTATATATTTTCCATAGAAAACCAGTTCATTTGCATATCAAGCCACAGGTGATGTCATAAGCAGGAGACTCCACAGACACATATAAAACCCATTTAAAGCACATTTTTCTCCTGATTTAGGCATTTACATGCAATTCTGCTGACACAATGTGTTTAGGTGATACTGCCCCGCTAAGTTTAACATTCTCATCTCAATCCCCTCCTATTCTCAATTCATTGAGTAAACTTGTTAAACTAATTTTTTGCTGGCAATCCCCCAGTGACAATGTATCAGTCATCTTCACACAGGAAGCAATATTTCAGTGACTATACCCCTTTAAAACCAGAGTTAAACTTACAGTGTCCCCAAAAAATTATTTTTAGAGAAGTGATATACCACGTAAAGCAAAGAAAAGGAAACAGATCTGTCTTACCAACTTTTCCTTAAACTCATCCTACAACTTAGGATGTTGCTACAGTCCTGCCCATCTCTCTAAGCCCCTCCTTATTGGAATGTTACTGAATTTAGAAGCCCCGCCTCTCTCTCCAAGCCCCTCCTTATTGGAATGTTACTGAATTTAGAAGCCCCGCCTCTCTATCCAAGCCCCTCATTATTGGAATGTTACTGAATTTAGAAGCCCCGCCCATCTCTCTAAGCCCCTCCTTATTGGAATGTTACTGAATTTAGAAGCCCCGCCTCTCTATCCAAGCCCCTCCTTATTGGAATGTTACTGAATTTAGAAGCCCCGCCTCTCTATCCAAGCTCCTCCTTATTGGAATGTTACTGAATTTAGAAGCCCGGCCTCTCTCTCCAAGCCCCTCATTATTGGAATGTTACTGAATTTAGAAGCCCCGCCTCTCTATCCAAGCCCCTCCTTATTGGAATGTTACTGAATTTAGAAGTCCCGCCTCTCTCCCCCAAGCTCCTCATTACTGGAATGTTACTGGATTTAGAATTCCCGCCTCTCTCTCCAAGCCCCTCATTACTGGAATGTTACTGAATTTAGAAGCCCCGCCTCTCTATCCAAGCCCCTCCTTATTGGAATGTTACTGAATTTAGAATTCCCGCCTCTCTCTCCAAGCTCCTCCTTATTGGAATGTTACTGAATTTAGAAGCCCCGCCTCTCTCTCCAAGCCCCTCCTTATTGGAATGTTACTGAATTTAGAATTCCCGCCTCTCTCTCCAAGCCCCTCATTACTGGAATGTTACTGAATTTAGAAGCCCCGCCTCTCTCTCCAAGCCCCTCCTTATTGGAATGTTACTGAATTTAGAATTCCCGCCTCTCTCTCCAAGCCCCTCCTTATTGGAATGTTACTGGATTTAGAAGCCCCGCCTCTCTCTCCAAGCCCCTCATTACTGGAATGTTACTGAATTTAGAAGCCCCGCCTCTCTCTCCAAGCCCCTCCTTATTGGAATGTTACTGAATTTAGAAGCCCCGCCTCTCTCTACAAAGCCCCTCATTACTGGAATGTTACTGAATTTAGAAGCCCCGCCTCTCTCTCCAAGCCCCTCCTTATTGGAATGTTACTGAATTTAGAAGCCCCGCCTCTCTCTCCAAGCCCCTCATTATTGGAATGTTACTGAATTTAGAAGCCCCGCCTCTCTCTCCAAGCTCCTCCTTATTGGAATGTTACTGAATTTAGAAGCCCGGCCTCTCTCTCCAAGCCCCTCCTTATTGGAATGTTACTGAATTTAGAAGCCCCGCCTCTCTATCCAAGCCCCTCCTTATTGGAATGTTACTGAATTTTGAAGCCCCGCCTCTCTCTCCAAGCTCCTCCTTATTGGAATGTTACTGAATTTAGAAGCCCGGCCTCTCTCTCCAAGCCCCTCATTATTGGAATGTTACTGAATTTAGAAGCCCCGCCTCTCTCTATCCAAGCCCCTCATTACTGGAATGTTACTGAATTTAGAATTCCCGCCTCTCTCTCCAAGCCCCTCATTATTGGAATGTTACTGAATTTAGAAGCCCCGCCTCTCTATCCAAGCCCCTCATTATTGGAATGTCACTGAATTTAGAAGCCCCGCCTCTCTCTCCAAGCTCCTCCTTATTGGAATGTTACTGAATTTAGAAGCCCGTCTCTCTATCCAAGCTCCTCCTTATTGGAATGTTACTGAATTTAGAAGCCCCGCCTCTCTCTCCAAGCCCCTCCTTATTGGAATGTTACTGAATTTAGAAGCCCCGCCTCTCTCTCCAAGCCCCTCCTTATTGGAATGTTACTGAATTTAGAAGCCCCGCCTCTCTATCCAAGCCCCTCATTATTGGAATGTCACTGAATTTAGAAGCCCGGCCTCTCTCTCCAAGCCCCTCATTATTGGAATGTTACTGAATTTAGAAGCCCGGCCTCTCTCTCCAAGCCCCTCATTATTGGAATGTTACTGAATTTAGAAGCCCCGCCTCTCTATCCAAGCCCCTCATTATTGGAATGTTACTGGATTTAGAAGCCCCGTCTCTCTCTCTAAGCCCCTCATTATTGGAATGTCACTGAATTTAGAAGCCCCGCCTCTCTCTCCAAGCTCCTCCTTATTGGAATGTTACTGAATTTAGAAGCCCGTCTCTCTATCCAAGCTCCTCCTTATTGGAATGTTACTGAATTTAGAAGCCCCGCCTCTCTCTCCAAGCCCCTCCTTATTGGAATGTTACTGAATTTAGAAGCCCCGCCTCTCTCTCCAAGCCCCTCCTTATTGGAATGTTACTGAATTTAGAAGCCCCGCCTCTCTATCCAAGCCCCTCATTATTGGAATGTCACTGAATTTAGAAGCCCCGCCTCTCTCTCCAAGCCCCTCATTATTGGAATGTTACTGAATTTAGAAGCCCCGCCTCTCTATCCAAGCCCCTCATTACTGGAATGTTACTGAATTTAGAAGCCCCGCCTCTCTATCCAAGCCCCTCATTATTGGAATGTTACTGAATTTAGAAGCCCCGCCTCTCTATCCAAGCCCCTCATTATTGGAATGTTACTGAATTTAGAAGCCCCGCCTCTCTATCCAAGCCCCTCATTATTGGAATGTCACTGAATTTAGAAGCCCCGCCTCTCTATCCAAGCCCCTCATTACTGGAATGTTACTGAATTTAGAAGCCCCGTCTCTCTCTCCAAGCCCCTCCTTATTGGAATGTTACTGAATTTAGAAGCCCCGCCTCTCTATCCAAGCCCCTCATTACTGGAATGTTACTGAATTTAGAAGCCCCGTCTCTCTCTCCAAGCCCCTCCTTATTGGAATGTTACTGAATTTAGAATTCCCGCCTCTCTCTCCAAGCCCCTCATTATTGGAATGTTACTGAATTTAGAAGCCCCGCCTCTCTCTCCAAGCCCCTCCTTATTGGAATGTTACTGAATTTAGAAGCCCGTCTCTCTCTCCAAGCCCCTCCTTATTGGAATGTTACTGAATTTAGAAGCCCCGCCTCTCTCTCCAAGCCCCTCATTATTGGAATGTCACTGAATTTAGAAGCCCCGCCTCTCTCTCCAAGCCCCTCCTTATTGGAATGTTACTGAATTTAGAAGCCCCGCCTCTCTCTCCAAGCCCCTCATTACTGGAATGTTACTGAATTTAGAAGCCCCGCCTCTCTATCCAAGCCCCTCCTTATTGGAATGTTACTGAATTTAGAAGCCCCGCCTCTCTCTCCAAGCCCCTCATTATTGGAATGTTACTGAATTTAGAAGCCCCGCCTCTCTATCCAAGCCCCTCATTACTGGAATGTTACTGAATTTAGAAGCCCCGCCTCTCTATCCAAGCCCCTCATTATTGGAATGTTACTGAATTTAGAAGCCCCGCCTCTCTATCCAAGCCCCTCATTATTGGAATGTTACTGAATTTAGAAGCCCCGCCTCTCTCTATCCAAGCCCCTCATTACTGGAATGTTACTGAATTTAGAATTCCCGCCTCTCTCTCCAAGCCCCTCATTATTGGAATGTTACTGAATTTAGAAGCCCCGCCTCTCTATCCAAGCCCCTCATTATTGGAATGTTACTGGATTTAGAAGCCCCGTCTCTCTCTCTAAGCCCCTCATTATTGGAATGTCACTGAATTTAGAAGCCCCGCCTCTCTCTCCAAGCTCCTCCTTATTGGAATGTTACTGAATTTAGAAGCCCGTCTCTCTATCCAAGCTCCTCCTTATTGGAATGTTACTGAATTTAGAAGCCCCGCCTCTCTCTCCAAGCCCCTCCTTATTGGAATGTTACTGAATTTAGAAGCCCCGCCTCTCTCTCCAAGCCCCTCCTTATTGGAATGTTACTGAATTTAGAAGCCCCGCCTCTCTATCCAAGCCCCTCATTATTGGAATGTCACTGAATTTAGAAGCCCCGCCTCTCTCTCCAAGCCCCTCATTATTGGAATGTTACTGAATTTAGAAGCCCCGCCTCTCTATCCAAGCCCCTCATTACTGGAATGTTACTGAATTTAGAAGCCCCGCCTCTCTATCCAAGCCCCTCCTTATTGGAATGTTACTGAATTTAGAAGCCCCGCCTCTCTATCCAAGCCCCTCATTATTGGAATGTTACTGAATTTAGAAGCCCCGCCTCTCTATCCAAGCCCCTCATTATTGGAATGTCACTGAATTTAGAAGCCCCGCCTCTCTATCCAAGCCCCTCATTACTGGAATGTTACTGAATTTAGAAGCCCCGTCTCTCTCTCCAAGCCCCTCCTTATTGGAATGTTACTGAATTTAGAAGCCCCGCCTCTCTATCCAAGCCCCTCATTACTGGAATGTTACTGAATTTAGAAGCCCCGTCTCTCTCTCCAAGCCCCTCCTTATTGGAATGTTACTGAATTTAGAATTCCCGCCTCTCTCTCCAAGCCCCTCATTACTGGAATGTTACTGAATTTAGAAGCCCCGCCTCTCTATCCAAGCCCCTCATTATTGGAATGTTACTGAATTTAGAAGCCCCGCCTCTCTATCCAAGCCCCTCATTATTGGAATGTTACTGAATTTAGAAGCCCCGCCTCTCTATCCAAGCCCCTCATTATTGGAATGTCACTGAATTTAGAAGCCCCGCCTCTCTATCCAAGCCCCTCATTACTGGAATGTTACTGAATTTAGAAGCCCCGTCTCTCTCTCCAAGCCCCTCCTTATTGGAATGTTACTGAATTTAGAAGCCCCGCCTCTCTATCCAAGCCCCTCATTACTGGAATGTTACTGAATTTAGAAGCCCCGTCTCTCTCTCCAAGCCCCTCCTTATTGGAATGTTACTGAATTTAGAATTCCCGCCTCTCTCTCCAAGCCCCTCATTATTGGAATGTTACTGAATTTAGAAGCCCCGCCTCTCTCTCCAAGCCCCTCCTTATTGGAATGTTACTGAATTTAGAAGCCCGTCTCTCTCTCCAAGCCCCTCCTTATTGGAATGTTACTGAATTTAGAAGCCCCGCCTCTCTCTCCAAGCCCCTCATTATTGGAATGTCACTGAATTTAGAAGCCCCGCCTCTCTCTCCAAGCCCCTCCTTATTGGAATGTTACTGAATTTAGAAGCCCCGCCTCTCTCTCCAAGCCCCTCCTTATTGGAATGTTACTGAATTTAGAAGCCCGTCTCTCTATCCAAGCCCCTCCTTATTGGAATGTTACTGAATTTAGAAGCCCGTCTCTCTCTCCAAGCCCCTCCTTATTGGAATGTTACTGAATTTAGAAGCCCGTCTCTCTCTCTAAGCCCCTCCTTATTGGAATGTTACTGAATTTAGAAGCCCCGCCTCTCTCTCCAAGCCCCTCATTACTGGAATGTTACTGAATTTAGAAGCCCCGCCTCTCTATCCAAGCCCCTCCTTATTGGAATGTTACTGAATTTAGAAGCCCCGCCTCTCTCTCCAAGCCCCTCATTATTGGAATGTTACTGAATTTAGAAGCCCCGCCTCTCTATCCAAGCCCCTCATTACTGGAATGTTACTGAATTTAGAAGCCCCGCCTCTCTATCCAAGCCCCTCATTATTGGAATGTTACTGAATTTAGAAGCCCCGCCTCTCTATCCAAGCCCCTCATTATTGGAATGTTACTGAATTTAGAAGCCCCGCCTCTCTATCCAAGCCCCTCATTATTGGAATGTCACTGAATTTAGAAGCCCCGCCTCTCTATCCAAGCCCCTCATTACTGGAATGTTACTGAATTTAGAAGCCCCGTCTCTCTCTCCAAGCCCCTCCTTATTGGAATGTTAATGAATTTAGAAGCCCCGCCTCTCTATCCAAGCCCCTCATTACTGGAATGTTACTGAATTTAGAAGCCCCGTCTCTCTCTCCAAGCCCCTCCTTATTGGAATGTTACTGAATTTAGAATTCCCGCCTCTCTCTCCAAGCCCCTCCTTATTGGAATGTTACTGAATTTAGAATTCCCGCCTCTCTCTCCAAGCCCCTCATTATTGGAATGTTACTGAATTTAGAAGCCCCGCCTCTCTCTCCAAGCCCCTCCTTATTGGAATGTTACTGAATTTAGAAGCCCGTCTCTCTATCCAAGCCCCTCCTTATTGGAATGTTACTGAATTTAGAAGCCCGGCCTCTCTCTCCAAGCCCCTCCTTATTGGAATGTTACTGAATTTAGAAGCCCCGCCTCTCTCTCCAAGCCTCTCCTTATTGGAATGTTACTGAATTTAGAAGCCCCGCCTCTCTATCCAAGCCCCTCATTATTGGAATGTTACTGAATTTAGAAGCCCGGCCTCTCTCTCCAAGCCCCTCCTTATTGGAATGTTACTGAATTTAGAAGCCCCGCCTCTCTCTCCAAGCCCCTCATTATTGGAATGTCACTGAATTTAGAAGCCCCGCCTCTCTCTCCAAGCCCCTCCTTATTGGAATGTTACTGAATTTAGAAGCCCCGCCTCTCTCTCCAAGCCCCTCCTTATTGGAATGTTACTGAATTTAGAAGCCCGTCTCTCTATCCAAGCCCCTCCTTATTGGAATGTTACTGAATTTAGAAGCCCGTCTCTCTCTCCAAGCCCCTCATTATTGGAATGTTACTGAATTTAGAAGCCCGTCTCTCTATCCAAGCCCCTCCTTATTGGAATGTTACTGAATTTAGAAGCCCGTCTCTCTCTCCAAGCCCCTCCTTATTGGAATGTTACTGAATTTAGAAGCCCGTCTCTCTCTCTAAGCCCCTCCTTATTGGAATGTTACTGAATTTAGAAGCCCCGCCTCTCTCTCCAAGCCCCTCATTACTGGAATGTTACTGAATTTAGAAGCCCTGCCTCTCTATCCAAGCCCCTCATTATTGGAATGTTACTGAATTTAGAAGCCCCGCCTCTCTCTCCAAGCCCCTCCTTATTGGAATGTTACTGAATTTAGAAGCCCCGCCTCTCTCTCCAAGCCCCTCCTTATTGGAATGTTACTGAATTTAGAAGCCCGTCTCTCTATCCAAGCCCCTCCTTATTGGAATGTTACTGAATTTAGAAGCCCGTCTCTCTCTCCAAGCCCCTCCTTATTGGAATGTTACTGAATTTAGAAGCCCGTCTCTCTCTCTAAGCCCCTCCTTATTGGAATGTTACTGAATTTAGAAGCCCCGCCTCTCTCTCCAAGCCCCTCATTACTGGAATGTTACTGAATTTAATAAGCCCCGCCTCTCTATCCAAGCCCCTCATTATTGGAATGTTACTGAATTTAGAAGCCCCGCCTCTCTCTCCAAGCCCCTCCTTATTGGAATGTTACTGAATTTAGAAGCCCCGCCTCTCTCTCCAAGCCCCTCATTATTGGAATGTCACTGAATTTAGAAGAACCGCCTCTCTCTCCAAGCCCCTCCTTATTGGAATGTTACTGAATTTAGAAGCCCCGCCTCTCTCTCTAAGCCCCTCCTTATTGGAATGTTACTGAATTTAGAAGCCCCGTCTCTCTATCCAAGCCCCTCCTTATTGGAATGTTACTGAATTTAGAAGCCCGTCTCTCTCTCCAAGCCCCTCCTTATTGGAATGTTACTGAATTTAGAAGCCCGTCTCTCTCTCTAAGCCCCTCCTTATTGGAATGTTACTGAATTTAGAAGCCCCGCCTCTCTCTCCAAGCCCCTCATTACTGGAATGTTACTGAATTTAGAAGCCCCGCCTCTCTATCCAAGCCCCTCATTATTGGAATGTTACTGAATTTAGAAGCCCCGTCTCTCTATCCAAGCCCCTCATTACTGGAATGTCACTGAATTTAGAAGCCCCGCCTCTCTATCCAAGCCCCTCATTATTGGAATGTTACTGAATTTAGAATTCCCGCCTCTCTCTCCAAGCCCCTCATTACTGGAATGTTACTGGATTTAGAAGCCCCGTCTCTCTCTCCAAGCCCCTCATTATTGGAATGTCACTGAATTTAGAAGCCCCGCCTCTCTCTCCAAGCCCCTCCTTATTGGAATGTTACTGAATTTAGAAGCCCCGCCTCTCTCTCCAAGCCCCTCATTATTGGAATGTCACTGAATTTAGAAGCCCCGCCTCTCTCTCCAAGCCCCTCCTTATTGGAATGTCACTGAATTTAGAAGCCCCGCCTCTCTCTCCAAGCCCCTCCTTATTGGAATGTTACTGAATTTAGAAGCCCCGCCTCTCTCTCCAAGCCCCTCATTATTGGAATGTTACTGAATTTAGAAGCCCCGCCTCTCTCTCCAAGCCCCTCCTTATTGGAATGTTACTGAATTTAGAATTCCCGTCTCTCTCTCCAAGCCCCTCATTATTGGAATGTCACTGAATTTAGAAGCCCCGCCTCTCTCTCCAAGCCCCTCCTTATTGGAATGTTACTGAATTTAGAAGCCCCGTCTCTCTCTCAAAGGCCCTCATTATTGGAATGTTACTGGATTTAGAAGCCCCGCCTCTCTCTCCAAGCCCCTCATTATTGGAATGTTACTGGATTTAGAAGCCCCGCCTCTCTCTCCAAGCCTCTCCTTATTGGAATGTTACTGAATTTAGAAGCCCCGCCTCTTTCCAAGCTCCTCCTTATTGGAATGTTACTGAATTTAGAAGCCCCGCCTCTCTTTCCAAGCTTTTCCTTATTGGAATGTTACTGAATTTAGAAGCCCCGCCTCTCTATCCAAGCCTCTCCTTATTGGAATGTTACTGAATTTAGAAGCCCCGCCTCTCTCTCCAAGCTCCTCCTTATTGGAATGTTACTGAATTTAGAAGCCCCGCCTCTCTTTCCAAGCTTTTCCTTATTGGAATGTTACTGAATTTAGAAGCCCCGCCTCTCTCTCCAAGCCCCTCCTTATTGGAATGTTACTGAATTTAGAAGCCCCGCCTCTCTCTCCAAGCCTCTCCTTATTGGAATGTTACTGAATTTAGAAGCCCCGCCTCTTTCCAAGCTCCTCCTTATTGGAATGTTACTGAATTTAGAAGCCCCGCCTATCTTTCCAAGCTCCTCCTTATTGGAATGTTACTGAATTTAGAAGCCCCGCCTCTCTCTCCAAGCCTCTCCTTATTGGAATGTTACTGAATTTAGAAGCCCCGCCTCTCTTTCCAAGCTCCTCCTTATTGGAATGTTACTGAATTTAGAAGCCCCGCCTCTCTTTCCAAGCTTTTCCTTATTGGAATGTTACTGAATTTAGAAGCCCCGCCTCTCTTTCCAAGCTTTTCCTTATTGGAATGTTACTGAATTTAGAAGCCCCGCCTCTCTTTCCAAGCTCCTCCTTATTGGAATGTTACTGAATTTAGAAGCCCCGCCTCTCTTTCCAAGCTCCTCCTTATTGGAATGTTACTGAATTTAGAAGCCCCGCCTCTCTCTCCAAGCCCCTCCTTATTGGAATGTTACTGAATTTAGAAGCCCCGCCTCTCTCTCCAAGCCCCTCATTATTGGAATGTTACTGAATTTAGAAGCCCCGCCTCTCTCTCCAAGCCCCTCCTTATTGGAATGTTACTGAATTTAGAATTCCCGTCTCTCTCTCCAAGCCCCTCATTATTGGAATGTCACTGAATTTAGAAGCCCCGCCTCTCTCTCCAAGCCCCTCCTTATTGGAATGTTACTGAATTTAGAAGCCCCGTCTCTCTCTCAAAGGCCCTCATTATTGGAATGTTACTGGATTTAGAAGCCCCGCCTCTCTCTCCAAGCCCCTCATTATTGGAATGTTACTGGATTTAGAAGCCCCGCCTCTCTCTCCAAGCCTCTCCTTATTGGAATGTTACTGAATTTAGAAGCCCCGCCTCTTTCCAAGCTCCTCCTTATTGGAATGTTACTGAATTTAGAAGCCCCGCCTCTCTTTCCAAGCTTTTCCTTATTGGAATGTTACTGAATTTAGAAGCCCCGCCTCTCTATCCAAGCCTCTCCTTATTGGAATGTTACTGAATTTAGAAGCCCCGTCTCTCTCTCCAAGCTCCTCCTTATTGGAATGTTACTGAATTTAGAAGCCCCGCCTCTCTTTCCAAGCTTTTCCTTATTGGAATGTTACTGAATTTAGAAGCCCCGCCTCTCTCTCCAAGCCCCTCCTTATTGGAATGTTACTGAATTTAGAAGCCCCGCCTCTCTCTCCAAGCCTCTCCTTATTGGAATGTTACTGAATTTAGAAGCCCCGCCTCTTTCCAAGCTCCTCCTTATTGGAATGTTACTGAATTTAGAAGCCCCGCCTATCTTTCCAAGCTCCTCCTTATTGGAATGTTACTGAATTTAGAAGCCCCGCCTCTCTCTCCAAGCCTCTCCTTATTGGAATGTTACTGAATTTAGAAGCCCCGCCTCTCTTTCCAAGCTCCTCCTTATTGGAATGTTACTGAATTTAGAAGCCCCGCCTCTCTTTCCAAGCTTTTCCTTATTGGAATGTTACTGAATTTAGAAGCCCCGCCTCTCTTTCCAAGCTTTTCCTTATTGGAATGTTACTGAATTTAGAAGCCCCGCCTCTCTTTCCAAGCTCCTCCTTATTGGAATGTTACTGAATTTAGAAGCCCCGCCTCTCTTTCCAAGCTCCTCCTTATTGGAATGTTACTGAATTTGGAAGCCCCACTGAAATGATTTTCAATGTAAAACTACAGGAGAGCTGTAAATGGGTTTAAAGTAAAAATATATATATATATTAAAAAACATGTACAGCATATAGAAAATAAGCTAGGTGGAGCTGCTCGTTTAAATATGTCCCTTGGAAATTAACAGTACACTGAAAATCTCTTTATCTATTCGCTTCAAACATTAATAAATCTTTAAATCTAACTTTTTAATTTGTGGATTTTATAAATTGTTGCAGATTAAAAAAAGATCGGGCACATCTTCAATCATGTGAAAATAATCCAGATTCAAAAGCCGCGGCAGCCAATCTAAGCCGATATAATAAATCTCAGCAATATTTGTGTTTGTGTAAAGGCAGCGGGGCATTCGCAGCTCATGTTTGAATGTGCGTGGCCTCTTATCATAAGAGACGCCATTATATCTGTATATAGGCCATTCATATTGTGATCCCCTCCTGACGTATTACTCACTGACTACTAGATAAGCTAAAGGGTCTACGCATTAAAGAGAGACATGCTTGGAATTGAGAAGGGAATTTCAAACTTAAGGCCAAAGTAGCCGAGTTGGAAAAATTCTCCCCATTTAGCTGCAGTGGAATTTTTTTTCCAACTCGTCTCTTTTGAAATTCCCTTCTCCATCCCCTGCAGTCAGGGGAGGGCAGGCAGCCTTAGGCCTGGGGGGCAAATCCAGTCAAGTGGCCCATTGCACCATCGAATCGCCTCCCCATCCACGGCCATCTTTTCCTTGTTTTATAACGAATATTGCCAGGGTTTTCCCCCACAATATGCCAGGATTTGCCATTTAATATGCTAGAATTTTCCATTACAAAATGCCAGGATTATGCCCCTCAGTATGCCAGGATTATGCCCCTCAATATGCCAGGATTTAGACACCCAATATGCCAGGATTTTCTCCTCAATATGCCAAGATGATGCCCCCTCAATATGCCAGGATTTTCCCCTAAATATGCCAGGATTATGCCACTCAATATGCCAGGATTATGCCCCTCAATATGCCAGGATTATGCCCCTCAATATGCCAGGATTTAGACACCCAATATGCCAGGATTTTCCCCTCAATATGCCAAGATGATGCCCCCTCAATATGCCAGGATTTTCCCCTCAATATGCCAGGATTATGCCCCTCAACATGCCAGGATTTAGACCAATATCCCAAAATTTGAGCACCCCCCCCCACCCACGTTGCACACCTACGACATGACCCATAACCCACGTTGCACACCAGGACATGCCCCATCACCACATTTACATGCCTCCATCACCCCATTACATACACATTTCCAATATTATTTGCCATTAATATTCCCCAGCCAATTTGTCCCATAATATGCCAGTGTTATTCTGCAATTTAATATGACTCAGTAAATTTGCCCAATAATATTCCAAGGTTATCTGCAATTTAATATGCCCCTGCTAATTTGCCCAATATGCCAGAGTTAATTGCCATTTAATATTCCCCAGCCATTTTGGCCAATAATATGCCAGTCTTATTTGCCATGTAATATTCCCCAGCCAATTTGCCCAATAATATGCCAGTGTTATTTGCCATGTAATATGCCCCAGCCAATTTGCCCAATAATATGCCAGTCTTATTTGCCATGTAATATGCCCCAGCCAATTTGCCCAATAATATGCCAGTCTTATTTTCCATGTAATATTCCCCAGCCATTTTGCCAAATAATATGCCAGTCTTATTTGCCATGTAATATTCCCCAGCCAATTTGCCCAATAATATGCCAGTGTTATTTGCCATGTAATATGCCCCAGCCAATTTGCCCAATAATATGCCAGTCTTATTTGCCATGTAATATGCCCCAGCCAATTTGCCCAATAATATGCCAGTCTTATTTGCCATGTAATATGCCCCAGCCAATTTGCCCAATAATATGCCAGTCTTATTTGCCATGTAATATTCCCCAGCCAATTTGCCCAATAATATGCCAGTGTTATTTGCCATGTAATATGCCCCAGCCAATTTGCCCAATAATATGCCAGTCTTATTTGCCATGTAATATTCCCCAGCCAATTTGCCCAATAACATGCCAGTCTTATTTGCCATGTAATATTCCCCAGCCAATTTGCCCAATAATATGCCAGTGTTTTTTGCCATGTAATATTCCCCAGCCAATTTGCCCAATAATATGCCAGTGTTATTTGCCATGTAATATTTCCCAGCCAATTTGCCCAATAATATGCCAGTTTTTTTTGCCCCCCCCCCCCCCCTTACCTTTTTCCCTGGTGGCTAGTGGCAGGAGGACTTCCCTGGTGGCTAGTGGCAAGACTTCCCTGGCGGCTAGTGGCAGGAGGACTTCCCTGGTGGCAGGCAGCATGGTCCCTCCATGCTGCCTGTTCGGCCTCCCGGCGGTTGTGCCGACAGGTCACGTGATCGGCGCGCGTCTGACGTCAGAGCGCCGATCACGTGACTGTCGGCACTTCCGTGTCGGCACACTGCACGGGGAGCCGAACAGGCAGCACGGAGGTTTCTCTGTGCTGCCTGTTCGGCTCCCCGTGCAGCTTTGCAGGCAGAGCGGAGGTGAGAGGGGATCTTCCGATCCCTTCTCAGTCTCTGCCTGCAAGCGCGTTTTTTTTTTTTTTTTTTTAATAACACTGGCCCAGCGGCCGTGTTTTAAAAACCTTAGGGCGGCCTGGGGGGCAATTGCCAACCTGCCCCCCGGCCCAGCCTGCCCCTGCCTGCAGTTCTCTCTTTATTGAATAGACCCTTTATTCCAACATGGAATTGTGCTGACAAGCTTACGTTTGGAGAGTTCCATTAAGTCGATGATGAGTTGGTTTGAAAGAGGTAACCATGGAATATTTTCCAGAATATTTGTGAGCAACTGGGGTGGATTCTTTGCCCACCCTCATGGCACTTAAAGGTTTTTTTTTTCTTTTTAAAATGATTCTGCGGCAATTTGGGATCATCCCCCACTACCTGGGCGAGGTTGAGGTAGGGTAGGTAGATAGGGGTTGTATTTAATTTTATATATTGTGCCAGGGGCATTTAACCAGACCCGGACACAAAGAGGTTTTATTTTTATTTATATCAATGAACCCAAGCCCTGTGGGTCACTTATTTATTTGAATCGGGTCTTGGGGTATAGCACCAGCCCCAAGTTCCCGAGGGCCAATATTATTGTGTACCAGGACTGCAGACAACGATGGCCGTCGGTGTATAAGGGGCCAATATTGTTCTCTGCTGGGGCTGCGTCAGTCTGCGACCGTGGGGGAAGACAATATTATTTCGCTGGAACAGCGCCAGCTTGTGACCCCTGGTGGGGCCATCCTTTATTTTTATGTTGGGACCCCGAATATTGTGCCGGCCTGCAGTCACTAGAGAGACCACTGGCCCTTCTGGGCTAATCATTTTTATGTTTGGCAGGAGGTCATTTTTCTTTTTTAGGTTAAACCATCAAAGTGCTGTAAGGAGAACAGTTTTTATTCCATGCAACACTGAAAGGGTTAAAATGGGCGAATATCGGCTGCGTTATATGCTAACCAATCCACATTTAGGTCATCTTTTCTTTGGGTTAAATTAACCAGCAACAGTGAAAGACTTTTTGGACGTTAATTTTGACCGGCTGTCATCCAATCATTGTTTGTTTCAATGCCGCTTTTTTTTAAATGGAAGCAATATGGCCAACCTTTGGTGCGCTAATTGTAGCAGATTACAATTCCCGTAATGGACAGCCAGCATGCTGGAAAAACTTTGTCTTTCTGGTCCAGGGTAATCTCACTATTATGAGGATTTATTCATGAAGAATGACAAGCACAGGATTTGGATGCTTCAGTTAATAAAGCTTGGTAATTAGTGCATTAGCGGCTCTAATCCCAGGTATATAATTATACGAGGCAGGATAAATGAGGAACAAAAAAGGGCTTTTGTGCATAAACATCATCATTTTAGAGGAGATGTTTCTCTTTTTGGATTGAGATTTTCACAAATTTTCAAGTGTGTGAGGGCATACCCAACATAATGGCACTTACCCAACATAATGGCACTTACCCAACGTAATGGCACTTACCCAACTTAATGGCACTTACCCAACGTAATGGCACTTACCCAACGTAATGGCACAACGTAATGGCACTTACCCAACATAATGGCACTTACCCGACATAATGGCACTTACCCAACGTAATAGCACTTACCCAACTTAATGGCACTTACCCAATGTACTGGCACTTACCCAACTTAATGGCAGTTACCCAACTTAATGGCACTCATTTGATCGAACTGACAATAAATTAAGGGCTGAGGTGAACTTCCCACGAGAAAAGCTGCAACCATGACAATTTGATTCGATTCTACAGTTCGTATATTTATTTTGTACATTATTTCTATTCCATGTGACTCATTTATTTTTTGTTTGGTATTTTCTAATAAAGTATTTTGTGATTGACTCCCCTATTGAATATTTATTTGGATGAGATTTTGGTCTTTGAAGGACAGGGCTGTTATAGGGTGGAGTCAGTTCTTGTAATGATGCATACTGCTTTGTTTTGGTCTGGCATTTACTAATGAGAGTGGTAATATCTACCCTTTTCCATAGCAGAAAAGAATGACCCCGCCAAAGCCATTTTTGATGAATTGCTCTCTGGGCTGTTTGCTTTTTAACTCCGTCAGTTTAATATTGTTACATCACTGCAGATATTTGGTAGACTTAGTACTTTTAAGCCATGGTTGTCACTTGGTGCTAGTCTTGTATAGGCGTTCATTTTTTTATTTTATTTTGGGACTATACACTGAAAGGTTAGTTGAGGTGAGTTAAAATGAATAGTAGGTGAGTTAAAGTGAATAGCAGGTGAGTTAAAGTGAATAGTAGGTGAGTTAAAGTGAATAGCAGGTGAGGTGAGGAGAGGCTAACATTTCATCTCACCAATTCAGCTATACATTGTGCAGGAACAAACCTGGTTATTTCCCCCCACCTGTTACTCACCTCAACTCACCTGCTATTCACTCACCTGCTACTAAATTCATCTCACCTGCTGCTCACCTTAACTCACCTTTTAGTGAATAGCTCCATAAGTATCAATGTGGAAAATACAAACCTTTTTTTTTTTCGGGTGCAGAATTTGACTGATTGGGTTATTCACTAAAAGGTGGAGTTGAAGTGAATAGTAGGTGAGTTGAGGTGAGATTGTCCTTTTATCTATCTCACCAATTAATACATTGTGCAGGAACAAACCTTCACCAAAGTTCACTTAGCGGGGGAACTTAGCTGAATTGGTTCATCTCACTTCAACTCACCTGCTATTCCCTTCAACTCACCTGCAATTCCCTTCAACTCACCTGCTATTCACTTTAACTCACCTGCTATTCACTTTAACTCACCTGCTATTCACTTTAACCCACCTGCTACTCACCTCAACTCACCTGCTACTCACCTCAACTCACCTGCTATTCACTTCAACTCACCTGCTACTCAACTCACCTGCTATTCACCTCAACTCACCTGCTACTCACCTCAACTCACCTGCTACTCACCTCAACTCACCTGCTACTCACCTGCTATTCACCTCAACTCACCTGCTATTCACTTAAACCCACCTGCTATTAACTTTAACCCACCTGCTATTCACTTTAACCCATCTCCTATTCACTTCAACTCACCTGCTATTAACTTTAACTCACCTGCCATTCACTTCAACTCACCTGCCATTCACTTCAACTCACCTGCCATTCACTTCAACTCACCTGCCATTGTGGCAGGGCACATTATCCTGCAGAAAGAGGCCAATGCCATCAGGGAATACCGTTTCCATGAAAGGGTGTACATGGTCTGTAACAATGCTTAGGTAGGTGGTAGGTGTAACCTCCACATGAATGGCAGGACCCAAGTTTTCCCAGCAGAACATTGTCCAAAGCATCACACTGCCTCCCCCGGCTTGCCACCTGGCAGTGGTCATATTGTTATGGCTGATGGGTGTATGCTGCATTGTGTATAACAACAGACTTAACTTGGCAAATTTCAGTTTCTAAAGTTCTTTTCATTTATATAAATACTTTTAAATATATTGCTGCCACAGCTGTAATGATAACATCCAGTAATAAGACTTAAAGTCTCTACATCACCTAAACAAGGTGGCAATCACCTGGCAAGTGATTTGTGAGAATAATAGCAGTGTGGCAAGGGATTTGTGAGAATAATGGTAGTGTGGCAAGGGATTTGTGAGAATAATGGTAGTGTGGCAAGTGATTTGGGAGAATTATGGCAGTGTGGCAAGTGATTTGTGAGAATAATGGCAGTGTGGCAAGTGATTTGTGAGAATAATGGCAGTGTGGCAAGTGATTTGTGAGAATAATGGCACTGTGGCAAGTGATTTGTGAGAATAATGGCACTGTGGCAAGTGATTTGTGAGAATAATGGCACTGTGGCAAGTGATTTGTGAGAATAATGGCACTGTGGCAAGTGATTTGGGAGAATTATGGCAGTGTGTAAAGTGATTTGGGAGAATAATGGCAGAGTGGCAAGTGATTTGGGAGAATAATGGCAGAGTGGCAAGTGATTTGGGAGAATAATGGCAGTGTGACAAGAGATTTGGGAGAATAATGGCACTGTGGCAAGTGATTTTGGAGAATATTGGCACTGTGGCAAGTGATTTCGGAGAATATTGGCACTGTGAAAAGTGATTTGGGGGAAAATGACACTGTGTAAAGAAATGTGGGGATAATTAATATTAAACTAATATAGTCTAGGATATTCTTTTGCTGTATGGGTGCAAGTGAGCATATAAATGTGTGCAGAGGAGGGCGGGCTGCTACGTCCTCTCCATTCTCGGTTTGAGTTGCACACTCTCCTTGAGCATATCATTGTTTTTCCCTTGGTAACATGTTAAATATCGATATTGAGGTTACTGGATGACGAGCATCCCATGAAAGGACTCACAACGCACGATGTGTAAGAAAAATATATTCCTATATTTACAAAATGATCATATTCATCATAAAGTTTTACTGTCTGAGGTCAGGCTCATCTCATTCATCAATCTCCCAAAATAAGCAGGAGATAAGTAATAAAGTGACTTCAATAAGGGGGAAAAAACGAACGAGACTGGAACGGGCAAATTCTTACAAATGAGCTATCAGTTCCTTGATAGTCTCCGAGTTGGGGTTTGCCCGGCTTGTCTGATCGGGCTTCGAATTGTTTAGCTCGAGAGAAATCCCAGTCAGAGGACAGGCTGGCATGTACTATCACACATAACGACCAGTTTGTCCTCTTTCGAGGGACATCTGCTTTAATATTTTTAGTTGTCCTTTAACAAGCTATATTTCACTGTGACTGTAAATAAAAATATATAGTGGTGGCCACTACACACATGCATTTCTGAACATGCCACATGCTTGAGAAAAAACTTGGACGCTACTGTCATAGAGGGTCACAAACACTATATGAGAATCACCTAAAGATTGTAATACAGGATTTGCCCCAAGTTGCAAATTGCACAGAAACCTGTCAGAAAACAAGCGCACAACTGTGTATTCACTGTCCAGCCCCCTTAAGCTGTGATATAGCCTTTCCATGCATGCTCGGATTCCCCCCTTACGCTGTGATATAGCCTTTCCATGCATGCTCGGATTCCCCCCTTACGCTGTGATATAGCCTTTCCATGCATGCTCGGATTCCCCCCTTACGCTGTGATATAGCCTTTCCATGCATGCTCGGATTCCCCCCTTACGCTGTGATATGGCCTTTCCATGCATGCTCGGATTCCCCCCTTACGCTGTGATATAGCCTTTCCATGCATGCTCGGATTCCCCCCTTACGCTGTGATATAGCCTTTCCATGCATGCTCAGATTCCCCCCTTACGCTGTGATATAGCCTTTCCATGCCTGCTCTGATTACCCCCTTATGCTGTGATATAGCCTTTCCATGCATGCTCTGATTACCCCACGCCCACAAAGGGTAATACAATGACACGTGTGCAGACCTGATACGCCAACGGCAGGTTACCAACGATGCCTCACATCACAGCTACATCACAGTAACAGGGATTTATTAGCTCTATACAGTATTTACATTGATATTATTGGATTACATGAGAGCTGAGAGGCTTTAATATATCTTATTTGGGAAAATGACCCATTATCGAAAATACTTCTGGTCCCAGGCATTTTTAATAATAAGGGTTATTGACCATTTACTGTGCATTTAGTGAACAAAAAAAAATATGAAAATCTATACAATGTGTTAGCAGCAAATGCGTAAAGCAAAATAAATATATCTTTTAAATGTGTCTCCTGTTTATGACATTATCCGTGGCTTAATATGCAAATAAACTCATTTTCAATGAGAAATGTCTAACGTACAATTTGCATTTCAAGCTAAAAGGTGATATCATTACCTTGCAATCCGGCTAACACAATGT
Organism: Pelodytes ibericus; assembly: GCA_036172795.1. Classification (NCBI taxonomy): domain Eukaryota; kingdom Metazoa; phylum Chordata; class Amphibia; order Anura; family Pelodytidae; genus Pelodytes; species Pelodytes ibericus. The sequence goes on along the minus strand of CM069863.1, from coordinate 181,922,900 downwards.
ATAAATCATTTTTCATTGTGTTTTATTCTGTACATTCACAGTATAACAATCTTTAGATAGGGTTAACCACATACAAAGAACTGGGTACAGACCTAAATGAACTGCCCCGAGTTGAATATGAACTACCTTTTTCATGCATTTCAAAATGAAATAATTTGACAAAAACGTAATAATTATCTGTATTCTAAGTGGGTCATGTACTAAACAAGTGCAGTGGGGGAAAAAAGCGTGCATTTTTCCAGTTGCGCTAATAAATTGTGATTATATCTGCGCACGCTAAAGAGCTTTGCGAATATTTTGTGAAAAATAATTCTTATTTGCGTGTGAAAAATGACACCAGCTTTTAGCGAGCGCTATCAAAAGAGGTAGAAAAAATATTCGCAAAATTACCTGTTTTTATTCACAATTATGCCTGTTTTTATTTGCAATTTGCTGGAGAGTTACATGTTTAGTACATTGCAATAGGAGCAAAGCGCAAAAATAGTTGTGCACCTAAAATATATTTGCGTTTTTTTAGTACATGCCCCTCTATATGTTTTATTTTTCTCACAAAAATGTCTGGTTTGCATCTTCTACTAATCCTCTACTGAAAGACAACATAGATATATTTCTCCCATTATAACTTTTGTTTTTATTGATTTTCTTTTTTTAATGCTTTAATAAGATAATAGGTGACAGGTGGAAAGGAGACACTTGTAAAATAGTAAACGAAATCCGCACTAGCCGGAGTAAAATGTCTAACTGTAGCTGTATTACTGGAGAGAGTGGCTGCATCACCCCCTTCATGTTCCACTCTTGAGTCCTTTAGCATTTGGCTGAAGTCCGGGAAGCAAAAAAAAAAAAAAGAAATTTTAAGTTTTTGTGTTCGCTATAAAGTTACCTGTGGTTCCGACTAGTGATCTGTAAAACTCATGCATTGATTGGAACGATAAGCGGGTTGGAGAATGTTTCCATTACAGCTATTCATTCCTGGTTTTGGCAGTTCACCAAAAAGAAATAAACGTACAAAACGGAGGGGCAGTAATTGTTATAATTTTAACTGAGCTTTGAAATTGTTGAAAGAATATTGTTCAATAGCCGGCATGCCGAGTAGAGGCTATTAGTCTGGCGGAACCACCTCCATTTTCTGGGCCGTTTCCAGTAACTGGATTTACTTTATATAGGCAACCTATGGCACACTAATTGCTGTGGGCTACATTGGAGTAGCAAAGCCAACTCTTCCTGGTCCAGCGCTCGCTTACTAATACGACAATCGCTCATGAAAAAATCCGTAGAGAGGAATAGGATGCTTCGGTGAATAAAGCTTTGTAATTAGTGAATTAATGGCTATGATCCCAGATCCATAATTATAAGGGACAGGATAAATGAAATAAAAGGTTTATTGAAAATATATTATGATTTCAGTGGAAATACTTTCTTCCCAGTAAGTGCACATTATACAATGCCGGAGCACGTCCCCTTAATATCCTGCTTTAATTAACGCCAATAGTCATTCTACAGGACTTATTTAACAAGAAATGCGGAATTCACTCAAATTGATCTCCATTTAAAGATTCCACAGTGGGTTCGGGAGGAGTTAATGTAAATAGTAATCGTACAAAACATTTACATTGTAAAGACACAAACTATAATTCTCACAACACCACAACAGTATCGCAGTCTATCCCCCAGACTTCAATACTCACAACCCCAACTGTATCGCAGTCTATCCCGCAGACTTCAATACTCGCAACCCCAACTGTATCGCAGTCTATCCCGCAGACCTCAATATTCACAACCCCAACTGTATCGCAGTCTATCCCGCAGACTTCAATACTCACAACCCCAACTGTATCGCAGTCTATCCCGCAGACTTCAATACTCACAACCCCAACTGTATCGCAGTCTATCCCACAGACCTCAATACTCACAACCCCAACTGTATCGCAGTCTATCCCGCAGACCTCAATACTCACAACCCCAACTGTATCACAGTCTATCCCGCAGACCTCAATACTCACAACCCCAACTGTATCACAGTCTATCCCGCAGACTTCAATACTCACAACCCCAACTGTATCGCAGTCTATCCCGCAGACTTCAATACTCACAACCCCAACTGTATCGCAGTCTATCCCGCAGACTTCAATACTCACAACACCAACTGTATCACAGTCTATCCCGCAGACCTCAATACTCACAACCCCAACTGTATCGCAGTCTATCCCGCAGACCTCAATACTCACAACCCCAACTGTATCGCAGTCTATCCCGCAGACCTCAATACTCACAACCTCAACTGTATCACAGTCTATCCCGCAGACCTCAATACTCACAACCCCAACTGTATCACAGTCTATCCTGCAGACATCAATACTCACAACCCCAACTGTATCACAGTATATCCCGCAGACCTCAATACTCACAACCCCAACTGTATCGCAGTCTATCCCGCAGACTTCAATACTCACAACCCCAACTGTATCACATTCTATCCTGCAGACTTCAATACTCACAACCTCAACTGTATCGCAGTCTATCCCGCAGACCTCAATACTCACAACCCCAACTGTATCACAGTCTATCCCGCAGACCTCAATACTCACAACCCCAACTGTATCGCAGTCTATCCCACAGACCTCAATACTCACAACACAACTGTATCGCAGTCTATCCCCCAGACTTCAATACTCACAACCCCAACTGTATCGCAGTCTATCCCGCAGACTTCAATACTCGCAACCCCAACTGTATCGCAGTCTATCCCGCAGACCTCAATACTCACAACCCCAACTGTATCGCAGTCTATCCCGCAGACTTCAATACTCACAACCCCAACTGTATCACAGTCTATCCCGCAGACCTCAATACTCACAACCCCAACTGTATCGCAGTCTATCCCCCAGACTTCAATACTCACAACCCCAACTGTATCGCAGTCTATCCCGCAGACCTCAATACTCACAACCCCAACTGTATCGCAGTCTATCCCGCAGACCTCAATACTCACAACCCCAACTGTATCGCAGTCTATCCCGCAGACTTCAATACTCACAACCCCAACTGTATCACAGTCTATCCCACAGACCTCAATACTCACAACCCCAACTGTATCAGTCTATCCCACAGACCTCAATACTCACAACCCCAACTGTATCGCAGTCTATCCCCCAGACTTCAATACTCACAACCCCAACTGTATCGCAGTCTATCCCGCAGACCTCAATACTCACAACCCCAACTGTATCGCAGTCTATCCCGCAGACCTCAATTCTCACAACCCCAACTGTATCACAGTCTATCCCACAGACCTCAATTCTCACAACTCCAACTGTATCAGTCTATCCCACAGACCTCAATACTCACAACCCCAACTGTATCGCAGTCTATCCCGCAGACCTCAATACTCACAACCCCAACTGTATCGCAGTCTATCCCACAGACCTCAATTCTCACAACTCCAACTGTATCAGTCTATCCCGCAGACCTCAATACTCACAACCCCAACTGTATCGCAGTCTATCCCGCAGACTTCAATACTCACAACCCCAACTGTATCACAGTCTATCCCGCAGACCTCAATGCTCACAACCCCAACCGTATCGCAGTCTATCCCGCAGACTTCAATACTCACAACCCCAACGGTATCGCAGTCTATCCCGCAGACCTCAATACTCACAACCCCAACTGTATCACAGTCTATCCCACAGACCTCAATACTCACAACACCAACTGTATCGCAGTCTATCCCGCAGACTTCAATACTCACAACCCCAACTGTATCGCAGTCTATCCCGCAGACTTCAATACTCACAACCCCAACTGTATCACAGTCTATCCCACAGACCTCAATACTCACAACCCCAACTGTTTCACAGTCTATCCCGCAGACCTCATTTTATTTGTCCACGGTTTGGGACATTGTGAATACTGGCATCTTGATGCACACACCAATGTGAAATAGCAACAGTCATCGTAGCGTCGCTCTCTGCAGACATGGTGCTCCTTCCAAAGTATGTCAAAATATTCTTATTTAAAACGTCCCTCAACCAATGAATCTTGGGGAGATCATCAAAAAACATAAGTAACAGTGACTTGTAAACGGCATAAACAAACAAGAAACATGCGCAGAGAAATAAGGCATCACTGCCATGTAATCAGATTCACTGCCTTATACCAGGGAACACATATTTGTTACTTTTCTTGTATGTGGCATTCTAGTCAAGTTTAATTTGCTGAAAGGGACACTACCACTGACATAAGACGCAACTAGATTACCTGAGTATTTAAAACAAACATATATATAAGACATAGGTTTGAAGTAATTAAGTATAAAAGTAAAAATAAACTAATTAGGTGTCAATCTCCAGCATCCGTTTTAAGAATTTTACCCATGATGCAACATTCTCCAACATTTTCCGGCAAGTCTCACTGTACAACTGTGGCCAGAGCCTGCATGATGATGTCATATGATAAACCCCTGCACTCTTACTGGCTCCTGTGTATCATAGTGGGCAGGACTAGGTGGCTAAAGTCACTAGGGGGGGGGGGGGGGGGGGCACCCCAACACCCCAACACCCCAAAACACTAAATTTCACAAAATGGCAGCACCCAGTCACACTTGTTTAAAACCAAAAGACATAGCTGAAATCTGCAATGCAAAATACAAAAATAAACCCTTTTCATTTTTTTGTGGGAGTGTCCATTTAACTTGATTAGTTACAGCTACCGCAGTTGTATCAATGTCACTATATACAGGAATCAGGCCCGGACTGGCCATCGGGCATACCGGGCAAATGCCCGGTGGGCCGCGGTGGCCATGGGCCGAGGCCGGCAGGGGAGGTCCCAGGATCCCCCCTGCCGGTCTATGCAGGGCCGGCACTATCCGAGCGCCGGCCCCGCTGTTTTCCATGAAGGGCCGGTGAGGACATCAAAGATCTCCCTCACCGGCCCACATGCTGTCGGCTGGGAGAGAGGGAGGGAGGCAGTCTGGAGAGAGGACCCGGCGGAGCTCTAACTTGCAGCTCCACCGGGTTCCTCTCGCGAGATCCGGAGCATTGCCATGGCAACTACCGGATCTCGCGAGAGTGAACTCTAGCCCGCAGGCTACAGTTCACTCACCACGAGGACCACCAGGGAACACCGCACCGCCAGTCCCAGGTACCTGCTGTATAAATGTTAGAATGGATTGTGTGTGTGTGTGTGTGTGTGTAGGAGGGGGGGGGAATAAACAAATAAAATAACAGGCATTATGTCTTCCCCCCCCCCCCCGACATAATGCCTGTTATTTTATTTGTTTATCCCCCCCCCCTCCTACACACACACGCACACACACAATCCATTCTAACATTTATACAGCACTCTCACACCCATCACACACAGCACTCTCACACCCATCACACACAGCACTCTAACACACTCAGCACTCTCACACACACAGCACTCTCAAACACAGCATTCTCACACACAGCACTCTCACACCCATCACACACAGCACTCTCACACCCATCACACACAGCACTCTTACACCCATCACACACACACAGCACTCTCACACACAGCATTCTCACACACAGCGCTCTCACACACAGCGCTGTCACACACATCATAGACAGCACTCTTGCACTCTCACACACATCATACACAGCACTCACGCACTCACACACATCACTCTCACACACATCACTCTCACACACAGCACTCTCACACCCATCACACACAGCATTCTCACACACAGCACTCTCACACCCATCACACACAGCATTCTCACACCCATCACACACAGCACTCTCACACCCATCACACACAGCACTCTCACACCCATCACACACAGCACTCTCACACCCATCACACACAGCACTCTCACACCCATCACACACACATAGCACTCTCACACATAGCACTCTCACACACAGCATTCTCACACACAGCGCTCTCACACATCATAGACAGCACTCTTGCACTCTCACACACAGCACTCTCACACACATCATACACAGCACTCTCACACACGCCCCCCTCACACACCGCCCCCTCACACACCGCCCCCCTCACACACACATACTGCACCCCTCACATACACACAGAACCCCCCAACACACTGCACAACAGACATACACAATACTTCCATATATATATATATATATATATATATATATATATATATATATATATATTTATATATACACACAGCCCCCCTCACACACATACTGCACCCCTAAACACATTACATTCCAGACACACACTAGATCCCTTACCCAACTCTGGATCATCTAAACACATACACGCACTAGATCCCTATATACACACACTCTGAAACCGTTATAAACACACACTCACTAGATCTCCTATACACATTCTGGGTCCTTCAAACACACACTAGACTCATATATATATGTATATATACACACACTAGATTCCTTGTAAGCAAACACATACTACACCCCTAAACACACACTACATCTATATATACACACACACACACACACTATAGCCTGTATGCACACACTTGCTATATCCCCTATACACACATTCTCTACAGCCCCTAGCCACATATGCATCACATTACACCACAAACACAACACAACTAAAACCGACCTTATTACACAATACCACACCACAATCAGCTCACTCTACACACACGCAATCCCACAAGCAGGCTCCAAACACATGCTCAATACTCTTTCCTGGCATTTTTGTCTCCTGGTATCCATTTATAGAGACACCAGAGACCAGAGTTGCAAGGAAACACAGTGCAAGCATGTTATTAAATTTGCTTGCACTGTGCAGAACAAATACAGGGCTTTTTTCTCATGCTAGAGCTCTTCAACAGAGCTCTGCGCATGGTCTGCACTGGAAGAGCATTGAACCAATATGCTCACTTTGAGAGGGAGCGTGTTTTCATTTGTGATGACAAAACACACCTCCTCTGCCCCGCCCCCTTCTTAGTGGGCCGCTGTGATCAAAAATGCCCGGGCCGAATCTTTCTCCCAGTCCGGCCCTGACAGGAATGACAATGTATTCTAGAACAACGTAATCTCCTTATGTGTCATCAAGACGTCTTCACGAAGTGAGATGAGATGTTAAGAGTTAAGTATAGTGATGCCAGGAGTTATCGCACACATTACTGGTGTGAGTTAAAGAGAAATTAAGCCCTAAAAATACAGTTTTGCCATATAAAAAAAAGCTAAACTTTTTGGTTGTTGGGGGGTTAATATAAAGCGAGAAATGGCTCTGGAATAGAGGCAGTGGTGTCAGCACATCAGTAGTACTGAAACTGCAAGGTATGTGTTAGTTTGAGCTTTGGAGGTATTTAACAACTAAGATATAGAGGACTGACTTAACTACCCTTCTCATTAACACTATGGGGGTCATGTACTAAACAAGTGCAGTGGGGAAAAAAAGTAGGTAAAACATGAGTAAGGAGCAATTTGTGACTATTTGTAACATTCTGCGCTTGTTTTCCCTGATTTGCGCATCTTCCGTTTATTTTTATTTAGCGTGCATTTTTCCTGTTGCGCTAATAAATTGCGATTATATCTGCGCACGCTAAAGAGCTTTGCGAATATTTCGTGAAAAATAATTCTTATTTGCGTGTGAAAATGACACCAGCTTTTAGCGAGCGCTATCAAAAGAGGTAGAACATTTTTTTCACAAAATCGCCTGTTTTTATTCACAATTTGCGCGTATGTACTATTGGAGTGTTAAATGTTTAGTACATTGCAATAGGAGCAAAGCGAAAAAATAGTTTTTCACATCAAACATACCGTATTTGCTCGATTATAAGACGAGGTTTTTTTCAGAGCAAATGCTCTGAAAAATCCCCCTCGTCTTATAATCGAGGTCTCTTATAATCTGACCTCAAATTGAGGTCAGATTATAAGACATGGATCCAGGTCCCCAGCAGAGCTGCAGGGGACCTGGATCCCCCTCTCTAGCAGCAGGGGATGTCTGCGCAACGAGCGCAGACTCCCCTGCTTCCGCCCGGCACGACCGCCGGGGCTTCTGTGAAGAAGCCGGGTACTTCCGCTTTCGTCACAGAAGTCCCGGCGAGCGTGCCGGGCGGCAGCAGGGGAGGTCTGCGCTCATCGCGCAGACTTCCTCTGCTGCCCCACTAGCCACCAGGGTAAATCGGGCAACTGGGGGTTGTCTGCACGATACGTGCAGACATCCTCCATGCTGCCCGACACGGCAGACTATTATGACGGACAGCTGTCCGTCATAATAGACTACCGTGTCGGGCAGCATGGAGGATGTCTGCACGTATCGTGCAGACATCCCCCGGCTGCCCCCACTAGCCACCAGGGATTGAGGTACAGGTAAGGGGGGGGGGGACAGAGAGACAGGGGGGGGCAGAGAGACAGGGGGAGGGAGGGTGGGGGGCAGAGAGACAGGGGGAGGGAGTGAGGGAGGGGGCAGAGAGACAGGGGGAGGGAGGGGGGCAGAGAGACAGGGGGAGGGAGTGAGGGAGGGGGGCAGAGGGACAGGGGGGACAGAGCAGGGAGGGGGGAGAGACAGAGGAAGGGGGGCAGAGAGAAACATGTGGGGGGAAAGAGACAGGTGAGGGGGGAGTGAGACAAAGCTGGGGGCAAGGGAAAGAGAGAGGCAGCATTGGCACATAAAAAGAAATAAACACAAGAAATGCATTTTTTTTTTATATAATATTTTATTAAAAAAAGCAATTTACATGTGAATAAATACAAGTTTAACTTTTTTCCTATAGGGTAGTCTTATATTCAGGCTTTTAGTTTTTTTCCTAAAGGAATATCCAAAGTTTGGGGGGTCGTCTTATAATCAGGGTCGTCTTATAATCGAGCAATACGGTATTTGCTTTTTTTAGTACATAGCCCCTATATAAATGCATGGTTTTGTTTGACTACAGTTGATATACATTGTTTATTTTTACTGATTTTGTAATACTGCTAACCCGCCAACCATTTTTGTATGGCTAAGAAGATATTCTTCACCATAACTGTAAAAAAAAAAAAACAATTGTGGCTCGATATACATTTCTGAGTATGTGCGGCCCATTTCAGGAAAAACCTGGACAGCCTTGCTTGAAGTAAAAAGGGTTAATGATACCCAGGCAGTAATATAAATACTGTATAGAATGAACACCCACAACCTTCTTTTTTTCCATTTGATCATCTCACTCTGGTTCGCTGGACACCTTTTTTGTGATAATAGCTGGAAGTCAGGACTGCAGTGTGGGAAGCGACAAGAGAAGGTCAAGTGAGCAGGTGGTCAACTGAGAACATAAAAGAAGATCAGACACTTCATCCCCTGTGCCCAGACTAACACTGCTGAGGGCACCTCCTCGCACATTGAAATCCCAGCCCTACGGAGGAGTGAAGGACTAGTTTATTTAGCAGAATATGTCTTTTTTTGTTTGTTGAATAGGTGGATTATATTTATTTTTTGGATGGCCTTTTTCTCTGGACCAAGGATGAGAATCAAAGGCATCGCAGATTGTCACAGGACATTTTCTACAGCTCTTCTTTATTCATTGGCCACCCTGTTTTAATAATGTTTTTTTTTTAAAATAATGAATTCCCACTTGTTGGGCAACTTAGAGGTAGGGGGTCTAGGTAGTGTAATATTTTGATTTTGTATTTAATTTATTTTAGGGGCCCAGCCCTGTTATTTCTTAGGGGTTCTTTGTCCATTAATATTACTGCCTCCCAGTAATTATTAGTGGACTTGGGGCATCGTGTTCAGCCACGGCCTCAGTTTTAAAGGGACCAAGGTGCAATTGGCCTCAATAATTGTTACAGGGTCAGGGGCTTTATGTGTAGCCATCGGCACTGGTATTAAGTTGACCCAAAGGCAGCTTCCCCAGCCCTTGGTCCTGTTCGTTATTAGTGAGCCAATATTGGCACAAAGTTCATTTTTTATGTGTGTTGTTATTTTAATGCACCCATTAAAGAGCAAACACATTTTACCACGTACGGTTGTGCTTCTATTGCATCCACATTAATTTTAGTGCAACTCGTGAAGAGGTGTTGAGTTGCACGAGGTAAATTTTACATCAAATTCCATCTCCGAAATCAAACTCCCTTCACTTTTTAATGAATAACATTTTTTTATTGTATTTAATGAAGATGGAGTTCGAGACTAGAGTCCGAGTTCGAATCTTAGCCGAGGGATGGAGGAGATGGAGGGAGACTTTGGTTTAGTGAAGGGGGTTGAGATGGGAGAGGTCGCATTCAATATTTAAACTCATATTTAAAGCCAAAATCAACCTTCCAAATTCATCACCTTGAGACTGAATTTAAATTTCAGTGAATAGACCCCTCTGTGATATAACAATGCATTATGCAGGCTCAGCTTCCAGCAGGAATGTATACGTAACGTGAAATTGGCTTGCGGAGGTAATTGCCAGACGAAAACATATTCAACAGAAAAAAAAAATGGCATCTTTTGAAATGAGCTGTAGAATACAACTTTTCTCCAACAACATACCAGCCTGGAAGGTTTACTCTAATCCTAGTGTTAGAATTAGGGTTTGAACTAACTCTAACCCTAGGGCTAAGTTAAAAATGTAAAAAAAAAAAAAATGTAAACAATTAAATAAATTGAATTAAATAAAAAATGTAAAAAAAAAAAAAAAAAAAATATATATATATATATAAGAAGAAGAAGTTATTCCGTAGAGGACCAGTTACATGTTAGGTCTGTTGATGGTCTTCTAGAGATATTTTATTTAAATAAAAAAGACTGCTAGTGGGGCCAGTGCTTTGCTTTTGGCCCCCAGCAGTAGATAGGGGCCTGCAGCAGCTGGATATATGATCCATGCAGGTACAGGGTAGCGAGGATAGTAACAATCTGTGCTTCCTACTATAGACTACATTTCCATGGATTGTTTTTATTTTTGGATGGCTTTTTTTTATGGACCAAGGATGAGAATCGAAGGCATCGCAGATTGTCATGGGACATTTTCTACAGCTCTTTCACAGTGGGCCCTTTTTAAAAAAAAATGTTTAAAATGTTTACAATTTCATTCCCACTTGTTGGGCAACTTAGAGGTAGGGGGGCTAGGTAGGGTAATATTTTGATATGTCTTAATTCATGTTATGGGCCCCTCTGTGATGTAACAATGCATTATGCAGGTTCAACTTCCAGCAGGAATGTATACGTAACGTGAAATTTGCTTGTGGAGATAATTGCCAGACGAAAATATTCAACAGAAAAAAAAAAAAACGAAATGCGCTGTAGAATATAATGCTGCTGCTAGAGTTTCCAACTTTTGTTCAAAAACATACCAGCCAGGAAGGTTTACCACCAAGCCAGTATTTAACACTCTGGCTAGTATAATAATTGGCTTAATGCCAATGTTAAGTTTGTAAAGGCAAAACTGGTATTACGGGCAGCCAGTCCCGCAAGTAAAAATGAAAAATGCTCAGGAAAAGTTCATTAAAAAGCCGTCAAGGTGAATTCCCAAATGTTTACATCGAACGTCGGAAGTCGACATAACCTACTGTACGTCCGGAACTTTGATGTACATTAAACCACTTGGATTTTTTTTCTTAACCACTTGTTGGTTTGCAAATATCTCCACAGGTATCTACTTCAGACATAAAAAAAAAAATGAAAGGATTAAACCCTCAATGTAATTCTTTTAATCACACAATAACAGCGCCCGGATGTCAGGTGCCTGCTTTGACAGCTACAAAGTAAAACACACACAAAATTACTACGCCAAAACTTGTCAAAGATTGGTGGTAAAATGATGAATGAAAAGTGTCAAAATACCCCAAGTTGAATACCCTGGGATGTCTACTTTATAAAAATGTGTACATGTGTTTTTTTTTTTTTCAGAGTTCTTGACAGATATTGTTGTTACAATGTCACTAATGCCAATTAAACAAAATGGTTTGGAAACGGCTATATGCTACTTGCATTTGTTAACCTATAACATGCAAAAAAAGCAAACAATAAATAAACATTGGGTATTTCTAAACTCAGGGACAATATTAGAATCTATTTAGCAGGTTTTTTCATTATCTTTTGGAGCTTAGTAAAAAAAAAAATACAAATACAATTCTGGAAAAGTTTTTTTTTTTTTTACATTTTCACCTTATTTTACTATTTTTTTCATAATGCAATAATGACATGAACAAACTAAAGGCATCAAAAGAAAGCCCTTCTTGTCCTGAAAAAAACCCAATATATAATTTGTGTGGGTACAAGAAATGACAAAGAGGAAAGTTAAAGCTAAACACAAACACCGCAGAAGTGTTAAAACAGCCTCGGTCACTAACGCACAACATTCCAAAAACAATCCGTTTATGAAGGGGTTAAGGACAAAGGCCATTCAGCCGCGTTGGAGATTTTTTCCAACTCGGCTACTTTGGCCTGAAGTTCAAAATTCCCATCTCAATTCCCAGCCATTTCTCTCTTTACTGAGTGGATCCTCTTTTAGAAATAGAGCAGTGCTGGGTAACAATAACTTAGCTCATAAATAAACAATATAGCATAACCCTTAGGTTTCATTTCAGGGACAGAATATGAACACCACTAGTTATTTATCACCAGTAAAGTATCAAACAACAACTTGCTATAACAAAAAAACAATTGCTGCTCAAGGTAAGAATAGATGACATTAAACACTGCCTCTCAATGACTCATCCAAAGCCAGCTTGGCGTGTACGTGATGTTATAATTATATATTTGGTCTCTTCAGTTAGATGTGATTAAAGACAATGGACCCGGCATGCTATTGAACAGTTTATCCCTGGCTGCATGAGAAAAATGTGTTAACACTGCATGGATTGATGTCTTTAAAGGGACATGTTAATGCATATTAATGAGCTTTCAAATAACTTTACAATGCATGTTTTACATTTTACATGATTTAAAATGTGAAAATCTTACACTTAGATGAATTTGTGAAATTACAGCAGTTTGCAAGAAACCAGGACTGCCCACATTAGTTGTGGCAATTTCCTCAGTTTATTTTTGCTGCAGGAGCCAATGAGAATAATGCCATTCACGTGAATGGGATATCCTGTTTTTTTTGTGATGTCATCAGACAATCTGTTGCACTGTTAAGAGATCCTACGAGTTCAAGAGCAAGGTAATTTAGGTTCCAAACAATGTAATCTATTCCACCAGCAGAGCAGCAGAGGAAGTGACTAACTGAAACAAAACATGCTCAGAGTCTACACACAATCAGGGTGGCTGTACCTGTAGGATAGGATGCACAGCAGGGCTTGAGTAGAATAATAAAAATGTGAATTATGCAGAATGGCTGTATCAAATCACACTGGAAAAAGTCCTCTGCACTATACAAGCAGTAATCTTCCATTTGCATCAAAGTGAGTTTGGGGAATAGATTGTCCCTTTAAGGGGTGATTATCACCTAAAAAGTTTTTTTTAACAGACCCTATGGGTCCCTGCCATGATGTTGCATGTTCAGGCACACAGAGATGTAGAAAATGTAGTGGATGTCAGACTCAAAGTGGCCTCATATGACACTGGGGATCCAGCTGCAAGTCCTTGCAGTGGGATCCGCACCCACAGCTATCCTAGCTATAGGACCGGGAACGGGGGACAAATAAAAGTATTAAAAAAAAATTGGGCAGACTAGATGGACCGAATGGTTCTTATCTGCCGATACATTCTATGTTTCTATTTATTTTGCAGTTTTTGTCATTGTGCTCCTCACATTTTTATGTTTTGTATAGTTATGTTTTAAGGGTTTGAGGCTCAGGGTGCAAGTGAACCCACTGCTCACAGAAGAAGAATGTCCGTACGGTCCTCAAAGACCATCCTATTGTGGACGAATATGTATGTCCTAATGCGGGAATTGTTTAACGAAAAACTGCACTATGTATGTTTTAGTTTCTGTTTACATTCTATTTATTACATTTGTTAAAAGACTCACAGAACCTTTTATTAAGGTGCCACCTTCAAATTCTTCTTTATAATTCTCTGTTTGCCCACCTCTGTATGCATTTGCCATTTTGTGCCTCAGCACGGCATTTTTGTGAGGGGTTTATGGCAACCTGGCATCGTATGTACTATAAAAAAATCTAATCTCCCTCCGTTACATTTTATAAACACAGTTGTAGCAAAACATACATGAACACAACCCAGTGTAGTGCCATTAGATATATTAATTCAGTTCCGGTAAGCTACCAGCAGGTGGTAATCTAATTAAACAGTAACACTGTCAGCCAGTTGTCAGCTAGTAACTAGTAAACATTAGCAGGGAAAGTGACTAAAGTGCGCTTAGTACAAGAAACAAAAAGGGTACAAATATACCCGTAGCAAATATAAGCTGGTAGGTGTAATCTCCAATACAGAACAGCAAATATAAAAGAGAGCAAATGGATCAAATAATAGTGTGATATTGCTAATAAAGACTGATTTATTATAGTGCCATATATTGCACTCACATGGAACAAAAATACACGAATAAGAATGCACAGCTCTAAAATCCACCAAGTGTTTCCCCTCAATATGGCCTTCATCACCTATTGATGCCGCTATTAAGGTGAAATGTATAGCGGATTTTAATTTATTTAATCCTATCAACATATACAAAATGTAGGTATACCTTCCAACTGTCCGGGACATTGGAGAATGAATAATGCACATATTGCTCAGGGAAAATGTTGGGAAGTATGATGTATGATGGAAGTTTATCTGATGGAAGATACACTCTGATTGGCTGAGAGCACTCTGATACAGTCAGCAGACATCTGACATCTATTGTCAGCTCAGCTCTGCTGAGAGGTAGAGAGGAGTGTAAATCTGCTTGTATCTGTAAAGTTACACCCTAGGGTTCACTCAATATGCTCCAATATTCGTCCCTGGTATAATCCCTCCAATGACTGGAACGGTTTCGGGACACATCGTGGTACAAACTATGAGCTACCAAGTATTCCCCGATGTGCCTACAAATTCCGAAATCATAGCCGATTACTCACTGATAGCTTCCGAAACCGAATGAAATATGTCCGAAAACACACCAAACTGAAGTGGTAGCCTCAAACACCTCATTATGTCCTAAAGGATGTTTCAGACACACAAAAATAGCCCAGACATACCCTAAACAATACCAATAAAAGCAGACAGAAAGTTTTAAAAAATTATACATTTGCAACAAAAGTATTCTTTTTGAAGGTTGAAAACTACACACAGCCAATCACTGACCAGAACAGAGTACAAGCTGTGCGATAACCACATTCCACATTCTTACTAAATGGCGCACTGCTGTCACCCACCTGCCTTCTGCCCCCTATGTGTCGGTCTGAGCAGTCTTCACGCTGCAGCCAGTTTCGGTTTGTAAATCCTGCAGCACCATGTTTTTGGAGCCCTATGGTCTTCAACATGGCTGCCACGCTTTTAACTTTTTCCCCACGTCTCTGGGCGGTCCTAATGGTACCTAATGGCATAAATTCAGCTCACTGACCCTCTCTCATTGCCTGTGTTAGCATCCTTTAGTTGTCCCAGCTTTTGAGTATTCCATTGTGTGTTCCTGTGTATCGAGCTTTGGCTTTCCTCGGACTACCCTCATTCTCCTGCTTCCCTTCCTTTGACCTTGGCCCGGCTTTATCTACTACTTGGTCCTCTCCATTCCTGATCTTGGCTTTCCAGTCCAGTCCTCCCGGCTCCATGACCCCGGCTCATCACTTGACTTTGCTTCGGAGTTTTCCTGGTGTGCTGCAGCTGTGACTATTCTCTGTTCTTCTGATACTGTCCCAGCTTGGTGTCCGGAGAGTGATAGGGGTGCAGCAACCTTTCCTTTGTGCCTGCAGCTCGACCAAAGGTAGCTCTGGTTGGGGCAGAAGACCTCCTCTCACCACTCAAAGGCCCAGGTTACAGACGTGTCTGTCTCCATCACATCACAGTGTCAAGTATCTGCATCGCGGATTCACCTGCAATCGTTACACACTGCACAGATAAGGCACACATCAGAATGACAGCTGCTGTATTTGTGTTACTATCAAAATGTGTTCCATGCAAAAGTGCAAACGAGCACAGTAGGAATGCAGGAGAGATCAGTAGCTGCTGTTAAGAAATGGTAAGAAACATCCCGATACTCATATGCCACAGGATGTATAACTAAGTGTACAATCGAATAAGCAATGCTTCACCCCTGTCTGGAAAACCTCCACTGACCATACCAGGAATAGACAGACTACACTTGATCTTCTAATGCCCCATTGAAATTTATTTTTAGGGTTTAACCCTCTTTAAAAAAGCTAAAGTAAAAATAATAATACTGCTATGCACAGATATGATTTAAATATGTCTGTTAAATTCACTCCTTTAACCTTTTAAGGACAATTTTTGGGGGGTCAATTTTTGTCATGTGTTTCATTTGTCTTTAAGGAAACAATACATTGCAACACCTTTAAGTCTGCAAAAGATTGTGAGGGATTAAATAGAGAAAACTGTTTAAATACAACATCGCAAAGCTTGCACAAGGTTAGGGGTTGTGTGGATGATCATCTGAAAAGCATTTTCTTTTTTTTTCAATAGAAATACCATTCTTGCAGTACTATACAGACTGTACACAACGAAATAAAGGGAGCATTGGAGGCAGGAAATCCTATTTTTGACAAACTCAATAAAACAGCAGAGCAAGGTACAAAAGAAACCCAACAATAGGAAAAAAAAAAAATCTATTGGCTTGAATTTGGTACCTGTGAAACGATTTTTATCTTTATCTGTCTCTTGTTTTATGGCTAGTCTAAATGTTATTGCCAGTGATAAATGTTTGATCAGTACATGTCCCAATAGTAGCACATTATTTCCCATTTTCAAACCACTTACTTGTAGACATGTGATGGCTACAATGCTTCTATTACTTTTTTTTATTGCGTATCACAAATGTTCCATTTTTTATCTGAATTTTATGAAAAATATATAAAAAAAAAACACATTTTTATCCAATAAGACATTTTACCGATTCCACAATGACATAAAAAGGCCAATCATGGGTTTTTCATATTGCCCCACAGCACCTGTACAGTACCAGTATTCCCTCAAATCACTTACCACAATGTTATAATCCCCAAGAAACACTTGCCACACTTGCCATCAGTCCCCCAAAATCACTTGACACAGGGCCACTAGTTTCTGAAATCACAGTGTTATTATTCCCCAGAATCACTGGCTACAGTACCATTATTCCCCCAAATCACTTGCCACAGTACCATTATTCCCCCAAATCACTTGCCACAGTACCATTATTCCCCCAAATCACTTGCCACAGTACCATTATTTCCCCAAATCACTTGCCACAGTGGCATTAATCTCTGAAATCACTTGTCACAGTGTCATTACTCTCCCAAATCACTTGCCACAGTGCCGTTAATCTCTGAAATCACTTGTCATAGAGTCACTATTCTCCCAAATCCCTTATCACAGTGTCATTATTCCCCCAAATCACTTGACACAGGGCCATTCGTCTCTGAAATCATTTTTCATAGTGTCATTATTCCACCAAATCACTTGCCACAGTGTCATTATTCCCCAGATAGAGTCAGGCATGGGGAGGGGGGGGGGGGGCACGGGGGAGGCACTGAAACACTTAAGGCCAGCCCTGACCTTAGACTATGACCTAATTTCCAATTGATTGTCTCCTTTGACACCATAATATGCCTGAAATATCTTTGCAAACGAATTATTTAAAAATAAAGTCAAACGGGGATTTATTCCCTCTTTATGGACAAAGTACTAAATGGGGCGGTAAAAGGGATAGCCATAACAGGTTACTAGTTTCAGACACTTCTCTGGTGCATTAGAATTATATTGCTAAGTCAAACATTTTTATATCTTGTCTCTTTTCAGCCTTCCAGACTGATAGCCACATCCCAGTTTGTCCAATATTCGCAGAGTGTTTGAAATTATCGTCTTGTTGAAATGTTACCCAATGGGTTGATTAAAAACTGATATCATTTATATTTCTTTTTTTTAGCCCTAATAAGTTTAGATATTTTATGCTGGATTCTAAATACTTCTTAATTCTATTCTTATTCTGGTAAAATAAAAATGATGGTACACTGTGTATCTTGTAAGAAAATGGTCTATTAGACAGGACTGAATTTATAGCTTAAATGTCTGACACATAATAAAAATAGTAATAATAATAAAAATAAGCTTTGTTTGGAAAATGAGAGGAGAATGGGGAAATATGGCTGGGATTTCTATGGAAACTTCACTGGTACTAGTGCAAAAAACATTATGTATATATTAACACACAGAGCTACAGACACAATAACAACATGCAAGAAACACATTTTTTTTTAACCTTTTATTGGTCAAATGTGCTCACAATTAAATGAAAGGACCTTGGAGATCAAAATAAAACGACAGCATAAAACAAACAAAACATTCTATCATTGTGCTTCTAGTATCAAAACGGAGTAAATGCATGGGGGGAAATATAGAAAGTGTATTCATAAACACTCTCTTCTCATAGCCACTTGACACATGATGCATGCATTTAATTTAAGGACAGAGCAAACAACACAACATAGGAGGTTTTGTTTTGTATAAAAAACAGTGTATGTAGAAATGTTGAATAATTTATTTATAATGGAATGTTGGAAGGATTCAGTTTTACTAAGCAAATCCTAGATCCCGATTGGCTGCTTAGGATAATGGTCTAGGATTAGGATTAGGGTTTGAGGATATTATTGCAAATCCAAGATGGATGTTGTCACAACAATTGCGGTAGTGCATACCTGCATCTACTATCCGGTAGAGATGGTATGACCTTTGTGATCTGAAAAGCTTTACAACTTGAGTGTTTCCTTTGAAGCTGGAACTGATGTTACAAGGTGTGAAATGTTACACTGAGTTAGTTGCCAGTAAGTTTATCTAGCATAGGTCTGTATCCCCTCATAGATTGTAGCTTCTATTGATATGCTAAGTGACCCTTAGCAGTCAGGAGACTAGTCCTGCAAAAGTCATCTCCCAAACATGTATTAATAATAACTCACAGATTATTAATCATGCCTCCATTTGGGAATATTTAGACTGGGGAGAATACACCCTACAAAATGAGTACAAATATGGCTGGTGCAACTTGAGCCATTGGGAAGTTATTGTGAAGTCTGTGGTATAGAGTCAT
The DNA here is from genome assembly GCA_036172795.1 of Pelodytes ibericus. Lineage (NCBI taxonomy): Eukaryota > Metazoa > Chordata > Amphibia > Anura > Pelodytidae > Pelodytes > Pelodytes ibericus. The sequence goes on along the minus strand of CM069863.1, from coordinate 181,903,831 downwards.
GGGTAGCAAGTGTGACATATCTATGGACTTCATAAATTGCAACAAATTAATAGAGGCAAGAATTATGTATGTGACATACACTGGGGGGTAATTAGCCACAAGATTCCATATTTTGACTGGGGTAGTTCCACCACACATGGGGGAGGACACTTTTAGGTACACCTTCCCACCTCTGGGCCGGCTTGGAAACCTGAGATGACCTGACAAGGTATAAATCTAATGATGGAATAATGGTCAGTGTGCTTACTAGGGGCCAAGATCTAATTTTGTGTAAGTAGCCATCATTTCCTTGCCGCAGTCCCTCAGACAGAAAATACTGGTACTTCTCTATCTAAGTGAGTAGTTAGGTTTCCTGTTAATTTCTCCTTTTTATTTTTATCTGTTTTGGTGTAAATAATTTGTCATCTGTTTTATTTTTTGTATGCACCGTGACTTCTTTTGTTCATAATAAATATTCCTTTATTAAGTTCTGCCTTTGTCTGGTATAGAGACTCACGTTACCTGGTTAGACCAATCGCATATATATTGTGTTAAAGCATATTTTGTGGGTTAAGTCATATTTGCGTGGGGGACCAAGGCCCCCCCATTTATAAATTGTCTTGGTGGTGGCAGTGTTAGGACATTAGTTATATCAATATAATTAAGTGTGGGTGGTGTTATAGGGGGTTTTACCATTATTTCTAGTCTAGGGCAGACAAAGAGTTAATTTTAACCCTTGCACCACCATAACCCAGTCACATGCACTCTTGGAGTAGGGTGCATTCGTGACAGATGTCTACACATCCAGATCCAGCCACACTTTTTAATTAGCAATCTTGGAAATTCTGTTTATTTGAATATACATGGAAGAGTGCCCCAAATACAATACTACGAAAAACACCATGGAAATACAGGCAAACATAAATGAAACCCTTGATTGGTTAACTTAGAGTTTGATTACAGGCTTTCAAGAATAAGTTGCTAGGATCTTAACCAATAGAGTGATCAGTGTAACTACTTGTTTCCTGTATTACTAAATAGCAAGAGGGGTGTATGTCAGACAGGGAAGACTTTAACTTGTTCCAGAGAAAATAAATTATGTTACATGTCTATCTATGTTTAAAACGGTCACTCAATGAAGCTATCTTGATAAGGTGAAACGCATAGTCCTTCTTGCCTCCTTGTAAGTTCCATTTAAAATAGCCCTGTATGTCTCATTCTTTTAAAAAAACCCATTAAAAAATACCTCTCAACCCTTTAAGAAGGCATCTATTGGATTTGATAGCACCCCCTCTCTTGGCAGTGAACTCCATTTCTTTATTGGAATTTTGCAATATTATTATATTCTATTAAGTTTTCCGTGTTTGTTGCTCTATTCACACTCCAGTGTTCTGATTTCTGGTTTAATCTTTTTATCAACGGATTTTATTGAAAAGAAGCTGTTTAAACTGTTTAAATACTGGGCAGGATCTATGTTTCACTTAGGATTTGATTTGATCCTCATTTTTCATTTCTTCACTTTCCTGTATTTAAAGTTTCCTTTCCAGTTAGTGCAATATATGACAAGATGTGGTTCTATTCTAAGGAAGTAGTGAAGGACATAAGTAAAATAAAGGCATTTATCAGTCTTATGTGTCTGTTAATTAGCAGTAAACGTTATGGAGGCTATGCTATGAATCTGAATTACTTTCATCCTAGTGAGAGGAACATGGTATGACTTCTCTTTAAAGGTCGATAGATGTCCATTATATATATATTCAAAACCCAAAACAGCGCACTCACCTCAAAGCAGGTAGGAGAAAAACTCTTAAAGCTATAGGTTACAATAAAGCTACTTAAAAACACCTGTCTTACTAAGATAACAAAATTAGAGATTTAGTCACATATCTTGCCATATGATGCTAAGAACACCACTACGTCAAAGTACTCAAATGTGGTGGGTCCTAACACTAAATACTGTTGCTTATGAGGCTTAATCTCTTTATATGTATTACTTACCATGGACCAAAAGGCCTTCCTATTGTATAATACAGAGACACTCCTGCAATGTATAGGTCTGGGCACCACTTAATGGAGCACCTTTGATGGGGAGGGGTGCTAAACCAGAGGCCTGGTTATACAAATCCAAAAGGAATGCACTCACCTAAACTAGCACCTATACTAGCAACAGTATTTAGTGTTAGGACCCACCAATATTGGAGTACTTTGTGACGTAGTGGTGGGCTTAGCATCATATGGCCATATATGTGACTAAATCTCCAATTTTGTTATCTTAGTAAGACAGGTGTTTTTAAGTAGCTTTATTTAAACCTATAGCTTTAAGAGTTTTTCTCCTACCTGCTTTGAGGTGAGTGCGCTGATCTTTGGATTTTGTATAACTATTTGGTCTCAGCAGCACCCCTTATAATATATGCTAGTTTAGGTGAGTGCATTCCCTTTTGGATTTGTGTGTGTGTATATATATATATATATATATTGCTTTGTTTGGTGGCAAATAATGAATGGGACTCAACCTAAACATTGCTTATACTGTGATTGTAGATAAAAAAAATTATGAAAAATGATCTACAGATAGTGTTTGCAGAATTGCATAAAATAAGAGAAATATATATCTTATAAATGAGTCTGTGGAGTCTCCGGCCTATGAAGTCACCTGTGGCTTCATATGCAAATGAACTGCTTTTCAATGGGAAATGTGTAATATGCATATTAAGTCACAGGTGATGTCATAAGACGGTGACTCCACAGATACATTTAATACACATTTTTCTTTTGTTTTTTTTTGCAGCTTATCCATGTGTGGCAGCCATTATTCCCTATCTGTACATCCCTAGGTATACACAGTTAAGACATGTGTTACATGAACTACAGGTGTGAGTTCAGTGCAATATAACATGCTGCCTATGCTGTATAAGTAATTTAAATGCACATACCATTTTCTTCACCACCTTCTCGGACCTGTTATTCCCAACAACTGCATTAACAGCATCCACTGCCAGAGTTCATTCTACCTCCTCTTTTAAGTGGGTTGATGTTAGCGTTGTACTAGTTGTGTAGAATATTATTGGGAAAATACCGGATTTGCCCGAATATAAGATGACCCCCCCAAACTTTGGATATTCTTCTAGGAAAATAATAAAAAGTCTGAATATAAGACTACCCTATAGGAAAAAATTATTACTTGTAAATATTCACATGTAAACAGTTTTTTCATATTTATTAAAAAATGCATTTCTTCTCATTATTTGCCTGTCTGCCCCTTTGACGTAGCCAATGGATCTCCCCCACACAGTCATCTGCCCCTAGACTTTGCTGATGCTGCCCCCAGACTTTTGCCAATGCTACCCCAGACTTTTGCCTATGCTGCCCCCAGACTTTTGCCAATGCTGCCCCCAGACTTTTTCCAATGCTGCCCCCAGATCTTTTCCAATGCTGCCCCCAGATCTTTGCCAATGCTGCCTCCAGACCTTTGCCAATGCTGCCCCCAGACCTTTGCCAATGCTGCCCCCAGACCTTTGCCTATGCTGCCCCCAGATCTTTGCCAATGCTGCCCCCCAGATCTACTGGCTGCCCCAATCTCCCTGGTGGCTAGTGGGGGCAGCCGGTGGATGTCTGCACGATGCAGTTTTAGGTCTGATTATAAGACGAACCTCAAATGTAAGATGAGGGGTATTTTTCAGAGCATTTGCTAGAAAAAAAAACGTTTCTTATATTCAAGCAAGTACGGAAGTGAATATATGGTATCCAAAGAAAGCTCTAACTTACCTTTTAAAAACAACTTATACTTTTAGGAGATTTATTCCTGAACCTTAGGAAAGAGGGGGCTGATCTTACATATCTAAAACATATAGAGGGGTATGTCAAGTTTAACTTGCTGTACCTCATTTGCCTTGCATCATATCTTTTGATATTGTCAATGCCAGAATTAAAAACAAAGATCCTATGCAAGCAAATGATGGATTAAGAGTGGTGCACACAGAGATAGAAATAATGGCTCTATCGGCGTATGTACCTATGTATGAAACATGCTCCCTATAAACTTTGTTAGTCTGTGCTGTTCCCCCCAGTGTGATGTCCAGTTTCTTATTCTTATTTGAGAACTATCAGGGTCCATGTTTTGATGCTTATTCTCCCATAATTTTATTTTATTACTTTGCTAATGATACACAGTGAATATAAACACACATTTCATATCTCCAAAGAGTTTCTCTCTCACGAAGCAACAGCTTAAAATTCAGTAAATATAAAAGAGTATTAAAAATGACAATTTTTCTTGAGACAAAGGGTTGTAATCATATCAGCATTTTAATAATAACAAAGTAATTAAACAGGAGCAGTGCATTCTGGGGGTGTTACTTTAGAACACTGAAAACAGGGAATGCTACTATTACTCAATTTGCATTTTCTTTTGGATTTTTTCTTAAAAAAACTGTCATAAAAGACAAACACCCCTAAGTATTCCAGTGCAGGGTAGTAGGTGTCTATGTCTGAATGGAAATCAACAAAACTGTGATTTATTGCACATTTTCGTTCATAGTTTATTTATGAGGCTCTTCAGAAGGTCGGAGGTTAACTTATGTTTTCGGGCCAAGTTGTTTCTATTTCCCATGATTTAATTCTGTTTCTGCACTTTTTGTCTGGGAATTCATAATATGTACTGAGGGAGTGCTAATAAACAGAAATGCATAATCTGAATCCTGTACAACTTCAAGAGTTTAAAATTCAAAGACAAGTGTAAAGAAAACTTTGGGAAATGGGACCACTGTGAACTTGAAAGGTTTTGCAATGGACTGTGGCAAACAATTTGCAATCGATCCTGGCAAGGCAATTCTTTAATACACACAAAAAATAGAAATAAAAGCATAAAGAATTCTATTACTTGCCAGACAACAAACATTAGCACTTTTAGCACATTCTGAAACTTTAGAATATAATTTACAATTTGAATATATCATTTATTCTTTTATCGGTATAAATACCAGTGTTCGTTGGCAGGATTTTGTTTGCCATCCCTAGGCAGACAGAACTAATAAAGAACCCACAGCAAGTGGGGAACAAGCAGGTATAGGCAGGTGTCCACTGGCAAGGTCTCTAAAATTCCGTAGATGACATAAAGTAGGTTGGGGGTAAAGATGATGGGTAATGTTGAACATTATCACTTTTGCTTACTACATTGCCGACTTGCAATTATGTTACTCTTACCACCAACTCACTGTTTAAAGGCTTAAATCAGTGTGTGTGTGTGTGTGTGTGGGGGGGGGGGGTAGGTGGGCTTGGGAGGGGGTAGGTAGGGGGCCCGCTTACCTACCCTGCACTCAAAAGCCTAATGGTCTGTTTCACTGCTTCCTGGAGCCCCACATTAAATAAGCCCAGCCCAAATTCCGAGTCCTCCATGCGTAACGGACAGGATTCCCCTAGATTCCCATAATCAACTTGGAAACCTGTTTATTCCATTTTACCCGGCAACATTTGTGTGCTCGTTGGCTGTGAGTTTGCTTCTAATAATTACACGGGAGCCACCTCTGACCATATAAATAGAACATCAGGAAATAAAATACGAATACGAGTTAAGTCTGTTTATTGGCTTTAAACCCATCGCACATCGCATCGGATGAACAGAAGTCCACTTCCTAGCCCAAAATATTTAGTGTCCAATTAGCCACACCCTGGGGGGGAACACAACCGAAGGAGAGCGCACAGAGAAAGAAACCATCTGGAACCCCATCTCCCAATCTGATATGAGTAGCCCAAAAAAATTCAAAAAACCCAACCCATCTAAAAATTTGAAAAGGGCCATTCTCATGTGGAAAAAGTGAACCCTGAACACCAGTGAAACGGAGTAATAATTAAAAAAAGAGATAACATGGAGCCCTTAACTGTCTGCAGACATTTTCTGAAGGTATCTGCTCTTCTGTTTTTTTTGCGCACTGAATTTTAAAGTTAACTATATATATAGACCATAGAAAAGCACCCAGAAAAACATTTACTTGGACAAACTTATTTGTATATTTGTATGGCCCCCAAAAATGCACAGGTAAAAGTGAAGCGGAACAAGCAAACCTCAAACTAAGACAAATAGTCTGCCTCTCTCTCTTAGAGTTTAGCCTTGAATTGATTGCAAAATCTTAAGGTAAATTGAGAAGGATCGATTAGAGAAAGGGATCTAGCAAACCTATTTGAAGCCATACAACAAGATCTCTGCTTTCCTGCAGCTCTGTTAGAGGCTTTTATAGAGGTGTATCATGTCCATGTCTACTATATTGTATTACTAACAATAGCCTGGTGATCGCTTTGGTCGTCAGTGATGTTGAGAGTTCTGGCTCACTGACCCCACTAAGAAAGGACAAGAATGTGCCTTGGTGGATAGTAGTGTGGGTCTGTGTAATGGAAAGTCATAAACCTATATCCATCTGATACTTTTTGATGGATGGCTACACCGCAAGCCTCTATGCAACTGTTCATCGTACCACCACCAACCAAGGCCACCATAAGTAAGACAGTAAGACTTGATAGTAGTGCCAAGCATATGTTGGCCAGTATTTATTTATTTAGAAAGTGTTTTACCAGGAAGAATACACTGATATTTCTTTCGTTTTCAAGTATGTCCTGGGGACCCAGTCCAGAATGGAGTTACAGAGTTACACATTTAACAGTAGATTAAAATAAATACATACATACATATATATATATATAAACAAGTTGGAAGGTGAACATGCAGGGTAAACCATTATTGATACAAAGAAGGTACAACATGTACAGTATACGAAGGAGTTTGTAAACTAATAACAGGTACAATCTGCTTTGAGGATTTTGGAGACATTTACTTTCAGTGATTTTAGACTAGCTGCTGATTTGGCAGAATCAGGGAAGCTACTCAACATATGAGGAGCTCTGAAAGAGAACGCACCTCGACCCGCTTCCTTATTGAAGTAAGGGATCGCTAGTGAAGGGTTGGTGCAGTATGAAAATGTCTCAGACCCAATTCTCAAATGTTTTGGGAATTTTGTGGTGCTGAGATTTCTCAGAAGTCTCTGTTTCAGGGTCAGACGGAGATATGTAAGCAGAGGTGCCTCGCCTGCGATGCACAGTGGGTCTAATGCCTGAGAACTACTCTCCTCTGCAACTAGCATGTCTTGGGGCAAAATGAAAATCTCAGATGAGCTGGTCACCAGTTAAATCGTACCTACAAGTCAAGGGCCCTACCCCTCTGACCCCACCTACTTGGACCTAGGCATGCTTATTAATCTGGACTCTGTACTTAGCATGCATTTGCAGCCTATTGCCAGGCCATCCAGTTGTTGCAGGACACATGTAACTTATACCCTATAGAATGTAGAATACATTTTTGTCCAGAGGGGATCCAATTCATTAATCAATGTGGCGATCCCATAGACACTGAATAATTGTTTAATTTGGTTACTTGAATGACATCCCTCTGAACTTATATAAGTTATACACCAGACTACATTGAGGAATTAAGACTAAATAACATTTGCTGCCATCTACTGTCTGCTGGCATGTCAGCGCACTTTTCTGTGACAAAAGCTCATGTTTGGTTTATACAGTTCAGTGTTCACACTAAACAACATTTGTTAAACATAACAATGAACAATAGAATTAAAACATTTATAGATTGTGATTTATACAGAATTCCTGCATCACATCACACTGGGAAAAAAGCCTGTGCACTATACAAGCAGTGATCTTCATCTTGCACCAAAGTGAGTTTGGGGACTAGACTGTCCCTTTAAGACATTTGCATCCAATCCTGCGAACACAATGTATAGACCGTTTCCATCCTTTTTAAAGAGCCACTACCACGTACATAAGATGTAAGTAGATGAACGGTGCATTTAAAACAAACACACATATAAGACATATGCCACTGTTTTGTTTTTCTATGCTTGAATTAATTGCTTATAAAAGTTAAAAAAAAGATTCAGTGTCTGTCTCCAGCATCCATTTTGAGAATTTTACCCATGATGCAACATTCTCCAAAATCTTCCAGCAAGTCTCACTTCACAACTATGGCCAGAGCCTACAGGATGATGTTACTCCCCTGCTCTCTTACTGGCTCCTGTGTATCATAGTGGGCAGGACTAGGTGTCTGTGTACAACACAAAGAGTGGAGATTGACCTGATCAAACAGGATCATAACTCCGCCCCCTTGTGATGTAATAGTTACATTACCCTCCCATTCAATGCAAGTCTATGGTCAGAATTCTGACTTATAGATTGCATTCTGTGTCCCCAGCCTCAAAGTGAGATACTAGTGCTGTAAAGTCACTGGGGGGTGGAACCCCAAAACACTATATTTAACAAAATGGCAGCGACCAGTCACACTTGTTTAGTAAAATATTTCATAAAATAAACTCACATAGCAAAAACAAAAGACATATCTGAAATCAACAATGCAAAATAAAAATGAATGAACGCTTTTCATTTTTTTGGTCCCTGAATCCATTTACTAGATAAAAGCAGACAACCCATGTAAGGTAATTAATAGTGTCGAGCGAACCCGAACGGGTTTGTACCGAACATTACGGTTTTTGGACCCTGGACCCGAAAACGGACATTTCACTGTATGTTCGGATTGGAGTTTAGGGTTCAGCGATTTAATGGCGCATTTGAAAGGCTGCAGGGCAGCCAATCAACAAGATTTTGACTCGTTTGCCCTTAGAAGCGATCACAGCCATGCCTATTAATGACATGGCTTTGACTGGCCAGTGCAGCATAAGACAAGGTTTTTTTCAGAGCAAACGCTCTGAAAAATACCCCTCGTCTTACATTTGAGGTCGTCTTATAATCTGACCTCAAATTGAGGTCAGACTATAAGACTGGGATCCAGGTCCCCCGCAGAGCTGCAGGGGACCTGGATACCCCTCTCTAACAGCAGGGTAATGTCTGCTCGATGAGCGCAGACCTCCCCTGCTGCCGCCCGTCACGACCGCCGGGACTTCTAGGGTGAAGTCGGGTCCTTCCGGATTCATCATAAAAGTCCCGGCGGTCGTGCCGGGCGGCAGCAGGGGAGGTCTGCGCTCATTGCGCAGACATCCTCCGCTGCCCTGCTAGCCACCAGGAGAATCGGTCATAATAGACGGAGGCTTCGGGCATCATGGAGGATGTCTGCACGTATCGTGCAGACATCCCCCGGCTGCCCCCACTAGCCACCAGGGAAAGAAACAAGGTGAGGGGGAGGGGGAGGGGGGAGACACACAGAGACAGGGGTGGAGGGGGGGAGACACACACAGACAAGGGGAGGGAGGGAGGGGAGAGACACACACAGACAAGGGGAGGGAGGAGGGAGACACACACAGACAAGGGGAGGGAGGGGGAGACACACACAGACAAGGGGAGGGAGGTGGGAGACACACAGACAAGGAGAGGGAGGGGGGAGACACAGACAAGGGGAGGGAGGGGGAAGAGAGAAAAAGGGAGGGGGTAATAGAGAGAGACAAGAGGGGATAGAGAGAGACAAGGGGAGGGGGGAAGACAGACAAGGGGAGGGGGGAAGAGACGAGGGAGGTGGAGAGAGAGAGAAGTTTGGGGGGAAGGGAGAGAGAGACAATGCTGGGGGGGGAGAGAGACAGCTGGGGGAGGGGGAGAGAGGCCGCATTGGCACATAAAAGGAAATAAAAACAAGAAATGCATTTGTATAATATCAATTTTTATTAAATATTAAAAAGCAATTTACATATATACATGTTAAACTTTTTTTCCTATAGGGTAGTCTTATATTCAGGCTTTTAGTTTTTTTCCTAAAGGAATATACAAAGTTTGGGGGGTCGTCTTATAATCAGTGTCATCTTATAATCGAGCAAATACAGTATAAGCTGGAGTCACATACACGCACATCACATGAGCTCTTCTTAGTGTAGGGAGAGGATTCTGCAGCTGTGAGGGACAGATTAAAAAAAATTGTTACTTCAAAAACACAGAACATAAAAAAATAAATCTTTGTTTCAATGTAAAAAAACATTACACATATACATGGGAAAGTTAAAAATATATATTCCAACACTGAACAAATACAATACATAATACATATGCCTTAGAATTTGCTAAACCATCACAAATAATAGAAATTATAGAACATAATAAACCCCATTTTCACAGTATGTGGGAAACATTGTCTTTTATGGCTACAAAATAGCAATATTGATATTTTTATAGTTTTATTCCCCTGTAAAAAAAAAAAAAAAAAAAGTAATATTGACCTGTGTAAAAATGCTGAAAACCATGGACAAACAAACAAAAATTCAACAATGAAAGAAGCCTTAAACGATGCTAACTGATTGATTTAGCTGGGAGAAAAACCTAAGATAAAATAACCTTAAAAGAGTTCCCATGAATAAGGATGATTTTGTTGTTGCTGTCTTTGTTTTTTTTTTAATGCGGGGCACGGAGTAACATAACCTGTGGAGAGACAAGAAGGAATATTTAAATATTCTTAGCATTCCCTCATTATTTTTGCACTAGAGGCTATTTTTTGTTATCTTCGGCATATTTCTGGAGACAATGTATTTAGTTCCTTTGTGACTAATTCCTCTGCATTCCACATAAACTAGCGATCTTCCTCACTCCCCCGTGCCCCAGACATCTGTTTGCTTCTTGACCTATCCCCCGAGTTCTTTCGTCCTCACGTTCTCTCATTCAATAGCTAACAGCCGCAGGGAAAGTCTTTGCTTCGAAAATTGGAGAAAGTCTCCATATTGCATTATATTTCCTTATTTCCCCTGAGTGTTTTTACTTGACTGGTTCCGCTCCCTTGAGTGTCCTTTTTCTTTTAAAGGGACTGTCATGTACTGTATGTCGTTCCTACTGGGAATTCAATGGAGAGAATGAAAAAATTATCAAAAATAACACATATATTGTGCTTTCAGAATGTCAAGCAGATGCATACAGTAAGAGAGAAATGTGTTTTGAAGGGGTCTGCGGTGTCTCATGTTTATGACATCACCTGTGGCTTGATATGCATGGGGACTAAGTTTTAACATGCCATTTGCATTGAAAGACTCAAGTGATGTCATAAGCAACAGACGGGACACGCACATTTTGAACACATATTTCTTTTTAAATCTGCAGGCATTTCTGCTAACACAAAGTACAAATAATTTGTTTATGTTTTTTGTTTTTTTTGTAATGCTATACATGCACAGGACAAGCAATGTCTAAACTGACAGAATCCCTTTAAGGTAGCATAATATTTTAATATTTATTTATTTACTGGCCAGGCTAGACTGGTGTTCTGAAGAACCCAAAAATAAAATTAAAACATTCCATGTTAAAGGTTTTACCTAGCACTTACCTTTCATTCCATGCTTCTTCTTCTACTACAGTGCCTTCTTCTAACTGTCTGCCTTTGCCCTATTACTTCACTGTCATTCTTCCTTACTGTTCACATTAACAGTTGAATATGAGTTAAACTTCACATTGCATTCACTCCTGCTCTACTCTCTCAGTCATCCCAATTGTTTTGAGTAGCAGTAGCTATTGGATATCATTTAAATGGATAGAAAATGATAGATAATCAATGGTAAGAGATGGCCTTTCATACATATATATAGCTTTTTGGCCCTGTTTAATGTCTGATTCTTACTTCTTAGTGAATAGCCCTCACTGTATAACTCGTTTAATTCTCTGCATTCTCAAACAATATAAACAGTGTGACAATGTGTGGGTGTCTCTCTTGGCATTTCTTTTATTCTGGTTTGTATTATTCTACAGTAAAGCAAACTCACTGATAATCACATATCCCTATTACATCTGAGCCCGTGAAATGCCAAAGTAATCATTTTATAAATGGAATTAAACTGGGATTATAACAGTTTGCAGCCTGGCTCCGTGATGTTGTTGCTATTCAGTGCTGGTGAGCATCTAGTGGGGCTATTCACTAAAAGGTGAGTTGAAGTGAATAGCAGGTGAGTTGGAGTGAATAGCAGGTGAGTTGAAGTGAATAGCAGGTGAGTTGAGATGAACATTCCATCTCACCAATTCAGCTATATATTGTGCAGGAACAAACCTGGTTAGTTCCCCCGCTAAGTGATCTCATCAGGTTTGTTCCTGCACAATGTATAACTGAATTGGTGAGTTGGAATGTTTATCTCACCTCAACTCACCTGTATTCACTTCAGCTCACCTGCTATTCACTTCAACTCACCGGCTACTCACCTCAACTCACCTGCTATTCACTTCAACTCACCTACTACTCACCTCAACTCACCTGCTATTCACTTCAACCCACCTGCTATTCACTTCAACTCACCTGTTATTCACTTCAACTCACCTGCTACTCACCTCAACTCACCTGTTATTCACTTCAACTCACCTGCTATTCACTTCAACTCACCTACTATTCACTTCAACTCACCTGCTATTCACTTCAACTCACCTGTTATTCACTTCAACTCACCTGCTACTCACCTCAACTCCCCTGTTATTCACTTCAACTCACCTGCTATTCACTTCAACTCACCTACTATTCACTTCAACTCACCTGCTATTCACTTCAACTCATCTGCTATTCTTTTTGCTGTATTGCTTTTATAAATTCAAGTGGTATCACACACTGGTGTTGCTGTGTTTTGCATTTTATATCTGTTGTTTTATCAAAAATTATGCTTTTTTATTCTGATTTTTGCAGTCACAGGTTGCCTATTTTTTCATACGCACTTTTACCCTCTGTCATATGCACGCTTACTTTCTGCCACTCAATCATATGCACGCTTACTTTCTGCCACTCAATCATATGCACGCTTACTTTCTGCCACTCAATCATATGCACGCTTACTTTCTGCCACTCAATCATATGCACGCTTACTTTCTGCCACTCAATCATATGCACGCTTACTTTCTGCCACTCAATCATATGCACGCTTACTTTCTGCCACTTACTAATTTGTACACTTACACTCTGCCACTCATACGTACACTCTACCACTCACTCATATGTACACTTCCACTCTACCACTCACTCATATACACACTTACACTCTGACACTCACTAGGGTCATAGCAGTCCTAGGATGGGTTGAAGGTCAAATACATTGGCTTCTGCTTCAGTGTAACAAGGATATAACATATTGACACTCATTATACTAAGCCATCATTACGTTGCCGTATTACAGCCCCATATAACCACAGATCATTTCGGTATTTATACCATGACATTGAATATGTATCTGTTTTTTTGCTGGTACTGTACATTTGCTAATATATACAGGGAATCTTGCCAAACTTCTGTTTCATTTAAATGGCCAGCTGCAGATCCCGCCTTGTCTAATTGGCCTAATGATGATAATTTTCTGGTAATAGAAAAGCGGCTCTCTGATTACTAAAAGTGTCTCAAATCTATTGAATGCTATTTAAAACTCCGCACAGAATATGTTGGGTAAGGCATATGGATGAATATTTAGGACATCTGTGTCTAGTAACCGTGTGATTGTTATAAATTCTAAAGATGCACCTTGCTTGAAAATTAGTGATACTCTCTTCTTTTGTTTGTTTGTTGCTTTGGACTTGGATTGTATGAGTGTATCACAGAGCTCCACAGCAATAGAACTCAAATTCATATGTAGTTTGTGACAATGTATCACAGAGCTCCACAGCAATAGAACTCAAATTCATATGTAGTTTGTGACAATGTATCACAGAGCTCCACAGCAATAGAACTCAAAGTCTTATGTAGTTTGTGACAATGTATCACAGAGCTCCACAGCAATAGAACTCAAAGTCATATGTAGTTTGTGACAATGTATCACAGAGCTCCACAGAAAGAGAACTCAAAGTCATATGTAGTTTGTGACAATGTATCACAGAGCTCCACAGAAAGAGAACTCAAAGTCATATGTAGTTTGTGACAATGTATCCAAGAGCTCCACAGAAATAGAACTCACAGTAATATGCAGTTTGTGACATTGTATCACAAAGCTCCACAGCAATAGAACTCACAGTAATATGCAGTTTGTGACATTGTATCACAAAGCTCCACAGCGATAGCACTCAGAATAATATGCAGTTTGTAACATTGTATCACAAAGCTCCACAGCGATAGACCTCACAGTAATATGCAGTTTGTGACATTGTATCACAAAGCTCCACAGCGATAGCACTCAGAGTAATATGCAGTTTGTAACATTGTATCACAAAGCTCCACAGCAATTGACCTCACAGTAATATGCAGTTTGTGACAATGTATCACAGAGTTTGCACCTTGCTTGAAAATTAGTGCCATTTTCTCTGCTGCTTGCTTTTTTGATATTGGGGCATGGAATGCCCAGCAAGTTTGGAAGATGGAATCCAGGTGTGTCCTGAGAGTGCATGGCGGTTTGAAGTCTATTACTAGAGCTGCGGATCCCTGGGAGGCCTTATATTTAAAAAAAAAAAAAAAATGATGCCGTTTGTGACAATGTACAACAGAGCTCCACAGCAATAGAACTCACAGCAATATGCCGTTTGTGACATTGTATCACAAAGCTCCACAGCAATAGAACTCACAGCAATATGCCGTTTGTGACATTGTATCACAGAGCTCCACAGCAATAGAACTCACAGCAATATGCCGTTTGTGACATTGTATCACAGAGCTCCACAGCAATAGAACTCACAGCAATATGCCGTTTGTGACATTGTATCACAAAGCTCCACAGCAATAGAACTCACAGCAATATGCCGTTTGTGACAATGTATCACAGAGTTTGCACCTTGCTTGAAAATTAGCGATAACACTTTTGTTTGTTTCTTTGGGTTTGGAATGTATGAGTGAATCACAGAGCTCCACAGCAACAGAACTCACAGTAATATACAGTTTGTGACAATGAATCACAGAGCTCCCCACCAATAAAACCCACAGTAATATGTACTTTGTGACAATGTATCACAGAGCTCCACAGCAATACAACTCACAGTAATATGCACATTGTGACAATGTATCACAGAGCTCCACAGCAATACAACTCACAGTAATATGCACTTTGTGACAATGAATCACAGAGCTCCCCACCAATAAAACCCACAGTAATATGCACTTTGTGACAATGTATCACAGAGCTCCACATCAATACAACTCACAGTAATATGCACTTTGTGACAATGTATCACAGAGCTCCACAGCAATACAACTCACAGTAATATCCAGTTTGTGACAATGAATCACAGCTCCCAACACTTTATACTGTGGTAGTAGTCTTGGTAGATATAAACAGACAGCTTTTAGATAGCTTCTGCTGTCCTTCATAGTCCATGTTATTATAATGTGTGCCTGTCATGGATTACAGTCTAGATAATGTTTGTAACACGTCACCTCTCTGCCACGGATACTTTTTGTAATATGTGACCTTCAATATTCTATTAACAATGCTGTTGTCTTCGGTGGTGGAGTGGGGCTGCTGTGTTGTTGTCTTTAGCTTTGATAACTTTGATTTATTTTATTGTCAATTATATAAACAGTGTTTAACCACAGGACTTTCTTCTCCACAGCCGCGGGCATGCAAAGAGGTTTGCTTTAGTTTAAATGTAATTCATTTTTTGGATTCTTACTGTATTTTTGGATTTGAATGTTTCTAACCAATACATTGTTTTAAATTCGTGTCTATATTATGTTTAGGGGAGAACTGGAGGGGGGGGGGGGGGGGGGCAGAGAGGCAATTGCCTCCGCTCTGCTTTCTAACCTGGCTCTGTGGGCTGATGGGCAGGAATTTGAACCTGGAGGGTTGGGTAGATACTAGAGATCAGACCACCAATCTGTAAAGACAAGTATTTGGTCTATGTGTCCCTGGGAAGTGACCACCCTGTACAGGTCCTTGCAGAACTTGGGGTCCAAAACTCCATGTAATTAAGGGGTTAAAAACATTTGATATAAATCAGTATTCCCCTTTCACAGACCCATTTGTAATACTTTCAGAGTAAGGGCCTCTTGTCCTCATCTGGTGCCTAATTTTTAATAGCCGTTCGTTGCACGTAACCGGCTAGGAGACCGTATAATACATCAGCTTTAAATTCGAAGACAGCAATTTACAGCTCCCCAAAAAAGAAAAAAAAAATAACCTTCATTTTTCAAAGTATCTGTGTGCCATTATAATCAGAGCACACTCAGACTAAAGTATTCTTTGCTCATTTAGGTTTAATTACAAAAACAACTCTTCATAAAAAAAAAACCCCAATTACGGATCTTGTGGAATTTGTTGCTAGTATAAATTCAATTTAAGTTGCTAAGAGATAGTGAAGTTTAACGATCTTTTACAGTAGATGATTTTCAGCATTTTAGATGTAGTTTTGCTACAGACTGGCCTCCATTTGCTCAATTGTGGTGAAATCTATTTTTCTTTCATTGAAATATTGCATTAAGTGCAGACATTTTAAGAAATGTCTTAATAAAATAATATAAACAAAGTATCTTATTGAGCCCTCTTTGCATGTGTATCAATATGAGGGGGCAGACATGTTGTTTAGAATCTTGGTCAGATCTTCATCTGAACCGAGGTGTCTGCGAACATTCCCACATTTAATGCAATTTTCCAATTTGCTGACAGTTGTCCTTAAACAGCTGAATTGTAAAGATAGTTAAGTTGGAGAATACATTCTCTCTCTCTCTCTAAAGCCTGATTTCTGCCATGTGCTCAGGACCAGACTGGCCTACTGGGATACCAGGAAAGGTTTTGGTTGGCCTCCCTCCCGGCAGCCACTTTGATATGCGGCCACTTTAAGTAATTTAATGTCCGCAGCGGCTTTGAGTATGGTGGAGAGAGACTACAGAGGGAAGAGAGACAACAGAGGGCAGAAAGACTGCAGAGAGGAAAAGACTACAGATGGGAGTGAGGAGAGAGACAACTAGAGGAAGAGAGGAGACAACAGAGGGGAGAGAGGAGAGAGACCACAGAAAGGAGAGAGACTGTACAAATGAGAGGGGAGAGACTACATAAATAAAAGATGAGAGTGACTGAACAAATGAGTGGAGAGAGAGACTACATAAATGAGAGGGGAGAGATACTAAGCAAAATAATGTGAAGAGAGACTAAACAAAATAATGTGGAGAGAGACTAAACAATATAATGTGGAGAGAGACAAAACAAAATAATGTGGAGAGAGACTAAACAAAATAATGTGGAGAGTGACTAAACAATATAATGTGGAGAGAGACTAATCAAAATAATGTGGGGAGAGACTAAACAATATAATGCGGAGAGAGACTAAACAATATAACGTGGAGAGAGACTAAACAAAATAATGTGGGGAGAGACTAAACAATATAATGTGGAGAGAGACTAAACAATATAATGTGGGGAGAGACTAAACAATATAATGCGGAGAGAGACTAAACAATATAACGTGGAGAGAGACTAAACAAAATAATGTGGGGAGAGACTAAACAATATAATGCGGAGAGAGACTAAACAAAATAATGTGGAGAGAGACTAAACAATATAATGTGGAGAGAGACTAATCAAAATAATGTGGGGAGAGACTAAACAAAATAATGTGGAGAGAGACTAAACAATATAATGTGGAGAGAGACTAATCAAAATAATGTGGAGAGAGACTAAACAATATAATGTGGAGAGAGACTAAACAATATAATGTGGAGAGAGACTAAACAAAATAATGTGGAGAGAGACTAAGCAAAATAATGTGGAGAGAGACTAAACAATATAATGTGGAGAGAGACTAAACAATATAATGTGGAGAGAGACTAAACAATATAATGTGGAGAGAGACTAAACAACATAATGTGGAGAGAGACTAAACAATATAATGTGGAGAGAGACTAAACAAAATAATGTGGGGAGAGACTAAACAATATAATGTGGAGAGAGACTAAACAAAATAATGTGGGGAGAGACTAAACAATATAATGCGGAGAGAGACTAAACAATATAATGTGGAGAGAGACTAAACAATATAATGTGGGGAGAGACTAAACAATATAATGCGGAGAGAGACTAAACAATATAATGTGGAGAGAGACTAAACAAAATAATGTGGATAGAGACTAAACAAAATAATGTGGAGAGAGACTAAACAATATAATGTGGAGAGAGACTAAACAATATAATGTGGGGAGAGACTAAACAAAATAATGTGGGGAGAGACTAAACAATATAATGTGGGGAGAGACTAAACAATATAATGTGGAGAGAGACTAAACAAAATAATGTGGGGAGAGACTAAACAATATAATGTGGAGAGAGACTAAACAATATAATGTGGAGAGAGACTAAACAAAATAATGTGGGGAGAGACTAAACAATATAATGTGGAGAGAGACTAAACAATATAATGTGGGGAGAGACTAAACAATATAATGTGGAGAGAGACTAAACAAAATAATGTGGAGAGAGACTAAACAATATAATGTGGAGAGAGACTAAACAAAATAATGTGGGGAGAGACTAAACAATATAATGTGGAGAGAGACTAAACAATATAATGTGGAGAGAGACTAAGCAAAATAATGTGGAGAGAGACTAAACAATATAATGTGGGGAGAGACTAAACAATATAATGTGGAGAGAGACTAAACAAAATAATGTGGGGAGAGACTAAACAATATAATGTGGAGATAGACTAAACAAAATAATGTGGGGAGAGACTAAACAATATAATGTGGAGAGAGACTAAACAAAATAATGTGGGGAGAGACTAAACAATATAATGTGGGGAGAGACTAAACAATATAATGTGGGGAGAGACTAAACAAAATAATGTGGGGAGAGACTAAACAATATAATGTGGAGATAGACTAAACAAAATAATGTGGGGAGAGACTAAACAATATAATGTGGAGAGAGACTAAACAAAATAATGTGGGGAGAGACTAAACAATATAATGTGGGGAGAGACTAAACAATATAATGTGGGGAGAGACTAAACAATATAATGTGGAGAGAGACTAAACAATATAATGTGGGGAGAGACTAAACAATATAATGTGGGGAGAGACTAAACAAAATAATGTGGAGAGAGACTAAACAATATAATGTGGAGAGAGACTAAACAAAATAATGTGGGGAGAGACTAAACAATATAATGTGGAGAGAGACTAAACAAAATAATGTGGAGAGAGACTAAACAATATAATGTGGAGAGAGACTAAACAAAATAATGTGGGGAGAGACTAAACAATATAATGTGGAGAGAGACTAAACAATATAATGTGGAGAGAGACTAAACAAAATAATGTGGGGAGAGACTAAACAATATAATGTGGAGAGAGACTAAACAATATAATGTGGAGAGAGACTAAACAAAATAATGTGGGGAGAGACTAAACAATATAATGTGGAGAGAGACTAAACAAAATAATGTGGGGAGAGACTAAACAATATAATGTGGAGAGAGACTAAACAAAAGAAAGGGGAGAATCTACAGCAATGAGAGGGGAGAGAGACTACAGAAATGAGAGGGGGAGAGAGAGACTACATACAGGAGGGGGGAACGGAGATGAGACAGACATGGGGGAGATCTGCATGCTGGGATAAGGTATGGGTGCTGGGGCAAGCCCTGTGAATACAATCTACATGCTGTCCTCGGAGTGCAATATAGGTGCTGGTGTAAGTCAATACAGCCACCCATTATGTACACAAGGTTATATCCCACACACTGCCCTGATATATACCCCATGCGCAGGACAATTCATATAACCCTGTGTACATACAGGAGGTATATTTTACCCTATGCAGGGGTATATATCAGTCTAATACACTCTTCAGATGTGCTTTTAAAATGCATGGTTTTCCCTCTAATGAACAAAAAAATAATATTACGCTACAGGGCTGGTATATAACTATTTCCAGGGCTGGGTTTTATTCCCAGTCCGGCACTGCGTGTGCTTGTCAGTTTACCACACGCTACTGTACTGTGAAAAGACTCACCTATATTGCGTAATTCTGCAGAGCTCTACACATTGAGAACTACCTGAAAGTAGGTCGTATATATAATTAAAACTGTGTGCGCTTCTCACCCTAATAAAGTTGGTAACAAAAATATGAACATAATATAAATGAGAGGAGTGTTGCGCCATATTATATAAAAAGTAAATATTTATTAAGGAAATTGGGCAGGACGTATCTCAAGAACATATAAAAGATACACAAACACTGCAAAGGAGCAATGTATAACTCTGTATAATGACCAGGATTATTTTTTACACAGTCTCTGGAATTACACTCACTTGGGTCAGAGCCTATATACTGGCTCAAAGTGTAGGCAGATTGTGGGCGTCAACAGAGATATTATAGAACTTCAATTCAAATCTAACCAAATAGGGTAATAAGCACCAGTACAGTGGCGGGAATAGGAGAGGCAGGCCATAGACTCTCACGAGACTTCCTCACCGATTGGTTGGATGAGAATTAAAGTTCTATAATATCTCTGTTGTTACACGATGAGGCTGAATCCACTAGGACTCTGAGTCCCACAACTCGCCTACACTTTGAGCAAGAATATAGGCTCTGACCCACGTGAGCGTAATTCTAGAGGGGGGTTCTAAAAATAATCCTGGTCATTATACAGAGTAACACATTGCTCTTTTGTTCTTGAGATGCATGCTGCTAAATTTGTTAGATAAGTGTTCACTTTTTTTATGTAATATTGTGTAAAACTCCTTTTTAATACTTTTCCATATCTGTGTTTTTTGGTGACAGCACTAGTGTTTGCAGAATATCAAACACTATCACTATAGCATAGTTTATAAATACTGCATTTTGTGTAATATTAAACTCACTTTATTTATAAAGCGCCTTCTTTTTCCCCTTTTTCATAATATAAATGAGAGGGTTTTGGTTATATGGATTGGCCAAAGCTTAATTAAGCTCACCCGCCACGTCAAGACACTTTCAATAGGGTGAGAACCTGACCTCACCTCGTATCTACTGGGCACACAAAGCAGTTTATACAGCTACCAAAACCTTTTGAATGTGTTCGAGGAGGTGCAATTAATCCTCCTCACAAGTGATTATGCCTCACACACATCCCTGACAAATAGGTCCCTTTAAAGTGTTTTCTAAACTCGGGAGTTTAAGGGACTGTCTGTTGCCCAAGATTCTTCCTCCAAATGTTAATGCATATTAGTGTGCTTTCAAAGTACTTTACAATGCGCATTGTTTAAAATAGGAAGATATAGATAAAATTGCACATTTCTATTTATAAAGGCTCAGGATGGCCCCCTCTCCGTTTCTCTGCTTCAGGCTTCTACGAGTTCTTTTTTTCAGCAGCAGCCAATAGGAATTTGCTGGTGATTTCCTGTTTCCCTAGTGATGTCATCAAACAATGTGTTGCACTATTATACAAGATCCTCGTGCTTATAAGAGCAATTTAAGTTACTTACTTGTCACTTCATAATGTCAGTCATGTCATCAGAGCATTCCAGCCCCCCATATAAATACCAACTGGCTGAGCATGGTAGGCATACCAGACACCCACAGAAATGCCAGGTATCTGAGGACGATAGGCATTCCAGCCCCCCATATAAATACCAGCTGACTGAGCATGATAGGCAATCAAGCACCCCATATAAATACCATCTGGCTGAGCATAGGGTTGCCACCTGGCCGGTATTTTACCGGCAAGCCGGTAAAGAATTGGCATCAGGCCAATGTTAAGTCTATGAAGACAGTACCAAGTCCGGTATTTTTTGGAAGAAAAGGTGGCAACCCTAGCTGAGCATGATAGGCATTCCAGCCTCCATATAAATGCCAGCTGGCTGAGGATAATAGGCAATCCAGTCCCTCATATAAATGCCAGCTGTCTGAGGATGATATGCATTCCATCTCTCATATAAGTACCACACAACACAATCCATCACCACCCACTACCCATACTCACCCACCCACACACACTCACACCCACACTCACTACACACATACACACTCACTACATACCCCACACTCATACAACACACACACTCACTCCACACACACCAATAATTGTTTTTAAATCCCCCCTACCTGCTGTTCTCTTCAGAGGTGAGCAGCGGCGATGGCAAGGGAGGTAGGCGAGCAGAGTCTACACCCTTCTTGGTTGAGCGTCGGCAGCAGGGGACTGGAGGGGAGGAGCGGTGCAGGCAATAGACAAATGGCCCCGCACCATTGCAATATGGGAGACTGACACTTGGAGGAGGACTTGGGCAGATACATATAAATAGAATTAAATGGAAGGGGGGGGGACTAACATGGACAGTCCAGTACACCCTTTGATGCCTACACGTCTTCTGTGGATCCTTGAAAGCTTGGATAATATTTCCTAGTTTGTGTAGTGACTTTTTGCTGTTACTGGGTTTGATGAACGAGCATGAGTGTCTTTTGGCAGGGCTATTCCTCATTTTGAGATTTGCGTGGGGGAACTCCAGATATAATACGTTTTCACCGTTGCCTGGATCCGCGTGCCTTACACCAGTCTGAAAATAATTAATACAGTGACAGCACATTTAGCCGGACTCCACTGTCACATACATAAGAGATTTACAAAACAGTTGAGCAGTTATTTATGTATCTGGTGCTTTCATGCTGGAGTTTAGATTTGATTTGGCACAAACAAACAAATCAGGGTTTATAAAAATAAAATACCTCTTATTAGCTTTGTGCAGTTGGCATCTAATTGATATTAGCTGACTGCATCCTTCAAAGCATAATAAAGTTACCCACTGCATGCTATCCATAGGGTATAGTAAAACAAATAACAAAATAAACAAAGAAAAGTTACCCACATCTCATTGAGAACGGACAGGATTCTAATACGATGGTACCTACTTGGGAGAAGCATCACCGTTTTTTGCTCGTTGCACCATTACAGAGGTGACCTCTCCGTTAGCATATCAGACTGGTCCCACCCATAAGGGCAATGCAGACCCAAAATGCCACATTACTCTTGGTGGACGGACAATTTAATGATATTCTATATACCTTCAGGAACCGTGCCATGGACAGTGCTGGTAACCTGGTACAGACACCTTTCCTATCCCTCTTGATGCCCATTTGGGCTGTATTTATACTTAACCCCTCCACATCTCCATTTATAAACATGGGCATCTAATAAAGTGGACAATAACATATATGAAAAAAGGTAACAGTTGCCATACGCAGGTTTCACCAAATGTAACGCTCCCCCATCAGGCAAACTCCAGTCCCAAGAGGCTGTACAGCAACGATGCACATAGCAGGAGCAAGATTGATGCCAAATCTGAGTAGCAAATCAATTAAATGAGCAAATGAGGCTGGACAGATGGTTTACTGAAATCTTCATGTGAAACAAGCACTGTGCAGTGAAAATAGTTAGAAGAGTAAGGTTAACAAACTGTATCAGCCTGACGCGTTTCATGCTTCTTGGATTAGTCATAGGAATGCCTATTTTCATTGCACAATGTTTGTTTTTGTATAACGATTTCTAATAAGTGTCCTTTAATTCGTCCAGCTTCCCTTTGAACAAGTGGGGTTTTACTCATAAAGGGGGGGGGGGGGGGGATTGCAGGAAATGAAAAAGGGAATTTCAAATGTAAAGGTACTGCCTGGTGCCCAAAGTGCATCTTCCAAATGTTAATGCATATCTAAGTACATTCAAGGTATGAAAATATTGCACTTAGATGAATTTATAAAATTACAGCAATTTGCAAGAGACCAGGACTGTCCACACTAGCTGAGTAAAAGTCCAAATACATTTTCAAAAACATTTTACTTTTTTTTTTTTTTTTTGCTTCAGGAACCCATGATAAAAATGCCATTCAAATTAATAGAATATCCTGTTTCTCTAGTGATGTCATCAGACAATGCGTTGCACTGTTAAAAGATCCTATGTGTACAAGAGCAAGGTCACTTTGCTCCACACAATGCATTCTATTCTACCCGTAGACAGAGGAAGTGAGTGAATGAAACAAAATGGCCTGTAGGATAGAATGCAGGGGAAGACTTGAATGATTCCTGCATCAAATAACACTGGAAAAAAAACCTGTGCATTATACAAGCATTGATCTCCATCTTGCCACAAAGTGAGATTCGGGGCAAGACTATCCAAATAGCCGAGTTGGATACATTCTTAAAGGCCTTAAGTTTGAATTTGCCTTGCCAATGCCCTGCAATTGTCATAAATATAGATAAGCACTCACTAGCTGGAATTGGCCACACTCTTTCTCCTACTATCACCTAATAAAGCGACGACTCTGAAAGTATTTCACACAACTGCTTTTTTCCTTTTACTGGATATTGAATTTTTATTTATTTGAAGAGATCTCACAATTTTCCAAAATGAATCTTCCACGAACCAAATAATAGATATGTCTGTATAATATATGTAGCTTCCCTTAAGAACCGGATTTGGAACAAAGATTCTACACAATGCCTGCTCTGTAAAATGGTTCATATCCCATCAGAGAAGATTTTGTTTTCAGCGTGCTTCATTATTTGGTATTTTTAAGACATGTATTTGCAGGAGAACATATAGCTAGCTGCCGGAAATGTTATCAAAGAACCATTTAAGGCCATGATTTTTTAGTTAGAAACCTGTCTTTGGCAGAAGGATATGATTCACCTGTTTTGAAGGATGAAATTATATTTGCAATGTGTTGTGAAAGATTAAACTTCCACTGGCAAGTGTTTCACTGTGAACCCCGGAGAATAACACCTGTAGTCAAGTAATTCATGCAAGCAGCAACGTTTAGCCATTTATTCACCAGCTATTAATTGTCAACATTATCCCTGAGAGGTAGAAAGGAGTGTAGCCCACTCTGAAATGTTAAGGGTTAATTTCCCTGACTACTTGGTGTTGAGCGAACCCGAACCGCACTGTTCGGGTTCGTACCGAACATTAGGGTTTTTGGACCCCGGATCCAAACATGGACATTTCACTGTATGTTCAGGTTGGAGTTCAGGGTTCGGTGATTTAATGGTGCATTTTGAAAGGCTGCAGGGCAGCCAATCAACATGCGTTTGACGCGTTTGCCCTTAGCAGCCATCACAGCCATGCCTACTAATGGCATGGCTGTTATTGGCCAGGGCAGCATAAGACAAGGTTTTTTCAGAGCAAATGCTCTGAAAAATGCCCCTCATCTTACATTCGAGGTTGTCTTATAAGCTGACCTCAAATCGAGGTCAGACTATAAGACTGGGATCCAGGTCCCCCGCAGAGCTGCAGGGGACCTGGATCCCCCTCTCTGACAGCAGGGGAGGTCTGCGCTCATCGCGCAGACATCCTCCGTTGCCTCGCTAGCCACCAGGAGAATCGGCCAGCTGGGAGATGTCTGCACGACCAGCTGTCCGTCATAATAAAGGGAGGTGTTGGGCAGCATGGAGGATGTCTGCACATATCGTGCAGACATCCCCCGGCTGCCCCCACTAGCCACCAGGGAAAGAATCAAGGTGAGGGGGAGGGAGGGGGGGGGGGGAGACACAGAGAGACAGAGGGAGGGAGGGGGGAGACACACACAGACAAGGGGAGGGAGGGAGGGGGGAGACACACACAGACAAGTGGAGGGAGGGGGAGACACACACAGACAAGGGGAGGGAGGGTCATCTTATAATTGAGCAAATATGGTATAAGCTGGAGTCACGTACACGCACATCACATGAGCTCTTCTTAGTGTAGGGAGAGGATGCTGCAGCTGTGAGGGACAGATTTAAAAAAAAAAATTTCTGGTGTTGAATCTGCAAACTACAGCGATTATTCAAACTACAACAATTATTCAAATTACAGTGATTATTTTAGTGGGTTCTATACTACATATTTGTACCCTGCCCTGAGCCCAGTACCACAGAGAGTGCAGTGCACTTGCAACTGCATGTGTGCCAGGCACATGACTTTAATCAATTTCTGTTAGCTCAGTGGGCAACATCTAGGCATTTTTAAATACTGCAATTTATTGGTGTTAAATATTACATTTGCGCCCTGCACTTCATATCTGAGAGTCAAATAGAACAGTCCAATACTGTGCTTACAGCGCACTTTGAAAAATTCTAATTGTTTTGGGTGCTAAATAGTACATTTGCATCTTCCGGTACACTTCATATCTGAGAGTCAAATAGAACAGTCCAATACTTTGCTTACAGCGCACTTTGAAAAATTATAATTGTTTTGGGTGCTAAATAGTACATTTGCATCTTCCGGTGCACTTCATATCTGAGAGACAAACAGGACAGTGAAATACTGTGGTTACAGTGCACTATAAAACATTCTAATTGTTTTGGGTGCTAAATAGTACATTTGCATCTTCCGGTACACTTCATATCTGAGAGTCAAATAGAACAGTCCAATACTTTGCTTACAGCGCACTTTGAAAAATTATAATTGTTGTGCTAAATAGTACATTTACGTGTTGCGGTGCATTTTTTGCAGTCCAATAAAAAAACAGTGTTGGCTACCTCCTCCTCCTCCAGCGCTGCTTCCACCTACACCGCCACGGTCACCACCTCCTCAACCTATGGGTCACTTAGTATAAACTGAAAGAGAATACCCTACAATCCAACCCTCTCTCAAATGGATAATTCTGTTGATCCTCCTGGCAGCCATGCTTTAGATTTAGATTTATGTTCTTCCAAAGCTAAAATCAAAGATTCCATCTAGTGCTATTTTATGGCTCAGCTGTATTTGTAATTTGTATGTATTTTATGTTATTTTAAGTTATTTCCCTATCCACATTTGCTTGCAGGGCACTTGTCTTACTCTTACCCACATTTTACTTCCTTTTGCAGCCCTCTAGCCCTTTCCAGGACTTTTTTAGAGGCATTTTAGTGGCCAAAAGTTTGTGTCCCCGTGGTCTTCAATGGGGTTCGGGGTCAAGTTTGGGGTCAAGTTCAAACACGGACCAGGACATTTTTTCTAAGTTCGGTCGAACCTGCCGAACCCGAACATCCAGGTGTCCGCTCAACTCTACTTGGGCTGCCTTTCTTCCTCATCAGTATATATTGCACTAGGGGTTTATGTTATTATTTTTTTCAGAATCACAGAACAGAAGAAATGTTCCCAGTGTTGAGTATTATTTAATACTTATCAGCACGTTTTTTCTTGCTATATCACATTGAATTGTTTATTTCACTGGATTCCACAGTTTTATATCTTATAAATAGATTTTTTTTTTGATCCATCACATTATCCAGCTTCACTAAAAGTACTGATATACATTTGTATATTTGTATCGATTTATGTTTCACTTTGCAAGTATCTATTTATATATTGCAATCACTGTGTGAACACTTGTATCTTATATTTGCATTTTATATTTGCATTCTTCATTATGGCACTATTTTGTATCATTGCACTGTTTTAAGTATTGCACTGTTATAATTGTTCACTTAGTTTATTTGTGTGTTTTTTGGGTGTGACCTCATTAGACACCTGCATGGACACCTCCACGGATGGAGACTCTGGCCATGCCCTGTTGTGCTAGGCCCTGCCCCCTCATGCTCGTTCCAACCCCTGCATGCTGCAAACTGGATGCAGGACAGCACCAGACTCCACCCCTCGCACTGAGCTCCGCCCCTCAAGCTCACCTCCGTCCCCTCAAGCTTTGAATGTGAGTCTGGCAGAGTGTGAGTGTGTATGTATGTGAGTGGCAGACTGTAAGTAGGTGTGAGTGGCAGAGTTATGAGTGTACATGTGTATGTATGTAAGTGGCAGAGTGTAAGTGGGTGTGAGTGTAGAGTGTGAGTGTTTGGAAGAGAGTAAGTGTGTGTGTCTGTGTGAGTGACAGAGTGTAAGTGGGTGTGAGTGGCAGAGTTATGAGTGTACATGAGTATGTATGTAAGTGGCAGAGTGTAAGTGGGTGTGAGTGGTAGAGTATAAGTGTTTGGAAGAGAGTAAGTGTGTGTGTGTGTGTGTGTGTGTGTGTGTGTGTGTGTGTGTGTGAGTGGCAGAGTTATGAGTGTGCATGTGTATGAATGTGAGTGGCAGAGTGTAAGTGGGTGTGAGTGTTTGGAAGAGAGTAAGTGTGTGTGTGTGTGTGTGTGTGTGTGTTTGTGTGTGTGAGTGGCAGAGTATAAGTGGGTGTGAGTGGCATAGTTTTGAGTGGGCATGTGTATGTATGTGAGTGGCAGAGTGTGAGTAGCAGAGTGTAAGTGGGTGTGAGTGGCAGAGTGTAAAAAGTTGTGAGTGTTTGGAAGAGAGTAAGTGTGTGTGAGTGAGTGTAAGCGTGAGTGCCAGAGTTATGTGTGTGAGTGGCAGAATGTAAGTGTGTGTGAGTGGCAGAGTGTGAGTGTTTGGAAGAGTGTAAGTGAGTATAAGTGGCAGCGTTATGAGTGTGTGTGTGTATGTGTGTGTGAGTGGCAAGAGTGTGTGAGAGTATAAGTGTGAGCAGCAGAGTTATGAGTGTGTGTGTGAGTAAATGAGTGAGTGAGTGAGTGAGTGTAAGCATGAGCAACAGAGTTATGAGTAAATAGAGTGGCAAAGTGTAAGTGTGTGTGAGTGGCAGAGTGTGAATCCCAGTGAGATTACTAGGAGAAAATGTGATTAATTACTATTATTCATATTGAATGTGATCATTAAGTGTGAAACAATGTTATCATCTCATATTATTTTTATTTTCACACTTGATTATCACATTCAATATGAATAATAGTGATTCATCTTTATATATAGTCTTTATATTGATGGCAATAAAAGTCCATACACATGGCATTCCACATCCCATGAACCTAATTATAGTATTAAACCCATACATTATGAATGAATGAGCTGCTCATTATATCATGGGCTTTACTCAGGAAAGAGAGAATTGCAGGGAAATGAGATGGGAATTTCAAACTGAAGGCTGAAGTAGCAGAGTTGGAGAAATTCTCCCATTCAGTAGAATTCCCATCTCAATTCCCTGCACTTCTCTCTTTTATGAGGTTGGTAGAAGGAGCATACCTTCATACCTCAGCCTATTCTCCCCAGGGTAGAAGGAGCACACCTTCATACCTCGGCCTATTCTCCCCAGGGTAGAAGGAGCACACCTTCATACCTCAGCCTATTCTCCCCAGGGTAGAAGGAGCATACCTTCATACCTCAGCCTATTCTCCCCAGGGTAGAAGGAGCACACCTTCATACCTCAGCCTATTCTCCCCAGGGTAGAAGGAGCACACCTTCATACCTCAGCCTATTCTCCCCAGGGTAGAAGGAGCATACCTTCATACCTCACCCTATTCTCCCCGGGGTAGAAGGAGCATACCTTCATACCTCAGCCTATTCTCCCCAGGGTAGAAGGAGCACACCTTCATACCTCAGCCTATTCTCCCAGGGTAGAAGGAGCATACCTTCATACCTCAGCCTATTCTCCCCAGGGTAGAAGGAGCACACCTTCATACCTCAGCCTATTCTCCACAGGGTAGAAGGAGCATACCTCAGCCTATTCTCCCCAGGGTAGAAGGAGCATACCTTCATACCTCAGCCTATTCTCCCCAGGGTAGAAGGAGCATGCCTTCATACCTCAGCCTATTCTCCCCAGGGTAGAAGGAGCACACCTTCATACCTCAGCCTATTCTCCACAGGGTAGAAGGAGCACACCTTCATACCTCAGCCTATTCTCCCCAGGGTAGAAGGAGCATACCTTCATACCTCACCCTATTCTCCCCAGGGTAGAAGGAGCATACCTTTATACCTCAGCCTATTCTCCCCAGGGTGGAAGGAGCACACCTTCATACCTCAGCCTATTCTCCCCAGGGTAGAAGGAGCACACCTTCATACCTCAGCCTATTCTCCACAGGGTAGAAGGAGCATACCTTCATACCTCACCCTATTCTCCCCAGGGTAGAAGGAGCATACCTTTATACCTCAGCCTATTCTCCCCAGGGTGGAAGGAGCACACCTTCATACCTCAGCCTATTCTCCCCAGGGTAGAAGGAGCACACCTTCATACCCCAGCCTCTTCTCCCCAGGGTAGAAGGAGCATACCTTCATACCTCAGCCTATTCTCCCCAGGGTGGAAGGAGCACACCTTCATACCTCAGCCTATTCTCCCCAGGGTAGAAGGAGCACACCTTCATACCTCAGCCTATTCTCCCCAGGGTAGAAGGAGGACACCTTCATACCTCAGCCTATTCTCCCCAGGGTAGAAGGAGCATACCTTCATACCTCAGCCTATTCTCTCCAGGGTAGAAGGAGCATACCTTCATACCTCACCTTATTCTCCCCAGGGTAGAAGGAGCATACCTTTATACATCAGCCTATTCTCCCCAGGGTGGAAGGAGCATACCTTCATACCTCAGCCTATACTCCCCAGGGTAGAAGGAGCACACCTTCATACCTCAGCCCATTCTCCACAGGGTAGAAGGAGCACACCTTCATACCTCACCCTATTCTCCCCAGGGTAGAAGGAGCACACCTTCATACCTCAGCCTATTCTCCCCAGGGTAGAAGGAGCATACCTTCATACCTCACCCTATTCTCCCCAGGGTAGAAGGAGCACACCTTCATACCTCAGCCTATTCTCCCCAGGGTGGAAGGAGCATACCTTCATATCTCAGCCTATACTCCCCAGGGTAGAAGGAGCACACCTTCATACCTCAGCCCATTCTCCCCAGAGTAGAAGGAGCACACCTTCATACCTCAGCCTATTCTCCCCAGGTTTTTGACCCCTTTTTATAAAAAAATATATATGTTTATGATGTGCATGTGAGAGTTGCAGGTTTACACATGTGTCTGCGTGGCAGAATATCTGTGTGTATAAGGGTGTCTGTTTTAGGTTGCCTGGATGTGTGAGTGTGTGTGTGTAAGAGAGAGTGTGAGTGTAAGGTTGTCTATGTGAAGGTATCTATGTGGGGGTGTAAGGGTGGGTGTCCGTGTCTGTGTGTGGGGGGGTTTGATATCCCCTATATTATTATACTGTTGATCAATTTTTATCTCAAAGTCTGGTAAATGGTGTTTGCAACGTACACAACATTTTGTATGCTCAGTTATTTTGAAATCATGGGAATTTGCTCACATACAAGTGTGTGTGTGTGTGATGCAAGTTGGTGTGTGTAAGTGGGATTGTGTGTCTCTGTGTGTAAGGGTGTGTGTATGTATGTGTAACTGTGCAAGTGTGTATGTGTGGCTGCATGTGTATATGTGTGTATTTGTGGCTGTGTATTTATGTGTATAAATGTAACTTTGAGTAATGTGAGTTTTTTTGTGCTGTGAGTCTTATTGTGTATTGTGGTACAGTAATGTGCAGCATGAGTGTGTGATACACTCACACTCTGCACATTACTGTGAGTTTTATTGCTGTGGAATCAGTCACAGACAGACAGACACACACATACAGACACACGCATACAGTCAGTCGCAGGCAGAAATACAGTCAGTCACAGACAGACACACACACACAGTCAGTAACAGACAAACACATACAGTCAGTCACAGGCACATACAGTCGATCACAGGCAGACATACACACAGTCAATCACATAAACACACAATTAGTCACACACACACATGCAGTCAGTCATACAAACACACACACACACACACACACTGTCAGTCACATACACTTACACACAAGTCAGCAATTTTGTTGTTGTTTATGATAAAGAAAAGTGCATCTATCAATATGTCCCCCTCCTGGCTGCTACACCTCATTCTAGCCTGGCCTGTGCCCTGCTGTTTTTTCTAGCCATGCTGAGCACACTCAGCGCTCGGACACTATAAGACTGTGCAGCCAGTGCACACACAGCGCCCTCGTGCTCCACTGGATAAATAAATAAATAACATAATGCAGGAACAACAATAACCAGGCGCCAGGTATAATTTCCTGGTGTCCAGGATTTGTTGAGCCCTGATATATTTACTCCACTTCTATCATATCTGTCACGGGCTCCAGCCCCGGATCTTTTGGAGATCTAGCAACGCCCCTGCCTGAAGGGCATTTCTAATCATTTATTTCTCCTAGTGTCCATGAACTGTGTGCTGCAAAATATTCTTTAACTATTCTGGTACAGTCTCTGGCCAGTCTAGGTATACTGCATATATTGTAGCCCTCCGCATGTTCCAACGCAATGTAGAGTCAGAGCGTCGGAGCATGCCAGACATTGGCTGATATCACCATTCCCCCATCCTTATTAAAGCAGAAGAGCAGCTGATCACTCTGAAGATCTGGGGTAACTGGACCTCCTGCTTCAACAATGGTAACTCTTGAAGTCAGTTTCATCTGTTACCTGCTTAACTGCCTAGAAGATGGATCTAGTTTGATAATCCCCCTGATGTGCACCCTTCCCACAAACAGGCCATGAAAGGTCACAAATGCAAGTGTTCTAGAAATTAATTTTTTATGACTATGCAAAGTATACGCATGAAAGGTCAACTGTAAATCTCTTTTAGTAGACCCAGACAATGCTCGGAGGTTCGAAATAATAATAAAAAAAATGGTATTCATCAGCTGTCTTTCCATAATGTACTTTCTTCTCTTTTTATTAACATTTTTATTTCTGTATAAAAAAAAGTACACAGTAAACAGTAAAAACAGACAATATACATATAAAAACAATTAAAGGCTACATAAAAGGCACTCTGCAGTTGTTATCAAGGGAGAACATCAAAAACCAAAATAAATTAGATGTAATCGTAATCAGTATATTTCAGTTATCCTCAAGTTCCTTAATCCATCCATCCCGTATATTATAACTGCCTTTTACATCATCAACGGTTACACAATATCTTTCCATCAATTTAAATAAATATTGTTAAGATGAATATACTATATGTTTTTTGTTTTTTTTACAGTTGTTCTCTAAAGGATCCATTCAGTCTGAAAAGATAAGAACCGGACAAAAAAAAAAAAACTATATTCAATTGTTCCAGTCTTTATTCATTTATTTGCATGAGCATTAAACGCCTGCCGGGAGGAAGACTAGAGCAAGAGACTTTAAAAGAGATATACAGGTTAAACATTACTAGATGCACCAAACTTTATTTGGTGTCCGCAATATCCCTTTAATAGTAGCTTTTAAGCAGTCACCTAGTTCCAGCTCCAATACTTTGTTGTACGTTTACACTCTAAATTAGTACAGACACTGTTAGCTATGTTGATTTTGCTTCTAGATTTACATGGTGGGCACCATATAGAGTTGCTCCAGAAGCAGCAGCAGTTTTCTGGGACAAGTAGGTTTCTATGTACTATAGGAAAAAATACAATTTTTTCCCCCCATATTGAACCACAAAACTAACTGGAGAGACTCTGGTCCATCTTTTGTCTTGAGAGACTATTGAAATAAAGAAACCTCTGGGAAGTGGTACATAAGGTAAATCATCTTACCCCAACTTGGCCCTCAAGTGTCTCATCCTTCTCCTGTTTTTGGGACCCGGAAACATAGACTGTGCTGCATCACCTGTTGATGGTACACTGATGTCTGCCCTCTGCGGTACCCAGGACAGGTCACATGACCTGCAACAGCCTAGCGGACATTAGCACGACTCCTTCCATCACTGCAGATTGGTCTCTTCTGCTTGGCATGTGAGTGAACCCAGTTCTCTCTGGACTACAAACCATTTTCCATAGATGGTGGCTGTTCTGCCAGTTATATAATTTAAGACATATGACCGTGCCTTATAAGCACACAGAATATTCAAGAACGTTATGCATTGTATCATCACATTGACAAATTCAATCATTTACATTTCATCTTTTTGGGAGTTGCGTGAGAATTTTATTTTCTTGAACATTTTCTGGCAAAAAATAGAAGTGCAGAATTTCTAGCATTCAAATGAATGTATTTTTAAGTCAGTGCAGCTAACATTTCATTTACCAGCAGCATTATATATGTATTTATATATAAATATATTAATACATACACTTTACATTTCAAATGTGTAAAGCTGTTAGTGAGGAGCTGATAGAAATGTATATTTCCCTGCCTGTCACATCTGTCAGTAAATGTGATCCCCTTTTTGGTATTGTCCAATCTCCCGATGAATCGCGGCTAAGACGGAGCTTGTCAAAAAATTAAAATATAATTTGCAGTTGCTATAAAACCAGCTCGTTTAGTTTCCCACCAGCCGGGTCTATTTTTATTGCACATACTAATTGTGATCGTTTTTAGCAGGTTTTAGCGACTGGGATTCAAGTAACGAGCAGAGGCGGGTGCTCAATTATTGAAGCGTCACTAAAATATATATGAATTATATGGAGTGGCTACATATCTTTCTCGTCTACGCAGAGTTGAGAGCAGAGATGGACTTAGCGATTACGTTATGGAAAGATAGGGCCTTATGTATCAAGATTAATTCTAAGCAGAGCAATTGAATGGAACATGGCGACTGCTCCACTTTTAAAACGGTCTTGGTATAAATTAGCCCCCAAACTGCAGATAAATACCTACTGACCCATCTAGTTCTCCCCCTAACAAAAGCTCACATTGTGTGTGTCTGTTCGGCATGCTTCCAGCTAATCTTTCCAACACAACTAATAATGCCTATTCTGTGCAGTCCACTTGTCAGTTCATTTTTATTGAATGCCAATCCTATTTGGTGAACGTTAAATAAACGTCTGCTTAGGCATTCTTATATTATTCCTTTTCATTGTTATAGATTATAATATCTCCACTGGAAGGTTATTCTAGGTATCAACTACTTGTTTTGTAAAAAAAAAAATAGTAGTGGAACAAAGCCCAAAGCAAAACACTTAAGACAGCCCGACAGTAACAGTTACCCGACAACAGTCTGAGGTTGTAGAGTGTATTTGATGTGACATTCAGACCTGCCATCGAAATTGTCTCCCAATTGGCCAAGCTCCAACTCTGGATTTGGGAGTGTAATCCTGAAATAACTGGGGTGCCAAATTTGACTCCAAAGTTGAATTTTATTGAATAGACCCTTATGTGTGTTCTAGTTGGTTGAGTTGTAAGCTTTCTATTCCTGGGTGGGTTTGAGGACAGTGAGAGGTGGGTGGGAGGTTACAAGTTAATTAAAAGGTTTTCTAGCAGGATGAGCAGTTTTCTTAAAAGGACCGTATCACCCAAACACTGTTTTTACAGAGCGTGTAGAGAATAAAAAAGAATTGAAAATGATCTATACATTGTGTTATGACATCACCTGTGGCCGGATATGGAAAGTACACATTTCCCATTAGGAACCAGTTCATTTGCAAGTCAAGCCACAGGTGATTTCATAAACACTAGACTCCACAGCCATATTTAAAACACATTTTCTCCTAGTTTTGATCATTTTCAATCATTGTGTATGCCCCACATTTGCAGTAAAGACAATGTTTAGGTGATACAGTCAATTTAAAGAGTTGAGTTTTTTTGGGTCTTTTTAAAGGTTGAGAATAAGGAAGAGAGCTGAATGCTCTGCGGAAGAAAGATCTAGATAAAAGGGGGCAGCTCGGGAAAAGTATTGCAGGAGATGGGTGGAAAGAGGTGGTGAGGTTGGAGGAGAGTCCAAGTCGTTTTGAGGAGCTCAGAGATTGTGCAGGGTAGTATTGGTTAGTAAGGGAGGCAATGTATGGAGGGGCTGAGGAGTTGAGGACTTTGCAGGTTAATGATAGCATTTTAAAATTTTATCCTAGAGCACACAGGAAGCCAATAGATGGAGTTGAAGAGAGGAGCAGCCGAATCGGAAAGAGGATGAAGAAAGATGAGCATGGCAGCTGTGTTTTGAAAAGATTACATGGGAGAACAGGGAAAACAGTGGGGCGCCAAGGACCAACCCTTGCAGAACACCAGCAAAGATTGGAATGTCGCTCTAGCAAGCGACATGTGAAGGAGCACTCAGATAGATATGACTCATTCCAAGATAATGTCACACCACCTAAGCGAATCAAAGTTAATCTGGTAGTAAAGAGTAGACATGTGCATTCGTTTTCGGACGAATGCATTTTCGGACGAAAATAGCATTTTCGTCCATTCGTCCGAAAAACGAATAACGAAAATTTTAACTAACAAAATCCGAATGAACGAATGGTTAATAAACGAAAATCATTCGTTCATTCGTCCATTCGTCCATTCGTGCTATTGGCATTCTAAACCGAAATAGAGTCGGTTTATACAATACCAATAGCATTGTACTACATTCCATAAACCAACATGAATGACTTTCGGTTTATGGAATGCATGTAATGCTATTGGCTTCCTATAAACCGAAATTGAGTTCCCATTCATACGAATAGGTCAATTGACCTATTCGTATGAATGGGGACTCTTTCGGTTTATAGAAAGCCAATAGCATTGCATGTATTCTATAAGCCGAAAGTCTTTAAAACAAACGACGTTCGGTTTATAGAATACATGTAATGCTATTGCTGTTCTATAAGCCGAAAGACTTTCGGCTTATAGAACAGCAATAGCATTACATGTATTCTATAAACCAAACGTCGTTCGTTTTAAAGACTTTCGGCTTATAGAATACTATTGGCATTCAATAAACCTAACTAGAGTCCCTCCTCATTCATTAGAATTTCTTATGAATGGGGACTCGACTCTAGTTCGGTTTATAGAAAGCCAATAGTATTCTATAAGCCGAAAGTCTTTAAAACGAACGACGTTCGGTTTATAGAATACATGTAATGCTATTGCTATTCTATAAACCAAACGACTTTCGGTTTATAGAATAGCCATAGGATTACATGTATTACATAAGCCGAAAGTCTATAAACCGAAAGTCGTTCGGTTTATAGGCTGTCGGCATTTAACTATACAGAGACAGAGTCTCCATTCATAAAATTATGAATGGAGACTTTGTCTCCGTGTAGTAAAATGCCGAAAGCCTATAAACCGAACGATCGGTTTATAGACTTTCGGCTTATGTAATACATGTAATCCTATGGCTATTCTATAAACCGAAAGTTCGGTTAATAGAATAGCAATAGGAATACATGTATTCCATAAGCCGACAGCCTATAAACCGAACGTTCGGTTTATAGGCTGTGGGAATTTTACTACACGGAGACAAAGTCTCCATTCATAATTTTATGAATGGAGACTCTGTCTCCGTATAGTTAAATGCCGGCTTTTAACTATACGGAGACAAAGTCTCCATTTATAATTTTATGAATGGAGACTCTGTCTCCGTATAGTTAAATGCCCACAGCCTATAAACCGAACGTTCGGTTTATAGGCTGTGGGCATTTAACTATACAGAGACAAAGTCTCCATTCATAATTTTATGAATGGAGACTCTGTGTCCGTATAGTTAAATGCTATTGTATTCTATAAACCGACTCTATTTCGGCTTATAGAATGCAATAGTACTACGAATGGACGAATGAACGAATGATTTTCGTTTATTAACCATTCGTTCATTCGGCTTTCGTTAGCTTAGCATTTTCGTTCTTCGTTTTTAGGGCGAATGGACGAAAATTCTATTTTCGGACGAAAATGCATTCATCCGAAAACGAATGCACATGTCTAGCATATATTCACATGTAAATTGCTTTTTTAATAAAAAATTATGATATCAAAAAAATCTTGTTTTTATTTCCTTTTATGTGACAATGCTGCCTCTCTCTTTCCCTTGCCCCCAGATTTGTC
The DNA here is from genome assembly GCA_036172795.1 of Pelodytes ibericus. NCBI lineage: Eukaryota > Metazoa > Chordata > Amphibia > Anura > Pelodytidae > Pelodytes > Pelodytes ibericus. The sequence goes on along the minus strand of CM069863.1, from coordinate 181,866,461 downwards.
GCTCTCCCCCCCCTTAGTGTTGTCTCTCTCTCACCCTCCCTTTGGCTCCCCCCTCGCTCCCCTTGTGTCTGTCTCTTCCCCCCTTCCCTCCCCTTGTTTCTCTCTGCCCCCCCCCCTTGTTATTCTGTCCCCCCCTCACCTGTTTCTTGCTCCCTGGTGGCTAGTGGGGGCAGCCGGGGGATGTATGCACTATACATAATAGACGGAAGTGTCGGGCAGCATGGAGGTTGTCAGCACGATTCGTGCAGACATCCCCCAGCTGCCCGACTCTCCCTGGAGGCTAGCGAGGCAGCGGAGGATGTCTGCGCGATGAGCGAGACCTCTCCTGCTGCCGGCCCGGCATGACCGCCGGGACTTCTATGATGAAGCTGGGTACTTCCGGCTTCCTCATAAAAGTCCTGGCGGTCGTTCCAGGCGGCAGCAGGGGAGGTCTCGCCCCCACTACCCACCAGGGAGCAAGAAAGAGGTGAGGGGGGGACAGAATAACAAGGGGGGGGGGGCAGAGAGAAACAAGGGGGGGGAAGGGGGGAAGAGACAGAAACAAGGGGAGGGGGGCAGAGAGAAACCGGGGGAGGGAAGGGGGGAAGAGACAGACACAAGGGGAGCGAGGGGGGAGCCAAAGGGAGGGTGAGAGAGAGACAACACTAAGGGGGGGAGAGCGACAAATCTGGGGGCAAGGGAAAGAGAGAGGCAGCATTGTCACATAAAAGGAAATAAAAACAAGATTTTTTTGATATCATAATTTTTTATTAAAAAAGCAATTTACATGTGAATATATACTAGACATGTGCATTCGTTTTCGGACGAATGCATTTTCGTCCGAAAATTGCATTTTCGTCCATTCGCCAGAAAAACGAAGAACGAAAATGCTAAGCTAACTAAAGCCGAATGAACGAATGGTTAATAAACAAAAATCATTCGTTCATTCGTCCATTCGTAGTACTATTGCATTCTATAAGCCGAAATAGAGTCGGTTTATAGAATACAATAGCATTTAACTATACGGAGACAGAGTCTCCATTCATAAAATTATGAATGGAGACAAACGTATAGTTAAAATTATGAATGGAGATTTTGTCTCCGTATAGATAAAAGCCGGCATTTAACTATACGGAGACAGAGTCTCCATTCATAAAATTATGAATGGAGACCTTGTCTCCGTGTAGTAAAATGCCCACAGCCTATAAACCGAACGTTCGGTTTGTAGGCTGTCGGCATTTTACTACACAGAGACAAAGTCTCCATTCATAATTTTATGAATGGAGACTCTGTCTCTTATTAGTTAAATGCCGACAGCCTATAAACCGATCGACTTTCGGTTTATAGACTTTCGGCTTATGTAATACATGTAAACCTATGGCTATTCTATAAACCGAAAGTCGTTCGGTTTATAGAATAGCAATAGGATTACATGTATTCCATAAGCCGAAAGTCTATAAACCGAAAGTCGTTCGGTTTATAGACTTTCGGCTTATAGAATACAAGTAATACTATTGCCTTTCTATGAACCGAACGAGAGCCCCATTCATAAGAATTTCTTATGAATGGGGCTCTCGTTCGGTTTATAGAAAGCCAATAGTATTACATTGTATTCTATAAAACGAACGAATAATACAAAACGAAACGAAAATAATGAACGAATTTCGTCTGAAACGAATGCACTAATGAACGAAATTCGTTTTAGACGAAATAAATAACATTTTCGTCCGAATGGACGAAAACGAAACGAAAATTTTAGTTTTGCACATGTCTAGTAAAGAGGCAGTGGTCAACAGTGTCAAAGGCAGCAACCAGAGCTAAGAGGATCAGTATGGAGAAGTGGCATTTAGATTTTGCAGAGCGTATTTGACACTCTAGTAAGGGCTGTTTCAGTAGAGTGTAAGGAACAAAAGCCAGATTGAAAATTGATGGAGTAGATCATGAGTTGGGTTAGGATTGGGCAGATAAAAGGAGATAGAGAACATACAAGGTGAGATGGAATGGGGTCTAGGTTTCAAGTAGTGGATCTCGAGCAGAAGAGCAGATTGTCTAGGTCTTTCTCAGCTACAGGGGAGTTTATATTCTAAGTGGTATTTCGGGAAAGGAACCAGGCAGGAAGTCGTTGCGGTAACTTGTGGGAGGCAAAGATACACCTGATCTGAGAGTCATCCACATACAGGTGGTATTGGAAGCCAAAAGAGTTGATGAGTGTTCCTAGAGAGGAGATTACAGGGAAAACAGCACAGATCCAAGGACCAACCCTTGAGGAACACCAACAGAGAGCGGACGAGCAACAATCCATCTCCATCAAGTTACTCATGAAGGAGAGCTCAGAAAGATACGACTCGGAAAGATGCGACTAGTTTCAATGATTATGGATTTGATAGGACAGTCCTGTTTTGTAGTATCCTGACCCATCATGTTTTTCCCAGTATGGCTACTTATGTACAGTGTAAAATGGCATTGTGTTTTTCTATAAGACATATGTAGTCTAAATACTCAAGAGGTCAGTCAGGAGCTCCATCTTATGGAGTTATGTATGCAACACACAGTATGACCTCGCTCTTTTTGTATCTGCATCTGCAGCATCCTGGATGTTGGCCAGATTTTCTGGAACAGAATCATTATTTATTTATTTTTTTTTTTTAGTTCTGTCCTGTAAAGTCTGAATCTGCCTCGGAATTAATATCATCTATACACAGGCAGTGTCGCTTTAAAATGATGTATGTCTACAAGACATACACAGACTATGAACAGACTACACAGACTATGAACAACTGAGCTCCAGACACATACTGGTACATATACGGAACTGAAGGGAGAGAAATCTCACGGGGTCACACAATATCACATGACCCCGCCCACTTTAGGCTCCATCCCAAACCACCCCAAAATACCACTAGAAGAAGTTGGCACATATGATGTAGCTATTTTTCAATGATCAGTTTTAATAGTAGTGATCTGCAAACTGTGACATTAGATTCCATTTCTTTTAATACTAACCAACAAAATTATTCTGTTTATTTGTATGACAGCACGAAAGAGCAACAAAATTCCGAAGAAAGATAAAAGAATTAAACGAGACTTGACTCAGCACTACGCAGGCCTGATGGAATAGATGGTCCAGTCTCGTTTTGTTTTTTTGTGGTACCGCAGGTGGGATCTGGTGACCGCTATTTCACATCTTGGTATCGTCAAGAAAGAAGAAACGTTATCCTTGGAAGGGGCTGCTAATTGAATTCACATACATATTAGAGAAGATGTGTGCAATAGCTTGGGGCATTAAAACAAATTAATACAATTTGGGGTCCGTGGAACAACGGGAAACTATTCAAACCAGTTGAGAAACTTTAAACCACAACGGATATTGTGAAACCACTATTAGAATAAATAATTCCCTTGTTTTTGATATAATGTAGGGATATTTTACTGGTATTTATGGACCCAAACCTCCATGCAGTGATGTGTATATGTACACAGCCATCCACTTGGTACCAGTTAGCACAGTTTGGTTAGTTTCTAATTTAACTGGATGGGAGATCATTTAACTGGGTGTATATGTGGGAGAGGGAGAGGATTAACCCCAACACATTGTAACATTTATTGCATAGCACCACTAATGGTGGTTTAATATATAGTAAGTCAGGCATAGATGGTGGTACAGTATAGCTTCCATGTAAATGTAATTCTCCAGTGTGTAAGACACTGTTCATGCACAGTAACACTGACACTTGACCTCTTCACCTCTGCCCCCTCCAGCTTGCCAAAGTTAGAATGAACGGTCTCTGGTCACTAGGGTTCACACCAGGCCAATACTTTATCTGAAGGCTTGAGACTAAAATGGCAATAGCATGGTCGATGACAATCCTACTGCAAGGTGAGTAGCTGGTGAGTCAAAGTGAATGGCATGTGAGTTAAAGTGAGTAGCTGGTGAGTTAAAGTGAGTGGCAGGTGAGTTGAGGTGAATAGCAGGTGAGTTGAGGTGAATAGCAGGTGAGTTAAAGTGAATAGCAGGTGAGTTGAAGTGAATAGCAGGTGAGTTGAGGTGAATAGCAGGTGAGTTGAAGTGAATAGCAGGTGAGTTAAAGTGAATAGCCGGTGAGTTGAGGTGATATGACCATTTTATCTCCCCAATTCAGCTCTACATTGTGCAGGAACAAACCTGGTAGACCTTTTCTGCTAAAAAGAGCCCAGTTGGACTTGGATAATGCATAGTTTCCTCTTTTCATCTTTAAAAATGCTTGCTTATTTTAAACAGTGCATTAAGTATGGCCAGTTGTATTCTTCTAGCAGGGAAAGCAGGGGTTCTTGTGTAGTTAAATTAGTCAACGCAGCTAACCTGCTAGTGAACTGGTGGATGGGATGGTTCATCGGGGCTGCTTCAATGCAGCCGCTTTACTGTGACATTTTGGTCATCGAGTGACAGGTCATCGCAGGAGAAGCCATCGTGGGATTGCATTGAACATTAATATTATTAGTATTAGGGGTTAGGATTAGTATTAGGGGTTTAGGATTGGTATTAGGGGTTACCATTAGGGTTCAGCGTTAGTATTAGAGCTTAGTATTATGGGTTTAGGATTGGTATTAGGGAATTAGCATTAGTATTAGGGGTTAGCGTTAGGGTTCAGGGTTAGTATTAGGAGTTAGTATTGGGGTTCAGTGTTAGTATTAGGGCTTAGTATTAGGAGTTAATATTGTTAGTTAGTATTGGGGTTCAGGGTTAGTATTATGGCTTAGTATTAGGAGTTAATATTGGGGTTCAGGATTAGTATTAGGGCTTAGTATTATTAGTTTGTATTGGGGTTCATGGTTAGTATTAGGGCTTAGTATTGTTAGTTAGTATTGGGGTTAGTATTATGGCTTAGAATTAGGAGTTAGTATTGTTAGTTAGTATTGGGGTTCAGGGTTAGTATTATGGCTTAGTATTATTAGTTAGTATTGGGGTTCAGGGTTAGTATTGGGATTAGTATTAGGAGTTAATATTGGGGTTCAGGATTAGTATTAGGGCTTAGTATTATTAGTTCGTATTGGGGTTCAGGGTTAGTATTGGGATTAGTATTAGGAGTTAATACTGGGGTTCTGGGTTAGTATTAGGGCTTAGTATTATTAGTTAGTATTGGGGTTAGGGTTAGTATTATGGCTCAGTATTATGAGATAGTATTGGGGTTCAGGGTTAGTATTGGGCTTATTATTAGGAGATAGTATTGGGGTTAGGGTTAGTATTATGGCTTAGTATTAGGATATAGTATTGGGGTTCAGGGTTAGTATTGGGCTTAGTATTATTAGTTAGTATTGGGGTTCAGGGTTAGTATTAGAGCTTAGTATTATTAGTATTGAGGTTCAGGGTTAGTATTGGGCTTAGTATTAGGAGTTAGTATTGGGGTTAGGGTTAGTATTATGGCTTAGTATTAGTAGTTAATATTGGGGTTCAGGGTTAGTATTATGGCTTAGTATTATTAGTTCGTATTGGGGTTCAGGGTTAGTATTGGGATTAGTATTAGGAGTTAATACTGGGGTTCTGGGTTAGTATTATGGCTCAGTATTATGAGATAGTATTGGGGTTCAGGGTTAGTATTGGGCTTAGTATTAGGAGATAGTATTGGGGTTAGGGTTAGTATTATGGCTTAGTATTAGGATATCGTATTGGGGTTCAGGGTTAGTATTGGGCTTAGTATTATTAGTTAGTATTGGGGTTCAGGGTTAGTATTAGGGCTTAGTATTATTAGGTAGTATTGGGGTTCAGGGTTAGTATTAGAGCTTAGTATTATTAGTATTGAGGTTCAGGGTTAGTATTGGGCTTAGTATTAGGAGTTAGTATTGGGGTTAGGGTTAGTATTATGGCTTAGTATTAGTAGTTAATATTGGGGTTAGGGTTAGTATTATGGCTTAGTATTAGTAGTTAATATTGGGGTTCATGCTTAGTATTAGGGCTTAGTATTAGTAGTTAATATTGGGGTTCATGCTTAGTATTAGGGCTTATTATCGTTAGTTAGTATTGGGGTTCAGGGTTAGTATTATGGCTTAGTATTAGGAGTTAGTATTGGGGATTCGGGTTAGTATTATGGCTTAGTATTAGTAGTTAATATTGGGGTTAGGGTTAGTATTAGGGCTTAGTATTAGGAGTTAATATTGGGGTTCATGGTTAGTATTAGGGCTTAGTATTGTTAGTTAGTATTGGGGTTCAGGGTTAGTATTATGGCTTAGTATTAGGAGTTAGTATTGTTAGTATTGGGGTTCAGGGTTAGTATTATGGCTTAGTATTATTAGTTAGTATTGGGGTTCAGGGTTAGTATTGGGATTAGTATTAGGAGTTAATATTGGGGTTAGGGTTAGTATTAGGGCTTAGTATTATGAGTTAGTATTGGGGTTCAGGGTTAGTATTATGGCTTAGTATTAAGAGTTAGTATTGTTAGTATTGGGGTTCAGGGTTAGTATTATGGCTTAGTATTATTAGTTAGTATTGGGGTTCAGGGTTAGTATTGGGATTAGTATTAGGAGTTAATATTGGGGTTCAGAGTTAGTATTAGGGCTTAGTATTATTAGTTAGTATTGGGGTTCATGTTTAGTATTAGGGCTTAGTATTAGGAGTTAGTATTGGGGTTCAGGGTTAGTATTAGGGCTTAGTATTATTAGTTAGTATTGGGGTTCAGGGTTAGTATTGGAATTAGTATTAGGAGTTAATATTGGGGTTCAGGGTTAGTATTAGGGCTTAGTATTATTAGTTAGTATTGGGGTTCATGGTTAGTATTAGGGCTTAGTATTGTTAGTCAGTATTAGGGTTCAGTGTTAGTATTGGGATTAGTATTATTAGTATTGAGGTTCAGGGTTAGTGTTGGGCTTAGTATTAGGAGTTAGTATTGGGGTTCAGGGTTAGTATTAGGAGTTAGTACTGGGTTAGGGGGTTAGTATTATGTTTTGGGGTACATTTTCTTAGGTTACTTTATTAGAGGGGTTTGTTGCTGTGTTTGTCTGACTGTTTAGCGCTGAACACGGCGTTGCCTTTCACCTCCGACGGTAAGCCCTTACAATGCTGCACTGTCTACGGTGAAACGGTCGTGATGAGCTGTACAAAATGTGTGAACTGGCCTCATTGTGTATAGAAAAGGCACCTCAAAAGTTACCCAAAAAAAGTACCAAATTTACAGACATAAAAGTAATAGAAAGTACGGTCTGTTATATTTTTTGTATAAAAACTTTATACACTAAGAGGGGCGTGTACTCAATCAAATATATTTCATGTGCAAAACAATTTTTTCACTTTGCTCCTATTGCAATGTACTAAACATTTAACACTCACATAGTACATACGAGCAAATTCATAAATGCGAATAAAAACAGGCAATTTTGCAAATAGTTTTTCTACCCCTTTTGATAGCACTCGCTAAAAGATGGTGTAATTTTCACACACAAATAAGAATTATTTTTCACAAAAGATTCGCAAAACTGTTTAGCGTGCGCAAATCTAATCTTTACTAGCACAACCGGAAAAATGCGCGCTAAATAAAAATAAACGGAAGATGAGAAAATCAGGGGGAAAAGTCTGTCTGCCTGTGTTGTACTGGATGTAGAAGCACGCTATTACATAACCTTTTCTGATCATACGTATAATTAAGTGTTGTCTTCTTTTGCAGTGAGATCTGCACTATTATTCCACACTTTTCAGTCCGCTCTTGATTTAATAAAGACAAACATTGTGCACCGCCGGTTACATTACAATGTGTGAATAACGTATGAAGGAGAGACAATAAGAACATTTCACCTAAACAAATGCAGGATTTGTCCCTTTCCTGCTTGAAACACGTTCAAACAATTTTCTCTGATTGCAAACGCAGACGCCCACATACAGACAGTAATGTAGAACATACACAACACAAACACTATGTTATAAAAGTTACTCAACCTGTCAGAAAACAAGAATTGACTGAAAAATCTAAATCAGACAGGTAAGCTAAAAAAAGCTCTGGCAATACAGTGGGATCTATCAAAAAAATAAAAAAAAAGTAAACTGTGGGAAATTAATAAGTGAAAGGCAAATATTAGGCATCAATAGCTGAGTTGGAAAGACAGGCAAGTTTGAGAAATAAACCCCCTGTACTATTAATGAAAGGGGGCATGCATTCTCCTTCTCTGCCCTCCCCCCTTTAGTAATCATGGGGACCAGTGTGGAAAGATCCCCTCAATAAATCAGCATGGGGTCGGGGCAGCTCTAATGCCCCTGTCCTTCCCTAACAATGACGGGACTGCCAAAAAGGCATATTAATAACTGTGGATTTCTGTGGATACTGGAAAAACAGACAAAATAGGTATTTGAAACCATTGTTAAATTAGCAAAGGAACAACAATAAGAAGATTTTTTCCAGGCACGTGTGTTTTAATTGTTATTGAATAAAAGGGAAAAATCCAATAGACATAGCGAACAGAAAAGAAAACAAGCTCATTAGTATTGATTCTGGAGACCTTTTGGGGAATTATTATATTGCTTTACATGTGTTATTGGCTCTGTTAATGAAATTAGCTCATTTAAGAGTTTACATGTTTATTTGGGGTATTGACAAAGGGGAAAACAAAGATAATCTACTAAACCTCTGATTTCAATAAAGCCTCAGTCGTGTTGTAAGGGCTTAAAAACTTCAAAGTGTTTATTCATCTCTAATTAATTTCTAAAGGCTCATCTGGAAGGATTTATACTCAATCATTTTCCACTTAGTTTAATGTGCTTTAAAGTCAGACAAAAAAAAAAAATACAAAACATATCACTATCAAACACGTCTGCAAAATGCATCCTTGAATGTACTAAGTCTAAAGGGAATGTATTTCTTCCCCCACAGGTAATGGTACCCTTTTATTTCCACAGTGTGATATGTTGCATCTTTGTTACACTTTGGAAGTGCAAATGGTTCATCACTACACATTACTTGGGGGTCACTGAAGATGATCATCCAGTGATGTGATGCCAACATAGAGCTGACATGATATGACTTGTATTGTTATTCAGCTGTTATGCAATTGCTTTTTATTTTTTTTATTTTATAAATATACATATATATATATAAAGGGACATTTTATAATTTTCTAATGTGCCTTTAAAGACTTTTGGGGTCCGGTCACTGAAGTCCGAGTTGGGAGTTCGAGATGAGAGCTTATCTCAGACTCCAAACTCAGACAAATTGGGCTTCCCTTCAACACCCCCATCATCACCTCGTAAAATGCTATGCACTAAGCATGTTTGTGAGTTTGAGAAGTGGTGAAGCCAAGCAAGATGGACTGGAACAAGGTTAAACTAGCCTCCCATTTATTTCATTGGGGGGGGGGGGGGGGGGGATTTACACTGGTTTTCTGTTTGGAGGTAAGGGGGTGGAAAGGAAATTATTTTAATATTTATTTATTTATTTTAGGGTGGCCAGGGGCCTTAGGGGTAACCCCAACCCCATGGCTTATAGGGGGGCCTGTCAGCAGTTGGGCAGCCCTTAGCCCCATTTATTTATTGTGGACTGGAGTGATTAGCTCTAGGTGGTCACGCTGGGAATTTACCCTCTCACCTTGAGACTAATTTCAATTCTAATGAATAGACTCGAATAAACTTGTTTGTTTATAATTATTTGTAGTATTGCCAACTGGTTGGTTGGAACTCTGGTCCATATGTGTGTAATCAGGTGTACCTAAGATCTGACCCTTCTATTTATCTACTGGAAGGAACATCAAATGGGTGGAGCCTGAGAAAAGTGGGTGTTCTCAGCCATCAAAGTGGGCAAGTCTACTAGAATAGGTGGAGCTTATCAGTTAGTGGGAGGAGGCAGTGGCATGTCTGATTTGTCAGGCACCTGAGACATCACTTTGTTGCCCCTAAATATGGTCACACACCTCCAGTCGACAATTTAACAGAACCCTTTAGGGGGGAATCTGGTAAGCACCAAGATATGTAGATTACCCCTGGGTAGTGTTGAGCGAACCCGAAACGCACTGTTCGGGTTCGTACCGAACATTACGATGTCCGTGCAACGAACCCGAACCCAAACATTTCACTGTATATTCGGGTTGGAGTTCGAGGTTCGGCTATAAACCGAAAGTCTATAAACCGAAAGTAATTCGGTTTATAGACTTTCGGTTTATAGAATAGCAATAGCATTACATGTATTCCATAAACCGAAAGTCTATAAACCGAAAGACATTCGGTTTATAGACTTTCGGTTTATAGAATACAATGTAATGCTATTGCTATTTTATAAACCGAAATAGAGTCCCCATTCATACGAATAGGTCAACGACCTTCGGTTTATAGACTTTCGGCTTATAGAATACATGTAATTCTATGCTATTCTATAAGCCGAAAGTCTATAAACCGAAGGTCGTTTGGTTTTTAGACTTTCGGTTTATAGAAAGCCAATAGTATTACATGCATTCTATAAACCGAAATTCTATAAACCGAACGACCTTCGGTTTATAGACTTTCGGCTTATAGAATACGTGCAATATAATTGGCTTTCTATAAACCGAACGAGAGCCCCATTCATAAGAATTTCTTATGAGGGGACTCTAGTTCGGTTTATAGAAAGCCAATAGTATTACATGTATTCTATAAACCGAAAGTCTATAAACCGAATGTCTATTTCGGTTTATAGAAAGCCAATAGTACATGTATTCCATAAGCCGAACTTCGGGTCCCCATTGACTTCAATGGGGTTCGGGGTCAAGTTCGGGGTCAAGTTCGACCCCAAACCCGGACTTTTTTCAGAAGTTCGGTCGAACCTCTCTAACACGAACATCCAGGTGTCCGCTCAACTCTACCCCTGGGTTGTTTTAATTTGAAACATTAGGGTTTGTTAAAAAAAAAAAAAGAGAAAAACTGCAAAAAAAACTGCAGTACCACAATTGCCATACTGTCCTTTCAAATGTTGTGATTAGATACTTATTAAAGGGACAGTATCACCTAAACATTGTTTACTGTGCATTTAGAGCATAAACAATGACTGAAAATTATCTATACATTGTTTTTAGCAAAATTGCAAGCAAATGCCTAAATTAGGAGAAAAATGTGTTTTAAATGTGTCTGAGGAGTCTCCTACTTATGACATCACCTGTGGCATGGTATGCAAATTACACATTTCCCATTGAAAAGTAGCCCATTTGTATATCGTGCCCCAGGTGATGTGATAAGCAGGAGGCTCCACAGACACATTTAACACACATATTTTTCCTAATTTAGGCATTTGCTTGCAGTTTTGCTAACACAATGTATAGATCATTTTCCATATTTTTTTGCGCTCTTCATGCACAGTAAAACAATGTTTAGGTGATACTGTCCCTTTAAGTTACTAGGTAAACAAGGAGGGACCTCAAAACAGATGCAAGTATAACCAGTCCGGCAGTATAGCAGAAGTCTGGAAACAAAACCTGTTAAATATATATATTGGCAATCTGAAGCTATACTACTGTACGAATCATATCTTAAATGCTATAATTGATGTGATGTGCTCATTAAGGAAGTAATGAGATTAATAATATTAAATTGAATGGTACAGATGTTCCCTGTAGCCACAGGTGATAACAAATTGATTTATTAACCTCTAGAATGCAAAACGCATTATTTTAAGCTACAACCTACAGATAAATTATTGGCAAATGTCCGCAAAATATATTTCAAGTTAGTATTTTAAATTTGAAGCTGCATAACACATCAAACAAGAATCCGGGTATGTAAACATCTTATTGGAGTGTGTAGTAAGAGTGTGTACCTTTAAGAAGCTGTAGTATGTGTCATTTACTTGCTAATATTGATATTATTTGGTATAATCAAAATATTTTTGTGTCAATACCAAGAACAGTGATCATGTAATGCCATTACTCATTTCTTTCAACTGATTATATTTTTTTACAGAATTTAATTTTGAAGATTTAAGGGGTTTACATGTGAGAACACTATATGGAACATACATGTCACCTTACGTTTGTTTATTGATCAAAGTAAAAGAGGAAACTGAGAAGAGAATTGAAACCTTAAGTCCAAAGTAGCCAAGTTGTGAAAATTCTCCAATTGAGCTATATTTCAGACTCTGCAATTTTGGCCTGCATCATGCAATTCACTTCTCAATTAGCTGTAATTCCCTTTTCCCCAATAAAGCCCTAAGCATACACAATATAAGCTTATTTGAGGCATCATTCATGCAAGAGGGAATTGCATGGAATTGACAAGTGAATTCCAAAGTTAAGGCCAAAGTGGCCGAGTTGGAAAAAATCTACAATTGGGCTTGATTGTCAATTTTTTCCAACTTGGCTACATTGGCTTTAACTTAGAAATGTCCTTGTCAATTCCCTGGAATACCCTCTTTCATAAATAAAGCCCTCAGAAGCTGGTATCTGCATCCCTGTTTTATTTAACAGCAGTGTCAGGGTTTCTCTGCTGTTTTAAACAGAAACCCTTACTTCAGTGAGTTTATCAGCTGTTATTAATAACCAGTTCCTTTTAGCAACTACTACCATGGTTACTCACCTGGTTGCTATTAGCAGCCCCTTTGCTACTTGGTGCAGAGTATTTAAGCAGCTAGTCTCAGTGGCTCCTTTGCCCTTGCTTCCAAGTACATTTCCTGAGTTTAACCTGTCTCGGCTAACTTCCCTTCTGGTTCCTGACTTGTGGTCTTGTTCCTGATTCCACTAATCTCCGTTCTCCTGAATCTGGCTCATCTGACTACCAGCTTTGGTTCCTGATCCCGACTTCGTTCCTGGATTTTGCTTATGGACTATTTTTTACCATTTGTCTATTAATTATAAATAATGGAGATTTGCATCTTACTTTCTGCTGTTTCCTGGTCCCTAACAATCAGTGCTTGAGTGGGAGATGACGCAATGGGAAGGTTCAATCGCCAGGAGAAATGTCAAACAACCAGGTTATTCTTCCAGACAGGGCTGAGCAGAATGAAAGAAGGAATTGGGATTCAAATTTTAGAATTTGAATCTGATTCTGAATTTTAGAATTTTTTTTTTTTTTATCAACTCTACTCTGTAAGGCTACTTTGGCCTTACATTTGAAAATTCCCTTAACAATTCACTGCAATTCCCTCTTACATAAATAAAGCCCTTAGTGTGCAATCCCAGAATTCATGGTGCACTGCTGCAGACAATGCATTAAGGTATTGCCATAGTAAAACTATGTATGCACATGTACAACACAATTCGCAGTATTCAAGCAGCATAGCCATGCTACATCTCTCTGTGCCAAGGGCAGTCCTCTATGAATAATACAGTTATAGATATACATTTTCTAGAAATTCCGTTACATACAAGGTGCATCCATGTAATTGTTGCACGGGAAACTGCTGATTTATACCCTGTATCTTCTGTACTTTTAATTCATTTAGTGGATTTACGTATCCACAGACTGTAGTCAGATACCTTAGTCTTCATAGCTGGAAATGACTAGCGGTGACGGTAAAGAGGGATAGGCAGGATACAATCTCTTTAAAATGTGATTGATGAGAGCTATAAAGATACAATTAACTGCACGTGTGGTCTGCTATGATCCTCTGCTCTGATGGATACTGGTCATTGAACGCATTGGATAGTAGCCACAGGAATACATATGACTATAATTGCCAAACATGCCAGAACACATGGGGGTAGTCATCCGAGAAGCGAATCAAGCATCTTTTTGATCTGACAATTGCCAATTCAAGAGAATGTTTGATTTTGGAGATAAAAGAACAGATCAATTAGTCTACAATAATGGAATAAGGTTAGATCATAGGGCCAGGCTACTTCAATTTAACAGCTGCGGTTTTAATTCTGTCTGTTTGAATAAATGAGGAAAAAGTAGCGCTATATAACCTGCTTCATGCAGCTGGATACATTGTAGCTTTGAATCAATAAAAGGAGGTTATTTGTAGCTGAAGGTTCTATGTACCAATATGGCATGACAATTTGCAAGAATTAAAATTCCAATGGAATTTCAATAGGGCGGTGGTCCCATTTAAAAAAAGACTGTGGCCCCATCCTTGTAGAAAGCATCAGTTGTTTTTCATCCCTGAATTATTGGTGGAGAAGGTTTAGCCAAAGGGTCAGGACACATGACCCAGTTTGCTCCTTTTTTTCCCTACTTTCCGAAGCGATAGTGTGCAGGGGGGAGATTTCTACATAACCCCCAATGTATTCAATGACTCGGTTCTTGGAATATCAGTGTAAAGATCTATGCAGCAGCATTATATGTCTTTACCACCAACAAGCCTGGCAGCCAAGGTTAATCATTTATTTGCATGGTATGGCTAACTTCACTTCTCATTCACTAGTGGCTACGTTGATCAAATAGGTTGCCCTCCTAAGCTTTATAGTAAAAAGGGGGCCATGCAACAGTGATGATGTTCTCTAGTACAGGGCTTGATAAATCCATGGTTCGTAAAATCACTACAGCTGGCTCCTAACTTTTTTGATTGCTTTCCAGTGAGTTCTATGAAAGTACCATTTCCCTGGCTCCTAAATGGAACCAGTCTGGCTCTTGAATTGGTCTGCCCAGCTCCTAAAGTCTACAGAAATGTGTCAAGCACTGCAAGTACTATAAAATGCCTTGGAAAAAGGGATGGTCTGCTATCTCCCATTCTGGCTGTCAATTTGTCAAGGCCCCTTTCACCTCTTGTTACAAGTGTAGAAGGTTGTTTGACTCTTTGGGAGTTAGTTACTTTATGTTGAAAAAACCTGTGCCCATCAAGTTCAGCCCTTTTCCTATCCCTTGTTTACAGCTTTTGATCCAAAAGAAGGAAATTAAAAAACCCCTTCAGCAATTTCAAATTCCTTCTTGACTCTAAATGTCTCCTTGGATCAACAAGCACTAAATACATTTTAATGCCTATACTAACATGCATAGCCCTCTATGCTCTGGCTCAATAAAAAAGTATCCAGGCCTCTCTTAAAGGCATCTAAGGTATTTGCTAGAACCACGTCTTCAGGCAGTGAATTCCATATCTTAATTGTCCCTACTGTAAAAAAAATCCCTTCCTCTGTCTTGTACTAAATCTCCTTTCTTCAAGTCTTAGTGGGTGACTCTCCTGGGTCTGTACAGCTACTCAGGATGCAGGGTGGTAGACCCACTAGATCACAAGATCTTGAATGACTGAGGTTTGGAGTGCCTATACCTCCACCCCCCCGGGGAATGGTTCTGGGAGCAGCCAAGCTGCCGAACTCTATCTTTTATTATCTTGCAGGCCTTAGACTTAATCTTCCTAAGAGGAACAAACTCAAAAGCCTGCTACATCATTACTATACTGTACAAACACACTCCCATCCCCATATATACTCTAGGGCTCTGAGCAATGATAAAATAAGCATCAGGAATGTAAGTGTTAATTCTCTCCTGTCTCCTGAGATGGCCCCTCTGCAGTACATTTTGTGGTGGAAGCAGCCCCCCTCTCTCCTATGTAAACATGCTAGATACCAAGTGGCTAGCTCAGGAGTCAGGGCTGGGGGGGCCCACACATATGCCCCCCAGACTTGGCAATTCTGAATGCAAGACTTGCCAATTTTGCCCGCTAGACTTACCATTCTGCCCCCCACACCTGCCAACTCTTCCCCTCAGACTTGCCAATTCTTCTCCCCAGACTTACCAAATTTCTCCAAAAGTTGCCAATTATACCAACCAGACTTCCCATTTTTGCTCCCCCAGACATGCCAATTCTGTCCCCCAAAATTACTACCACTTTGCCCCCCAGACTTACCAGTTTTGCTCCCCCAGACTTGCAAATTGTGAGAATCCTACTCAAATGTTTCTTGACAAAGCAGTTTTGATGCATAGCACGGACATTAGTAAACACAAATCTACACACATAAGACAAAAGACTTGCTTTCCCCACGGACATTTCACATTCACAGGGCTTTCTGATAATAAAGTAAGAATAATCTTATTTTGGCTCTATATCCTCTTCATACACAGACTCATTGAAGCACACTGTCCAAGACAGCCTCTAAACACATCTCAGGAAAGAGTTACAGGACCTGATAAAGTATAAACAAACCTTATATTACTTAACCGCCCCCATAATCCTGCACTAAGATCATTTCTATAGAACAATCTGCTGAAAAAAAAAGATGAAATCTTTGCCCCATTGTATTACCTTTTATACATATTTTTATTGTAGTAATAACATAATGGGCTGGAGGTAGAATAGAGTGTCAGCATGTGGGTTATTATTCTTCCACATTATTGACTGCCATATTCTGTCCCTAGAATATAAATGTATTGAGACATATCCATGGGGTCATTTTACTAAAAATCCCTATTGGCACTGCTCCTTAATCCTGCCATTCTACTAAAATACATTATCTACAGGTGAGTGCCTTTACAGGCATAACACATGTGATTTATGTATTACTATAGCTTAGAAAAATATCAGTAGATTATTATTATTATTATTATGTTTTTATTATTAATAAAATATTATACATTCAAAACATATAAATCTAAAACTTGTATATTTTAAACAGATGTATAACGATCACACATTTTTCATAATATTATGTGATTTTTTTTTTGGTACCAATAGGTTTGTCATACAAACAAATATTTGTGTCAAGCTTTTCTACCTAGAAGTTACTTCAGTATAGCACTAAAGCAAGACATCAGATATTTCTTACAGAAAAAGATTTCTGAGCTTCTATCTCCCTTTCACTCTCCTACCCTCCCAAAGTCATTTTATCCAGGTCTTTGTATATCATGCCAATAAGGTGTAAATGCACCCCAGGACTTGCCCCATCACCCACATTGCACATCCTGAACTTACCCCTGCCCCCTCATCCACATTTCACAGCCAGGACTTACCCCTGCCCCTCACCCACATTGCACACTCAGGACTTACCCTTACCACCCCAGGACATGCCTCCTCACCTACAGTGCACATCCAGTAATCATTCATTCCCCCTCACCCACACTGCACATCCAGGAATTACTTCAAACTGCTTGTCACATACAGATTTGCCCCCACACAACTTACTTGTGTCAAATGTGTACTCTAACAGGTTGCTAGGGCCATATTTGTCCCCAAGCAGCTTGTCAGGGCCATCTTTGTCCCCAAGCAGCTTGCCAATTTACAGTTTAACCACCCTATCAGTAAAGAAACCCTTGTAGTGTTTGAAATGATAGCTCCTTTTCTCCAATCTTAAATGAAGCCCATGTGTTGTCTGTAAAGATCGATTTATTAAGAGATCCCCAGAAAGATCTTAGAATGGCTGTAAAGGATTTAATGTCTATAGGTTGGATTGTACCTGTTAACAAAACAGAGAAGACATTCGATATTCTTTTTTAAATAGTCACGGCAATCGGCTCTGCCAAACGTTTCCTAGTAAATAATCCAATATATTTTAATTGTGTTTAAAAAAATTCTGTTTTTTTTTTTTTTTAGAAAAAAAAATATTATTGTGTTTGGTTTTTCCAATAAAAATGTGTATAAAAACCTGCCACAGACCGACAGTGATTTAACATAATCCATTTTACTCCACTGTGGAACTCTTCAGTAAAACAGTCAATCAAATGACTTGATTTATGTGCTGGTCTCACGTGCAGCAACGTCATTCAGGAATGTTTCCTAAATCTTTTTTTTTCCCTAAAAAGGAGTTTTTTTTCCCCCCAGTTGATGTTATGCAATGGGAAAGCAACCAAAACAGACAACAGAATGATATTTTCTACTGACGTGAATAGCACTCTCTTGGTTTAGAATAATTTAGAGTTACTGCAACATGGTGACAAGGCTTGGCATCTTTGCCACTCACTATGTGATGGGATCTCTCTGTCATTATGTATATTTACTAATCAGGCTCTGAATGTGTGTGCATTTCATATTCCTGTCTGCCTAACTGAATATTGTAGCACCCTTTAACCAGGGCTGGCATTACCTGTAGGCAAGGTAGGGTGGAGGCATACAGGGGGCGCTCTCTCACAGTGGCCTCTGCAGTTTGAAGTTACTGTGGGAGGAGAGGCGCCGCTCCCGCTGCACAGAAAAGTCATGTAGCTCACCCTATATAATAAAGGAAAATGTCTGGAGGTCTTGATAACTTTGACAGCGCCATGCCAGCGCCAACGCACAGGGGGTGGGTCATTAGTAGGATGTGTGCACATGACTCTGTCCCCGTGAGTTTTTGAATGGAGTCATGTGAGTAGTGTCTATCTCTCACTCACCTTGCTTCCTCCCCTCCACATCCCGCTCCGGAACTGCTGCCGCAACATCCGGCAGCAGCAGGCAAAATTCTTAAAGCGGCGGCGGCCGTCGAACCTCTTAAAGTGGCCCACCGTACTTTAAGCAAATTTGCCTTCTCCCCTAGTTGTTTCAGTAATCAACCTTCTTAAAGTGGAGGCGGCCGCCGATTCCCTTTAACTGGCCAAGGCAGCCCCGGGGCAGGCGGCCCACCAGGATTTTTCCAGGTATCCCGGTGGGCCAGTCTGGCCTTGGGGGTATGTAATGTGGGTGATGGTGGCATGAAATGGGGGTGATGGGGCATTTAGTGTGAATGCACTGTGGGTGATGGGGGCATGCATTGGGGTGATTGGGCATTAAATGTGGGTGCAACATGGGTAATGGGGCATGTAATGGGGTGATGGGACATGTCGTGGGTGTGCAACGTGGGTGGGGGGGGGTGCCCGAATTTTGTCTGCCAAGATACACCACTGCCTAGACAGACAGCAGCCATACCACACCGCGAGGCCAATAAAGGCCAAAACGGAGAGGTTTCCTCTGTAATGGTGCAAGCAACCACAACATGGCGATGAGCCTACCGAATAGAGAAACATTTACAGACCCTGTGGAACTCTTATGGAAAATCTCTATGTCAGACGACGTCATAAGTGATACCATGGGGGGAGTTCCCAAACACAGAAGTGTAAATAAAACACCTCACTGAGTACTCAGTGCCTGTATATCACAATCAGGGGGCGGACATCTTGGGTCAGATCTTCCTTCATCTGACCCAACATTCTGAATAAAATGTCTGCCCCCTGACAGAGCGCTCAATAAGGTACTTTATTTGCATTCTTCCATTAAAGCATTTCTATGTAACGTACCTACCGTTGATGCAATTTTTCAGAAAAACATAATATTTATATTACAATATTTAGTGATCAATTCCCTGAAAGCTCGAAGTTGGCAAACACTGGGGAGAATCAGTAGAAGCTGCAAACCTTAGTGAATGAATTTAAAATGTTTAAAATAGAGTTATGCAAATTTGAATACATATATATATTTTTTTATAAATACTGAACTTTAAGATACATGAACAAAAAAGGACTTCAATTTGGAGATGTATTATTAGTATGTCTTGACCATCAATGCTTTCAGATTGTGAGCCTGCAAGCAGGGGTCAACCAGCCCTATATATATGACTTTTTCTGTCTGCCGAATTGCGTCTGTAACTTTCATTTCTGCGTAAAAACACATGTGAGTTGTTGGCGCTCTTTAAATAAACTTTGGCGTAAACTTGTTTGGCCTGACTTGTGTACTAATTTATTTAGTAAGCTTCTATAGACATACAACTAAGAGTAATAGCCGACAGATGGTAACTATTTTCAGGCTGCAATAAATGATTTATTGACACATTTTTTCTCAATATACCCATCTTGGATGTGGCCCATTGTGTCCCATTCATCACACTTCATGTTCATTAGTAACTATGGCGGTCACGTACTAAACAAATGCGTTGGAAAAAAGTAGGTAAAACATTAGTAAGGAGTAATTTGCGACTATTTGTAACATTTTCCTTCTTTTTTTTTTTTTCATGATTCGCGCCTCTTCCATTTATTTTCAATTAGCGTTCATTTTTCCAGCTTCGCTAATAAACTGTGATTATATTTGCGCACGCTAAAGAGCTTTGCGAATATTTTGTGAAAAATAATTCTTATTTGCGTGTGAAAATGACACCAGCTTTTAGCGAGCGCTATAAAAAGAGGTAGAAAAAATATTCGCAAAATTGCCTGTTTTTATTCACAATTTGCGCATATATACTATGTAAGTGTTATATGTTTAGTACATTGCAATAGGAGCAAAGCGCAAAAATAGTTTTGCACTTAAAAGGTATTTGTGTTTTTTTAGTACATGCCCCCTCTATAAACATATTGCCTCATCTTCCATCCATGGGTTATTAGTATATTTTGTGAACCAATCTACAAACTTAACACGTTCCCACATGTGACAATCTTTATCCTGTTAACATACCAATGACGTGCAAGATGTGATACTGTCCTTTGATGTCCGTATGGGGTTGAAGGCTTAAAATGTGTTAAAGAAAAGTATTTGCTATAAAACTGTCTGTGCTATGCTGCAAAGAAACAGAAAATGATGCTGTGAATTTAAATACCGATGTGGCACCTGAGTTTGGTACCTGGCCACGTTAAGATCCCACTATTCTGGCCATTTGTTAAAAGAAACAACAGCATTGTAAACCTAGCATGTGATAAATTGAGGATCAACTCAATAAATA
The DNA here is from genome assembly GCA_036172795.1 of Pelodytes ibericus. Lineage (NCBI taxonomy): Eukaryota > Metazoa > Chordata > Amphibia > Anura > Pelodytidae > Pelodytes > Pelodytes ibericus. The sequence goes on along the minus strand of CM069863.1, from coordinate 181,846,043 downwards.
GAGAATGGCAGGACATTGAGACAGGGATTTTACACGTAAGACCAAAGTAGCAGAGTTGGAAACATTCAGTTGCTTTGGAGAATGTTTCTAATTTAACTACATTGATCTAATGTCAGTTGTCTCCGAGGCCTTATATTTTCCAGAAACTGACAAAGGCTGAAATGATAGCATGGTTCCTCTTACTCTAGTACCCACAGACGGCTGAACTCTCCATTTGATCGTTTAATCAAGCCGAAGCCAACTTCTGTGTGCTTAAAAAGGATTCTGAATAAGGCTTCTGTGGAGCACTGTTTGGAAGTGATTCATGTTTAACTTGGAAGCCAAACACCGGTCCCAGGCTGCCATATTGCGAGGATTGTTCCCTGCGACTTACCAGCAAACGATTGGTGTGCGGTGTCTGTGATACGGAACACTCTCCCAACGGGGGAGAAGATAATCATCTCCTGCCTACTGATTGGTTGTATTTGGTGTGATTCAATGACAGAGAGTGACGGTCATCGGACCATCTCTGGAGACAAGGAGTTCAGCTTTGTAAAATGGTAGACGCCAAGTGTTTGTGCAAAGACTGGGCCAGAATATGTTTTTAATGGTCCATATTTAGTGCACCTTTCAAATTACACTTAATGAAGCAAAAGTGAACTCACTGAATCTGAGTTGCCTGTAACTATTCACTTGGGAGGGGACAAAAAACAGCATATTTAGCTTTAATAACTGCAAAGAACAATTCGAATGTAAAAAAAAAAAACTTTTAATTTTTCTGATTTCTTCCATGTATATTGTGGTCTTTAACAAGATATAAAATATAAGTTTGTGTACTTTAACAGACCTTTATTAACATAAAAAGTAACATACAATAACCAGTGACAGCTCAACCAAGCAACATATCTGCCAAGTGTCCATGTATCAGAGGGACACTCTCTATTACTGACCCAAATCACTCTGTCACTCTTTCCTGTTGTGTTTTTTTTATTCTATATGTATGAGTGGATCACAGAGTTCCAGAGCAATACATCTAACAATAAATATGTTACAACAACAGTAAATGTGTTTTGTGTATTATATTTTATAGGTAAAATTCACTTAATGACATAAATAGATTTCTTTTAAAGCCCCACCCCTACCCAAATATTCAGTCACTCCCACAAAAAACAATATTGTCCCTCTTTACCTATGTGAAAGATTGGGACCAATGGGCCAGCATTACCCAGACACAGACTGACCCATCCAAGGGAGACTGACTAAATGTTTTGTTTTAAGTATAATATAGAATGGCTTGTGAGGTCACTGAACTTGTAACATCATTAAAGGGACAGTCTAGTCCCCAAACACACTTTAAATATGAAGATCACTGCTTGCATAATGAACAGGCTTTTTCCAGTGTGATATGAATTTTTGACTCAAGCCCTCCCCAGTAAATACTCTGAATGTTTACTGCAGGTGCAGCAGCATATGGACACTGAGCATTTAAAGTTTTTTTCATATCGTCACTTCCTGTGCTCCTTGAGTTGAAGTGTGTGGACTGACCTTGCGCTTGTACACTGTAGGATCTCTTAACTATGCAACCCATTGTCTGATGACATATACAGATGCAGGATATTCTATTAATTTGAATGAATTAATTACCATTGGTTCCTACAGCAAAAAAAAAGAAGGAAATTACTTTTACTCAGCTAGTGTGGTTAGTCCTGGTTTCTTGCAAGATGCTGTAATACACAATTTGAGTACTGTAATCTGTAAGTATTTTATATTTTAAGCAATGCAAAATTAAAACATGCATTTTAAAGTACTTTGATATGCATTTTAAGGGCAGTCCCTTTGAAGGGACATTACACTTACATAAGATGTAACTAGATAACCTGGTCATTTAAAACAAACACATATATAAATCATATGCCATTGTTTTTATATGATTGAATTAATTGCATATAAAGGAAAAATAAAAATTAGGTGTTTATCTCCTGACTCTATTTGGAGAATATTTCCCATGATGCAACATCGTCCAAAAACTTCCAGCCAGTCTCACTTTACAACTGTGGCCAAAGATTGTATGATGATGTCATAAGATGCTCCTCTGATCTCCTTCTGGCTCCTGTGTATCATAGTGGGCAGGACTATGTGGCTGTGTAAAACATTTTTTTACTGCCTTCCAACACAGGAGATTAACCTGATCAAACCGAATGACAACTCCGCCCCCTTGTGATCTAATAGTTACATTAACCTCCCATTCAATGCAAGTCTATGGTCATAATTCTGACTAATAGACTGCATTCTGTGTCCCCAGCCCCATAGTGAGATACTAGTGCTGTAAAGTCACTGGGGGGTGGCACCCAAAAACACTATATTTCACAAAATGGTGGCGCCCAGTCACACTTGTTTAGTTACATATTTTATTAAATACAGTCACAAAACACAAACAAAACACATATCTGAAATTAACAATGCAAAATAAAAAAATAAACCCTTTTCATTTTTTGGTGGGACCATTCCTTTAAGATATCAAAAGACACAGTACACAGTACCTGTTGTACTACAAGCAAAAGGATTGACGACATTTCCTGTAACTGCTGTATTATTACATTCTGAAAGCTACAAACTAAATCCAGAGGCGAGTTAAAGGGACCCAATGTAATTTGAAGCCAATATTAAAATGTTGCAATGATGGGGTCGATCACATGACCCACAACCTGCAAAATGAAGGCCCGATGCATGTTTTTACTGCAAAATTGCTATTCCACTGCAAGCAGTTAAAAAAACCCATAACAGTGGTGGCATCAATAAGACCCCCATACCCGTGTGTGTCCTGCACTCAGTGTGCTGCGATCCGCTATGCCCATACATTACAAAAAAACATGTTGAGATCTAATTATTCTTATTTTTATTTATTTTACATTTTTACACTATTATTTTATGTATTCCTTATTCTGTGCTGAATGCAAAACCCTTATAAACTGCATGGGGTGAGACTGTCCACTAAGAGACTGGCAGGGGTGTATGGGAAATGTAGTCCACCAACAGCTGGAGGTTCACAGTTTGACCCCCCCTGGGATCCTTCCCCTACGCAGTGCACTCTCTCAGTAATCGCAGCCTCAGTTGGACTTCCTTTATTCTCTCTGGGGAGTTTCTGGCTTCCCTGCCTTCTCAGCAGGATGTCCCTGACACTGAACCTTGTGTATTCCTCCAGAGCATTCTGACTTCCAGTCTCTGACGTCACACAGACTTAAGGGTCTACTCAATTAAGAGTGAATTGTAGGGAGTTGAAGTGAATAGCAGGTGAGTTGAAGTGAATAGCAGGTGAGTTGAGGTGAATAGCAGGTGAGCTGAGATGAGATGAACATTTCCTCTCACCAATTCAGTTATACATTGTGCAGGAACAAACCTGGTTAGTTCCCCCACTAAGTGATCTCATCAGGTTTGTCTCTGCACAATGTATAGCTGAACTGGTGAGATGGAATGTTCATCTCACCTCAACTCACCTGCTATTCACCTCAACTCACCTGCTATTCACCTCAACTCACCTGCTATTCACTTCAACTACTTAAGCATTGTTACAGACCATGTACACCCTTTCATGGAAATGGTATTCCCTGATCGCAATTTTTATAATTACTTAACTTTAACAGATATGAAAAAAATGTCATTTTCAAGTGGTCCTTGAGCGGATACAAAGTATTTCAGTGTCTACGAATATAGTATTTTGCCCACGACAGTACTGTTCTTTAAAAGGTTTAGAAACATTTAGTCCATTTACAAACTGTCAGTCAGTGAGTGTGACCTTCTAGCACTTGGCGGAGGTGCTAACTTGTTCCTATAATCGATCAGCTAAGACTCTCCTTGTCACTTCTACAGTCATTTTTATAAATGTTTTTTCATTAGAACCAGTGGTTCGAAAGTTTATCTCTTCATTTCGGAAGATGTCGCTTTAGCACTTTTTAAAATGTTACTTTTGGCCCCGGCTCCCTTTTAATGTTTTGTTTATTGAATTTTAAGTTAATTCCAAAAACTTTTGAAAAAGGAATGTGTTATCTTGTCAAGCAGATGGCTGGCTGGTGGGATTTAAGAGTCTGAGAGAGGTTTAATGAGCCGTTCGTCTGAAGAATTGGTAAATAGTTAACTTTTCGTTGCTGTGTTATTGGAGGGAGGGCTGACATACACCATAACAATGTACAATGTCACCACAACACTGACGATAACTATGTCAGTTAATCTGTGACATACCTGCCAAGTGTCCCTTTTTAGAGGAACAAGTCCCTATTTTGCACCCTCATCCCTCTGGATGTTTTTCTTTTTGTATAAGTGTATTACAGATCACCAGAGCACTAACACTCACAATAAATGTGTTTAAACTGCAGAAATTGTGTTAAGATATTAATGTGTGTAATTAAAATAAATACAACTTAATGACTTACCAAATTGGATAAACAGTTATTAATTGGCCAAAATGTCACTGAAAATGTTCTGGTAAAGCCCCACCCACAGCCACACCTTCAGCCACTCCCACAGAATGAAAGTGTCCCTCCTTGTATATTTAAAATGTTGGGAGGTATGCTAGGAGGATATATTTATAAGTATCTGCCTGTGGTGACATCACAGAGAAATGCTAGAAATAAGAAGTTCATGTACAGAGCTCAATGTCCCAGGCACTCATTCATACCTCCCAACTTTTAACCCTGGCAAATTGGGACATTGGGGGCGGAGTCTGGGGATTGCGCGGGATACAAGGGGCGGGGTCTGGTGAGGGGTGTCAATGCTACTGCTCATGTGCAGTAACACTGTAACACCCACTTTTGATCCTCGCTTCTTAATCGAGGATCTCTACTGCGCATGGGATTGCGGTCCTTAGTCCTGCGGGACAGAGGTAGAGCATGGCGGGACAGAGGTAGAGCATGGCAGGACAGAGGTAGAGCATGGCGGGACAGAGGTAGAGCATGGCGGGACAGAGGTAGAGCATGGCAGGACAGAGGTAGAGCATGGCGGGACAGAGGTAGAGCATGGCGGGACAGAGGTAGAGCATGGCGGGACAGAGGTAGAGCATGGCGGGACAGAGGTAGAGCATGGCAGGACAGAGGTAGAGCATGGCGGGACAGAGGTAGAGCATGGCGGGACAGAGGTAGAGCATGGCGGGACAGCGGGACATAACTCCCAAATCGGGAATGTCCCACACAAAGCAGGACAGTTGGGAGGTATGCTCATATTGGTGTTACATTTAGTATATTACATTTAACAATCTGCCCGGATGCCAGCTCTTCCTCCGGGTCATCTGTATGCTGTATGCGGTGGAGTAGGTATACCTTCTCCAGCTCCACTTCTTGGGTCACCAAATAGTCAAGGACAGCCTCCAGTTTGGGCACAGTGGAAATATTGGGAGTTCTTCTCACCAAAATCATAGCCATCTGTGGGACTGTCATGTGGGAGCGTAACGCACAGTATCCACAATTGACAATCATTTCAGCATTTACCAGCTCCCCCAATTCAGCCACCCCGTCTTCTTGGGGCTGCTCTCCCAGGTAAGGCATTCTCTTGCTCAGCAGGTGCACATACCATTCCCAGGAGCGGTGGAGAACCTTTCCAGGTAATCCTGGTCCGAAATGAGAGCGTTCTAACATAATTTCAGGTAGCTGCTAGCTTGCTGGAACAGATAAATCTGCAGGGCCGTCCGGTCTTCAAATTGTAAATCGCAGCCACCTTGGCTGCTGTACCACTCTAGTACTCTTTGGCAAATGGGGCAGCTTTGCCAAACTGATAATCCATATCCACAGCCATCATGCTGGTGGCAATCCCTTACTGGTGCTCTGCTGCTAATCCACTGGAGGAACACAAGGAGGATCCCACTTCTTCCTCCAATGTAACGGAACCGCCAGCAGCACCCCTGCCCATTGTAGGAGATCACCCCCGATGAAAGCTCATCATCCACCCAGCAAGTCTTCTGGAACCTTGCTCTTTGTACTCAAATAGCAGACAGGACCACTAGCAGTTAGGTACAGCAAGAATGAACAACATTTATTTGTGAAGCAACACAGACTTATATACAGACATAATGACATCACATACATTAGTATACAATTGGGGAGGGAACTAAGCATAGTTCTACACTAGGTCCTCCAATTAACTGGGTCTAGGAATACATTGTACATCCAGGCTGCAAGCCAAACAGGAATTAACATACAATGAGAAAACCTAATTGCAAAGACCACATTAAGACACATAATGTACGCAACATAATCCATTTAACAGAAGGACATACAAAGGGCAAATCCTGCCTCACACGTTTAAGGATACAATGGTTTGACACATACAGAGTACACTCAATTAAAGTAACACATTAATTGATTAAAGGACATCTCTGTACAACAGGACACTGAATGACTTACATAAAGACAGTGGGTAAAGTGACATAATGACAGGGGTTTACAGGATAGGATACAATCTTAACTTGGGGAAACACAATGAATGTGGAAAACGATTGTCCCTCCAAGGGTACACATCTTGGCTGACATCCTGAGTGAGCCTGTGTGAAGTCCAGTTGAAAACAAGGTTCCACTGGTGTCCTCAAAGTGTGTAACCCCAAAGCTAGTATATCCACATACAGGGTCCATAGTCCACAGGGAGTCTTCTGGCCCCCAAAGACCTCCAAGGGCCCCAGTCATAGTGGATCTCCATATCCATTTCATGACAGTTACTGATAAACCTTTCCATGGACATGGAGAGGTCCCTTGCAGTTGCTCCCGGTATATGAATGTCTACTGATAAGATGGCCACCTAAACCTCCAATTTTCATGAATGAAAATAAGAAAAATGGCTAAATATAAGACAACCCGCAAGAAAAAAAAATGCTACCTAATATTGCTTCACTTGCAAACTTGTATTATATTTTATTAAAATGTTAATGGAAAAATGCATTTCTTGGTTTTTACATCAGTTGCCAATGCACCAGTTCGATTTTCCATAGCACTACATTGTAGCACCCACGTGACTTGCCACATCACCCACATGACTTGCTATGCACCCATTACAATTGCCACTGCATCAGCAGAACTTTTCACTGCACCCAGATTGCACCCTCAAAACATGACATGCCACTGCACATATATTGCACCCACAGGACTTTCTACTGCACCCACATTGCGACAACATCACTTGCCATTGTACACATATTGTACCCACAGGACTTGGCATTGCACCCACAAGCCTTACCATTGTGCAGAACTTGCCATTGCACCCATATTGCACCCAAAGTTTCATGGGCATAACAAATAATCACAGTTCTCCAGTGCATACACTGCCACTGAATTTACCATGTGACCTTTCCCATTGTGCCATTTTAGCCCCCCAAACAGCATGTTTGTGTCATCTTAGATTTCAAGCAGCTTGTCTGTGCCATGTTAGCTCCCAAAACAGCTTTTGTGTGCCATCTTAGCTCTCAAATAGCCTCTCTGTGCCCTATTTGTACCCAAACAGCTTCCCTGTGCCATCTTAGCTGTAAAATTGGCTCTCTGTGATATCTTACTTTGCCCCCCAGATAGCCTATCTGTGCCATCTTTGTCTCCCGCTTGGCTGACCCATCTTAGCCTCCAAATAGTTGCCTATGTCACCCTCTCTCCGACTTTTCTAGCATACAGGAAATGGATGTGATGTCACTTCCTGCCTGCTGGATCAAACAACATTCAGGGAGAGATTGTGAGAGATCATCCAACTTGATGACGTCTACATTCTTTTTGGCACTAGATATACATAGCTAGCGACTTTTGAATGGGTGGCCATAGTGGTCGTCTGCAACCATGATTGTCATGCCCCTGCAAAATAATTTTCCACTGCACAAATATTGTACCCATGGGATTTGACATTAGTCAGGACATGCCATTGCACCCAACAGATATTCCATTGCACACATATTGCAACCCCAGAACTTGTCATTGCAGCCAAAGGACTCTCCACTGCACCCATATTGTACACACACATGCCCATCCCTTGTGTATAGTGATGGATGGGTGTGCGGTGCCCAGGTTCACTCTCCAGCAGTCTCGCACTGCCTGCATGTTAGTCTCTTGGGTAGCTGGAAACAATGTCTGTGCCCCGGCTGTGTGCACATACTTCCAGCTGCCTGCTGGTGACATTCAGGTCCTTGCAGCTCTATGGGGAACTGAATCTCTAACTTGTAATTGGACCTCACTCTGGAGGTCAGATAGCAAGGAGACTTTGGATATAATGCAAGGTCAGTTTTTCAGAGCAGTTTTATTCAAGCAAACATGTTATATCCACCTACTGAAGAAACCTCGTGCAGCCCTCCAGTAACCAGTAAGATGTCAGATTTGATCCATCCAATGGTGCAAATATAAGTACAAATAATGTCTAAAGGATTTTTGCCCATCATATTTAATAAATAAGAAGGTTCTTTTTCTTGCTCTAGGATTAGACCTTGTAGGTTACACCAAACCTAGTTCCATGGAAACTCCAACATTGCAATCTCTAACCTCATGTTAAACAAACTATGGGGTGAGGAGAGTAGTCTTTTACAACCTTGTGACTGTCACTATGGGATAAGGACATTGTCCAATGACTATGACTGATAAAAGGGTCCTCTAGATTACATCAGAAGAGCATCTTGTAGCCAATTCCACCAAAATCATCTTTCTGGAAGTTATATTTCAAAACCCAAATTTACAATATTAAATTACAACTAAAAAAATATATGCTCCGGAAAGGCCATTTCTCTGGGATATTTGTCTTTTAAATGCCCTAAAGTAGCATCTCACCTTATTCTGATTAGTTTTATTATTTAAACCTGTCTTTAGAAAGTACTTTCACTCACATAATACCAGCAATGAAAATCTGCATGAAAATTCCAATGTTTTTGTTTGGAAGGTGACCTACCCATTAGCTAACATGGCCGCCGCTTACCCATCAGTCAATCTGTAGACGAATAAACGGTTCAGTAGGGTAATCTCTTTCTAATTAGGTACATTAAGTTAGGCATGTTATTTCTAATTTATTCACATGCACATAATGCAAACCGAGTCCCAAATACAATTGTTTAATTCAAATACATTTGTTATATCCTAGAAATATCCATTATACCATCGTGCATAACATATTAATTACACACTAGATACATTTGCCTCATTGCAAACCTAAAGCATATCAAATAAATAAAGTGCGTCATGAAACAAACGTACTAGACCAAACTTTTATGTTGGGTTATTTTTTTGGTAAATTGAGGCTTGTGACCCTGTCTGTGAAAAAGTGACTGTACGTTTGTAGCCTTATTACCATGCTAATGGGAGCTGAGCTGTCTTTCCATGGCATGTGTCTTTTGTTGATAAAAGGTTTAAATTAACCTTTCATCAACCAAATAAAGCAGGTTAACTAAAAATTGATTAACACATTTATTAAGTTGCAGCTAATGTCATCCACCCCCTGTATTAATCCATCTTGACATAAAGCAACTGCTCTAATAATGCTATTATAGTCTAATTTCAGATCTAAGAAATATGTGTGCATACATCCAACTGTCGCTAATTCTAAAACACGAATGTTCCCATTCCAGTAAGGTACAATAAACTGCCGTGAAACTAGTAACTAGATGGTATAGAGTTCTTAGTGGCCCGGAGGTGCTTCGTTGGAGTGGGGCATTGAGTGCATCTTTGGTGGATTGGTTTTCTAAAAAAACATAATAATTTGGGATTGAAGTTATACGAACAATTCCTCTGGTTGAGGCTGGAGAAAAGATTTATACTGTGCGATTTAGTCAGCTAGACGTAATCAGTCGAACACACTAGACAATAGAAACATAGAAACATAGAATGTGTCAGCAGATAAGAACCATTCGGTCCATCTAGTCTGCCCAATTTTTATTTGGAGTACTTTTATTAGTCCCCCGTTCCTGGTCTTATAGCTAGGATAGCCTTGTGTCTATCCCACGCATGCTTAAACTCCTTCACTGTATCAACCTGTACCACTTCTGCTGGAAGGCTATTCCATACATCCACTACCCTCTCAGTAAAGTAGTACTTTTATTAGTCCCTGGCCCTCTCTTATATCTAGGATAGCCTTATACCTATCCCATGCATGCTAAAACTCCTTCACTGTGTTTACATCTACCACTTCCGCTGGAAGGCTATTCCATGCATCCACTACCCTCTCAGTAAAGTAATACTTCCTGATATTACTTTTAAATCGTTGCCCCTCTAATTGTGGCCACCATGGACTATTTCAGAATATAGTAATGTTCAAAGAATAGTTGTTAGATTTTGTTTAATGTTTTTTGATTGCATGATGTAATGACGGATAATTTAAACATATCTTTGGGTCAACTTATGTTTTAAGAGTTTTTATTTGCTCAACTTCCTCCAGCTGTTGTATTGATTGGGAATAGACAAATTCAGAGTAAAATGTGTTTCTAATGTGTCGCCTGTTAATGACATCACCTATGGCTTGACATGCATATTATCTACTTTCAATCGGGAATCTGAAATTTGCAGATCAAGCCACAAGGTGATTTCATAAACAGAGATACCATAGACATATTTAAAACACATTTGTGAATGTGGAGTTTACTTGAAGTTGATGGTGAGTGGATTGGACAAGAAAATGCCATGTATTGGATAATGTTATTATGAGGAGGGGAATAATATGATATGATGATGGATTTTTAAAATGTCTGATACTTTTGTAAAAAAACACAAAAAAAACCCACCTAGGACACTTCTTCGCCGCATCTTCATCGCTGACAGTTCAGCGCGGCAGTTAGAACGCTGAACTGTCAGCAATGAAGTATAACGCGGCCGTTTCATCGCGGATGCGGCTATGTAAGAGCTGACAGTTCAGCACTGAACTGTCAGCTCTTACAAATGTAAAAGTAAAACTAAAATAACCCCTGCTAATAAATGATTCCTGCCCCCAATAGTAACACTAAACACTAAACCCCAATACTAACACTAAAATTAACCCTAATACTAAAATTAACCCCCTAAACCCTAATACTAACCCCCGACCCCTAATACTAAAATTAACCCCCTAAACCCTAATACTAACCCTAATACTAACCCTAATACTAACCCCTGACCCCCTAATACTAAAATGAACCTCCTAAACCCTAATACTAACCCTAATACTAACCCCCGACCCCTAATAGTAAAATTAACCCCTAACACTAAACACTAAACCTATATCTAACCCCCTAAACCCTAATTCTAAACAAACTTAAATCGTTAAAATACTTACCTTTAGCGATGAAATGTCCCGCGATGAAATCTCCAGCGACTATCTGTCTTGTGCTGTCGAGTCGGCGGTGAAGCGGCTGCGCGGAAGCAGCCGCGATGAAGAGTCCCATCCCTCTTTAGGTTCTATTCAATGAGTTGAGTTAATTTATCTCATGTCATTGTTTGCCATAGATTGCAATGGTTGAGTTGAACAAGTTGAGTTAAAAAAACAATATTGTGTTAAAACAATATTAACACAATATAAAGATAACTTTTTTTGAGATGTTTTATTTTCTATATTCACAGTCCACATTGAAAGTCCCTCCATCGCCCTCTTGACTAAGCTGGTTTGGGTTGACGGGTTTTCACGGATTGTTGGCCCGTTACTGCTGTGTCCCCCCCCCCTCTTTTCAGATAGTTTTTCTGGGCTATTGAGGTTCCGGAACAACGGTTCAGAGAGCTTGGTCTATGTTTTCAATTAGGCGGTAGCTTAATTAAGGCTACGGGAGAGGTTTGGAAGCTGTTATCCTTAGGTTTGTGGTAGGGGGCATGCCATATGTCCTATAATTATGTGACGGTTTGCAATTGGGCATTCCCTGTTCCACGGAATGTTGGTTATACTTTGTCTTTGTCAATGTTATAATATGATCTAATGTGTTATAATAATGTATGTGTTAAAATATGTTATTGGTCATTGTTGTGACAATGGCAATTTTATTGGCTTTTAATGGTTGTGGCCTTTTTCACCCACTACATCTGTTCCATGTGTTATTTGTGGGGCAAGATACAGCCGGTCGGCTACAACTGTCATACATTTTTTGTTATAGAGAGTGGCAATTAAAAAAACATGGATCAGCAATAACATTATGACCTCCTGCCTTATATTGTGTAGGTTCCCCTTTTGCTGCCAAAACAGCCCTGACCCATCGAGGCATGGACTAGACCTCTGAAGGTCTATCTGGCTATCTGGCACCAAGACGTTAGCAGCAGATCCTTTAAGTCCTGTAAGTTGTGAGGTGGGGCCTCCATGGATCGGACTTGTTTGTCCAGCACATCCCACAGATGCTCAATTGGATTGAGATGTGGGGAATTTGGAGGCCAAGTCAATACCTTGAACTCGTTGTTGTGTTACTCAAACCATTCCTGAACCATTTTTGCTTGGTGGCAGGGAACATCATCTTGCTGTAAGAGAACAAAGCCATCAGGGAATACTGTTTTCATGAAAGGGTGTACATGGTCTGCAATAATATGAATGGCAGGACCCAGCAGAACTTTTCCCAAAGCATCACGCTGCCTCCGCCAGCTTGCCACCTGTCAGTCCAGAGCATCACACTGCCTCCGCCATCTTGCCACCTGTCACTGGTTATAATGTTATGGCTGATATTTTAACCTTTCACAGTGTCAGATGTTTAGAGTTAACCATGAACAAGGATTCTATCATCCAGGTAAACCCTTCTGTGGGGGCTATCCGCTAAAACTGAACTGCTAAAATCAGCCTTTAATAGCTGAGTTGTAAAGATTCTCCTACTTGTCTCTATTTCCAGCTCAGCTATTAATGCCTTATTTTGGTAGTTCCCATATACGTTCATTTTTCAGTTCAGTTTTTGTGAATACCCTGACTTTGTTTGCAGTTCTGGCAGAATACATTTAAATAACAATAATTGAACTTTGTGGGCAAGCACGCACATGAATAGGAAGTCGGACATTGCACGTGCCACCGTTACCAGAGGTAACGGTAGATGAATGATATTCTGTGAAGCAAAGCGTTAAAAGAATAGGGTAATAGCGTTGCAAGTTCGCGGAGGAGAAGACACTTTTGATAACATAGATTGTCTTTTTGGACACAGTCCAACATTTATACATTAAAAAAAAAACAGATAAAATGACCAAAAATGATCAAAATAACTGAGTATCCAAATTGCAGGGACATGTCAAGGTCACACCACCAGTGAAAATTCACAACACTGCTATTTATTATTTTTTTTAAAATAGAACGAATATGAGAATATCTAGTTTAAAGATACACAGTCCATTCTGGTCATCATGGAATCCAGCGGAATGCTGCCGCTGTTTGGACCATTTTTGACCTTGCCGCAGAACATTTCTAAGTAACCCAGGCAGAGTTCTGATGTGCTATAGCCGATGGAGTAAATAGGCTCGGGGTGATTTCCTGGGCCATGCTGGGTTTCACTCTAGGATTTGATGGAATGGAGTTATGAGATGTTGTGTAAAGAGATACAGCTAATTATAGCTTACACCATTAAACCTCTAAAATCAGCAACTACCCACTCAGTCTTGTCTAATGATCCATTCTAAATGAAAGCAATATATTCAAATTACACTCTTTCCCAATATGTATTCGTGTTATTAATTGTACAATACTTTCCATAAAAACCCAACTATTACAGGCTTTCCCCCAGATCAGTTCAATAATGTCCGTTGTTGGGTATTTCTATGGAGGAAATCACTGGGCATGTGCAGTTAGAACTATACAGCTGCACTGCCATAAAGGTCTAGAGGATGAAGCATGTATTGGTATTTAAAAAATTATAGGGTAGTGAATGCATGGAGCAGCCTTCCAGCAGAAGAAGGAGTTTAAGCATGCATGGGAAAAGCATAAAGCTATCCTAGATAAATCATACGGTCACAAACTAATGAAAGTATTGAGACATTGAGCAGAATAAATGGGCTGAATTATTCTTATCTGTCGACATATTTTATGTTTCTATGTAACAGAGTTTACCGAAACAGAGAGAATACTTAATGCCAATTGCTACACCCAAGGAGTAGAGTTGTCAACTGTCAGTAAACTGTAATTTACTGTTAGTGAGTAAAATTATTAACCCTGCCAGTCAATTACGCAAAGAGCCGCTATTCAGTCTATCGCATTCCAAGGGTAGTTTGACTATTTTATCCAAATTTGCGACAATTCGATTCACACAAAATGCAATGAAAATGGTATTAGAAAGCATAAGAGAGGGCGTGGCCATCCGCCAGTTTGTGATGGTCGTGTGTGATAGTTGTTATACTGCTTTGGGTGATCATATAACCTATAAGAATTGCATAGCCAGCTAAACAAATAGGGAGAAGAGCCTGAAGAAGTCTTCCTCCACGCCCTCGACATCGCGTGGCATCAATCCAAGCACCATGTCGTTAATTAAAGACTTCTTGCGGCCGTTGCATTGGGCGCCTCCTCAGTTGGACAATATGGTGTTTGCTCCCTCAAGCCCGAGCAGTATATAAGAAATGCAGGATGAAATGTCTGAGGATCCTTCTCATGATTACAAGGGTTTTCCTCTTCTTTTTTTTCCCGGCATGATTTCTTTTAGAATAGGTGAATGCATTTGTATTTTTCTGGGTTTCCCCTTTCCGTGGGCTAATGATGAGAACTTGAGAGCATTGCGGAATGGTGCTGGATTTCAACAACAGGATATTATTTTATTCATATGGCACCCTTTGGGTGCCTGGGGGGAAGTAATCTATTTTTTATGAGGTCTGGGGGCAATTCAGCAGCTCCCAGATCCCAAGGGGAAGGAATGTATTCTATGGGGCCTGTGGGAAATTCAGTGTACACTTTTTATGGATGTCTTCAGTCTCATCCAATACTCTGGCACCAGCTCAGAAATGGCAGAAAACAATGGGACCCTTGTTTGGTCAAAAAGGGTTTCCTGGAAGACTTGTGGCCAAAGAGCCATACCTCCGACATGGAAACAAGGCCAAGCGAGTCAGCTATTTGAGAAAACACAGGAGCTGGGGTGCAGAAAAATGTCAGTAGGTGCTCTAGACTGATGAGAAAAAAATGTGAAATATTTGGCTGTAACATAAGGCAGTTTGTTCACTGAAAGGTTGGGGAGTTTGGGGCTGCTTTACTGCAAATGGTTTATTCGGTCGGAATTAATGATCTTTTCAATGCTGAGAAGTACAGGCAGATACCAGGGCCCCAAGTTTATTCTGCAGCATGACAAAGACCCCAAAAACACACAGCAAAAGGCATCAAGATCTATCTTCAGTGTAAAGACGAACAAGGAGATCTTGAAGTTAGATTATGGGCCCCCACAGAGCACAGAAGTGGATTAGTTCTCCAAGATTTTTGGAACAACTTCTTGTAAGTATACCTACAATAACTGATGACATTTTGAAGGTAACAGCCAAATATTGATTTGATTTAGATATTTCTTCTGTTCAGTAACTTTGTATTTTATTAATTGAAAAAAAAACTGTCTATTGTTTTAAAGAATTCTTACTTTACAAATATTTTCACACCTACCTAAAACTTTGAATCAGTACTGTATATATATATACACATAGAAAAATGCATGTACATATATCCCTATATCCAAAATCCACTCAACACGTGATAAGATTATTTGAAGATATACATTGATTTAAACTGGCGTGGAATCCCAATTCTCCTATTGGATAACATAGAAAAATATTAAAAGATCTTAATTGCTCAGTCATTGGGTAATATCATTCCTAATGATACTGTGAGAGAGCACCTAGGAATATGTTTCATATGTATTTTACAGTACTTTTTAAGTGCTAGTTACATCCATATTTATGTTTAAACTATGTATCAGATATATTAATCATCTCATAGAGGAATATCAAATATACATAATATATTGCTTCGTGTCAATGTCAAACACAATATGGCTTTATGATAGGCCTGTATATGTTTATTGCATTTACTATACACAATAAACAAGAGGAGCAGATGGTATTGATACAATGTGAAGAGCGTAATAACTCTTAATCTATGATTTGACACCTTGCCATTAAATGTTTGCCTCTCTCCGACTATAGCTTGCGTCGTTCATCATCACCCATTTGAGCATCCGTATTAATGGGGCTTGCATGAAACCCCTGGGAATCTGTTTGCCAAGTTTTTGACACCTTATATCTTGACCTGGCTGACTCTGTAAACATATTAAGACACATTGCCATCAAGGAAGTTAGTAAACAGCTTAACCAACCTAAGAAAAATCTGATACCATAACATTCAAGGCCGCTGCAAATAAAAGAAATAGTCATATCACGACATACAGTACTCTAAAATATATGTGTTTATACAGAAAACAATCACAATATAAATCGCCGTAATCAGGATATGAAACATCAACAAAACCATATCCACGATATGTGACAATATGATATAATAATGATATAATATTATTTAAAACAACACACAAGTGAAAACGTGCGCTGTGACCCAACACTTCAAAACACACAACTCAGGAAAAATAAATAATAAATTGTTACCCTTAAACTAAATCAGCCTTAAAGTAAATCAGCTCAATATTCAATCCGAAGGGAAAAAAAATAAAACAAAACAGAACAGAAATAATATAGTGTAGTATATCACATAAAAGTGCTGATAACAAATAATAAGTGAGAACACACTCACATCTTCCTGAGCAGAGATCTGCTCAGTCTATACAGCATCCAGGGAGCCCACCAAGGGGTTAAAGATCCAACAGGTTCACAGAGGAATCCTATGCAGCTTATTCAGGGTAGCAGACCCAGAAGGTACTCCCAGCAGTAGTATAAGAGAGGGTAAGGAGGAGACTATTTAGCTTCAACGATTTTAATACCAATAAAAACATATAAAGAATCTTACATTCAAAGATCCACTTGACCAATACATATATAGAGTCCCAGTAGCAGTCTCCTCTTGTCCACAACGCGTTTCACCCCCAAAGTAGGGCTTTTTCAAGTGTAACAATTTATTATTTATTTTTCCTGAGTTGTGTGTTTTGAAGTGTTGGGTCACAGCGCACGTTTTCACTTGTGTGTTGTTTTGATTTGTTTATTGCCAGGAGTGAGACACTGGTAGAATTTGCTGCAGCTGTTTCCACCACAATTGGGCGCAGTGTGTTTCTCTCTTGTTTCTTATATAATATTATTTAACCAACAGGATGGCCTCATGTTGATAAAAGCTGAAGTCATATAGGGCTGTGTTTCCCAAATCTAGTCTACATGACTGAATCACATGTCCATGATTTCAGACTGATGTAAATCAGATACTCGGCCCATCTGCCCTTATTAACTGTAACAAAGTGAGCTATTCACTGAACGTGAGGTTGATTTGGAGGTGAGATGAACATGTATTGTGCAATCCTGATCATGTAGTTCATGGGTTGAAGGATAAAACTTACCAGGAAAGGTTAAAGCATCTTAACATGTATAGCTTGGAGGAAAGACGTAACAGGGGGGATATGATAGAAACATTTAAATACATAAAGGGAATCAACACAGTAAAGGGTGAGAGTATATTTAACCCCTTAAGGACAGAGCCTTTGAAACATTTTTGTCCTTTCTGGACAATGGCTATTTTAACATTTCTGTGCTGTTTGTGTTTAGCAGTAATTTTCTTCTTCGTCATTTGCTGTACCCACACATATTATATATTGTTTTTATCGGGATAAAAAGGGCTTTCTATGGATGCCATATTTTTGATCATATCTTATCATATTATTAAAAAAAAATAATAAAATATGGTAAAAAAAAAAAAATACACAAATTTCTTTGTTTTTATTTGAAACAACTTCTCCTCATCGACAATAGCGAACGAAAAAACATGCTAAATAGATTCTACTATTTCTCCTGAGTACAGGGATACCACCCATGCATAGGTTTGTTGGGTTGTTTGGGGGCTAAAATGCCAAATTTGTGAGGTGCAGTTTTTTGTTTTCCAACTTGAAATTTTTACATGCAGACAGCCTGCACCCATGTCCCATTTGGGACATATTTGAAACCAGCCAGTGTATTTTACCCCATCAACCCATATATTTTTTAAAAGTAGACATCCTAGGCTATCTCAAATGGTGGTATTTTAACACTTTCCATGCACTAATTCTACCACCAGCCTTTGTCAAAGTTTGTGGTAGTAATTTTTTTTTTTTTTTTTCACAAACCTTGTACTTCAGACATGAATTTACAGATTTTGGTATGTGTCACTGCCAAATAACACCCCAATAAGTGTTCAGCAACATCTCTTGAGTACAGGGATACCCCCCATGCATAGGTTTGTTGGATTGTTTGGGGGGTAAAAGGCCAAATTTGGGAGGTGCAGTTTTTGGTTTTCCAATTTGAAATTTTGACATGCAGACAGCCTGCACCCATGTCCCATTTGGGACATATTTGAAACCAGCCAGTGTATTTTACCACATCAACCCATATATTTTTTAAAAGTAGACACCCTAGGCTATCTCAAATGGTGGTATTTTTACACTTTCCATGCACTAATTCTACCACCAGCCTTTGTCAAAGTTTGTGGTAGTAATTTTTTTGTGTTTTTTTTTCACAAACCTTGTACTTCAGACATGAATTTACAGATTTTGGTATGTGTCACTGCCAAATAACACCCCAATAAGTGTTCAACAACATCTATTGAGTACAGGGATACCACCCATGCATAGGTTTGTTGGGTTGTTTGGGGGGTAAAAGGCCAAATTTGGTAGGTGCAGTTTTTGGTTTTCCAAATTGAAATTTTGACATGCAGACCGCCTGCACCCATGTCCCATTTGGGACATATTTGAAACCAGCCAGTGTATTTTACCCCATCAACCCATATATTTTTTAAAAGTAGACACCCTACGCTATTTCAAATGGTGGTATTTTAACACTTTCCATGCACTAATTCTACCACCAGCCTTTGTCAAAGTTTGTGGTAGTAATTTTTGTGTGTTTTTTTTTCACAAATATTGTATTTTAGACATAAATTCACAGATTTTGGTATGTGTCACTGCCAAACAATAACCCAATATGTGTTCAACAACATCTCCTGAGTACAGGGATACCACCCATGCATAGGTTTGTTGGGTTGTTTGGGGGCTAAAAGGGCCACATTGTGAAGGTGCGCATTTTCAACTTGGAATATTGACGTGTAGCCAGCCTGAGCCCATCTTTCATTTGGGACTTTTTTTTAAAGTAGGACAGTGTATTTTATCCCAAAAAGTATATATTTTGTAAAAGTAGACACCCTAGGCTATTTTAAATGGTGTTATTTTAACACTTTCCATGCACCAATTCTACCACCAGCCTTTGTCAAAGTTTGTGGTAGTCATTTTATTGTGTATTTTTTCCCACATACATTGTACTTTAGACACAAATTCACATATTTCGGTATGTGTCACTGACAAACAATACCACAATATATGTTCAGCAACATCTCCCGAGCACAGGGATACCACCCATGCATAGCTTTGTCAGCTTTGTTGGGTGTTGAAAGGCTACATTTGAGAGGTGCGCTTTTTGATTTTCAAACTTGGAATTTGAACATGTAGAGCAAGGAAGGGGTTAATAGCTCTTATAAGAGCCTTTGTAGTACTGTACAAAAAAATGAACCCCTAAAAATGCACAGACAAGAAAAAAGGTTCTGCTGTGCAGTGATCAGTGGCAGGGAAGGGGTTAATACACTACACTATACAAAGGGTATGGCTTTTATAAAAGCCCTTGGGACTCACAATTTTTTTACATTTTATTTAATTTATTACAATTAAAAAATTATGTTATACAGATCTGTCTCTTTCCCTCACTAAAACTCAAGTGAGGAGAGGGAGGCAGATCCATATGGGTCAGAACAATATTTACGAACCAGACGAATGGTGATGCTCATCTGAGAAATCACCAAACCACCTTTGCCACTGATCGGCTGTTACTGATCGCTATACACGCGTTCAGACAGCTTCAAAAGGAATACACGTAATCCCCTAGTGGGTATAACTAACCCCTAGCGAGTCTGACAAAAAAAATGCTGATAGCAAAAAAAAATCCTTCTGCGACTAGATTGCTCCATATGCGCTGCTTAGGCAGTGACCATATGCACTGCTTAGGCAGTGACCATATGTGCTGCTTAGGAAGTGATATACGGCAAGGAAGGGGTTAATAGCTCTTAAAAGAGCCTTTGATATACTGTAATAAATCAAAGTAAAAAAAAATAACCCCTAAAAAAATACACAGACAGCAAAAAATGTGCTGCTGTGTAAGATCACTGCGTACACAGCGATCAATTGCAGGGAAGGGGTTAAATACTGGAAACGGCTTTTATAAAAGCCTTTGGGTCTCAATTCTATTAAATATATTATAATTAAAAACTTACATTATACAGCTCTGTCTCCCTCCCTCACTAAAACTCAAGTGAGAGGGAGGCAGATCTACACGGGTCAGATCAAATATTTACAAATATTGATCTAACCAGACGAATGGTGATGCTCATCTAAGCAAACGCCAACCCGCCTTTGTCACTTATCAGCTGTTACTGATCGCTATACATGCGGTCAGACAGCTAAAAAAATTTTTTTTACGTTAAACGTAGTCCCCTAGCGGGTATAATTAACACGTGACGGGTGTAATAAAAAAGTAAAAAAAAATTTAAAAATGCTTCTGCAGCAAGATTGCTGCATTTGCGTCAGATCGCTGCTTAGGCAGTGATCTACAGCAAGAAAGGGGTTAATCTCTCTTAAAAGAGCTTTTTTTTATACTGTAATGAATTACAGTAAAAAAAAATGAACCCCTAAAAAATGCAGACAGCAAAAAATGTGCTGCTGTGTATGATCACTGCGTACACAGCGATCAATGGCAGGGAAGGGGTTAAATGGCTTTTATAAAAGCCCTTGGTGTTTAAAATTTTATTAAATATTTTTTTTATTATTTTATTTTATTTTTTTACTTTATCTGATCTGTCTCTCTCCCTTACTATAACTAGTAAGGTGAGGGAGGCAGATCAATACTTGTCAAAGGCAATATTTGCTAATATTGCCTTTGACTGTATGGTAAGTGCTCATCAGAGCACTTACCATACATGCCTGCACACAGATCACATAGATCTGTTGTGCCAGCATCGATTGGCTCCCCCTAGAGGATCGGAAGTGAAATACTTTCACTTCCGATGCTCTTGCCATTAGAAGGGAAGCGCTGCCTGTATAGGCAGCGTTCCCTTCTACTGAGCCGATGGGGTCGCTCAGGAGAGCGACCACCATCGGCTCTGGGGCAGCTGAAGGTGTTGTTAAGTGCCTCGCTGGCGAGGCACTTTAACAACACCGCAGAAGCTTAGAAAGCGAACGATCGTTCGCTTTCTAAGCACATGTGTGCAGCGGGCGCAGCCATTTTTAAATGGCTGCTACGATCACTCCGTGGAGTGATCGTAGCGCGCCCCTGCACATTTGGGGGGTGTTGCACAATGCCTCTACCTAGAGGCATTGTAGCAACACCGTTAGAGTAAAGAAAGCGACCGCTGGTCGCTTTCTTTACTCCATTTAGTGCATGACGTGCCAGGCACGTCACCTGTCGGCAAGTCCTCGATTTGCCGTGACGTGCCTGGCACGTCACCTGTCGTTAAGGGGTTAAAGGAAGAAAAACGACCACAACTAGAGGACATAGTCTTAAATTAGAGGGGCAACGATTTAAAAGTAATATCAGGAAGTATTACTTTACTGAGAGGGTAGTGGATGTATGGAATAGCCTGCCAGCAGAAGTGGTAGAGGTAAACACAGTCAAGGATTTTAAGCATGCGTGGGATAGACACAACGCTATCCTAGCTATATGACCAGGAACGGGGGACTAATAAAAGTACTGAAAAAAAAAATTGGGCAGACTAGATGGACCGAATGGTTCTTATCTGCCGACACATTCTTTGTTTCTATGTTTTTATGTTTCTATGTAGTCCGACACCTTTGACATCATGTCCATCTTACCTCTTACCTCACCTGCACCTTGCTGTTTGTTAAGACAAGCCATAGGGCTGGTCCAATGTTCTCCTGCTATAGCAGGTCTACGTATAGTATTCATAATAAGCAGTGCATAGCCAAGGGAATTTAAAAACTCAAGACCAAAGAAGCCCAAGTCAACTGAATGGGAGAATTTTTGCTCAACTCAAATTCCTTAAGTTTGAAATTCCTTAATTCCCTGTAATTCCAGGCAGGTCCCATGAATAAAGCCCTCAGTGTAACTAGAGGCATAAGAGATTAACCAGGATCCATGATGTTAATGCCGATCTGTACTATAAAATCTTCCCTAAAAAAAAAAATAATGATATCTACAGAAAACCTTAAATGGTTTCCGAGCACCCAATACCATAGTGAGATCATCATGGGGCTTAATGTTAACACATTTATTAATTATTGCTTGAAGCACAGGCTTTTTGGAGTGTCAGCCCACTAGCAAGCCACCACTCTATTATAATGAATATAAATTTATGAACCAAATTCCTAGAGGTATAGGGACTCTTGAAGTTAGTATCCCTGTATGATTTGAGTTTTCCCGGTCTATATATTTCTATAAGGATCTGATGTGTGAATAATTAAAAGAGCAAATTAAAAAAAACTATTGTTATCTGTACTATGCTAATATATTTTACTGTAGAGTATGATAAATATGCACCATTTTTTTTAATAGGTATGACCATATAATTGTATGTTTTTCTTCTACTAAATTATTTCTCGGTTAAGAATGTGTGGTTGCTGGACGCAAATCTTTGTGGGTTTTTTTTCTTAATGGCATTAAATGGAATCTCTTCAATAAACATTTAATTGAAAAAGTAAATAAAATAATAAATGAGGATATTAAATTAAAAAAAAAAACCTTTGTTATACTTCTAGCACAAAGGTTCATATTATGAGGTTGGTTGGCATTGCTTTTTGGGAAAAATTGGAGTGTCGGCAGGTAAATCCATAAATTGTGTAATTTCTGGTGTAGAAGATCAGTGTCTAACCCCTTAACGCCCAATGGGGCTTTTGTCAAAAGTGTGATCGGGAGCCAGGGACACAGAGGAAGAAACCTGATCAGGGTTTTGAAGGGTCTGTATTACCTGAACATTGTTTTTACTGTGCATATAGTGTATACAAAAAATTACTGAAAATGATCTATACATTGTGTTGGCAAAACGGTGTTTTAACCCCTTAGTGACATGACCTTTTGACCTTGTCTTTCCCTTAGTGACATGTTTTTTTGTTTTTTTTTTACATTTCTGGGGTGTTTGTGTTTAGCTGTAATTTTCTTCTTTCACACATACTGTACCCACACAAATTATATGTTGTTTTTATTGTCATAAGAAGGGTTTTCCTTAGATACCATTATATTCATCATATGTTATAATACAAAAAATAATAAAATATGATGAAAATATGTTAAAACTTTTAACCTAAACAATAATTTACACAAATACAACCATTAATAAACATGCTTGTTTCCATGTTTTTCTGCAGTTTTTTGTGAGTTATTGGGCAAAACCCTACAGTGACCTTTTGACCCCAACCCGAAGCCTAAACTTAACCCTAACCCTAAATTTAACCCTAGCTCTAACCCTTATGCTAACCCTAATTTAATTGTAACCCTAACCATTATTCCAACCCAAGCCCTCGATTTCTAGCTAATTAAGTTTTTTCTTTTTTTTTACAGTGCAATGTTGCTGACTGCCTCTAGGGGCTGTCTTGCAACAGCATCAGAGCGACGGAAGTCACATTTTTTTCACTTCCGACGCTCTGCCCACAGGAGGCCAGCAGCCATATGGGAGGAGCATGATGTTCACCAATATGGCGCCCGTGAATCGTTCCGTGGAGCGATCTACCATAGGACTAGGTCTGTCCTATGTCGGCACCGCTTTGCCAGGCCGGATGGACCTAGGGCAGAGATTATTCTATACTGTCCTACAGACATTCGAGCTCTCTATCTGAGGAAGGCATAGTCCTCTTGTGGGAAATAGTTAATTGTATTATAATTGCCTTTTTTCAATTCCTCGTTATCTCCGCTTCTTACCCTCAATCGAAATATTCTAAAACTCTGAAGATAGGAATTAAATCATAATAACTAAACTAGCTCGAACTCATCAGTGTCCAATTATAAATTAGATTATTTATAGCCAATTGGGTGGAAGGGAAACTGGCACCTAAACAATGTTTATAGTGTTTAGTGTAGCGAATACAACACATATCTATACATTGGGTTAGCAGAACAAAAAAGAAGAGTGCACAGCGCTTAAATATAATAATAATAATAATAATAATGAAAAAATGTGTGAAAAGTGAAAAGGCAGTGGTGACGGATATATAATGTGATGAAAAATAAAAGGGGAATAAAAAAACACACTAACCCGTATCAACTAGACACACAGAAAAACCTCACATATTGACAAGTATGGAGGGAAGGATATCTCTCCAAATAGAGAGGGGGGCAAACCACTAACAAATGTGGAAAAGGGATAGCAGCTAATCTTGAACTGCAATGGACTGGACCACTGCAAAAAAGAAGTACAGGATTAATAGAAAGAGAGACAGCGCTAAAATATACCCCAAAAAGAAAAAGAAAAATACACTATAAGCACAAAAAAACAGGACACCCCTCAGGACGCGTTTCGTAAAAAAACTTCTTCAGCTGGTGGGTGAGTGTGCACCTGAACCTGGCCAGGTGAACAACACTATACTAGCAGTGGGTAAGGTTGTACTACTATATATATATTTTATATATTATTTTATTCTACTTTACCGCATATTGATATTATTTTGTGTTTTATTTGTGTTTTTTGTTATTATACTGTGGTACTAGACTCATTTATAGTCTTTTTACCTTATATACATGTACATTTGTGACAATAAATAATTTTTTCTATTTTTATAAATTATGTCCTGTTCTTTTTGGGGTATATTTTAGCGCTGTCTCTCTTTCTATTAATTGGGTTAGTAGAATTGAAATTACTTGTAATTCTGCTAACATAATGTACATAATGTACAGATCATTTCTCTTCATTTTTTTTTTTTTGTTATTCTTAACTTTGACTATTCAGGTGACAGAGTTCCTAAAGTGACCTCCTTACTAAACCTTTAATAGAAGCCAGATCCATATTACATTGAGCCTTTGTACGTAGGTACTTTATAAGGTACATGACATTCCAGCCACACCTAGAAACTGAATTCTACAGGCCGGTTAAGATGGCTCTTTTATTCCCGTCCTAGACATCTTTCCCAGATGCCGTTAGCTGCTTTTATTTATTTTCTTCTTATCCCTCTTCCTATGTACAAAAAGGGAGCTATTTACTAAAAGTGCGGTGTAAGTGAGTTGAGGTTACCATTTCATCTGTATGGGGGCTATCCACTAAGATTTGAGAAAAGAGTGGGGGTATCATTTTATTAAAAGAATACCCCCCCACCCCACCTTCGCCAAAGTCCATTCTGTTCTCCCATCAGAATGGACAAAGGAACTAGTTTTCAGTGGGGAATATGCAATTTGTATATCAAGCACAAGTCTCATGTCCCTCACTCCCTCTAGATTGTAAGCTCTGCGAGCAAGGCTCTCTACCTCATGTATCAGTCTGTCTCTGTTTGTCTTACACAGTATGTGGTTCCCCTCTATCGTCTGTACCAAGAGCTATGTAACTTGTTGGCGCAGTATAAATAATTATTAACATAATGTAATATATTAAATATCAGCTACTAAAAGTCATTTCACTATTCAACGTTTCTAATATTCACTTTAAACATAAAGGGAGAGGTATTAGCAGTAGGAAGAGGGAAGTGCTCATGCCATTGTACAGAGCACTGGTGAGACCTCACTTGGAGTATTGTACGCAGTACTGGAGACTGTATCTCCAGAAGGATATTGATACTTTGGAGAAAGTTCAGAGAAGGGCTACTTAACTGGTTCATGGGTTGAAGGATAAAACTTACCAGGAAAGGTTAAAGCATCTTAACATGTATAGCTTGGAGGAAAGACGTAACAGGGGGATATGATAGAAACATTTAAATACATAAAGGGAATCAACACAGTAAAGGAAGAGAGTATATTTAAAAGAAGAAAAACTACCACAACTAGAGGACATAGTCTTAAATTAGAGGGGCAACGATTTAAAAGTAATATCAGGAAGTATTACTTTACTGAGAGGGTAGTGGATGTATGGAATAGCCTGCCAGCAGAAGTGGTAGAGGTAAACACAGTCAAGGATTTTAAGCATGCGTGGGATAGACACAAGGCTATCCTAGCTATAAGACCGGGAACGGGGGACTAATAAAAGTACTCAAAAAAAAATAAAATTGGGCAGACTAGATGGACCGAATGGTTCTTATCTGCCGACACATTCTATGTTTCTATGTTTCTATGTAAACGCAATACAATTTGCAGGAAAGTTTTCCGCTGAGACTCACTCAGTTCTACATGACAAAATGTAATAATTTTTCTAAACTCTGTATAGTGAGATATTCCGACATTTTATTTCTTTTATGTCATATAAGCTATTTCTTTCTTTTTTTTCCCCTGCTTGGTAGGGTTTGCAATCATCAATATAATTGGAACATGAGTTTAAATCTCACCTGGGTATTCAGACAAACATGTATCCTGCTTCTTCTAATGGAAAAATAACATTTGGTTTACTGTGGCCTTGATATAAATATTGCTGAAATTGCACATTTGTCAGTGGAAATTTTTAAACAACAGCAATAAAACATGGTTACAAATGGCTTTAATATTACTATTTTAACACATATGTATTGCAGTGAGAATGTAGAGCTCAAAATGTTACGTATCCTATGAGCTATTTAACAAACAGTACACTGTGCACATGCTGATTTAAAAAAGTAAATAAAAATAACCATTAACTACAGAGTTAGACATCACCTCCATCTTGCCTATCTACTAACTTAGCTTGTCACTATTTAGTGAATAAATCCCAACTCAAGTCAAGTGCAAAGTTCTAGAAGTGTCTAAAGAACTGGAACATTCTATCGAGGGTCTACGTAATAAAGATAGAATTGCAGGGAATCGAGACGGGAATGTCACACTTGAAGCCAATGTAACCGAGTGGGAAAAAAATCTCTAGGGCAGCGGCATTGGATAATTTTTCCAAAACAGCTACTTTGGCCTAAGGTTTGAAATTGCCATATCAATTGCCAGAAGTTCTGTCTTTATTAAGTAGACCTGTTGGTTAACATGGTGACTGGACCACGTTTAGAACTTTCCCACGTTTCATATTTACTGGTGGAAGCACATCATTTCCCACCTTCCCCATCTCACTTTCTCCATCACTTAGAAGTAAGCTGGAGCTACTCATGAGAGACTGGCGGTAGATGTCCAATACAGCTGCCTATGGCCCTGTAGAGAACTCAACACCTGGATGATACAAAGCTTTGAACTGGTTGTAAGGCTTATACTTCTGCAGCTGCTGGTCTGATTCTGATCTGTTGTAATGTGCAGTGTGTGAGTGTATCACAGACTCCACAGCAATAAAACTCATAGTAATGTGCAGTGTGTGAGTGTATCACAGACTCCACAGCAATAAAACTCATAGTAATGTGCAGTGTGTGAGTGTATCACAGACTCCACAGCAATAAAACGACCAGTAATGTGCAGTGTGTGAGTGTATCACAGACACCACAGCAATAAAACGCCCAGTAATGTGCAGTGTGTGAGTGTATCACAGTCTCCATAGCAATAAAACTCCCAGTAATGTGCAGTGTGTGAGTGTATCACAGACACCACAGCAATAAAACGCCCAGTAATGTGCAGTGTGTGAGTGAATCACAGTCTCCATAGCAATAAAACTCCCAGTAATGTGCAGTGTGTGAGTGTATCACAGTCTCCATAGCAATAAAACTCACAATAATGTGCAGTTTGTGAGTGTATCACAGACTCCACAGCAATAAAACTCACAGTAATATGCAGCGTATGTATCACAGTAATATGCAGTGTATGTATAACAGTCTCCACAGCAATAAAATGCACAGTAATGTGCAGTGTGTGAGTGTATCACAGACTCCACAGCAATAAGACTCACAGTAATGTGCAGTGAGTGAGTGTATCACGGACTCCACAGCAATAAAACTCACAGTAATGTGCAGTGAGTGAGTGTATCACAGACTCTACAGCAATAAAACTAACAGTAATGTGCAGTGTGTGAGTGTATCACAGACTCCACAGCAATAAAACTCACAGTAATGTGCAGTGTGTGAGTGTATCACAGACTCCACAGCAATAAAACTCACAGTAATGTGCAGTGTGTGAGTGTATCACAGACTTCACAGCAATAAAACTCACAGTAATGTGCAGTGTGTGAGTGTATCACAGACTCCACAGCAATAAAACTCCCAGTAATGTGCAGTGTGTGAGTGTATCACAGACTCCACAGCAATAAAACTCACAGTAATGTGCAGTGTGTGAGTGTATCACGGACTCCACAGCAATAAAACTCACAGTAATGTGCAGTGTGTGAGTGTATCACAGACTCCACAGCAATAAAACTCACAGTAATGTGCAGCGTGTGAGTGTATCACAGACTCCACAGCAATAAAAGACACAATGCACTTATACATTGTGAAATAACTTGTCTTTAAGAGTCCTGGTCACCTTTTCAGAATGTTATCTCTGTGCTAGAAGGCAAGAAAAAAAACAAATACTGTATGCAAACAACTAGTCCTGTCCCAGTGATAAGCAGGAGTCAGTAGGGCTGCCCACAGCTGTACATGGAGCCCTGTATGTAAAATGTAAGATTTCTGAGGATGTTGCATCATGGGAAAATTTCACAAAATGGCTTCAGCCAATAAACACAACTTTCTTTTTCCCTTTTACTGAAAGCACACACACACAAAAAACATCTTGCCATTTATTCTACACATTTTTTTTAAATGCCTAATTAGAACTACTGTTGGTAGCGTGCCTTTAAAACAAAGATTAGTGTTACAGAAAGTAAAACAATAAATTAAACAAATAAAAGGAATGCATATTTGTAATACAAATGCAAGCTTTAATATACAATAATTATTATTATTATTGTGGCACGGGGAACTTGCAGTGGTCTTTTAGTGGTTTATGTTGTTCGACAAAAGAGTGAAGATGGGGAATAGCAATATAATAAAAATTTGATTCCGCCCAAGACATATTTTCAGTCAAAATTATTTTTCAGTTGCAATCTGATAACATTTCTAATTTGTTCCAATTCAACAATTCTGCATAAATAATAACTCGGATGGGTAGTACTATGACAGTAAAGAAAAGTCCATAAATATATACAATAATTAATTTTCTTCAACAGTGATTTTATCTGTTATAACTGTTTTTAAAAAAAAAAAACACAATACATTTAATGTAACCGAGTGGATTAAAACCTGGGATTCAGCTAATAGACAGCACAGTCCAAAAAAACTGATTCAGTAAGGTTTCTTCTAAATAGCAGGTTGGTATTATCACCTTTCCTCTGACCAACTGTTTATTTAGCTTAATGTTAAAAGAGTAAGGTACCAAGATATTTCCTAGAAGATAAGCTAGGGATGTATAAATATTATTATGGTGCTGATTACATGTTAGGTCTGGGATGGAGTACCCGATGCAGATATAGGCCAATGAAAACAAGTCAAATAGAATAAAACACTGCAGGAGTCGAGGCTTTGAAGCCCCAGGTGGGTGTGGCTATATTACTAGCCTTCCCTTTACAAATGTCTGTTCCAAACAGGCTCATTTCAATAACATTATATCTGTCACTTTCCCCACACCCTCATATCTCTCTCTCTCTCCCCCATACCCTCATATCTGTCTCTCTCTCTCCCCCATACCCTCATATCTGTCTCTCTCTCTCCCCCATACCCTCATATCTGCCTCTCTCTCCCCACACCCTCATATCTGTCTCTATTTCCCCACACCCTCATATATATCTCTCTCACTCCCCACCCTCATATCTGTCTCTCTCTCCCCACACCCTCATATCTGTCTCTATTTCCCCACACCCTCATATATATCTCTCTCACTCCCCACCCTCATATCTGTCTCTCTCTCCCCACACCCTCATATCTGTCTCTATTTCCCCACACCCTCATATATATCTCTCTCACTCCCCACCCTCATATCTGTCTCTCTCTCCCCACACCCTCATATCTGTCTCTCTCTCCCCACACCCTCATATCTGTCTCTATTTCCCCACACCCTCATATATATCTCTCTCACTCCCCACACCCTCATATTTGTCTCTCTCTCCCCACACCCTCATATCTGTCTCTCTCTCCCCACACCCTCATATCTGTCTCTCTCTCCCCACACCCTCATATCTGTCTCTATTTCCCCACACCCTCATATATATCTCTCTCACTCCCCACCCTCATATCTGTCTCTCTCTCCCCACACCCTCATATTTGTCTCTCTCTCCCCACACCCTCATATCTGTCTCTCTCTCCCCACACCCTCATATCTGTCTCTATTTCCCCACACCCTCATATATATCTCTCTCTCTCCCCACACCCTCATATTTGTCTCTCTCTCCCCACACCCTCATATCTGTCTCTCTCTCCCCACACCCTCATATTTGTCTCTCTCTCCCCACACCCTCATATCTGTCTCTCTCTCCCCACACCCTCATATCTGTCTCTCTCTCCCCACACCCTCATATCTGCCTCAATCTCCCCAACCTCATGTCTTGATTTCTCTTCCCATACCCTCATGTCTCTCTCTCTCCCCCATACCCTCATGTTTGTCTCTCCCGATACCCCATGTATATCTCTCCCCATATCCATGTCTTTTTCCATGTCTGTCTTTCAGTTCCCCATGCTCCCCATGGTGGTCTCTTTTTCTGCATGTCTCACCTCCTATATGTCTGCCTTGTCTGTCTCTCTCTCCCATGTATGTCTCTCACTCTTCATAACCCCAAGCTACCCAGCTACCTTTGAAAAGGATCCAGATCTCCTGCAGCTCAGACGTCCACTTGAGTTCTGATTATAGAGCAAACCTCGAATATAAGACAGAGCATTTGCTCTGAAACAAACCTCACCTTACATTCAAGCAAATATGGTACCTTTAATTGGTATAATACCATTTTAATATTATTATAATTTTTATTTCATTATGGATTTGCTTGTAAATTCTGCTCATACACCATAAGTTTTTTTCTTAAATTAGAGGGGCAACGATTTAAAAGTAATATCAAGAAGTATTACTTTACTTAGAGGGTAGTGGATGTATGGAATAGCCTTCCAGCAGAAGTGGCAGAGGTCAGCACAGTGAAGGAGTTTAAGCATGCGTGGGATAGGCACAAGGCTATCCTAGATATAAGATAGGGGACTGGGGACTAATAAAAGTATTTAGAAAATTGTGCAGACTAGATGGACCGCATGGTTCTTATCTGCCGGTGACACATTCTATGTTTCTATGTTCTATAAAGATTGTTTGTGTTTTCGATATAGGGAATAAAACATATGTTTAGGTGACACCTCTCTACGTGGTTGGTGTGAAAAGCAACAGATTGAGTATTTGTAGCAGGTGCAATGGTTTCTATTGTCACTGTATGCTTTATCCAGTAAGATTAACAATACAACTATTATTATTGTATGTTATGTAATGATCATTATGTAACTTTTATTTCTGTCTTGGAACTGTAAGTCTTTATATATTCAAGGACACTTACAAAAAAAACAAAGCAGACAATCAGTACTAAGTCATCTACAATGTGACAATCCCCATGTAATCACTGTGTTACTGTGGTTATAGACTGCTTTCCATGTAATTATCTACAGACTGTAGCAAAGCCATGTTTTCTCTGGTATCTGATCTCATCAAAACATTGTAATTATATAGTTGTGCATTACAGGTTAATTTAATATGTGAGATACAATGCCATCTCTGATATATCTCCAAACTGTTTCAACAATTCTCGTTCCTTCTGTAATGTAGATTTACCGCACAGTATTCTGTCCGATTTGATCTCACACATTCTATTCGGAAGGCATTGCTGAGGAAGTTGTTCATTAATATGTATTATTTGGTGATACCGAGCTTGCATTAAAAAAAAAAAAAAAAATCCAACCCTTGAGGAGAAAGATTTATTACATTTTTTGATTGCATGTTTTTTTTAATATAATTTCACAGAACAAAGATCAGAGATTTAGAACACGTTTTACTTTCCTTTCAGATAACTACGACAAACTGCAAAGAAAAAAGGCATTTTTTTTTCATATTTCTTGTAATTCTGAAATGTCCTGTAGTTATTTAATGCATCAGTAATTATCTTGATCTTTTTTTTTTGCTTTTGCTTTTCATGTGTTGTATCCGTTCTAGAGTTGAAGAAAAGAAATGTTATAACAGTGTTTAATTTTAATAATTGCAAATATATATTATTCATTACTTAACTAGGTTTAAAGTAAGTTTTGTAGCCAATGGGATGATGATAAAAAAAAAAAA
The DNA here is from genome assembly GCA_036172795.1 of Pelodytes ibericus. NCBI lineage: Eukaryota > Metazoa > Chordata > Amphibia > Anura > Pelodytidae > Pelodytes > Pelodytes ibericus. The sequence goes on along the minus strand of CM069863.1, from coordinate 181,813,707 downwards.
AAAATATATATATATATATATATATATATATATATATATATATATGGTAATAGTTAAATGGATCATAGCCCTATAAGTAATGTTTTTTTTAAGTGGTTCGGAATAAGAATTTTATATTGTGTTCTTTCACTTTAGTATTAAACTGGAAATTATTTGGGAAAATAGCCAAGGGTCAAATATAATCAATTATTACAAAAAGAAAAGATTACAAAAAATAAAAATATTACCATAAAGCAAATGGAGTCTTGCTGCCTGGAACCTTGATCTTCAAATGTCGTATATATAGTCAGAGTTTAGACATAAATGAAGAAAATAGACACAGCGGGGCAGATAAAGGGGTCAACCTACACCAAACCAGGGGGGTGGGGGGGAAGGGTTTCTGTTGGGGTTATTCGCTAAAAGGTTAGTTGAGGTGAGTAGCAGGTGAGTTGAAGTCAATGGCAGGTGAGTTTTATGTGAATAGCAGGTGAGTTGAGGTGAGATGATATTTAGGGGATTATGTACTAAATAAGTGCTGTGGGAAAAAAGTAAGTAAAACATGAGTAAGGAGCAATTTGCGACTATTTGTAACATTTTGCGCTTGTTTTCCCTGAGTTGCTCCTCTTTAATTTATTTTTATTTAGAGTGCATTTTTCCGGTTGCGCTAATAAATTGCGATTATATCTGTGCACGCTAAAGAGTTTTGTTAATGTTTTGCAAAAATTATTCTTATTTGCATGTGAAAATTACACCAGCTTTTAGCGAGTGCTATCAAAAGAGGTAGACAAAAAAAAAATATTCGCAAACTTGCCTGTTTTTATTCGCAATTTGCGTGTATGTACTATGTGAGTGTTAAATGTTTAGTACATTGCAATAGGAGCAAAGAGAAATAGTTTTGCACATAAAATATATTTGCGGTTATGTAGCATACATCAAATAAAACAGATGACAAATTATTTACACCAAAACAGATAAAAATAAAAAGGAGAAATTAACAGGAAACCTAACTACTCACTTAGATAGAGAAGTACCAGTATTTTCTGTCCGAGGGACTGCGGCAAGGAAATGATGGCTACTTACACAAAATTAGATCTTGGCCCCTAGTAAGCACACTGGACATTGTCCCATCATTAGATTTATACCTTGTCAGGTCATCTCAGGTTTCCAAGCCGGCCCAGGGGTGGGAAGGTGTACCTAAAAGTGTCCTCCCCCATGTGTGGTGGAACTACCCCAGTCAAAATATGGAATCTTGTGGCTAATTACCCCCCAGTGCATGTCACATACATAATTCTTGCCTCTATTAATTTGTTGCAATTTATGAAGTCCATAAATATGTCACACTTGCTTCCCCATGACTCTATACCACAGACTTCACAATAACTTCCAAATGGCTCAAGTTGCACCAGCCATATTTGTACTCATTTTGTAAGGTGTATTCTCCCCAGTCTAAATATTCCCAAATGGAGGCATGATTAATAATCTGTGAGTTATTATTAATACATGTTTGGGAGATGACTTTTGCAGGACAAGACTTCTAACTGGTAAGGGTCACTTAGCATATCAAAAGAACCTACTATCTATGACGGGATACAGACCTATGCTAGATAGACTTGCTGGCAACTAACTCAGTGTAACATTTCACACCTTGTACCATCAGTTCCAGCTTCAAAGGAAACACTCAGGTTGTAAAGCTTTTCAGATCACAAAGGTCATACCATCTCTACCGGATAGTAGATGCAGGTATGCACTACACCAATTGTTGTGACAGTACATACCACTCTTAATCTCACTAATTCAGCTATACATTGTGCAGGAACAAACCTGATGAGATCACTTAGTGGGGGAACTAACTAGGTTTGTTCCTGCACAATGTATAGCTAAACTGGTGAGATGAAATCTCACTTCAACTCACCTGCTATTCACTTCCACTCACCTGCTATTCACTTCAACTCACCTTTTAGTGCATAGCTCCATATGAGAGCACAAGGGTCCATGAAGGTTCCATAGTTTAGCAGAGTAAAATATATACTACTCAGTTGTTAAAGAAACATACTATAAAATTGCACCCATTTTTGACTATTTAAATTCCTACAGTGTTTTTAGCAAGAAATGATGAACTCAGCACTAAGAAGAGTCTCATGTTCAATGTAATTTGATGTGGAAACAATGGCCGGCTCCCATATTCAGTGGGGTCATGATACCCTATTATGATGAGGACATGTTACCTCATATGATTTGCCTATGACTAATCATTCTGAAAAGGTGCAAAACGCGTAAGGTGAGGTTTTGTCACAGGTAAGGTTCTCCCTCGGCTTTTCTGGTTGCTCAATGTATGTTAATACATATTTTATCTATTCATTAAAGCTGCAGTGTTCTGCTGCATTATTTTTTTTTTTTTGAGTAAGTAGGGAGGTTCCAAAAAATGCATGCTAAATAAAAATAAACGGAAGAGGCGCAAATCAGGGAAAACAAGCGCAGAATGGTACAAATAGTCGCAAATTGCTCCTTACTCATGCTTGGGATCCTTTTATTTGTGTAATTTTGAAACACTTTGAACATTGCATTTTTTTTAATTTCCAGGCTGGAAAGTTCTGTGGGAGGATAGACCCCCCCCCCCCCCCCCAAAAAAAAAAAAAATGCTAGCAAATAAAAACATGTTTACAATACAGATATTCCAATTCGAATATGCAGGAATATTGAACTATAATAAGCATTAGGAAAAAAGGTAAGCCATTTTCATTATTGCCAATTTAACTCAAAGAGTTAAATTGAGAAGTAAATAGTAAATTCACTACACATGAGCACGGGCTTTGATGGAAATGTATGATAATAACATTATTATGCATCATCCTCAGTGTTTGCCTACAGCTATTAGTCTAATAAATAACATCGCAGGCAGCAGTTTGAGTCTGCGAGTCTCAGGCCGTTACACCTGATCTTGCGCAATGAGCACAGTCAGCCTACATGTAATTACTGCTTGTTTGTTTGCATCCTACTTTCTCTAAACTCCGGAAAAAAGAACTGAAACCTCCTGCTTCATTGGATGGCAGTCTTTGAACTGCACCCTGCAACTTTCATGCAATTTACCAAGGAGCTTTGATCTCCTTAGCATTAGAGCTGAATATGCTACTTACTTATCAACAAGTAAAAGATGGCCTTTACATTGCATTAACTTTCCAAACTTTACAGAGTTATGAGTCACTGCTGTGAAGTCAACATGCCCGGTGAGTAGGGGTAGGCAAGGTGCCCAAGTAAGGCAAGGTCTGTGAAGGTCAATGGAACATCGTGTCTGAACTGTCCGTCTCTGAACCTGCCGTAGAGGTCACTCATATATCTTCAGCTCTAGGACTAGATCACTCCCTAGTCTGCAAAACCAGTACACAGTTACAATTTTGGAAATCATTGATGCTTTGCGATATTACCATTATGGGATATGTAGTCCACAACATCTGGAGTGCAGAAGGTTGCTTACTCCTGGTCTACTTCAATCAAGTTCTCCATTAATTGAAAATAAAATGGCAACTTCAGCCACCGTAATGTGGGCTATAGGCACTTTCATAACACTAGAGAGCCAGAGAGTGTCTATTGATATAAGTAATGGACAATATAATGATGTTCTTGGTACCCTCACAGACCTGGCCATGGACACTCGTGTCCTTCTTTGACACCACTTTTAAACTGTACATTCATTTGGGTAGGGCCATTAACTTCTCAATAGTTATCGGAGAAAAAAATCACTGTTGAAGAAAATTAATTATTCTCTTTTTATATATAATTTTTTGGGGTCTGTGAAGAACTCAAATCCAAGTTGCTATTTATGCATAATTGCTGAATTGAGACTAATTAGAAATGTTATCAGCTCAAGTTTTTAGAACAAATCCATAGAGAAAAGGAAGTTAGCTTCCTCTCTGTCAAATAAACGGCAGGAGCAGTGAGTGACTGAAGGAGCCTTTCTGCTTCAAGCAGACATATACAGGTTCTGTGTTACACAGAAAATAGCATGTACCTATTAAAGGGACCATGTCACCTAAACATTGTTTTTACTTTGCATGTAGAGAATAAAAATTGATTGAAAATGAGCTATACATTGCGTTAACAAAATTGAAAGCAAATGCCGAAATTTGGATAAAAATCTGTTTTAAATGTGTCTGTGGAGTCGCCTGCTTATGACATCACCGGTGGCTTAATAGCCATTGAATAATAAGATAATTTGCATATCAAGCTACAGTTGATGTCGTAAGCATGGGAGACTCCACATGCACATTTAAAATACATTGTTCTCCTAATTTAGGCATTTGCTTACAATTCTGCTGACACAATGTATAGATCATTTTTAATTATTTTTCATTCTCTACATGCACAGTAAAAACAATGTTAAAGTCCCTTTAAGTAAAGCACATGCCATTTTACCCCCTTGCTAGGCTGAACATACAGTAAAAAAAATGCTTGCTTTAACAAAGAATCAGCAGTTATTTTTCAAGTTTACTGCCACTTTAATGACTTTTGTGTTTTTACAACTTAACTTTCTGATTTTGCAGGGGTTAGAGCAGATTGTATCGGCTCTCCAAGGTTTTATAACTGCTGCAAACAACACACTATCGAATAAATAAGCAGTAAGCAACTGTGAATCATCAAACCTCTGTCCCCTGCTCCCATTCCACTAGCTGGCAACAGTCTCCTTACTCTTTTCCGAATTATTGGCACAGCTATTGCCTTCTTTGTAGTGTTACTATGAAATGTAAGCAATGTTATTCAATTAACTAGGGCTGGACATACAGAGCTTAAATACACATTGACCTTTAAGTCAATCGTGGGGAAAGTTAGAGATAAATGAATGGCAAATTCCAATATTACCACACTTTATTTTCATGTGCCATTACTACAAACGCTTACTGATCGCACATCACTGAGAGTCTAGGCAAGGCTTCCCTACTCCTAAAAAAATAGGCCGGAGATATTTAAATAAACACAATTCCCATTTTCCAAAGTCTTCTTACAAAAAGGTCATAAAAAGGAAGTTGATTTTTAGCTTTCCTACATTCTATAGCGTGAGAAAAAATGTTCCGCAACAAGACCTTATAGACTGATCAGATTCCAAATATTTACATACGCTATGAACTGCCAAAAGGTTTTTTTAAATAGAGTTTAATGTCCTAGGGGAAAGGCATGTGGGAATAATATATTGATTTTGGAATATGATAGAAAACTATAATGTATTATTCATTGAACTATAATTTGATTATAAAAAAAATGAATTTCAGTTATTTGTATTATTATTATTATTATAATTTTACACACAACAGTATTAATATTATTTAGAATCATATTACATTTGTTTTAGTAATAATAGCACAATTTTCAACATTTAACTGTATACATATATGAATAATATTTGTATGTCTATACATATGTACCTGTACATTAATGATAATAATAAACTGCCAAAACGTTTTTAAATATAGTTTAATGTCCTAGGGGAAAGACACTAGGCACTAATACACTGATTTAGGCACATGTTTGGAAACTAACATATTTTATTAATGTAACTATAATTTGATTACTAAAAAACATTTCAATTATTGTTGTTATAAGGTTAATAACAACAGAATTAATATTGTTTAGGATCATTTAAAAAACAATTGTAGTCATAGTAATACAATTTTCAAAATGTGAATTGTGTATTTTATATATATATATATATACACACACACAGAAACAAATCCCAAAGGAATGCACTCACCTAAACTAGTATATATTATATATTATAAGGGGTGCTGCTGAGACCAAAAAGTTCAGCGCACTCACCTCAAAGCAGGTAGGAGAAAACCTCTCCTATAGGTATAGGTGTCATTAAAGCTACTTAAAAACACCTGTCTTTCTAAGATAACAAAATTGGAGGTTTAGTTCCATATATGGCCATATTATGCTAAGCCCACCACTACATTAAAGTACTCCAATGTGGTGGGTCCTAACACTAAATACTGTTGCTTATGGGGCTTAATTTCTTTATATGTATTACTAACCATGGACCAAAAGGCCTTACTATTGTATAATACAGAGACACTCCTGCAATTTATAGGCTTAGACACCACTTATGGTTATATATATACATTGTGACAAGGTATGGTGCAAGGTATGGTACAAAAAAGTGTGCATTTAGCACCAAGAATATTGCATTGTTTTTACCCTTCAAAGTGGGAAAACACAGCCCCAGGGAAATATATTTAAGGTTCTTGCACATTTTAAAAGTAAAATGTGTTTTTTGGGTCCCTGGGGTGGAGTATCCAGAAGAGCAGGGTGGGCCGGTTCTCCATCCCACATTCAGGGAGAGTGACTATACAAAGTCCAGGCCAGGTTTTGTGTTAGACCTGGCTGCTAAAGGCACCCCTTAACGCATAAGGACGTATATATACGTCCTCGGTTTTCATGTAGAATTGCTACATCCGAAGCAGCCTCTGAAAGTGCTTTGCCCCCCCCCTCGCCCCCCCCCGCGCACATATGATCACCGTGAATGTGATCGTATGCGCGTTTTACACATAGGCAGTGAAAGCTGATCACTGCCTATGTGTGTGAAGTATTGCAATGAGGCATCATGCAACACCTTCTGTTCCCCCTGGGCACCACGATCACCGGGTGATCGCGGGTGGGTGCTGTATTGGAGGAGCATGCTTCTCCAATACAGCATGCCCAGAGGAGAGCGACGGAAAAGAGAAAAAAAAATCTCTTCCGTCGTTCTCATGCCGTTGCTTGACTGCCCCTAGAGGCAGTTAGACAGTATTACACTTAGAAATAGAAAATAAAATAAATAAATAAAATAAATAAATAAATGGAAAAAGTAACCCTAGATCTACTAAACCTAGATCTAGGGTTAGGGTCATAATTAGGGTTATAATTGAGGCTACAGGGGGTTCGGGTGAGTACAATGGTTAGATTAAGGGTGGGGGTAGATTAAGGGTTAGGGTAAATTTATAGTTGGGGTAAAAAGGGCACTGTAGAAGAAAATGGTTAGAAAACAAACACCAATATTGTTTATTGCCCTATTAGTTGAAATAAAACATAGACAAGCATGGAAACATTGGTATTTCTAAAGTCAGGACTAATATTAGAAATATATAGACGGGGTCTTTTTTACCATTTGTAATTGTTTACAAAAAAAAAAAAACAGGTCAAAGTTAGAAAAAGTTTTTTTTATGGGATATTTTCACAATATTTTATATTTTTTTAATAGTAAATTATATCACATGATGAAAATAATAGTATCAGTAGTATAATAGTATCCATCCTTTAAAAAATGATATAAAATTTGTGGGGGTGGACTGAACACAAAGAAAGAAATTCACAGTTCAGTAAACATGTAACAAAAATAATGGAATTCTGGTCTTCAAGGTACATCAAATGCAGCAGAGCCCTCGGTCACTAAGGGGTTAAGCTCACCTGGGTCTTTTAGAGGGAGCTATTTACCAGACAGGAAAATGATGGTCTGGGCCTAGTGTGTTTAAAGAACTGGAAGGAGAGGTTACAAGTGTTGTACAGAGTTTGTTCAAAAGAATGTTCTGTGACTTGATAAAACCTTAAAACCTAACTTTACACTCATATATATTATTAATTTAATGATAATTTGATTCCCCCCAAAAAATATAATATTATTATAACGTTAATAACAGAATTAACCCCTTTTGCGACAATGGATGTGTCAGGCATGTTCTGCCGGAAACTCTGTTCCCGACAATGGACGTGCCTGGCACGTCATACGGTGAAATTAGCTGTTTTCGCGATCAATGACTAAATTTAGGGTTTGGATCAAAAGGTCAACAAAAACACTAGTTTTGTTTTTTGCCCCATAACTCGCCCAAAAATGCAGAAAAATATGGAAACATTTATAAACTATTTAGATGGGGTCTTTTTTAAAGATTGTATTTGTGTAAATTATATTTTATAAAATTTAAAAAAAATGTCCTCATATTTTATGATTTTTTTGTAGCAAATTATAAGATATGATGAACATAATGGTATCTAATGTAACCCCTTCTTATGACGATAAAAACAACATATAATTTGTGTGGGTACAGTATGTGAGAGAGAAGAAAATTACAGCTAAACACAAACACCCCAGAAATGTAAAAACAGCCCTTGTCACCAAAGGAAAGTCAACGTCAAAATGTCTTGTCACTAAGGGGTTAATATTGTTTCAAATAAGTTTAAAAACAATTGTAGCAATATTTATACCATTTTCAAAATGTAATTTATATATATATATATATATATATATATATATATATATATATATATATATATATACTTGGATCCAAAAAGTTTATCTTTAGTTTATTGTGAGAACTAATATATTGATAATGTTTGCCTATCTGTACATTAATGGTAATAATATTAATAATATTTTCTATCTGTACATTAATGGTAATAATATTGATAATATGTGCCTATCTGTACATTAGTGGTAATAATGTTGATAATATTTGCCTATCTGTCCATAAATGGTAATACTAATATTAATATTTGCCTATCTGTACATTAATGGTAATAATATTAATACTTGCCTATCTGTACATCAATGGTAATAATATTTGCCTATCTGTACATTAATGGTAATAATACTATTAATATTTGCCTATCTGTACATTAATGGAAATAATATTAATATTATCTGTCTATATATTACCGTATTTGCTCTAATATAAGACGACCCTGATTATAAGACGACCCCCCAAACTTTGGATATTCCTTTAGGAAAAAAACAAAATGCCTGAATATAAGACTACCCTATAGGAAAAAAGTGTAACTTGTATATATTCACATGTAAATTGCTTTTTAATATTTAATAAAAATAATGATATGAAACAAATACATTTCTTGTTTTTATTTCCTTTTATGTGCCAATGCTGCCTCTCCCCCCTGCGTTGTCTCTCTTCCCCTCCCACATTGTCTCTCCCTCCCCCAAAACTTTTCTCCCTCTCTCTCTCCCCCTTCCTCCCCTTGTCTCTCTCCCCCTTCCTCCCCTTGTCTCTCTCTCCCCCTCCCTCCCCTTGTCTTTCTCTCCCCCTTCCTCCTCTTGTTTTTCTCTCCTCCCCCTCCCCTTGTCTCTCTCCCCCCCTTGTCTTTCTCTGCACCCCCTCCCTCCCTCCCCTTGTCTTTCTCTGCCCCCCTCATCTTTCTCTCCGGAAGGACCCGGCTTCATCATAGAAGTCCTGGCGGTCGCGCCGTGTGGCAGCAGAGGATGTTTACACGCATCGCGCAGACATCCACCTGCTGTTAGCGAGAGGGATCCAGGTCCCTTGCAGCTCTGCGGGGGACCTGGATCCCAGTCTAAAATTCTGACCTCGATTTGAGGTCAGATTATAAGACGACCTCGAATATAAGACAAGGGGTGTTTTTCTTAAAAAAACCTTGCCTTTTATTCGAGCAAATACGGTAATAACAATAACCACTATAATAGTTGTCAATATAATAACAATATTTTGGTTGTTTAGGATCCATAACAAATACTAAGTTCCTCTCTCTGGCGTTCAAAAGATTGAGCTACAAAGGTTAATATTATTTGTTGTAAAGATTTTGTCAAGCGCTTGCCTCTTTTTTTCTGAAAGGGGATCCTTTACGCTGACAGATTTCAAATCTGCTTTCTAAACAAAAACCAGACATGATTTTTTTTTTTATATATATTTTTTTTAAATTTGTTTTTGAACATTCCAAGGCACGGAAGTGTTTGCCAAGTAATGTAACTATATCACACTCTATATGTCAGCAGAGGAGGAATGTATGGATTCTTTTATGTACAAAAGCACAGCTTTGGCAAACAAAAAAAATAAAAAAATTCCCACATGTAATTATATAAACTCGTCAATTTATTAGCTGCAGGCTCTATTGTTTATGCATGTAATTAACTGCACAGTAATTTTGTTATATAATCCATTGTGGCATGTGTTTTTACAATTCCATGTTATGTTTCAACCGTATAACATATTGTCAGTTTCGAAAACATTTATCGCTCTTGATCCAAAAGAAAACAGCCGTCCCTCTTTTTTCAGCAATTTCAAATTGCCTTTTCGAGTCAAGAAGGAAAAAAATCCTTCTTGACTCGAAATGGAATCAGATTTCTCCTGGGATCAACAAGCGCCAAATAAATATTAATGCCTATACTAACATGCATAGCCCTCTATGCTCTGTCTAGGGGGGGTCATGTACTAAACAAGTGCAGTGGGGAAAAAAGTAGGTAAAACATAAGTAAGGAGAAATTTCAGACCATTTGTAACATTTTGCGTTTGTTTTCCGTGATTTGCGCCTCTCCCGTTTAAGTTTATTTAGCGTGCATTTTTACCGTTGCGCTAATAAATTGCGATTAGGTGTGCGCACGCTAAAGATTTTTGAGAATATTTTGTGAAAAATAATTCTTATTTGCGTGTGAAAATTACACCAGCTTTTAGCGAGCGCTATCAAAAGAGGTAGAAAAAATATTCGCAAAATTGCCTGTTATTTTTCACAATTTGTGTGTATGTACTATGTGAGTGTTATATGTTTAGTACATCGCAATAGGAGCAAAGAGCAAAAATAGTTTTTCACATAAAACATGTTTGCGTTTTTTTTCTTACATGCCCCTCTAAGTATCTAGGCCTCTTTTTAATGTAATTGACAGCACCACCTTTTCAGGTAGGGAATGATATACCTTTATTGTGATTACCGTAAAGAGTCCCTTCCGCTGTCGTAGACTAAATCTCTATGGTTTCCATGATGATGTCTCTTTACTTTAGGCCTTTGCTCTACAATTGCACCTCATAGGTCTTACTCTATTGGAGCGAATGACTATCTCCAGGCAGAGAGGAACCAGCTTGCTAGGGACAGCATGACCAAGGGAGGGCACAGGCCACATTCCATAAGTGTGCCACTTTCTGTTAAATGCCAATTTCAAGTAAGTGCCATTGTGACAGCTCCAATGTGCACTAGTCATTCCCTTTATAGGCCGGAATATACAATTTATGTACAATATTTACAATTTTGCTTTAGTCTGTCTTAAGAAACTTAATCTCAAGCTTACCACCTTAACAGCACTTATGTGGAACCAATCAATCCATTTATATATATATATTTACTTCTATTTATTTTTTAGTTTTTTTGTTTTCAGCTTTATTCACATCTTTTTACATCTATTTGTACTGTGCGTAAGAGCCGTCCGGCATATAGGTTCCTACTTGCAGCGGTGTCGCTGTCCCACTGGGCCAGGGTATGTTGGGAAGTATGATGTACCCACTATTTATGTATTGTCTAACTATTTCGTGTGTGCTTCTTCCTCTATCTCTGTTGCTTCACATTTTCTGTATTTTTGATCATAAAAAAATGAAGTCTATGTTTAGTATTAATGCATATCTGCACACCACCCGAAGAGTTCAATAATTCAATAATTCAGGCGTATGACAGATAATTCCATTTTTAAGGTCATAAGGAGAATTAAAGCTCATGTTTTTAATTACCAAGCGGTGTAAATAGGATAGCGAATACAAGGGAAACTTTCATGAAAATTAAAGGAGGGCTTCAATTGATTGCACTGAAACTAATAGGGCTATTCAACAAAAAGGTGATTTGAGGTAAATAGCATGTGAGTTGAGGTGAATAGCAGGTGAGTTGAAGTGAATAGCAGGTGAGTTGAGGTGAGATGAACATTCCATCTCACCAATTCAGCTATACATTGTGCAGGAACAAACCTGGTTAGTTCCCCCGCTAAGTGATCTCATCAGGTTTGTTCCTGTACAATGTATAACTGATTTCGTAAGATGAAATGTTCAGCTCACCTGCTATTCACTTCAACTCACCTGCTATTCACTTCAACTCACCTGCTATTCACTTTAACTCTCCTGTTATTCACCTCAACAAATCTGCTATTCACTTCAACTCACATGCTATTCACTTCAACTCACCCGCTATTCACCTCAACTCATCTGTTATTCACTTCAACTCACCCGCTATTCACCTCAACTCATCTGCTATTCACTTTAACTCACCCGCTATTCACCTCAACTCATCTGCTATTCACTTCAACTCACCTGCTACTCACCTCAACTCACCTTTTAGTGAATAGCCCCAATTGTGAGGAGAAGAAGAGAAACAGTAACATTGTTATATTGTGGTGAGATGTTAGCCCAGTTCTGTGACCAATTAGCATAGGAAGCATCGTTACATATAATCAGTGAGCCAGTGAATACAGTACCAGAGGATTGATCCTACATGAATATAAACAGACGTTCAACTCCACCAACTCTATAGAACATCGGAAATGATAAGCAGCTTGAAGGAAACGACACGATCATGAGGAATGTGATCACAGTCCTCACGGGGAATTAAAAAGTAGTCTCCAGGTAAATAACTAAATAGAGTGTGGGCTGAAAATTCCAGCACTGACTGTATATCTGCGGGGTGCCTGCTAATCAGGTGAAACTCCATCTAGTTTGCTAATAAAGCAGCATCAGAAGTATCTGGGTCTGTATGAAATGTGATGTGGCATGGGATTAAACTCCTCGGCTAATGGACTTGAGCCAGTGCAGCCAGGCGTGGAAAAGATGGCGGCAGATCCTGGTCTTGAAGCTGTTACACCACTATGAACCTGATGTCAGCATTGGAACTAGTACATAGAATGATTTCTCAGAAGCCTGCAGCTTTGTAAGAGTCCATGCCTCCCAACTGTCACGCTTTGCGCAAAACAGTCACGATTTAGGGCAGCCATCCAGCTGTCCCACCGAAAAATGGGACAGAGGTAGAGCTCAGCGGGACAGCAGGCCTTTTATATGCAATCCTGCAGTATCAATTATACTGGTTACTCCACAGTAACGAAGCATGTTAGAGTGAACGTGCCTACCGTGCATGCACAACAGTGGTGACCCTCGACCTCCCAAGCTCCACCCCCTAACATCCTAGTTTGATGGAGGCAAGAGTTGGGAGATATGAGGGTCTGTACACATTTCAGTGAGCGACGAGATCCTTTCTTAGTTAGGTTCACCTCTGTTGATGTAATGTGAAAACAAGACTCGACGTCGACGACCAGATCAGACTCCATGTTTTACAGTGAAGCATGGTGGCTGCCGGACAATAAACGGGCATGTAAAGTAAAAAGTACAGGTCATTATATCCTCATACTAGGGCTTCTACACCTTTCACTTGTGTACTATCATAGAAGCAAAAGTATATAAAAAAAAATGTAGTAGCTTGTTACCAATCAAAGGAGAATATAATAAAAATGAAAACAGGTTGTTAGTATTGCTTTTATTTTATTTTTTTTGTATTATTATGTACATAGCCGGAGCTGGTTACAGATTAAAGATACTCATACCATGTTCTTCTAAGTTTGTTTTCCTTTCGTTCAGCTCTGCCATGGACTATTTCTTGGTGCGTGCTTGATCATATTTTTCTTGGCTTTTTGCATGTCATACTTGATATTTTGGTTTGTTCTTTTAGGCCAGTGTTACTCGTTTTGTGGAATGTGTTTGATAGGTTACAAATACATGCTAATAATAGCAATGTTATGTTATCAAAGGTACAGAGATAGGTAAAAGATGCGTGAAATGAATATAATAAACACATAATAAAGGTAAAATGAATAGTAAATTCCATAAAAAGACCTATACTAGTGACTAAAGTATAATAGAAGACACTATATTAGTCTATATAACACATAGCATAAGACCATTATAGGGTATATTCACGAAAATTCAGGCTCCTCGGAAAGCTATGAAGTTCTCTCGTATTATATCTTGGGTCAGCCCTGCTCTCAATCATTGTGTCAAGAAGTTGGTTACATAGTCGTCAGCTCCACATTCCGTTATCACCATAAATATAAAACGAAATTCAGCACTCTGACCTTTTATCCCACCAGCTCACAATCACATGTTCTGCTACCATTTTATTAACCTGAATTGATCTTACTTTAAAGAGGGGGTCTAGGACTCTTCTTCGCCGCATATTCATCGCTGACAGTTCGGCGCGGCAGTTAGAACACTGAACTGTCAGCAATGAAGAATAACGCGGCCGTTTGATCGCGGACGCGGCTATGTAAGAGCTGACAGTTCAGCGCTGACAAATGTAGAAGTAAAAAGAAAATACCCCCCCTAATAAATGATTTCCCCCCAAAGTGCCCCCCCCAAACCCCAAAACTAAAATCAACCCATAAAACCCAATACTAAAATTAACCCCCGAACCCTAGTACTAACCCCTAACCCCTAATACTAACCCCATAAACCCTAATACTAACCCCCAAACCCTAATACTAAAATTAACCCCCTAAACCCTAATACTAACCCCCAAACCCTAACCCCTAAAACCTAATACTAAAATTAACCCCGAACCCTAAAAACTAATTCTAACCCCCTAAACCCTCATTCTAACCACCCTTACTTAAATAAACTAAAATAGCTAAAATACTGAAATAAACTCATCTTTAGCAATGAAATGTCCCGCGATGAAATCTCCAGAGACGAGCTGTCTTGTGGTGCAGAGACGGCGGTGAAGTGGTGAAGCGGATGCAGCCGAGATGAAGTGTCCCATCCCCTAAAGAGGGATTAAAAATGTGCCATAAACTTCCCCCTAATGCTTACCTTTTATCTTGGTCACATGTGCTGGAACAAAAACCATACTATACATTTTAAGCATGTTCTGTGCTCTTTCTATACTACAGTGCTGACATTGTATGTCCGTCTCACTGTCTACCTGCTCTGTCCTACTACAGTGTCCAAGGCTGGCCTTAGGTGTTCAGGGGCCCCTTATAACACAGTGCCAAGATCATTTTCATTTTTTATTCTCTATATTCACAGTATTTTGTGATACATTTGTAAAAGTTTCAAACATATTTGAGAAAGCCTGAATAAGGAGAAACGCGTTGTGTGTGAGAGAGGAGCATTCTACTAGAACTTCATGCACCTTACAAGTCTGGAACTACATGCACTTTGCAGCTGCTTGCTGTTTGCTTTAATGTAAGATTTTATATTTTTGTATTCTGCATTATTAAAGAAAGTTTTATTGAAGATATATCTCCCCTGTCCTATTCTTTATGACCTCGAGGATCATCTGATTACACCTGTGAATTCAAGACCCCTAGAGGGGCTCCCGAATACCTATGACACTGAGCAGGGTACTGATCAGGAAGATGTGAGTGGAACCCTCATATATTATATGTCTTTTTTAACATGTATAGCTTGGAGGAAAGACGTAACAGGGGGGATATGATGGAAACATTTATATACATAAAGGGAATCAACACAGTAAAGGAAGAGAGTATATTTAAAAGAAGAAAAACTACCACAACTAGAGGACATAGTCTTAAATTAGAGGGGCAACGATTTAAAAGTAATATCAGGAAGTATTACTTTACTGAGAGGGTAGTGGATGTATGGAATTGCCTTCCAGCAGAAGTGGTAGAGGTAAACACAGTCAAAGATTTTAAGCATGCGTGGGATAGACACAAGGCTATCCTAGCTATAAGACCGGGAACGGGGGACTAATAAAAGTACTCAAAAAAAAAAAATTTGGGCAGACTAGATGGACCGAATGGTTCTTATCTGCCTACACATTCTATGTTTCTATGTTTTGGTCCACTTATTAGTCTTAATATACTACACTATATTACTTTTTTTTGTGTTTGTTTTTCTTCCCCTTACATTATATATGGAGAATATTGCCTCCAATAAGGGCAAATAACAGTGTGTAGTGTTTTGGGAAGAGGACAATTTCACTTATTTGTTTTGTGTATATTTAGAATTACAGATATTCAAAGTTTAAGAAAAACATATCTATTTATTTTATCATTTTTTATGCGAAATGTTACATTCTTTTAAGTAACATTACCTCATCCAAGTTTCCTCAGTGCATAGCTGGGAGATTTCTGTGATCCGTGGAGTTTATATCCAAACCTAATTACAACTTTGAGAATGAAGAGAAAAATCTGGAGTTTTGAAATTCAACTTCTCAAATAACAGGTGTGTTACTGCCAGCTTTTCTACCGCACAATTCTGGCAATGTCTCAAAACCCTCAGCTTCTACAGACAAATACTATTATTTCTATTAGTTTGTTTTTACATGCACCAGGAGTTCTTTTTGTGTTCATCTGCATTCCTTAAAGGACTGGTCCAACTTGTAAATAACCCATCTTTTATCCATGCATATTAATATACTATATGCATGTATTAAAAATTGAATATCTGTATTCTTTCTGTATGTTTCATTTACTCACAAATACTAGCTCTGAGCATTTGGCTGTAACTAGGAGGAACAAAAGCTATATTTTAAGAAAAACAAACAAACAAAGTCTTCAGTTGATACCTATGTTTGCAATTTGTGAAAAAAATATATTGCACAGGTTCTGCTAGGGTTTCCAGGTCATCCCGTGTTTTTTATGGACACATATGGGACTATTCACTAAAGGATGAGTTGAGGTGAGTAGTAGGTGAGTTGTAGTGAATAGCAGGTGAATTGAAGTGAGTAGCAGGTGAGCTGAGGTGAATAGCAATTGAGTTGAGGTGAATAGCAGGTGAGTTGAAGTGAATAGCAGGTGAGTTGAGGTGAATAGCAGGTGAGTTGAAGTGAGTAGCAGGTGAGTTGAGGTGAGATGAACATTCCATCTCACCAATTCAGCTATACATTGTGCAGGG
The DNA here is from genome assembly GCA_036172795.1 of Pelodytes ibericus. Lineage (NCBI taxonomy): Eukaryota > Metazoa > Chordata > Amphibia > Anura > Pelodytidae > Pelodytes > Pelodytes ibericus. The sequence goes on along the minus strand of CM069863.1, from coordinate 181,797,091 downwards.
ACAAACCTGATGAGATCACTTAGCGGGGGAACTAACCAGGTTTGTTCCTGCACAATGTATAGCTGAATTGGTGAGATGGAATGTTCATCTCATCTCAGCTCACCTGCTATTCACTTGAACTCACCTGCTATTCACTTCAACTCACCTGCTACTCACCTCAACTCACCTGCTATTCATGTCAACTCAACTGCTATTAACCTCAGCTCACCTTTAAGTGAATAGCCCCACCATAACTTTTACCTGCTCCTATGCAAAATTCAGAATGCAAGTAAGGGGCTCAGTGGAGCCTGTTTATTATTAATTATTATCATGCACAGCATCCCATAGGAAACACTTTGATTAATTAATTCACTTTCCACTCTGAACACCTATGACTTATACTTTCGTTTTTCTGAATATGTCGCCTTCCAACAAATGGGGGATCACACGTACAGAGCAATTTTGAAAATGTGAGGGGTGGCTGCTTAGAGTAAAAGCTAGACGTGTTAAGTGATAGGCGCTATTGTAATAAAAGTGAATAAATTATTAACGTGCATCAGACACTAGTGTAATTCCCCCAGGGTAACACAAAACAAAAGTAATAATAGTGATAAAGTGTTGCGCAAATGAGTAATATAAATTCAAAAAGTGTTAATAAGTGCATAAACAATAACACCAATGTAATAAAACAAACAAAATAATAAAATAAATATACATGTAGAAATACTTATCAAACCAAAGAATCAATAATGGAAATATTGATTCCAACCGGGTTGTACCCAAAACTGTTTTTCTTCCAGAGAGATTTTACATAAAAAGACAAAGAAACATAGACATACAATAGGTAGTATTTACAAATAGGGATTAGATATATATTTTCCCCCAAAAGAAACACACTCACACACTCTAGAGCCTAGAAATACCGGCTCTAAGTATATACAGCAGTTGGACTACAAGTCCCACCATCCCACATATGTAGATATCAACTCCAAGTTCCAGCTCGTTTTATCCAGGGGATGGATTAGTAATAAACAAGTATAATGGAGTATATTAAATAGCAAAGTTTTTTTATTAGCCCCTATATATAGTAAGGCTTATATTAAAAACATAACTACTACTCCACAAAATAAACAAATAAAAGTGGGGAGTAAAAGAAAAAGAGAGAGCAGGTCACCAGTCCTCCCGTGATCAGCGTGTTTACAGGCGGTGTGCACTCTCCGTCTGTTATCAGCGGGGACCGTGTTGGTGCCTCTCTTCCGTAGTCTCAGAGTTTTTAAAGTTTCCTCGGGCGAAGCGGCACTTTTCTGTGACGCATTTCGTCTTTTCCGACTTCTTCAAGACAGTGACGCCTCAGCCGGAGGAGTTCCCTTTTAAAGCGTCCGCCTACCGTTTCCATGGCAGTTCATCAACAAATGGGAGTGTCTTCACTTTCAATATGCCAAAAAAGGGAATAGGCGATAGTAAAAAGTCTGACCAATGTCCCCATAACGATTTCATAGATCCAAAGGGAGAGGCAAAATAGCATATACCACCAACGAATATCACTACATATAAACTGACAGATTGACATGTAATGACAATAAAATACAGAACAAAGGCAGAATGAAACTCAAACTAAAACTAAAGGGCGAGAAAAATGAGGAAAATAATAATATAAAAAATATGTATATAAAATACAATAAAATAAAATAAACACAGGTTAAACCAGCATCATTCCTCTATATAACATATACCTAAATATTCCAATTTTATAGACACAAATAAATAAATAAAATAAAATAAGATTGGCATAGGAATACATACCTTAAAACAAATATTTTGCATCTCAGTAAACAAAAAATTGTTTTATAAAAAAAAAAAATATATATATATATATATATTAACTGTCTATAAAAATGTATATGCGGTACAGAAAATGTGATCTATAAAAAATGATATAATCCAAAGTCTGCATTAAGACCTCTAGGGGCTAAAGTGTCAAGTTCGAATATCCACCTCATTTCAGCTTGGCCAAGGGTCTTGATTTTGTTTCCCCCTCCCCAATGTGTTTTAGGTTTTTCGATAGCCCAGAATTGGAGCACAGAGGGGTCTTTGTTGTGTGTTTTTAAAAAATGGTGTGATAAACTGTGTTTTTCGTATCCATTTTTTATGTTTCGAATATGCTCACCTATTTAGGGGTCTTGATGTCCTCCCTATGTAGTACAACTCACATGGACATTTGAGCATATATATTACTCCACTGGATTCACAGGTAATAATTTCTTTGATCTTATATGTCTTGTCCATGTGAGGGTTCTTAAATGTACAAATATTTTTCTCTTGTATTCTGCTTGTTTCATTACAAGCTAAACATATTTTGCACCTATGAAAATCTGTTATATCACCAAAGAAATGTTTATTTTTGTTTAAAGATCCTGTCTTTTCTGTTTTTAAAAAGCTTTTGCTTATGTGGTTTTTAGAATAAAAGCACCTAAATAATGGGATTTTTTATCTTTTTTTAACTTGCAGTGAGCCTTACATTGTCTGTACATAAAGGATGTGTGAAATTCTTGTAAATACATTTTTTCTGCTACATGGCTTATGTCATGCTGCTAAAACAGATTACATTTAGCCCTGCATAGTTCAGAGAGCTTATACGCAAAGTCACACAGTAATGCGTATGACTTTACTGCTGACCCTATAGATGAGTCACATAAATCATTTTTTTTTTTTTGAGAATTAGATAACTCAATAACTTTTAAACATGTAGCCTTGAAGTTCAAGCTGAATCCTTCGGAGAACGAACTGAAAGTCGTCTTTAAAATAAGTAATTAAAAAAAGAGGATTGCCGAAAATTAACAGATCCACAGTACATACATTTCCCAAGGACATAATTAGGTACAGAGACATCTTTGCACAAGTAAGTAAGAAATAATGATATACATTCTAATGAAGGTTCTTTAATCAGCACAGCCGTTTTCAACTGTGTATTATATATGCCATATTTAAATAATAAATGTATGAGAAAAGTGTGGAAAGTGTTGACTTTAAAACTTGATAAGATGAACCTACCCCGTATGAGAATAAAAACCCGAGACTTGTATGTTGGTGAAAAATAGGCAACAGCAATTTATTAAACACAAAACAAGTTATGTCTGTATCAGCCAATCAACTTAAACTCTGATAAAAGACAGCCTAACACATAATCGATATCCTTGCTGAAGTACTTAAACCATAGCTATACATAGTGCAACTAGCACCCCTCCCCTCCAAGGGTCTCTTACCCTTTACCTTATCCGTCTTCTCCATGCTTACCACTAGCCAACTCACCTAGCTCAGTGGGCATGTACCATATGGTGATTTATCACCTTAAAAAGTTAGGGGAGGTCTGAGCCCAAACCTTCTTCCAATGTATCTGACACCTCCTTTTCCATTATCAACCCTGACTGGCAATGGCACGTACCTCCACCTGCTGCGACAAAAGATAAACATCAGAAACAATCCTAGTAAAAACATAACATATGAAAACAAAGGGATGGGAGGGCGGGGAAGCTTTCAGAGTGTTGGGATTTTAAAATGGCTCACAAAGGGGAGGGAAGACATATCTATATATATATCCCCTTATTCCAAATATGACACATGGAGGCACACTGTATGAGACTGAAACAGCATGCAGGACAGAAGAAAACCTCACATCCTCATCATCAGTTGCACCAGCACAGTCCAATTGCACCTTTTTTTTTATTTTTGTTATCAATTTCTGACACTCTGCTCTATAATAGATTTATACCCCCTCTATTTTTGATTGTTCAGAGAGATACAGGAATACTCTTGCCCCCAGGGCTATCTGCAAATTGTGGTTGATGGACCTCATACTTAAATGGAAGAGACCCGGCTTTCTAATGCAGGTCTGTTGTCTAGTGTGAACCACGCTAGGATACAGGGAGGTCATCTTTGCTTTAAAAAAAAAAATACTGGGCATGCTATTTCCATGGACTTCCATACACTTAACACTGGCCTCCAGACAATTTTTTACTTGCCTGCCGGTAAAATACCAGCTGGGTGAAAACCCTACTAGTATATGCCTCTATTCTGACACTAAGCAAGAGACAGGTCCCAAATAACAAACTCTAGAGAGAGTTGTGGCAAGATTTAGGACAACCTTATTGCTGGGTTGAAAAAACGAAATAGATCCTTTATACGTGTTAAAGTTCACCAACGTTGTGACCTCACAAACAGGGTCTTCATCAGGGACATTGACCACACCAGATCAGTAAGGTTTATTAGTACATGTTGAGGTACACCAACATTGTGACCCCACAAGCAGGGTCTTTATCAGGGAAATTGTCCACACCATCTCAACAATGTTTATAAGTGCACGTTAAAGTACACATGTTGACGTATTAATTTGAGATAATTACAACCAGATTGTTAGAACATAACAAATGGAAACATGGAAGTAGAGAGTTTCTCCATGCTGCCATCTGTTGGCCTGGGTAGCTAAGCATACAGTTCTTAACCCCTTCGCAACATTGAATGCTCAGTTGCCGACATAGGACGTACCTGGACCAAGTTGTAGTGGAACAATCGGTCTTAGCGATTAATGTTGGCTAACGCTACGTAAGTGGGGTTCCTGTAATGCTTCAATGTCAAGGCATTAAGCAAAATCTAAATTTGCTCCTGAATTGACTCTCAATCGCTTCACGGCGTGAACAAGAGAGCCTTATTGGAGGGCAACATGATTTAGATTTAAATAAAACATTTTTTAACTTACCCCATCCAGCCTGCTGCTTTTCCCCCACTTGCTGCTGCACCAGTGTGCCTGTTTGAATTTCCAGGGGGAAATGTGTGTGCACCTCTTTCCCAAATAAAGGCACTTTTTGAATTGTAAGTAGTTTACATTAGGTTAAACCAAATCCAGAATACGAGCATTCCCGTGCCGAGACTCACCGTACTTTCTTGCGGTGCGAGTTTTGTTATTCAGATACTTGCGGAATACATCTTTTGTTCTAGTCAGTGTTTCTCACTCTGCAGGCTGTTTGCATGACATGTCTTTATTAATTTGAATGGCACCAGTAATTTTGCAGAAGAGTCTATGCATGAACGTCTTCCTCAGGCTGCCAACGGGATAACACGTCTTTTTATTTATTTTTTGCTCAGGACATGCAACCGTGTCGTGTGGAAAACTCACTAAACACTATACGGCTGGTATTTAACCATTACCAATAACTGGAAAAAGTACTTTATGCAACAACTGGAAAGACGGACAATTGGCTCCTTCATAAATACTAGCACTGGCAATATCATAAACTCAGCCATGATTTGATAAGCACCTATGTGGATAGGAGAATGCACTGATTACTGATGCATTGATTACTGCTGAGATAGTTCAACCTTGAGGGCTGCAGGTTCAAATCCGTGTGGACTTGAGTAAATCTTTCAAGGTAGATAAAATGAGGACCATTACAAAGGTAACATGGACATTGGGCCAAAGTAACATCCCCAGGATATTCTTGAAGATCAGAGACTCTCTGTACATACTCTAGCTGGTTAAACTCTTTGATATTATTATTTAATACTCTGTGGTCTATACTGTATGGGATTAATACTAATACAGTCACCTGGATGTCCAACTCAGCAATTAAGGTCTGATTATTATTACCATGGTCCAGTTCTGATTTAAATTCGAGTATGTGATAGAGAAATTGACCTGCTTGCTCTTGGTGATGGCCATCTCAGGCTTATCTTGGATTACATTTAATACCAAAGATCTCCTGTTATTGTGGTTGAGTTTAGCACACAGAAGGGTATGAGGCCTACACGGCATGCAAACTCTGGTCTGAGGAAGTTAGAGCTGTAGATATACTGACCTCAAATGGGATGAGTATTGTTTGATGTATAAATACAAAATACACATAAATCTTAACATGCCTGGCAGCTTCTTCTAATTGTCTATGGCGCTACACAAAAAACAAACAAACAACAATTTAACAATGTGTTGAAATTCTCTTCTTAATTCCCTGCAAGTGCCACGTTCATGAATAAAACACACTGGCTTTTCAACTGTAATAGCAAATAGTAATCAAATTATTAACTGGTATAAACTACAAATGGGGCTTTTCCCTTAACATACAACCAGTACACAGTAAAACAAAGCATAAAGCTGTATTCTCATTACAATCCAGGTCTCAGTCGGCCAGTGCATGGTCTGCCATTATGTACTTCCACCTGTTTAACATTATTTCATTGTGAAATACACTTTCAGAGTCACATTCTCTGCATTTGCCAATAATTGTCCGTTCCTCAAGAAAATGTACACTTTGTACAAAGAGTGTGTAGATTAAAGTACATACAATTCTGACTGTGATTTATCGCATGCCTTTACTTTTTCAAATAGTCTCTGGCCTTTGATCTATTTCATCGCTCCCTCGTTGTCTTTTATCCTTTCGACTGTTGCTCGCCCAATATGAGAGAGTCATAATTGACTGTTTTTTTAGGGTCCTGTCTGGTTAAATTTCCCTCCCTCCCCAAAAGTCCATCTTTAAGCTTGGAATTCCCAATTTTAAGCACTTATCCTGCAATCCTGATTGTCCTCCTCCAGTGTTCAGGACACTGGCCAAGGCTTAGAAGTCCACTTCCAAGCCACGTTGGCAGGGGTAACTGTTGGTGTAGGCATCCTGCTAGCTAGATACCAGATACCTGTATAGGGTAGGGCTGGAGCTCCATCTTGCAGGGTCATACAAACACTGGTGACATCATGCAACAATGTGTGATTTCACGCTACATGACATAACCCCTCCAAACTTAAGGCTCCATCCCCCCACCGCTGAAGTATTTTGGCAGATATTGAAGATGGGAGAGATGAATGTCTTACAGCAGAAGGGGTAGACTTCTGCTAGAGCTATCTACTAGCTATCTACTAGAAGAGCTATCTTGGACATAAGAGGCCGTACAGCAGGTGGAAAATAGGGTAGACTGGCAGGAATGAATGATTATCATCTGCTATGAAATTTTAATTTCCACGAAACTGTGGTAAAATGACAAGAGAATTGTAAAAAAGAGACAATAACAGCTGATTTGGAAATAGAGGCAGGCCTAAGAGTTCTATTGTGGGGGGATGCTCCCTTTCACATTCCCCGCTGATAATTCTTTAATGACTATACTCCAGTTACTCAGGTTCATCCACCCTACTAGTAGGCTCCTTCTCTTGCATCCCACAGTCTTCGAAAAGCATTGGTGTATAAAAAAAAAAAAAAAAAATGCCGCCAGCAGCCAGCCAATCAGAAGTTGGAATTCCCTCAATGAAGATGATTGTTCCCAGCATTCTATGGTGCAAAGGAAAGGAATTATATAACGACGGAACTTGCTCCTTTTACCCAGAGAACACTAACAAGGCATACAAATATGTTACAAATCTTTTACTCCATTTTTAAAATACCATTGTGGACAGATAGATTCTAATGACAGGACCACTAATTTGCAAACCAGCAATTAACCACACATTAAATGTCCAGCTATTTGTTGCACCCAGTATGCTCGACTGTTCATTTCACAGAGCCTGAGCTCATGTGGAACCTTTCACGTGTATTGGATGCCAGATTTTACAGTTTATGTCTGTATCCCTTCCATGCAGAAACTTATATACCTTAAAGTATTAAAAAATAAGAAAAAAAAAAAAGAAATAGGATTTGTATAAACCCCACTGTGACCTAAATAAACTTGTTTTGTATCTTTGTCTTTTTTTATTTAAAGAATCTTCCGCTCTGCTCATCTCCTTTTTCTTCCTTCTAGAATGTAGAAGGAATTGACAAGACCAGCTATTTATATGTGTTCTATAGTTAGATGACCTTAGACACTACTGGGACGAATGGGAAACCAAGATGAAAAGAGAATACAGGTTTTGATTGCTTGTATAAAGAAAAGTATTTGAAATATAGTTTGACAACAAAAAATGTTTATTCTATTACGCGATTATCAGAACTAGGTATTGCTGTGTCATGTTATGCATACTAGAATGGGTTATAGTCATCAGAATTTAATTTGAAAAAAAAAAGCTATTGTGGATGGATGCACTCCCCTTCCCCCTTTTTATTTGCCCCCCCCTCCCAATTTTCAATTTTTTGTTATATTTATTAACATTGTAATTTAATTGCATAATTAATTCATACTAATATGTTATCACAATGAAAACTGACTACGAAGTGCCTGATCAATACTTTCCTCATTGGTTTAAATATGGACTGGATACATTGATAGTTACTGTTTTTTATGTATAACATGTATTTTATTTTCTCCTTCCTTGTAAAAATATCTCTTTTAATAAAATATATTTTGTGTTCTATAACCTTGTCATAGTTAGCATTAACATATTGACATCATAGATCACCAACAACCAAGATATAATTTTGTTTCACAAACGCGTATCTTTTAAAAGATTTATGTTTCCATCGTCCAAATGGTTCCTTGACCAGGAACCTTTGTTAGGACAATTAATGTTGTTATTTTAATATAGAAACATAGAATGTGTCGGCAGATAAGAACCATTCGGTCCATCTAGTCTGCCCAATTTTTTTGAGTACTTTTATTAGTCCCCCGTTCCCAGTCTTATAGCTAGGATAGCCTTGTGTCTATCACACGCATGCTTAAAATCCTTGACTGTGTTTACCTCTACCACTTCTACTGGAAGGCTATTCCATACATCTACTACCTTCTCAGTAAAGTAATACTTACTGATATTACTTTTAAATCGTTGCCCCTCTAATTTAAAACTATGTCCTCTAGTTGTGGTAGATTTTCTTCTTTTAAATATATACCAGTTACTATCAAGTCACAATGACTACATTAAGATACTAACAACGCATCTCATCAAGGGTGTGAAGGTCGTGTCAAGGTCTCACGGAGACTTTTGTTATATTGTAGCTATACGTTGTTCTAGTTTGTTTAATACCAACATGTATTTGATTCCAATTCCCTGCGTAGCATATACTCAGTCACCTTTAGCTCATTAGAAATAATGGATTTTTTTTTTTTCAGGGGACAACAAAGGAAGAATAATTGCAATGACATTTAGATTTTGATTCGTTAAATACTTTGGATGTTGGCAAAAAAAAAAACACTTTTGAAATAGTATAAAAACATATACTACGCAACACAGTGTATTTAAGAGACACACTATTTTCTTTTCCTATCAGAGCACAGAAATCACATTTTGAAGTGATACGCTCGGTTGGGCACATCATCAATGCAAATATAAAATAAATCAAGTTCTGACCTGATCAGACTGCAAAATGTCTAAAAATGATATAAAAATCAATGAAGAAAAAGAAGACATCCAAACATATAAAAGAGAGCAACATGTTTGATATGTATGATCCACATTTTTGTGTGTGCTATCATACATGTGAATTAAGCAGTTGCATGGGGTCCCCCACTTGCTTAGGGGGCAGCCAGAGTGCCTAACTGAAGGGAGACAGTTATGGAGGGGGCAACAGCTGACAGTGGGTCTTCAATATGACTTTATACTTCCGGCCTTCAAAACCCAGACCGACGTCTGGAAACATACAGGACTTTGAAAAGGGAATTGCAAACTTAAGACAAAAATAGCATTGTTTTAAGTATAGTTGAATGGGAGATTTTCTTTCCAACTCGGGTACTTTGGCCCTTTTTTTTTTGCAATTCATTTCTCAATTCCCTTCTACGACGCTCCTTGCGGACCAGAGGTTGGGCTTTTCTGCCAGTGATTAAACTTTTGCTTTTCTTTGGAGGAATGAATCTTATTAGTGTAAAATCACAGGCTAAACTAATTATAGAAACATACTTTTGTAACGATACAATCCAGCTGCAGTTCGTTAATCTCTTGCATCTGGATACCCCTTTACACAGCAAACATCAAGCTGTTTATTTATTTATTTTACAGTGATGACTTCCCAGAAAATTAGACTTCATTATTATCTGTTCCAAAAAAAAAAAAATAAGAAAAAATAAATGTTATTCGGATCATAACTCAGCATCAAGCATCACATTTTATTTTGTTTCAAATTCTATTTTTATTTGGAATATTTCTAAGTATGAATAAATAAGTAGATGACTCATACACACTCTCAATTCAATCTGGGTTGGATTAAAACATTTCTATTTAAAAAAATCCACGCTTGATTTAATCTTTCAATTAAACATGAGTTCATTATGTTGCAGACAGTTTTCCTTTAAGATGGGTCAATCACCAAGCCTCAACCCCCCCCCCCCCCCCCCCCCCTGATCGTGATACATTATCATACTGTGATATAGCTGGGATGATAGCCATGTCCTTGTGTTTTCTATCTAGCCTTTCTCAAGTGATATCCTGTAATATTTAGTGTTTTCATAAATACTGATTATTTCACACATTCTTCCAGTCTTCCCAAGTAACTGTACAGAATTAGCGTTTAGCCATCTACATGCTTGTACAAAGATTAGTGATCAAAAGGTGTGTAATAGAAATAATCCATTTAATGCTAGACACATTAACCACATATATATTTCCCATATAATAATATAATATATATATATATTTATTTATATATATATATATATATATATATATATATATATATATATATATATATATATAAATAATATATATATATATATATATATATATATAAATAAATATATATATATATATTATATTATTATATGGGAAATTCACTTCTATTTACGTTAAAACAAATGAATCCTGTAAATTTACATTAAAAATAATTTCCCCGGGGTCTCTGAATTCTCTGACATCAGTGGGAGGGACTACACAGCAGCGTGTACGGCAGCAGTTTCCATGCTCCCCTTTCAGGAAGTGCTTTCATTAGCCATTAGTGTGGAATCAGGTTTCCTCTGATGAATTAAAGGGCCACTAAACATTTTTTTTTTCACTTCTTAAGGAAAGGAAGTGTTAAAAAAAAAAGTTCAGTTGTCCTTTTAACAGTTTCAAGTGCTTGGAATGCAGTGTGGGGGGGGGGGGGGAGATCTTTGCAATAGTGACAGCAATAACAAACATGCAGTTATTGCAGCAAGGACAAAAAATACTAGTAAGTCAGATCTATTAATAATTATTTTCTTGAGATTTTAGAGGTGGCACTGTCCCTTTAATAAACCACTCATTCGCTTCTGTCATTTGCTTAGTGACCACTCACTGGTACTCTCCGTACTTATTTCCACATTTGGTTTGTGGCTAGTGTTTTAATTAAATCGTCTTTCTGTCTACAGTACACTCACATGAGAAATGGGCAAGGAGGAAGAGTTAATTGTTTTGTGGTAAAGCACTAAGCGGAGAAGTCTGTCTCTCCAGAATCAGACAGCTAATAAATAACACATGGAATATTACTCGTATTTACCCCTATGAATCCTATTACTGACTTGATTACAGAAACCCACATCCATGATCTCTAAAAATGCCTGCTGTGTTTATGGGAAATTTGTAAGCAAAAAAAAAAGATACTATTATAATTTTATTAGGATTACAAGAACATCTAATGAGAGTGGTAGATGCATGGAATAGCCTTCCGGCAGAGGTGGTAGAGGTTAATACAGTGAAGGAGTGGAAGCATGTATGGGATAAGCATAAGGATATCCTGAACATAAGATATGGCCATGGGCCAGATAAGGTAGAAACAGATAAGTGAACTCATCAGGTTTGTACCTGTACAATGTATAGCTGAATTGGTGAGATGAAATGTTCATCTCATCTCACCTGCTATTCACTTCAACTCACCTGCTATTCACTTCAACTCACCTGCTGTTCACTTTAACTCACCTGCTATTCACTTCAACTCACCTGCTATTCACTTCAACTCACCTGCTATTCACTTTAACTCACCTGCTATTCACTTCAACTCACCTGCTGTTCACTTCAACTCACCTGCTATTCACTTCAACTCACCTGCTGTTCACTTCAACTCATTTGCTACTCACCTCAATTCACCTGCTATTCACTTCGGTTGCCCACAATTCATCAATTTCCGCTGATTTTGGGCCAACTTCGGAGGGGGTTCGATCCTTTAGGAGAATGCAAAATGCATAGGAATTCTGACCTTCTCCCTGAATCGAATGTGGCCAACAGTTAGCCCAAAATTGCAGGAAATTGTCAATTTGCTAGCGAAACCCACCATTTTTCTCAGCAATTCTAATTGATGCCTAAATCTCGCCCGTCTTTGGAGCTAGATCAGAGCATATTGAGTTGACACTCTAATCTATATATTTTACTATTCCTACCTGAATCCCACCCAAACCAATCAAATAAAACATTTTTGGTGAGGACAAATGGTAAGTATTTTTTTTTTGTTCTATCTTTTCAACATGTGCTTTTCTTTTTTATCATTCTATGTAGTATATCCATGAGGAATTCTATATTTAGATGAGAAGGTCTCCATGCCTGTGAGCTGTAAAGCTTGATTATTCCTGGAGTGAAATATCTCTTTTAAGATAATACGTTGCAGTATATTCACCCTCCTTTACTGTAATGAAGACAGAGCCTCCGCATTCCTACCTGCGGATAGTAACAGATGGCGGTCCAACGATGAATAAACAAGACTACGCTGTACAGAAGGCAACATGGTTATGGTCAGCGAAGAGGAACTTATTCCTGGGAGCAGGTCATCGATAGCATCACTGCACCGAGGACTGGGCGATTACCCTGCTTTTTCTGTTTGGCGTTAAGCCCAGACTGGATGCTAAAATAAGCATTCCCTGTGAAGGAATCCAACTAACTGCAGGTGACACTTGATATTTGTCAAGTCTAACGCATGATCTACCAGGGATGGAGAAAGGTGGGTTTTTTTTTTTTTTTTTTACCAAGTTAAAGATCTTAAAGGGCCCTCTCTCACTTCTAAAATGTCCTTTTGTGCACATGAACTCCCACTTTCTCTTGTTTTTATCTCCCTCTGTCCCTCTCCTAAATCTCAGTTACCGCTCACTCTCTCCACATCGGCTCGCCTTCCCTCCAATGTAGGCATACCTCCCAACAATTCAAAGGGCTAAAGAGGGAGAAATTCATGTTTGTGGGAGTGGCTGGCTGTGTGTCTGTGGGCGGGGCATAAGCAGAACATTTTTAGCGAGTTTATGGCCAAAGCATAACTAATGATGTCATTTGGTAACTAGATTAAGAATAGAGAATTTGACTTATACCAATCAATTTAAAAACACATTTAATTCTGTTTATACACACTTTATTGTGGGTTTTATTGCTCTGGAAGCCTTTGATACACTTATAAAACCAGAAATGCCATAAAGAGGGATGTTAGTGAAGAAAAGAGAAACAGAGGGTTTGGGGGGCAAAATAGGGGGTGGGGGGTTGTCGACCCTACTCCCAGTTTCCATTCCTTCCTTCTGTAGGTCAGTCCATTTTGGGGGTCTACCAAACTGTCTGCAGGGAGCTTAAGTGCTACTATGCCTGAATATAAAATGGAAATTAATCATGTGTGATGTAAGAAGAATTATTATATAAATAAACAGCCTTGTGGGTGTTACTAAATATCACCTGCATTATTATTATTATTTATAAAGAGTCATCTTATTCCTCAGAACTGCGCAAGTGGTAACTACAGTGAGGGCAAAAAGTATTTGATCCCCTGCTGATTTGGAACGTGGCCCACTGACAAAGAAATGATCAGTCTATAATTTTAATGGTAGGTGTATTTTTATCAGTGAGAGACAGAATAACAAAAACAAAAATCCAGAAAAATGCATTTCAAGAAAGTTATACATTGATCTGCATGTCGATGAGGGAAATAAGTATTTTAACCTTTTGACTTAGTACTTTGTGGCAAAACCCTTTTTGGCAATCACGGAGGTCAGATGTTTCTTGTAATTGGCCACCAGGTTTGCTGTAACCATGCACCATTGTGCAGGCTGTATACTTATTGCTTTGCTTTCTTGTTTATTATTTATGCTTAGTCCTGTCCTGGTCCTGTAGTCCTGTCCATGCCCTGTAGTCCTGTTATGTTTTCCCTTTCTGCCTGTCCCTATGTTTCTTCCAGATGTTCACTCATTCCCTCTGCCTTGTTAGTTTACTTCTATTTAAACCACACATGTTTCTGTTCTGTCCAGTCTACAGGTATTTCCTCTGTGTCTATTCCATGTATGTCTTTTAGATTCTACTATTTGTTCTTTGCTAATATTATGTCTTAGTTAAGGGACTTGCCTAATGTGGGGTACCTTGATGTGGTTGGCAAGCTAACATCTAATTGGCCAATTGGTGAACCAAACCCCCACCTTTACCTTCCTTAGTGTAAGGCTAGTTCCTGTATTTATGTTTGTTCCTTTGAATGTTTTTCTTGTGTTCCTTAACCCCATGCCTTGTATTATTTATCCTTAGTTAGTTTCTGTTGTATCTTGCTCATGTCCTGCCTCTGTCCTGTAGCCCTGCATTCTGTAGTTCAGTTCTGCTCTCCCTCAGATCCTTTTCTGTTTTAGCTCTGCTTAGCTATAACTTAGTTCATTTCCTCTCCAGAACTTGGACCTGGATACAGCAGCTGCTTCACAGGGCCTGGTTGTGGCTGCAAAAACTTGGGATCCCAAATCTCTAAGGGATTGCAGTTACCCAGCAATTGATCAACTGCCAGAAGTCAATCCTTGTCGGAAAATAGTAGTACAAAAAAGAAAATGTGATATTTCTCAAAAAAGTCTATAATAAATGCAATGAAAACAGAAACCATCAGAATTCTTGTCTCTGGAAAGCACAACCTAAATTTTGCATTACTCATGTTACCCAGGGCATATTTGAAAATTGTAATATAGTCTTGTTGGCAACACAATTTATACACACAATAAATATATTACTGAGTTAAATAAATGACATTGTAAAGAAAGAAAGAAAATAAACTAAAGCAAAATGTTTTTATTTTATTATCACCTGCTACTCACCTCAACTCACCTACTATTCACTTCAACTCACCTGCTACTCACCTCAACTCACCTACTATTCACTTCAACTCACCTGCTACTCACCTCAACTCACCTACTATTCACTTCAACTCACCTACTTATTACCTCAACTCACCTACTATTCACTTCAACTCACCTGCTACTCACCTCAACTCACCTACTATTCCCTTCAACTCACCTGCTACTCACCTCAACTCACCTACTATTCACTTCAACTCACCTACTTATTACCTCAACTCACCTACTATTCACTTCAACTCACCTGCTACTCACCTCAACTCACCTACAATTCACTTCAACTCATCTGCTACTCACCTCAACTCACCTACTATTCACTTCAACTCACCTGCTACTCACCTCAACCCACCTGCAACTCCCCTCAACTCACCTTTTAGTCAATAGTCGCATTTGTATAGATTGGACATTCAAGTTTATTAGTAAAATACCATGTAATGATTACAATGCGGGTCTAGGACACTTCTTCGCCGCATTTTCATCGCTGACAGTTCAGCGCGGCAGTTAGAACGCTGAACTGTCAGCAATGAAGTATAACGCGGCCGTTTCATCGCGGATGCGGCTATGTAAGAGCTGACAGTTCAGCGCTGAACTGTCAGCTCTTACAAATGTAAAAGTAAAAGTAAAATAACCCCCCTAATAAATGATTCCCCCCCCCCAATAGTAACACTAAACACTAAACCCCAATACTAACACTAAAATTAACCCCAATACTAAAATGAACCCCCTAAACCCTAATACTAACTCCTGACCCCTAATACTAACCCTAATACTAACCCCGACCCCTAATACTAACCCCGACCCCTAATACTAACCCCGACCCCTAATACTAACCCCGACCCCTAATACTAAAGTTAACCCCCTAAACCCCAATACTAACCCTAATACTAAAGTTAACCCCCTAAACCCCAATACTAACCCTAATACAAACCCTAATACCAGGGCCGGACTGGCCCACCGGGATACCGGGAAAAATCCCAGTGGGCCGCCTGCCCCGGGGCAGCCTTGGCCACTTAAAGGGAAGAGTTCGCTGCTGCAGCATCCGGCGGCAGCAGGCGAATTTCTTAAAGCGGCGACGGCCGCCTAATTGCTTAAAGTGGCACCGCAGCAGCAGTTCCGGCGGCGGGATGGGAAGCAGAGAAAGCAAGGTGAGTGAGACATACAGGGGAAAGGGGAGGGGGGGAAAGACACTACGGGGGGGGGGGGTGAAAGACACTACAGGGGGGGGGGGGGGAAAGACACTACAGGGGGGGGGGGTGAAAGACACTACAGGGGGGGGGGGTGAAAGACACTACAGGGGGTGTGTGAAAGATACTACAGGGGGGTGTGTGAAAGACACTACAGGGGGGGGGGGTAAAAGAAACTACAGGGGGGGGGGTAAAATACACTACAGGGGGTGTGTGAAAGACACTACAGGGGGGGGTGAAAGACACTACAGGGGGTGTGTGAAAGATACTACAGGGGGGGTGTGAAAGATACTACAGGGGGGGTGTGAAAGACACTACAGGGGGGGTGAAAGACACTACAGGGGGTGTGTGAAAGATACTACAGGGGGGGTGTGAAAGACACTACAGGGGGGGGGGTAAAGACACTACAGGGGGTGTGTGAAAGATACTACAGGGGGGGTGTGAAAGACACTACAGGGGGGGGGGTAAAGACACTACAGGGGGTGTGTGAAAGATACTACAGGGGGGGTGTGAAAGACACTACAGGGGGGGGGGTAAAGACACTACAGGGGGTGTGTGAAAGATACTACAGGGGGGGTGTGAAAGACACTACAGGGGGGGGGGGTAAAGACACTACAGGGGGTGTGTGAAAGATACTACAGGGGGGGTGTGAAAGACACTACAGGGGGGGGGAAAAGACACTACAGGGGGTGTGTGAAAGATACTACAGGGGGGGGTGAAAGACACTACAGGGGGGGGGTGAAAGACACTACAGGGGGGGGTGAAAGACACTACAGGGGGGGGGTGAAAGACACTACAGGGGGGTTTAAAGACACTACAGGGGGGGGGGAAAGACACTACAGGGGGTGTGTGAAAGACACTACAGGGGTGTGTGTGAAAGACACTACAGGGGGGGGTGAAAGACACTACAGGGGGGGTGAAAGACACTACAGGGGGGGTGAAAGACACTACAGGGGGGGTTAAAGACACTACAGGGGGGGTGAAAGACACGACAGGGGGGGGTGAAAGACACTACAGGGGGGGTGAAAGACACTACAGGGAGAAGGGGGTAAAATACACTACAGGGGGAAGGGGGGGTGAAAGACTCTACAGGGGGAGAGGAGGGTGTGAAAGACTACAGGGAGAAGGGGTGAAAGACACTACAGGGGGAGGGGAGAAGGTGAAAGACACTAAGGGGGAAGGGGGGAAGAGAGATGCCACAGAAAGGACACAGAGAGAGAGAGAGACACCACAGAGAGAGACGCCACAGAGAGAGAGAGAGAGAGAGAGAGAGACGCCACAGAGAGAGAGAGAGAGAGAGAGACGCCACAGAGAGAGAGAGCGAGAGAGACGCCACAGAGAGAGAGAGCGAGAGAGACGCCACAGAAAGGACAGAGAGAGAGAGACGCCACAGAAAGGACAGAGAGAGAGAGAGAGAGACGCCACAGAAAGGACAGAGAGAGAGAGAGACGCCACAGAAAGGACAGAGAGAGAGAGAGACACCACAGAAAGAACACAGAGAGAGACGTCGCAGAAAGGACACAGAGAGAGACGCCACAGAAAGGACAGAGAGAGAGAGACGCCACAGAAAGGACAGAGAGAGAGAGACGCCACAGAAAGGACAGAGAGAGAGAGACGCCACAGAAAGGACAGAGAGAGAGACGCCACAGAAAGGACAGAGAGAGAGAGAGACGCCACAGAAAGGACAGAGAGAAAGAGACGCCACAGAAAGGACAGAGAGAGAGAGACGCCACAGAAAGGACAGAGAGAGACGGCACAGAAAAGAGAGAGAGAGAGACGCCACAGAAAGGACAGAGAGAGAGAGAGACGCCACAGAAAGGACAGAGAGAGACGGCACAGAAAAGACAGAGAGAGAGACGCCACAGAAAAGACAGAGAGAGATTGACGCCACAGAAAAGACAGAGAGAGAGAGACGCCACAGAAAAGACAGAGAGAGAGAGAGACGCCACAGAAAGGACAGAGAGAGAGACGCCACAGAAAGGACAGAGAGAGAGACGCCACATAAAGGACAGAGAGAGACAGGCTACAGATATGCGAGAGACAGGATATGTCTCACACACTGCCCTGATATATACCTCTGCACAGGGCAATTCATATAACTCTGTGTACATACTGGAGGTATATATATTGCCCTAGACAGGCTTTTATATCAGTCTTATCTATAAATAATACACTGTTCAGATGTGCTTTTTAAAATACATGATTTTCCCTTCTATGAACAAACAAAATTAAATTATGCTATGGGCTGCTTTAAAAATCTTATGCGATGGGGATGGTATTTACATTTTTTCCAGGGCTGGTTTTTGTTCCCAGTCCGGCCCTGCCTAATACTAACCCCTAATACTAAAGTTAACCCCCTAAACCCTAATACTAACCCTAATACTAACCCCGACCCCTAATACTAAAATTAACCCCCTAAACCCTAATACTAACCCTAATACTAACCCCCGACCCCTAATAGTAAAATTAACCCCTAACACTAAACCTAATTCTAACCCCCTAAACCCTAATTCTAAACCAACTAAAATCGGTAAAATACTTACCTTTAGCGATGAAATGTCCCGCTATGAAATCTCCAGCGGCGATCTGTCTTGTGCTGTAGAGTCGGCTGTGAAGCGGCTGCGCGGAAGCAGCCGCGATGAAGTGTCCCATCCCCTTACAATGCAGCATAAAAACCCCTCAAAAGACAAGGAATATTTGTGAACCTTTTTTTTTTGTTACAGATTTATGTTATTAGTGTTTTAAATCAATGTTTTTTTTTTTTTTTTGGAAACAAATTGACCAAAATCTGTCCTTGTATTTGAGACCATTAAACAAAGCATAATACAATATATATACTATTTTTCTTTTATTCTTCCTTTACTATTGCCCATGAGACATGTCTGATTACATGTTCCAAGCACCATAATGTCATCACTATCAAATATTCAACAGGCTGTGAGCTTGTATTTATACACAGGCAGTAGCTTCATATGCCACAAATCTCTCTATTATAATGCACAAAAAACATATCAAAAATTCATTAGCTTTTCAAGACTGATGCACATATAGTCTAATTTACATGATGGCATTCATGGCTCTAGGTAATAGTTATGTATATTACTAGCTGGGGTAATAAATCAAAACCATTTTTCAGGCAGGCTTGGGATTCTTGGTGTGGCAATCAAAGTGATGCTCCTTCTAATGTAGACATGACAATTAGGTGCTTTTACATGATGTGTTTGTCGTAGAATTAGTCCCGATGGGAAGGCCGCAATACACATTTTTTATTTAGTGCCAAGATTCACAGTGTCGCAGGTTTAGAAATCTGCATAATAAATTAAAAAGCTAAATGAAGAAGAGCAAGATGGAACCAGTTCCAGAGTAGCAAATGTGTAGGAAAATATATTAGATATCCAGTGACAACAGCTGGATGATATCAATTATATTTATATTGAGGCAATATAAAGAATTTGTTGATTGTAGAACCGTAGGCTCCACGTTACAGCCAGAAAACCGAAGCAAAAAAAAACAACAGTTGGGTTCTCTAGGGTCTATTCACTAAAATGTGAGAAGCAGGTGAGTTGAGGTGAGTAGCAGGTGAGTTGAGGTGAGTAGCTGGTGAGTTGAAGTGAATAGAAGGTGAACTTTTCATCTCACCAATTCAGCGATACATTGTGCAGTTTGTCGACTAAGTGATCTCATCAGGTTTGTTGCACAATGTATCGCTGAATTGGTGAGATGAAATGTTCACCTGCTATTCACTTCAACTCACCTGGTATTCACTTCAGCTCACCTGCTATTCACCTCAACTCTCCTGCTACCTCACCTGCTACCCACTGTCAATTTAAGTATAGAATTGTATAAATATATTACATATGCATTGTATTGGGTACTAAAAGGTAAAGGTAAATATTATTTATCCAAACCCTCAATTTTGATTACCTTCACTTGTTTGCATTCCCCCCAAAGAGGGACACTTTATTTTCGGAGTGTCAGAAGGTATGACTATGGGTGCGATATTACCAGATTCTTTTAAATGAATTTATAGATAATTCAAAATGATTTCTGTTAAATGGCCAGTTATTTAGAATAATCCTTGTTATTGTAACACTTTCCCCTAAATTATACATATAATGTATATTAGACATGTGCAAAACTAAAATTTTCGTTTCGTTTTCGTCCATTCGGACGAAAATGTTATTTATTTCGTCTAAAACGAATTTCGTTCATTACTGCATTCGTTTCAGACGAAATTCATCCATTATTTTCGTTTCGTTAATTTTAATTTGTTCGTTTTATAGAAATACAATGTAATACTATTGGCTTTCTATAAACCGAACGAGAGCCCCATTCATAAGAAATTCTTATGAATGGGGCTCTCGTTCGGTTCATAGAAAGGCAATAGTACTACATGTTTTCTATAAGCCGAAAGTCTATAAACCGAACGACTTTCGGTTTATAGACTTTCGGCTTATGGAATACCTGTAATCCTATGGCTATTCTATAAACCGAACGTTCAGTTTATAGAATAGCCATAGGATTACATGTATTCCATAAGCCGAAAGTCTATAAACCGAAAGTCGTTCGGTTTATAGGCTGTCGGCTTTTAACTATACGGAGACAGAGTCTCCATTCATAAAATTATGAATGGAGACTTTGTCTCCGTATAGTTAAAAGTCGACAGCCTATAAACCGAACGTTCGGTTTATAGGCTGTGGGCATTTAACTATACGGAGACAGAGTCTCCATTCATATGAATGGAGACTTTGTCTCCGTATAGTTAAAAGCCGACAGCTTATAAACCAAACATTCGGTTTATAGGCTGTCGGCATTTTACTACACGGAGACAAAGTCTCCATTCATAATTTTATGAATGGAGACTCTGTCTCTGTATAGTTAAATGCCGACAGCCTATAAACCGAACGTTCGGTTTATAGACTTTCGGCTTATGTAATACATGTAATCCTATGGCTAGAATAGCAATAGGAATACATGTATTCCATAAGCCGAAAGTCTATAAACCGAACATTCGGTTTATAGGCTGTCGGCTTTTAACTATACGGAGACAAAGTCTCCATTCATAATTTTATGAATGGAGACTCTGTCTCCGTATAGTTAAATGCTATTGTATTCTATAAACCGACTCTATTTCGGCTTATAGAATGCAATAGTACTACGAATGGACGAATGAACGAATGATTTTCGTTTATTAACCATTCGTTCATTCGGCTTTCGTTAGCTTAGCATTTTCGTTCTTCTTTTTTCGGACGAATGGACGAAAATGCTATTTTCGAACGAAAATGCATTCGTCCGAAAACGAATGCACATGTCTAATGTATATAGTGATAAATATAAACACAAATTGAGTAAATAGAAAGATGAATAGAAACAAAGATAAAATTACAAATCATATTCTTTATCCTATAAATAGTGATTTTATCTTAGAAAATGTATTATCCTATTCCTAAATTACTTATAGGCTCTTCCAGAATAATTGAACACATAGCAGCCTTTTTAATAAATCTTGGTTTTGGAACACAAATTTGAATGCAAATAATAGTATTACATGGAAGCCCAATAGAATTGAGGCTTTTTTTTACAGTAAGGACAGTATAGATATGGAATTCACTGCCTGAAGAGGTGGTTCTAACAAATTAGTTAGATCCCTTTAAAAGTGGCCTGGATACTTTTTTAATAAGTCAGACCATACAGGGCTATGCATGTTAGTATAGGCAGTAATATTTATTTACTGCTTGTTGATCAAAGGAGAAATCTGATTGCCATTTGGCGTCAAGAAGGTTTTTTCCCCCCCAATGAAAGCTGAATTAGAAATTGGTGAAGGGTTTTTTATTTTGCCTTCTTTTGGATCAACAGCGGTAAACACGGGGTAGGAAAAGGGTTGAAGTTGATGGACGCAAGACTTTTTTCAACCTAAATGTACACATATCTACACATAGGCTGCTCCAGCGCAGTGATCGCCAGAATAACTCGGAAATTCTTTAATGCCGCAAGCGGCACAGACTCCCAAACTTTGTCAGAACTCTGCTATGGCTGTTGATACAGAAGCCCCGATGGATCTAATTTAGTTTCCAATTATAACCATGGGCTCTGTATTCACTTACATATTTATAATATAATTATTAGTTTTTTTTTTTCATTATTCAAGATAAATGAATTCTATGTAATTATGAATAATATCCACAAATAAATATTCCAGTGAATTAAATCTAATGTAAAGCTCTTCGTTTTGCTTTTACCCTGCTCTACAAATGATCTTAGTACGGTTAATTTCATGTGATTATAGTCATTCCAGTTGTAATTATGTGCAAGGAGTATGTAGATTAATGGTACTCCTGCTGAGTTCATGACAGGCATGCTATCATCTTCAGGCCCGTATATCTTCAGCCGGAAGATCTCAAGGGTTCCGCGTTCAACTGCGCTGAGTACCCTTTACACCTGGTTACTGAAGCTTTATTATTAAATGAGTTCAGTGATATTTTTATTGGAAGATGTTGTTTTCCCTTCAAGCTACTGAAAGCACAATTTATTCAGTATTTTCCAACTTGTAAAATATTGATCTGTTGCAAAATCATAAAAAAAAGTTTAAAGTAAAACTGACAGTAATCAATATTTTTTTTTTTTTTTTTTAAAAAGTCACTTTTTTAATATTAGAAATACTCTATATTGGAAATATATATTGTGAAACCACAATTTATTTAAGTTTTAAACTTTCAAAATATTAACCTCTAGATTGTAAGCTTACGAGCAGGGTTCTCTACCTCATGTACCAGTC
This sequence comes from Pelodytes ibericus, assembly GCA_036172795.1. NCBI lineage: Eukaryota > Metazoa > Chordata > Amphibia > Anura > Pelodytidae > Pelodytes > Pelodytes ibericus. Next base: position 181,774,243 of record CM069863.1, on the reverse strand, counting down.
TGTACTAGTTTGTCTAAATTAGTATGTAGTTTCTTTCTTTGCTTTGTACCAAGCGCTTCGAGAATTGGTGGCGCTGTACAAATAAATGTTAATGTAATGTAATGTAATGTAATTTGTTGCAAAAATTGGAAAGGTTTAAAGCGTGAGATTACCAGAACAGTGGCAACGGTTCTACAAAATCTGTCCACAAGCAGTTTAAATCGACTTTATTCAAACAAAACAACACATGTAAAAGGCCATTGAGAATTCCATGTCCCCCCGACTGTCTAATTTTGAAGTGAGACAGTGCCAATTTTGTCCCCACAAGCTCTACCTCTGTCCCAATTTTCGACATGCCCAAAAAGTCTTAGCCAATCTCAGAGCATGTTCGGGGATGATGGAGGCAGCTTGAGTAGCCAGAAATTTTACAACACCTCCGGTGCCTCCGGTGCCTCCGGTGAGAAATGGAAAGATTCGGACCAGAATTGAGGGGTACAGAGTAACCCCATTTCTGGGGATTGTGTGATTCAGCTATTATCACCGATCAGAAGCCAATTATGGATGGATGCACATTGAGCAAACCCCATAGTCTAAAAAAAAATGCAGGTTTAAATTGTGTAGTTTTTACTAATTGCTCCATGCTACACTGTAACTCCTCCTCTCCGAGTAGTATAAGTACCGCATTACCTCACTTCCATCTGAATACCTGGGCAGGTAATCTATTTGAATATTAGTTGGAACAACCACTGTTTTATTCGAAACGTTTCTAAAAAGCCTTTATCATTTGACGCATGAGAATACTGAATTGTCACCAAGGTGTTTTCTAGGACTGTGTGCGCTTAATTTGAACGAAGACATAAAGTAATTGAGAAAATAGATTAAAAATGATATGGACATCTCATTATCACAGTCTCACAATGTCAATACATTCTGCATTATTTTGTTTATTTCTTTGCATTTGTGTTACTTTAACATATACATATACAATGGAAACACATTTACACAGTCACATATAGCAAGTTATATATGATTTTTGATAAAACGGACTCTGTTACCAAAGCATTGTTTTCTGTTTATATGTAGATCAAATGCTTAAATTGTTTAATCATTAGTCTGCAATAAATCTTTACCAGTGGACTCGTTTACTATCAAACATAAAAAAACATCTTCACTTTCAAATTTTTGCATTGATTGACCCGATATTCATATAGTTTATATTTTAAGAAATAAAAATATGAATACAATGGTAACATTGTTTATTTGGGGTGTTTTTAGATTGCATCTTTAAAATTTGTATTTGTTTCTATATATCGTTTTCTATCCAAGGTCTTTTGGGTTGAAAAAGGCTATGTCACGGAGATACTAAAAATAATTATTTTATAAATGACTGAGGGGGGATGAATGTTTCTCATTCAATGTCTATAAAGATATAAAATGTTCCGAAGGATATGTTCTCTCTCTTTCTTCTTTTTTACTGACTTTCAAAGAACTTTGTATTTTTGTTGATAAAATAGAATGTTCTTCCACTATGATGTATTTATTGATTTCATACGCTATTCACTAAAAGGTGAATTGAGGTGAGTAGCAGGTACGTTGAGGTGAGATGAACATTTCATCTCACCAGTTCAGCTATACATTGTGCAGGAACAAACCTGATGAGTTCACTTAGCGTGGGAACTAACCAGGTTTGTCTCTGCTCAATGTATAGATACATTGGTGAGATGAAATGTTATTTGGACAGTTCTAAGTTTTGCCTTTTTTTTTTACCATTCAAATGCCCAGTAATTTCAGAGGAAAAAAATGGATTCATGTAAAATTTGGTTTTATTCATAAAGATCTACTCAATATAGACCAATATGGGGCCATATCTGTCAAAGAATTTTTCGAAAATTCAGCTACTCAGTATAACCAGTTTCATCTATATTCTTTTTGGGGATATTCACCCTTCTCAATAATCCCCAGAAAATAGATTGAAATCCTCAAAAATACTGCATTTCATTCCTCCAGTGTTCATTCTTTTTGGCAATGCTTTTATTTATTTTTTAATTATTTGAATTATTATTTCATTTCAGGGGGACATTGGCTCTTTTCACAACAGGATTCTCGTACAAATCTACAGGGAGGGTAGAGTGTATTTCGGTGAGGAGTTTGGATCCCAAAATTGGGAAGGAAAATCGGCCATGGGTGCTTCCAAAGTAGTCCAATTTCATGCATTGTTGGGTGGTCCCCTCTCACTCGTTGACAGCCCTCTAATCTTCAGGAATGATTCCAGTGGTGATCTGGGCAGATAAATATTTCTACCTGATTACTGTAATCAGAATCATCTCCTAATTTTGACATCTGGCTTTTGTTTATTAAATTCACGCAAAAAATTTATATTTTCCTCAAACACTTGGCATTCTTAATGCAACTAAAGCTTGACATAAATCCTGAGAAACGAGTCTTTTATATTAATACGTTTTATTTCCAGAGCTCCCTAGAGCCCGCCGCCCTCAAGCTCAGAACATCTTATGCATGATCTCGCTTACTTCGAAATGAACTTCCTTTCTAGACTTTGTTGGATCACCTAATACATTTTCACATACATTATTCTCCTCCCCTCCAAGCAATCCACATTAGTGTACATTTTAGGTCTTCCTTAAAGTTTGGAAGCCATATATACTTACCTTTTACAGGTATCTGCACGTGAAGGGGAACAAATGATGGGTTTGAAAGCTTTTCATTGTATGAATCCCCCATTCTTGCACTTGAATGGCTAATAAGTTGTGGGATACCTTATACAGTCCATCTACCCCATGGGACCACTGGTTTCTATACATTTCTACGAATTGAGCCATAATAATCTTGACTGTGGTCAAATCATTTTCTACAGTGACATGTAAGGATTTATTTCATCTAGCTTATTTTCTGTTGAAAATAATTTCACAAAAGCTTTTAGATTCAGTGACTACTGACTCAAATCTATTTCTTTGGCTTTTTTTTAAGTTATCTAAAATATTATTTTAGGTTCCACCAAAGGTATTGTACTGTTGCTATGTTTCTGGGGAGATACTTCTGTCAAATGCAATAGAATCTGTTCAAGGTTGAAGGCAGTGGCATGTCTGGGGTGGGGGGGGGCGGGGGCTACTGGGTTTGAAGCCCTGAATCTCGGCTACATAGCCCTGAATGGAGAATCTGGGGCTAAAGGAGGATTTAGCCCTGAGTCTCAGATTCTGTTTTATTTTGTTCCCAACGGTGGAGGAGAAGGGGACGGACCATACCGTGTGCCAAGGTGAAGGTCCGCCCCCATCCGTAGAGCAATGCTGTGCGATGCAATTGGCAGCGAGGCGCAGGCAACATTGGCTCTGTGTGTTAAACACATGCAGAGCTCAATCAGTGCTGCCTCACGCTCCCCGCAATAGTGATGGTAAAGAGCATCGGAAATACTTGGGAAACATGGCAGCTGTCGGTCAGAGGATAAACTGTGTGTACCATAAAATGTACTATCAAAAGTACACGCCAGTTCATTTTCACAAAGGGAACAACGTACATTTCACTTGTGCTTCTATCAGAAGCACAAGGCAAAAGTAAGGTTTAGTGTCCCTTTAATGTGCGGTCCCATGTTATGCTTGGACAGCACGCAACTTAACATTAGAAAGAGGGTGCTTTGTACTGCCACTTCACACCCTCGCAAGATGCCAGGTGAGGTGCTTTCCCAGAATCACTGTGCAGACAGCGAGAGCACACTCCTCTCTCCTCACCCCCTATAGGCTATACTTGCCATGGTTTTTTTTTTTTTTTGTGTGTGGCCGAAGCCTGGCTCAGCCTCGCAGGGACATTTGCAACATTGCCCTGGAGTTGGTGGTGACAGCTAGTGCTGGGGCCCTTGGCCAGACCACACTGCACTCAGCAAGCCCACACGGTTACCCAGTAAGACATTTTCCCTATTTGGATTTTTATCAGCTATTTTAGTGGTCTTTATTTCAGATATCTTATATGGCTATGCATTTTTGATACCCTGTTGTAACCTATGCATTTACTAGTATATTTATGCCAGAGAACATGTGTTTATTTAATTGTATGTGTCATATGTTTGTGTATATTTGTATTTATTATATTTTTTTATTTACTGTATATGTATTAAATTATTTTATGTACATTTGAATCACTGTCTATATTTACGTTCTGGCTGGAGTTTTTTTTTTTAAATGATCTTACAGGCCCTCTTTTTTAAGCAGGGGTTATATGTTGCAGCACTAGCAGCTATACATTAACTAGGAGTGTATTCAAACCTCTCTATTCTGGTTGGTACTTTATACACACAATACTGGTGATTGGATCACTTTCATTTTATTTTAAAGTATTGATTTTTTTTATTTAAACACTTATTATATAGTGCTGCATTTATTAAATATTGTATTCTTAAAACACACTGCTGGCTTGTGTATGTTTGGCTGTATCTGTGTGTGATTACGTATGTATGAGCATGCATGGGACAGAGAAGGCAGCATTTCAATTCTTGACCCTTGTGGCATAATGTCTTGGATCTGCCCTGGTGAGTGCTTGTTTGTGTGACACAGTGTGCTTGGTGTGTGTGTCTGTGTGAGAGATCGTGCTTGGTCTGTGTGAGACAGCACGTTTGGTCTGTGTGAGACAGTGTGCTTGGTGTGTGTGTCTGTGTGAGAGATCGTGCTTGGTCTGTGTGAGACAGCACGCTTGGTCTGTGTGAGACAGCACGTTTGGTCTGTGTGAGACAGCGTGCTTGGTCTGTGTGAGACAGTGTGCTTGGTCTGTGTGAGACAGTGTGCTTGGTCTGTGTGACACAGTGTGCTTGGTGTGTGTGTCTGTGTGAGAGATCGTGCTTGGTCTGTGTGAGACAGCACGCTTGGTCTGTGTGAGACAGCACGTTTGGTCTGTGTGAGACAGCGTGCTTGGTCTGTGTGTCTGTGTGAGAGATCGTGCTTGGTCTGTGTGAGACAGCACGTTTGGTCTGTGTGAGACAGCACGTTTGGTCTGTGTGAGACAGTGTGCTTGGTCTGTGTGACACAGTGGGCTTGGTGTGTGTGTCTGTGTGAGAGATCGTGCTTGGTCTGTGTGAGACAGCACGTTTGGTCTGTGTGAGACAGCGTGCTTGGTCTGTGTGAGACAGTGTGCTTGGTCTGTGTGAGACAGTGTGCTTGGTCTGTGTGACACAGTTTGCTTGGTCTGTGCGAGAAAGCATGCTTGTTATGTGTGTCTGACAGTGGGGTGTGTGTGAGATAGTATGTCTGTGTGAGACTGTTGGAGACAGCATGTGTGTGTGCCTGTTAGAGACAGCATGTTATTCTGTGTTAGATAACATGTGTGTGTGTCTTTGTGTGCCTGTTAGAGACAGCATGTTATTCTGTGTTAGATAACATGTGTGTGTGTGTGTGTGTCTGTGTGAGACTGTTAGAGGCAGCATGTATTTCTGTGTTAGATGACGTGTGTGTGTCCGTGTGGGACACTGAAGGTGGGGTCTATTCACTAAAAGGTGGGTTGAGGTGAGATGAACATGTGATCTCACCATTTTAGCTATACATTGTGCAGAGATAATCCTGGTGAGCTTCCCCTGCTAAGCCAACTCACCAGAATTATCCCTTCTAAAATGGTGAGATCACATGTTCATCTCACCTCAACTCAACTCACCAGCAAATGGCCCTTTAGTGAATAGACCCCTGTGTGCATCTGAGTGAGACACTGTGTGTGTTTGTCTACTCACTGGCATCATATACAAAGATTATTCATTTGGGCAAAAAAAAGGTTATAACTAGTGTTGAGCGAACCCGAACTGCACTGTTCGGTTTCGTACCGAACTTTACGGTTTTTGGACCCCGGACCCGAACTAAGACATTCACTTTATGTCCGTGTTGGAGTTCGGGGTTCGGAGATTACATTATATGTAATGCTATTGGCTTTCTATAAACCGAAATAGAGTCCCCATTCATAGGAATTTCCTATGAATGGGGACTCTATTTCGGTTTATAGAAAGCCAATAGCATTACATGTATTCCATAAGCCGAAAGTCTATAAACCGAAAGACATTCTGTTTATAGACTTTCGGTTTATGGAATACATGTAATTCTATTGCTAGTCTATAAACCGAAATAGAGTCCCCATTCATAAGAATAGGTCAGTTGACCTATTCTTATGAATGGGGACTCTATTTCGGTTTATAGAAAGCCAATAGCATTACATGGCTATTGGCTTTCTATGAACCGAAATAGAGTCCCAATTCATACGAATAGGTCAATTGACCTATTCGTATGAATGGGGACACTCACTCACATTTTACATCATTTTGCAGCCCTCTAGCCCTTTCCAGGACTTTTTTAGAGGCATTTTAGTGGCCAAAAGTTCGTGTCCCCATTGATTTCAATGGGGTTCGGGTTCAAGTTCGGGGTCAAGTTCTACCCCGAACCCGGACTTTTTTCCGAAGTTCGGCCGAACCCGCCGAACCCGAACATCCAGGTGTTCGCTCAACTATAGTTATAACCTACATATCTCAGAGTAGAATTAGATGAAGAGGCTTATGTAATACAGTACTAATGTTACTGAACCCTGAGGAACATCCAGAGCTGGTAGAGGGATAATTAGAAACCCTTTATTACATACCCCAAATCATTTAGGCATTTATTTTGGTATAAAGCCTTGCATATAAAGTTACTGTTCATTGACATCATATATATAATTTATATTTTATTGCCCATTGCTTATATTATACCTATTATATATACATATTGCTCTGTGGCATAATCATATAAATCATGTATAAATATGTATTTATTGTTAATATTATATATACCATGGTCTGATTAAATTTAACTGAGTTTTAGAAAAAAAAATCTAGGAGCCAGACAATGGCAAAAACATTCACACTCAGTAATATACACAGTCAGTCACAGACAGACAGACACACACACACACAGTCAGTCACATACACACACACATACAGCCAGGCACACACACACACACACAGTCATATACACACATACACATGCATACACAAAAGTCAGCATTTTTTGTTGTTGTTTAAGATAACAAAAAAGTACAAAGTATCAATATGTCCCTCCTCCTTGCTGTAATACCTCATTGCAAGGAAGGGGGCATTTCTGTTCCAGCCTGGTCTGTGCCTCTCACACAGGCACAGACCATCTTCGTTTCTAGCCCTGCTGAGTAAACTTGGTGCTCGAACACTATAGTGTGGTGCTCCCTTGCGCTCTGCTGGATAAAACAAAAAAAACTGTCCCAGGAACAAGCGAAAGCAAATGCTCTGAGAAGACCCCTCGTCTTATATTCGAAGTTGTCTTAAAGTCTGACCTCAAATCGAGGTCAGACTATTAGACTGGGATCCAGGTCCCCCGCAGACATCCTCCGCTGCTGCCCGGCACATCCGTAGGGACTTCTATTATGAAGTCAGGTCCTTCCGGCTTCATCATAAAAGTCCCGGCGGAAGTGCCGTGCAGCAGCGGAGGATGTCTGCACGTATCGTGATGACATCCCCAGGCTGCCCCCACTAACCACCAGGGAAAGAGAAACAAGGTGATTTTTTCCCCCCCAAAATAACATTTTAATTAGACATGTGCATTTGTTTTCGGACGCATGCATTCACACGAAAAAACGAATAACGAAAATGCTAAACTAACGAAAGCCGAATGAACGAATAGTTAATAAACGAAAATCATTCGTCCATTCGTGCTATTGGCATTCTATAAACCGAAATAGAGTCGGTTTATAGAATACCGATAGCATTACATACATTCCATAAACCGACAATGAACGACTTTCGGTTTATGGAAAGCATGTAATGCTATTGCTATTCTATAAACCGAAATAGAGTCCCCATTCATACGAATATGTCAATTGACCTATTCGTATGAATGGGGACTCTATTTTGGTTTATAGAATAGCAAAAGCATTACATGTATTCCATAAACCGAAAGTCTATAAACCGAAAGACATTTTCGGTTTATAAACTTTCGGTTTATAGAAAACATGTAATGCTATTGCTATTCTATAAACCGAAAGTCTATAAACCGAATGTCGTTCGGTTTATAGACTTTTGGCTTATGGAATACATGTAATTCTATTGGCTTTCTATAAACAGAAATAGAGAGAAATTCTTATGAATGGGGACTCTATTTCGGTTTATAGAAAGCCAATAGGATTACATGTATTCCATAAACCGAAAGTCCATAAACCAAATGTCTTTCGGTTTATAGACTTTACAATACATGTAATGCTATTGGTATTCTATAAACCGAAATTGAGTCCCCATTCTTACGAATAGGTCAGTTCGTATGAATGAGGACCTCTATTTCGGTTTATAGAATACCAATAGCATTACATGTATTCCATAAACCGAAAGACATTCGGCTTATAGACTTTCGGTTTATGGAATGCATGTAATCCTATTGGCTTTCTATAAACCGATATAGAGTCGGTTTATAGAAAGCCAATAGCATTACATACATTCCATAAACCGAAAGTCTGTAAACCGATATTTCTTTCGGTTTATAGACTTTCGGTTTATGGAATGTGTAGGTCAATTGATTCGTACGAACGAATAAAACGAAACGAAAATAATGACCGAATTTCGTCTGAAACGAATGCAGTAATGAACAAAATTCGTTTTAGACTAAATAAATAACATTTTCATCCTAATGGACGAAAACAAAACGAAAATGTTAGTTTTGCACATGTCTACTTTTAATAAATAATGAGCTAATGTATGTGGTCCCTCAGACATTTGTATAATTCAGTAAAGACTGTGTTGCTGAATTCAGCAGATATAATAGTCAGACGTTGTCATAAATCATTAGTATTCCAAGCAATTTGCCACATCTTTATTCCAGACTCATGTCGAGATGGATTCCTACGTCACTACCCAGCCGAGCAAATTCAAGGAAAAATGTTTTTTCTTACAGCTTCAGGCATTAAATGTCTTTATGACACAGAATGATAGAGGGGTATAAGATGCTCAAAGAGTTCTCTGGTATGACAGCACAGTGCAAAATAAAGCACCTAATTAAAGTGTTTGTCAGAAACCAGTTTGGCTCACCCCGTTTGTCTTTTAACCTTCTCCTGACAGGTCATTTAAAATCCGTGTTCTGGAGTCGACCAACGTAAAAATTAACCATTCGGTAACAGAATATTTTCAAAGCCTACTATGGCTTAGACAATTCTATTTGAATCTTTGTGTTAAATATTGGCACACAATATATTTGTGGCTTATGTATATATAATCTCCTGCAGAGAAAAGTGTTGGAAAGGTTAGAAAAAAAATTACCTTTTATTGCACAAAAAAAAAAAAAATTGTGTTAATTGAAATATTCAAATAAAATAGAGGCTGGTATAGAAAAAAGATTTATTAATGATTAGTTCAACTTTCAATTAAAAAAAATCAGGTTTTACAAAGTTGTTTTAAGATTAGACTCTATTCTTACTATATTTTTATATAGTAAGATGTATATATATATATATATATATATATATATATATAAAATCCAAAACAGAAAAAGAATGCACTCACAGGGCTTCTAAAGACAGTCATTCAGGTTTTAATGCAGGATGATCGTCAGCATAGTTTTTTCAGCGACGTTTCAGGCTGTTAAGCCTTTTGTCAAGCACTCCAAATGAGAACAAACAAACAAACATATATGCACATCTAATCAAACACTTACCAGCAGCAGCTGGAGAAACACCCTTCCCACACCACGATGTGTCAATCAATTAGCAGGGTGTGGTACGTGGTAAGTAAGTTTGCGTTCCATCTTGCGTGTCACTTATGCCTACCCGTTGCTAAGCGACGCTGTGAAGGCGTCTAGTAATCCAGCGCGTGAGCGTGTATATGGACAGAGGCTAAAGCCACATAATGACACCGGGAGGTAGTGCAAAGGCATGACTATGTGTCTGGGAGGCATACTGTTAAGCCAAGTGCACTAGCTGAGCACCCGGTCAGTGACTGGGGATTCACTGCACCGGAGCTGTGTCTAGATCCAGACACAGCTGTACCTACCGTGTCAGAGACTAGAAGGGGTTGGCTAATGTGCGCGATTCCCCCAATGGGAGAGACTAATACAAAGCAGACTTGGAAGGCTGTTGATAAAATACTTACTATCTCTAATTGGGATGTAGTGGGCATGTTGAAACTACATAACCGGGTACCCTGTAACATGTTAGCATATATAAGTGGTAACATAATATAAAGAAAAAAAGAAAAAAAGAGAAAGAGAGTGATAATATCCAATAGTGTGTAAACTGTGGGAGAATAGAGAAAAGAGCAATGCACGTTCAAAGAGAAAAGAAGGAAAAACAAAAAAGGGAGAAAAAAACAAAAGAAACCTTAAAAAGAACGAAAAACAGAATGAACCAAACAAGGTGAAATATAGATATGTAGATCAAATATACATGATAGCGAAAAACAGAGACAACAACCTAAATAAAAAAATAAAATAATAGCAGAAATAAGCAAAAATAAGCAAAAAGTCCAGAACATTGATTATGAGAGCAATCTGATGATAAGAGAAATCCCAAACCAAGGGACCAAAAATGAAAAAAATTGAAAACGGGTGAAAACACCTTTTTAAAGTCCAACAGTGTGTCCAGGGGCCACTGGGTGTGGAGCATCTGGGGTGCATCCCCACCATAGTTGTTTGTGACGACTCTCAAAGGATAGTCCAGTTCGCATCTACTAAGCTCTTGACGGGAGGAATGGGTGGAAAAGTAGTTGTTCATTTAAGCCTCTTGGGGCTACTGTGTCCAGTGTGAAAATCCATTTACACTCACGTTGGAGAAGAAGTTTTGCTCTATCACCCCCCCTCGGGAGTGGAGGTATATGATCGATGACAATGAATCGGAGTTGTGATAAAGAGTGTCGTTTTTCAAAAAAATGTTTGGCCACTGGCTTGTCTGTCACCTTGTCTCGATAGGCTGTTCGTATTGATGAACGATGGCCTCTGATCCGATCCCTGACAGTCATAATTGTTTTGCCAACGTATGATAGACCACATGGGCACGTTATCAGGTATATTACGAATTCAGTTGTACAGGTAATACGATGGTTGATTTTATATTGGTGTCCTGTGTGAGGATGTGAGAAATGTGTACCGGATACCATATGGGAACAAGTCACACATCCAAGGCAGCGGTAACAGCCTGTACGTTGGTATTGAGTATTAAGTGAATAGCAATGTGTTGGATCTGACTTGACTAATCTATCTCGTAGATTCGTCCCACGTTTGTAACAAAGCATCGGTGGTGTATCCACTATTCTGGGCAGCGTATTGTCGCCCGTTAAGATATTCCAGTTGTGTGTGATCACTTCTTTTACAGACGGAGAGGAAACATGGAACTTCGTCGGGAAGACTATCCGGGATTGTTTTGCTTCATGTTGATGTATAGGTACATATTTGAGTGCTTTGGCAAGAGCTCGTTGTACGTCAGGACGTGGGTAACCTCTCTCATGAAATCTTTTGGCCATTTGATCCAATTGTGTTCTCATATTCATGGGATCCGAGTTGTTCCTGATTACTCGTAGGAATTGTGAGTAAGGTAATGATTTTTTTAACGGCGGAGGATGAAAGCTATTAAAGTGTAGTAAGGTATTCCGATCGGTAGCCTTCCTATACAAGGTATAGCCCAATCTGTCTTGATTTGTATAGATCAGTACATCCAAGAACTGTATTCGTTCAGTTGAAAAATCCATAGTGAATCTTATAGGTGACGATATCTGGTTCAGAGTCGTCAGCATCGACTGTAAGTGTTCTGCTGTTGATGTCCATACCAAAAATATGTCATCTACAAACCGATTGTACATTAAAATATGTGTTGCATACTTAGAGATGATATGTTGCATTTCATATACATACATAAACATGTTTGCATACGTGGGTGCCATCGCTGCTCCCATGGATGTACCAGATGTCTGTATATAGTATTTGTGTTCAAATTTGAAAAAATTATTCGATAAACAGAAGAAGAGCATCTGACACAAAAATTCAACGGGAGGTCCCGTGTAAGTAGTCGACTGAGAAAGGAGTGTCCTCACTGCCTCCACTCCTTGATCATGGGGTATCACTGTGTACAGACTCGAGACATCCATTGTGACTAGCAGGATTTCAGATGTAGGTAGTTTAATGTCCCTTAACTTCTGCAGAAAGTCAGGAAAAATCATTACCTTACTCACAATTCCTACGAGTAATCAGGAACAACTCGGATCCCATGAATATGAGAACACAATTGGATCAAATGGCCAAAAGATTTCATGAGAGAGGTTACCCACGTCCTGACGTACAACGAGCTCTTGCCAAAGCACTCAAATATGTACCTATACATCAACATGAAGCAAAACAATCCCGGATAGTCTTCCCGACGAAGTTCCATGTTTCCTCTCCGTCTGTAAAAGAAGTGATCACACACAACTGGAATATCTTAACGGGCGACAATACGCTGCCCAGAATAGTGGATACACCACCGATGCTTTGTTACAAACGTGGGACGAATCTACGAGATAGATTAGTCAAGTCAGATCCAACACATTGCTATTCACTTAATACTCAATACCAACGTACAGGCTGTTACCGCTGCCTTGGATGTGTGACTTGTTCCCATATGGTATCCGGTACACATTTCTCACATCCTCACACAGGACACCAATATAAAATCAACCATCGTATTACCTGTACAACTGAATTCGTAATATACCTGATAACGTGCCCATGTGGTCTATCATACGTTGGCAAAACAATTATGACTGTCAGGGATCGGATCAGAGGCCATCGTTCATCAATACGAACAGCCTATCGAGACAAGGTGACAGACAAGCCAGTGGCCAAACATTTTTTTGAAAAACGACACTCTTTATCACAACTCCGATTCATTGTCATCGATCATATACCTCCACTCCCGAGGGGGGGTGATAGAGCAAAACTTCTTCTCCAACGTGAGTGTAAATGGATTTTCACACTGGACACAGTAGCCCCAAGAGGCTTAAATGAACAACTACTTTTCCACCCATTCCTCCCGTCAAGAGCTTAGTAGATGCGAACTGGACTATCCTTTGAGAGTCGTCACAAACAACTATGGTGGGGATGCACCCCAGATGCTCCACACCCAGTGGCCCCTGGACACACTGTTGGACTTTAAAAAGGTGTTTTCACCCGTTTTCAATTTTTTTCATTTTTGGTCCCTTGGTTTGGGATTTCTCTTATCATCAGATTGCTCTCATAATCAATGTTCTGGACTTTTTGCTTATTTTTGCTTATTTCTGCTATTATTTTATTTTTTTATTTAGGTTGTTGTCTCTGTTTTTCGCTATCATGTATATTTGATCTACATATCTATATTTCACCTTGTTTGGTTCATTCTGTTTTTCGTTCTTTTTAAGGTTTCTTTTGTTTTTTTCTCCCTTTTTTGTTTTTCCTTCTTTTCTCTTTGAACGTGCATTGCTCTTTTCTCTATTCTCCCACAGTTTACACACTATTGGATATTATCACTCTCTTTCTCTTTTTTTCTTTTTTTCTTTATATTATGTTACCACTTATATATGCTAACATGTTACAGGGTACCCGGTTATGTAGTTTCAACATGCCCACTACATCCCAATTAGAGATAGTAAGTATTTTATCAACAGCCTTCCAAGTCTGCTTTGTATTAGTCTCTCCCATTGGGGGAATCGCGCACATTAGCCAACCCCTTCTAGTCTCTGACACGGTAGGTACAGCTGTGTCTGGATCTAGACACAGCTCCGGTGCAGTGAATCCCCAGTCACTGACCGGGTGCTCAGCTAGTGCACTTGGCTTAACAGTATGCCTCCCAGACACATAGTCATGCCTTTGCACTACCTCCCGGTGTCATTATGTGGCTTTAGCCTCTGTCCATATACACGCTCACGCGCTGGATTACTAGACGCCTTCACAGCGTCGCTTAGCAACGGGTAGGCATAAGTGACACGCAAGATGGAACGCAAACTTACTTACCACGTACCACACCCTGCTAATTGATTGACACATCGTGGTGTGGGAAGGGTGTTTCTCCAGCTGCTGCTGGTAAGTGTTTGATTAGATGTGCATATATGTTTGTTTGTTTGTTCTCATTTGGAGTGCTTGACAAAAGGCTTAACAGCCTGAAACGTCGCTGAAAAAACTATGCTGACGATCATCCTGCATTAAAACCTGAATGACTGTCTTTAGAAGCCCTGTGAGTGCATTCTTTTTCTGTTTTGGATTTTGTAGATTGATGTGGATTGCACCCAGGCAAGTTTTGGCATTTTTTATGACTTAAATTGGGCAGAGTGCTGGTACTTTGGATCGATATATATATATATATATATATATATATATATATATATGTGTGTGTGTGTGTGTGTGTGTGTATGTAAAATGTATAATATCAATATAAATATAAATCCCATATACTATGTAAAAATAAATGATTTTCATATTCAAATACATTTTTGCTATATCTTCTAAGCTATAGATGTATTATATAACATATAATAGAAAATGAAGGGGGGGAAAGGGAATTGGTGATTAGTTCAAAGATTTATAATAAAATCAGATTTTATCAAATTGTTTTTAACTCAGATGCTCTTTTTGCCATTTCTCTATAGTACATACAAATTAATAAACTTCTTTCATCTATACAGGAAGGTTCTAATTTAAATCTGTGATTTACTTGTCACGATGCATAGAATCTAAAATTTACACATGGTGGAGGTTACGTCCAGGGTGACCAGATGTTCGACTATTCCCGGGACAGTCCCGGTTTTGGATGCTTTATCCCAGTGTCCCAGGGAAGCAAAAATGTTCCGGTGTTTAAAAATCAATCAATTGATAATAAGAGTAGTTTAACTGGTTTCCTGTCACAATTGTACACACAGGAAGTGTACAAGAAACGCGTTGGGTGGGAGTACCTGGCTTCCAAACACTTGTTTTCAATTTGCAGTCAGCCTACATCCAAAGCATGAAGCTTGTGTCCTGTGTTTATTTCCTAAACATACACTTTATTGTTGAGTTGTAAGTTGATTAGGATACGTAATTTATTAGCTGCAGCACTACACTATTGTCTATCTCTCTCTCTCTCCTTTATATACGTGGCTAATTATTTTGTATCGTCAATGGTTGTCTTGGTTTTTTATTTCCAAAATCGGGTCACCCTGGTTATGTAAAAAAGCTGGCACATAAGCTAATACCAGCAAATATTATTCAGTGTGCCTCATTTAATAAAAAAATGCCGTAAAAAAATAAATATATATTTTTTTTAACATATGTCCAAATCAAAACCTGAGAGATATTCAAGGATGGCCACATTCAATGATTTGGGAAATACCAAAACATATTGCTACCTTGTGTATTTACTGAAGGAATCTATTGACTTTCAGTAGGTCACTGTAACATATTTTCATCTAATTGACAAACAGGACATTCCCCAAGTACATTCTCCAAAACAGTCTGCTGGAATGCCTATACCTATCAATAGACTGCACACAAATTCCACAGTTAATAACTATAGCTCAGCAAGCTGGAGAGATAATTGCATGTTGAAAAGATAACACCATTACAGTTCTATAGTATTTAATTGGTTCCACTGCACCTAGATAGCTTTTCCACACAATGCATATTCAGAATATAACCACAAAAAGAAAAAAAAGAAAAGAAAAAATACATAGTTATGGGTGAACCAAACACAATAATAATTCCAGAAACCACTCAGAAAACATACTTGTTATAACACTTTATCTACTCTAATTACTATAAGTAACGAGCTCGGCCAATTAAGTTTGAGAGAAATATATTTATTTTCACAATTTGTTCCTATTTTTTCAGGGTTTTTTATATCAGTGCATAAAACATCATGATTTTTTTAAAATGAGAATTAACAATGATATTTCACAAAGTATAAGTAGCTCTTTGGCTCCTTACCAGATTAAGCCTTTAGATGCCAGACAACAAGCTGCCGTGGTTTGTGTACTTTCGCCCCAACTGTATAAATATTATATTATAAATGTTAATTATTGTTGGCTGTCACAAGCAGCATTCCACAGTTTATATAAAGAAAATTGCAATAGCAGAAACAGTAAAAAAAAAAAAAAAAACAAGAATATTAATATTGTTGTTAAACAATTATTTGCCTGTGTGTGGTCTTTTGGCTCAATTGGGTAGAAGGGTCTCAATTGGATTGAAGGGGCTTTACCATCAAAACATTGTTTTTTATAGCCTGGATCTAGAGAATAAAAAAAAAAAATATGAAAAATGATTAAAATACTGTGTTAGCAGACTGGCAAGCAAATGGATAAAACAAAGATTTTTTTTAAATATCTGTGGAGTCTCCTGTATAGATCTGGTTAGTAATTTATTTTTTTCTCTCTACATTCACAGTAAACAATGCTTAGGTGACATAGCCCTTTTAAATCTGAAGGGCAGTATGTATTTTTTATCTACCAGACATATACTAGTAATGTTCAGCATTTGTGTATAGGTATTACTTCTTTATTTATACAGAGACATCACAGTCCAGGGAACACCTAATGTGTGCAGATGCTGATGGCTTCTGAGAGATGCTGGGGACCCCTCCTTTTTGAAGTTCTTTTTTTCTAATGTCATTGTGTGAGAATCGAGAAAATCGGAAATGTTTTGCACCTGTCACCTTTAATATGAGTTACCCCGATTCACATAACAAAACTACCCCACCCTAGCATCCCATGGCAAATGTCCTGTCTAAGGCGAAAGGGGCTGCCAACACCACAAACAATTAAGATAGGCACAGGGCAATATTTCCCCATATCTAATCCCTCACACATATAGATAGCCTTTGTTTGTCATCTATAGCTATTAAGATAAACCCGGGTCAATATTTCCCGATATCTAATTGATTACAAGTATATATAGCCTTTGTTTATCATCTTTAGCTATTAAGATATGCATGGGGCAATATTTCCGACATCTAATCCCTTGAACATATTGATGGCCTTTGTTTGTCATCTTTAGCTATTAAGATAAGCACAGGGCAATATATCCGATATCGAATCCCTTACACGTATAGATAGCCTTTGTTTGTCATCTTTAGCTATTAAGATAAGCACAGGGCAATATATCCGATATCTAATCCCTTACACATAGAGATAGCCTTTGTCATCTGTAGCTATTAAGATAAGCATGGAGCAATATTACCTGATATATAATCCCTTACACATATAGATAGCCTTTGTCATCTGTAGCTATTAAGATAAGCACAGGACAATATTTCCTGATATCTAATCCCTTGCACATATTTATATAGCCTTTGTTTGTCATCTTTAGCTATTAAGATATGCATGGGGCATATTTCCTGATATCTAATCCCTTACACATATAGATAGCCTTTGTTTTTTGTTTTTTTTTTATTACTGCATATAAAAATACAAGTATTTGAAGAACAAATTGATACAAAGGTTCATTAGACAATACAAAATAAACAGTATAATATGACTGGTTAGTCTAAGAGTAGTAATATCAACGAGCCAATCTATACATAAATATAAATATTCTACAGTGATATGTACATGTATTGACACTAACATGAATATGCTAGTATGACCGTACGTAGAGGACACCAAGGGTCATAATGTAGTAGAGCTAGTTCTCTTAAATTTTATAGTATCAATGAAGCAGTAAAAACATAAATAACACACTAATAACACACTAACCATAAGTATAGGGGATTCGGTGCCGGGGGGCAGTCTTTGTTTGTCATCTATAGCTATTAAGATAAGCACAGGGCAATATATCCGATATCTAATCCTTTACACATATAGATAGCCTTTGTTTGTCATCTTTAGCTATTAAGATAAGCATGGGGCAATATTTCCGACATCTAATCCCTTGAACATATTGATGGCCTTTGTTTGTCATCTTTAGCTATGAAGATAAGCACAGGGCAATATATCCGATATCGAATCCCTTACACGTATAGATAGCCTTTGTTTGTCATCTTTAGTTATTAAGATAAGCACAGGGCAATATTTCTGATATCTAATCCCTTGCACATATAGATAGCCTTTGTTTGTCATCTTTAGCTATTAAGATAAGCACAGGGACCTGATGGGATACATCCAAAGTTATTAAAAGAACTTAGTGGTGTACTAGCAAAACCGTTAACAGATTTATTTAACCAATCATTGTTAACGGGAGTAGTTCCAGAAGATTGGAAATTAGCTAATGTTGTGCCCATTCACAAGAAAGGTAGTAGGGAGGAGGCGGGCAACTATAGACCAGTAAGTCTTACTTCAGTAGTGGGGAAAATAATGGAAACCTTGTTAAAGAATAGGATTGTTGAACATCTAAAGTCGCTTGGATTTCAAGATCAGAGACAGCATGGGTTTACTTCAGGGAGACCATGCCAAACTAATCTTATTGATTTTTTTGATTGGGTAACTAAAATAATAGATCAGGGTGGTGCAGTAGACATTGCTTACCTAGATTTCAGTAAGGCTTTTGACACTGTCGCACATAGAAGGCTTATCAATAAACTGAAATCTTTGAGTTTGGATTTCAATATTGTTGTATGGATTAGACAATGGCTGAGTGACAGCCAACAGAGGGTTGTAGTCAATGGGGTATATTCGATACAAGGTCTTGTTACTAGTGGGGTACCTCAGGGATCTGTTCTTGGACCCATTCTCTTTAATATTTTTATTAGCGATATTGCAGAAGGTCTTGTTGGCAAAGTATGTCTTTTTGCTGATGATACAAAGATTTGCAGCAGGGTTGATATTCATGGAGGGATAAGCCAAATGGCAAATGATTTGGATAAACTAGAAAAATGGTCAGAGCAGTGGCAACTGGCATTTAATGTGGACAAGTGCAAGATTATGCACCTTGGGCGTAAAAACCCAAAAGCAGAATATAGACTATTTGGTACAGTCCTAACCTCAACATCTGAGGAAAGGGATTTAGGAGTAATAATTTCAGAGGACTTGAAGGTAGGTAGGCAATGCAATAGAGCAGCAGGAAATGCTAGCAGAATGCTTGGTTGCATAGGGAGAGGTATTAGCAGTAGGAAGAGGGAAGTGCTCATGCCATTGTACAGAGCACTGGTGAGACCTCACTTGGAGTATTGTACGCAGTACTGGAGACCGTATCTCCAGAAGGATATTGATACTTTGGAGAGTGTTCAGAGAAGGGCTACTAAACTGGTTCATGGGTTGAAGGATAAAACTTACCAGGAAAGGTTAAAGCATCTTAACATGTATAGCTTGGAGGAAAGACGTAACAGGGGGGATATGATAGAAACATTTAAATACATAAAGGGAATCAACACAGTAAAGGAAGAGAGTATATTTAAAAGAAGAAAAACTACCACAACTAGAGGACATAGTCTTAAATTAGAGGGGCAACGATTTAAAAGTAATATCAGTAAGTATTACTTTACTGAGAGGGTAGTGGATGTATGGAATAGCCTGCCAGCAGAAGTGGTAGAGGTAAACACAGTCAAGGATTTTAAGCATGCATGGGATAGACACAAGGCTATCCTAGCTATAAGACCGGGAACGGGGGACTAATAAAAGTACTCCAAAAAAAAAAAAATTGGGCAGACTAGATGGACTGAATGGTACTTATCTGCCGACACATTCTATGTTTCTATGTTTCTATATCCGATATCTAATCCCTTACACATAGAGATAGCCTTTGTCATCTATAGCTATTAAGATAAGCATGGGGCAATATGACCTGATATATAATCCCTTACACATATAGATAGCCTTTGTCATCTATAGCTATTAAGATAAGCACAGGGCAATATTTCCTGATATATAATCCCTTGCACATATTTATATAGCCTTTGTTTGTCATCTTTAGCTATTAAGATATGCATGGGGCATATTTCCTGATATCTAATCCCTTACACATATAGATAGCCTTTCTTTGTCATCTATAGCTATTAAGATAAGCACGGGGCAATATTTCCGATATCTAATCCCTTGCACATATATATAGCCTTTGTTTGTCATCTTTAGCTATTAAGATATGCATTGGGGCATATTTCCTGATATCTAATCTCTTACACATATAGATAGCCTTTGTTTGTCATCTATAGCTATTAAGATAAGCACGGGGCAATATTTCCGATATCTAATCCCTTGCACATATAGATAGCCTTTGTTTGTCATCTTTAGCTAATAAGATAAGCATGGGGCAATATTTCCAACATCTAATCTCTTGAACATATTGATGGCCTTTGTTTGTCATCTTTAGCTATTAAGATAAGCACAGGGCAATATATCCGATATCTAATCCCTTACACATATAGATAGCCTTTGTTTGTCATCTTTAGCTATTAAGATAAGCACGGGCAATATTTCCGATATCTAATCCCTTGCACATATAGATAGCCTTTGTTTGTCATCTTTAGCTTTTAAGATAAGCACAGGGAAATATATCAGATATCTAATCCCTTACACATAGAGATAGCCTTTGTCATCTATAGCTATTAAGATAAGCATGGGGCAATATTACCTGATATCTAATCCCTTACACATATAGATAGCCTTTGTTTGTCATCTATAGCTATTAAGATAAGCATGGGGCAATATTACCTGATATATAATCCCTTACACATATAGATAGCCTTTGTCATCTATAGCTATTAAGATAAGCACAGGGCAATATATCCGATATCTAATCCCTTACACATATTGATAGCTTTTGTTTGTCAACTATAGCTATTAAGATAAGCATGGGGCAATATTACCTGAAATATAATCCCTTACACATATAGATAGCCTTTGTCATCTATAGCTATTAAGATAAGCACAGGGCAATATTTCCTGATATCTAATCCCTTGCACATATTTATATAGCCTTTGTTTGTCATCTTTAGCTATTAAGATATGCATGGGGCATATTTCCTGATATCTAATCCCTTACACATATAGATAGCCTTTCTTTGTCATCTATAGCTATTAAGATAAGCACGGGGCAATATTTCCGATATCTAATCCCTTGCACATATATATAGCCTTTGTTTGTCATCTTTAGCTATTAAGATATGCATTGGGGCATATTTCCTGATATCTAATCTCTTACACATATAGATAGCCTTTGTTTGTCATCTATAGCTATTAAGATAAGCACGGGGCAATATTTCCCGATATCTAATCCCTTGCACATATTTATATAGCCTTTGTTTGTCATCTTTAGCTATTAAGAAATGCATGGGGCATATTTCCTGATATCTAATCCCTTACACATATAGATAGCCTTTCTTTGTCATCTATAGCTATTAAGATAAGCACGGGGCAATATTTCCGATATCTAATCCCTTGCACATATATATAGCCTTTGTTTGTCATCTTTAGCTATTAAGATATGCATTGGGGCATATTTCCTGATATCTAATCTCTTACACATATAGATAGCCTTTGTTTGTCATCTATAGCTATTAAGATAAGCACGGGGCAATATTTCCGATATCTAATCCCTTGCACATATAGATAGCCTTTGTTTGTCATCTTTAGCTAATAAGATAAGCATGGGGCAATATTTCCAACATCTAATCTCTTGAACATATTGATGGCCTTTGTTTGTCATCTTTAGCTATTAAGATAAGCACAGGGCAATATATCCGATATCTAATCCCTTACACATATAGATAGCCTTTGTTTGTCATCTTTAGCTATTAAGATAAGCACGGGCAATATTTCCGATATCTAATCCCTTGCACATATAGATAGCCTTTGTTTGTCATCTTTAGCTTTTAAGATAAGCACAGGGAAATATATCAGATATCTAATCCCTTACACATAGAGATAGCCTTTGTCATCTATAGCTATTAAGATAAGCATGGGGCAATATTACCTGATATCTAATCCCTTACACATATAGATAGCCTTTGTTTGTCATCTATAGCTATTAAGATAAGCATGGGGCAATATTACCTGATATATAATCCCTTACACATATAGATAGCCTTTGTCATCTATAGCTATTAAGATAAGCACAGGGCAATATTTCCCGATATCTAATCCCTTGCACATATTTATATAGCCTTTGTTTGTCATCTTTAGCTATTAAGAAATGCATGGGGCATATTTCCTGATATCTAATCCCTTATACACATAGATAGCCTTTGTTTGTCATCTATAGCTATTAAGATAAGCACGGGGCAATATTTCCGATATCTAATCCCTTGCACATATAGATAGCCTTTGTTTGTCATCTTTAGCTATTAAGATAAGCATGGGGCAATATTTCCGACATCTAATCCCTTACACATATTGATAGCTTTTGTTTGTCATCTTTAGCTATTAAGATAAGCACAGGGCAATATATCCGATATCTAATCCCTTACACATATAGATAGCCTTTGTTTGTCATCTTTAGCTATTAAGATAAGCACGGGGCAATATTTCCGATATCTAATCCCTTGCACATATAGATAGCCTTTGTTTGTCATCTTTAGCTATTAAGATAAGCATAGGGCAATATATCCGATATCTAATCCCTTACACATATTGATAGCTTTTGTTTGTCAACTATAGCTATTAAGATAAGCATGGGGCAATATTACCTGAAATATAATCCCTTACACATATAGATAGCCTTTGTCATCTATAGCTATTAAGATAAGCACAGGGCAATATTTCCTGATATGTAATCCCTTGCACATATTCATATAGCCTTTGTTTGTCATCTTTAGCTATTAAGATAAACACAGGGCCATATTTCCTGATATCTAATCCCTTTCACATATAGATAGCCTTTATTTGTTATCTATGGCTATCATGATGAACTTTGAGCATATAATATGTTATTATATATAATTAAAAGGAAGGCAATGCAGATAAAGAGATAATACAGGGGCAGAATTAAATGATAAACAGTATTCTAACTTCGAGCAAATCATAATCCCCACAGTGCAAAAGATAAAAAAAGCCAAGATTAAGTGCTCTTATCTGAAATACACAAACATCTGACACTTTGTGCTGTTATCCAATTATTCAAACGAGCTGTAGAATACAAAATCTGGTCATTGAGCCAAGACTAATTACCAAATCTGCACAACGAAGAATACATTTGTTTACCAAAGCGCTATGTCCATATTAAATATGTCGCTAACTGAATTGGGATTTCCCATGAATTAAACTTATAAACCCAATGTGAAATATACTTGGTTCAGACACGGATGAGATGTTTTAGGCAGATCATTTGACATTCCATTCATTATTATGAGCCAATACCTTATTTATGGCATTAGTTCTAATAAATACGTTTCAGCAATGCCTATAGGATTCAGATCATCACTTTCTATGATTACTACACATTGACCAGAAAAGATAGTTAAATAAAGTTTGGGAACACAGCAAGTTTTTCTGTGACTGCTGTCTTAACATCATGTAGAAGGAATAATACACATTATTATGGTAGAGTAGTCCAGGAAGGACTGTCAGACAGATAGCACTGACACTCAAACTCACAAGCTCCAACCCTTGGTGTCCCAAAATGCTGGGTCAGCAGTTGGGAGGTAGGCACAAGAAAACTACACAAGTGAATACTTAAGGATGTTACAAGAAAAACATCAATGTGGAGAAATACTCTTAAAGGACAACTGTAGCAAAAAACAACAACTCATGTTTAATTGACAGATTGTATCAAGTGTAAATGATTTATAACAACATTATTTAATGAAAGAATACATATTAAATACCTTATTGAGCCTTCTTTACTCCACATGGTTCTCTGAGGGGGCAGACATGTTGTTTAGAATCTTTACTCCATATCATTCTCTCAGGGGGCAGACATGTTGTTTAGAATCTTGGGTCAGATCTTCACTCACCTTGGTTCAGATTAAGAAAGATCTGACCCATGTGACCCAAGATTCTAAACAAAATGTCTGCCTCCTGGAGGGGTTATCTGTAGTAAAGATAGCTCAATAGGGTACTTGATTTGTATTATTTAATTCAAGTATTTCTATGTAAAATGAGGGCAATTGATGCAATCTTTTCAATTGAAAAGAACTTAATTTTTTGCTACTGTTGTCCTTTAAGCATGCATGGGATAGGCATAAGGCAATCTGAGATATAAAATAAGTCCAGGGACTAAGAAAAGTACTCTTAATCTGCACTCGTAATTCCTGACAGATGTGATCTACAAGCGGCCATTTTGATTAGCCGTTGATTGGCTTTAAGCCAGTGCTGTCAGATTAAAAAATTGCCCTTGAGAGTTAAGTCCCTCTGTAAAGGTAGCTGCAGGAGCGTAACATGCTGTAACAGATGAGATTTACACCTATATCAACTAATGCACAGTGTGTTTTATGGGTTACTATTCATTGAGGGCTATTCACTTAAAAGTGAGTTGCAGGAGAGATGAGATGAGTTGAAGGAGAGATATGGTGAGATGAACATTCCATCTCACCAATTTAACTATACATTGTGAAGGACCAAACCTGATGAGATCACTTAGCGGGGGAACTAACCAGGTTTGTTCTTACAAAATGTATAGCTGAATTGGTGAGATGAAATGTGCATCTCACCTCAACTCACCTGCTATTCACCTCAACTCACCTGCTATTCACCTCAACTCACCTGCTACTCACCTCAACTCACCTGCTATTCACCTCAACTCACCTGCTATTCACTTCAACTCACCTGCTATTCACTTCAACTCACCTGCTATTCACTTCAACTCACCTGCTATTCACTTTAACTCACCTGATCCTCCCCCCATTGTGTTAGCAGAATTGCAAACACATGCAAAACTTAAGAAAATAATGTCTGTGGCTTCTCTGGCTTATTACATCACCACCTGGCTTCATGTGCAAAATACGCATTACTCATTGATCGTAACTCATTTGCATATAAACCCACCAGTGATGTCATAAACATGAGACACCAAACACACATTTAAAACACATTTCTCTCTTAATGTATACATTTTCTTTCAATTTTTGCAGTTTTATTGGCACAAACAATATAGATAATTTCTCAGCATTTTTGTAAACATTCAAAACATTAACGGCATAAGCAATATTTATAAAGAAGAGCCCCTTTAAAGGCACTGTATCACTGAAACATTACTTATACTGTCATTTCAATCATTTTTATTCTCTACACTCATAGTAAAAAACAGTGTTTTGCTGATACAGTCCCTTTAGCTCCTGTAGTTATGTAGCAGGTCAGAAAAAAAAAATAATTTAAGAGTATTTATTTTCCTAAATGTTCCTGTCATCTGTATATAAGGAAATATAGCACACTTTTCTAAATTCAACAATATCTGAATAAATAAAATTGTGCATTTATAAAAAATGTGAATATTTTTAGGAAATTCAATTATAAATGCTATTTTTGTCAGAGTGGGAACATTATCACACTCTGGGAGGTCTACAACACAGATGTAGAGACTTAAAGCTGGAGAATACAGCTTATTCCTGACTTCACACAAAGACCAAACTCATTTTGCCCTAGAGATATTACATTTACTGTATCTATTAATATAGCACCGCTGCTGGTTTACTGCATCCCATGTAAGGCTGCCTGCTTACAAAGGGACATTCTAAATGAAATGTACTTTGTAACGCACTATAGTATTTCCTTCAGTACTCCCAGATAGCACTTTGTCTGTGTGTTCAAGCTTTCAGATGCTTCTCTCCGGATGCTAGAGAAACATGCAGGGGTCAGTGCACCAGGTGCCATTGGGAATTCCCCAGTGAGAATAAAAATACATTCTAAAATAATACAGATTCACATGTATTCTCCTCAATGATCTATACTTTGTTTGAAGAAAAAAAAATAACAAAAAACAAAACAAAATTAAATTGCAATTTAAGATTATAATAATTTTTCAATAGGGGAAATATATATATATATATATATCTATATATATATATATTTATATATAGAATTTATTTTGGTTTTGTTTCTTTATCTCTTTGTTTTTTTCTTTTTTTGTTGTTTGTCTGTAATGTCGTTAGAATACTAGATATAGTAAGAACAATATGTCATGTTTAAGCAAATTTAACACTGATCTTTGAAATTATGTATAGATATTGATTTTGACATTTGCTACATGTTTTCGATACTTTCATAAAAAAGATTATGATAATTGTTTTGTGTACCAACACTTTCCTACAGGATTAAAAAAAAAAAAAAAAAAAAAAAAAATATATATATATATATATATATATTGTTTGTAGTTATATATAGTTATACAGATGAAGAACAACAACACATGACTTATTAAACTGTCATGATTTATTTCATATTTATAAACCATAGAATTAAAATAGAGTGCACTTATTTCCCCATTTACTGTATATTCTGTATAATGAACATATTTTCAAAAACATACGTATATGTTTTTACATTTATATATACTGTATACACACACATATGTATATAAAATCTGAGTCTAAAATAAGATTTTGATTCATGAAAAAAAGTTCCACTGACTCCCTATATTCTATAGGACCGGTACCCCAACATGTATCAGAGATCTGCCATTAGTGGTAATGGTGAAAACTACCTCCATCACATAGGGGTTATATGTATGATATTGTACATGCGAATCGTGCCTGATAGTGGACGTCAGAAGGCAGAGCTTGAATGTAAGCGGTTTCCCGGTCATGAGGTTGAACGAATGGTAGCGCAGTCAATAAAAATGTCAGTGCTACTGTACTTGCGAAAATTTGTCCCAGATACCCGAAATTGTGGTCCCAAATACCACTATCCTGCCGAGCTCAACCCGTATCCTGACAGTGGCATAGCTTTGTGGAACAGACTTCCAATCATACATTTATTGTAGTTTAGTGTCAGGAACTGATTTTTTTGTAATAAATTATAAGATATGATGAACATAATGGTATCTAATGAAAGCCCTTCTTATGACAATAAAAACAACAAATAATTTGTGTGGGTACAGTATGTGAGAAAGAAGAAAATTACAGCTAAACACAAACACCCCAAAAATCTAAAAACAGCCATTGTCACCAAGGGAAAGTCAGGGTAAAAATGTCTTGTCACTGAGGGGCAAAACTATATGTTGCTCTTTTTATTACTATAGCCTGAATGCATAATTTTACATTTGTGTACATTAAATCTAATTGTCCCTATATCTGCCCAGTTACCCACTTTGTTTAAATCCTCTTGCAGTGAGGATACATCTAGTTCAGACTGTAATAGCCGACTTCATTTTGTGTAATCAGCAAACACTGGGACATGGCTCCCGAGGGGATGGGACACTTCATCACCGGCGTCTCTTCACCACACAACAGCTCGTTGCGGGAGATTTCATCGCGGGACATTTCATCGCTAAAGGTAAGTTTATTTTAGTATTTTATCTTTTTTAGTTTATTTTAGTAAGGGTGGTTAGAATTAGGGTTTAGGGGCTTAGAATTAGGGTTTAGGGGCTTAGAATTAGTTTTTAGGGTTCAGGGGTTAGTATTAGGGTTTAGGGGGTTAATTTTAGTATTAGGGTTTGGGTGTTAGTATTATGGTTAAGGGGGTTATTATTAGGGTTCGGGGTTACTATTAGGGTTTAGGGGGTTAATTCAAGTATTAGGGTTTGGGGTTAGTATTAGGGTTTAGGGGGTTAGTATTAGGGTTCGGTGTAAGTATTAGGGTTTAGGGGGTTAATTCAAGTATTAGGGTTTGGGGTTAGTATTAGGGTTTAAGGGGCTAGTATCAGGGTTCGGGGGTTAGTATTAGAGTTTAGGGGGTTAATATTAGGGTTTAGGGGGTTAATTTTAGTATTAGGGTTTAGGGGGTTAGTATTAGGGTTCGGGGTTAGTGTTAGGGTTTAGGGGGTTAGTATTAGGGTGCGGAGGTTAGTATTAGGGTTTAGGGGGTTAGTATTAGGGTTCAGGGGTTAGTATTAGGTTTTAGGGGGTTAATTTAAGTATTAGGGTTTGGGGTTAGTATTAGGGTTTAGGGGGTTAGTATCAGGGTTTGGGGGTTAGTATTAGGGTTTAGGGGGATAGCATTAGGGGTTGGGGTTAGTATTAGGGTTCGGGCGTTAATTTTAGTATTGGGGTTTTGGGGTTAATTTTAGTATTGGGTTTGGGGGGGGCACTTTACGGGGAATCATTTATTAGGGGGGGTATTTTCTTTTTACTTTTACATTTGAAAGAGCTGACAGTTCAGCGATCAAACGGCCGCGTTATTCTTCATTGCTGACAGTTCAGCATTCTAACTGCATCGCTGAACTGTCAGCAATGAAGCCGCAGCGAAGAGGAGTCCTAGACCCGCTCCCGATGCCCAATGGGAGAGGCAGTTGGGAGGCATGGGGTATTAAGAAAAATGTCATGCTCTCCCATGCACTTTAAGGATGTAACTTCCTCTTATTTAAGTTGTGATGTAACTTCCTCTTATTCTAAACCAGTTTCCAAAAGAATAACTATCAGAGCTTGGAGACTGTGCTTAAAGGGACACTACCCATTACATAAGATGTAACTAGATAAGCTGGTCATTTTAAATAAACTCATATATAATTCAGAGGCCACTGTGTTTTTTTTTTTTTTAAATGACTGAATTAATTGCATACAAAAGGAAAAATAAAATGAGGTGTTAATCTCCTGGCTCCATTTTGTGAATAGTTCCCATGACGCAACATTGTCCAAAATTTTCCAGCCAGTCTCACTTTACAACTGTGGCCAAAGCCTTCATGATGATACCATAATATACTCCCCTGCTCTCTTACTGACTCCTGTGTATCATAGTGGGCAGGACTAGGTGGCTGTGTAAAACCTTTTTTTACCTAAATAGAGTATCTGCAGTATAAAAAGTTTTATGCAAAAAAAATTATATTACAGGTTCTATTTATTACTTTTAATCTGCATTTAAAAAAAAAAAAAATGATGACACTTTTGTAAATAGGGGTGCCGTTTCTATTCTCCCCAAACTAAATTCCAGTTCTATTTATCTGTTCAGTTGCAACAGAAGCATTTTAATGCAGTGTGTCGACGTGCCAGATTGTGCCGGGTGAATTTTCAGAATCTGTGCTCACTGTAAAACGCAGTGGGTAATTACAGGTGACACATATTAATTGCTGCAAACAAAATCCAACAGAAAGAACATAATTGGGAATCTTACGAGACAAGGTTCAATTTTGGAAAACATATGTTGCAAAATAACAGAACACTCCCTGGGAAAGTGTCTGCACAAGACAAGAACCTCTGGATGTACCACGGAACTCTAGACAAAAGCTTCAAATAAACTGTCAGCACAAGCATTCTGACACAAGGGACAAAAACATGTTCACAGAACAATTGTATGGCAACAAATACTGTCTAATCTTCCTCTTTCAATTACTATGTTTTAATGCGTTGGTTTAGTTAATTTTAGGTGTGTAATCCTACAGTATTACTTTGTTCAGCTATAAACTTTGAGTTGGAGAATCGAGCAGGTGGAAGATTATTGGTAGTGATGGACACAAATATATACCATTTAAGTACAACAAGGGGGTTAATTTATGAAGGTCTGTTTTATATGAAATAAAGAAATGCAATGAAGTAGTCCGTCCTTCATTTATACGGTAATAAAAACTATTTTATAGAAACTGAGAGTAGTTTAATTTAACTGGGATTCCACAGATTAGAATATATATATATATATATATATATATATAGCAACAGTTATTATATACACAAATTCCAGCAAATATATATATATATATATATATATATATATATATATATTACTTTATGTGTATATGTATATATATATATATATATATATATATATATATATATATATATATATATATATATATATATATATATATATATGTCACGAATGCACCCTACTCCAAGAGTGCATGTGACTGGGTTATGGTGGTGCAAGGGTTAAAATTAACTCTTTGTCTTCCCTAGACTAGAAATGATGGTAAAACCCGCCTTTAACACCACCCACACTTAATTATATTGATATAACTAATGTCCTAACACTGCCACCACCAAGATAATTTATAAATGGGGTCCCTTGGTCCCCCACGCAAATATGACTTAACCCACAAAATATGCTTTAACACAATATATATATGCGATTGGTCTAATCAGGTAATGTGAGTCTCTATACCAGACAAAGGCAGAACTTAATAAAGGAATATTTATTATGAACAAAAGAAGTCACGGTGCATACAAAAAATACAAAACAGATGACAAATTATTTACACCAAAACAGATAAAAATAAAAAGGAGAAATGAACAGAAAACCTAACTACTCACTTAGATAGAGAAGTACTTACACAAAATTAGATCTTGGCCCCTAGTAAGCACCCTGGACATTGTCCCATCATTAGATTTATACCTTGTCAGGTCATCTCAGGTTTCCAAGCCGGCCCAGAGGTGGGAAGGTGTACCTAAAAGTGTCCTCCCCCATGTGTGGTGGAACTACCCCAGTCAAAATATGGAATCTTGTTGCTAATTGAACCCCAGTGCATGTCACATATATAATTCTTGCCTCTATTAATTTGTTGCAATTTATGAAGTCCACAGATATATCACACTTGCTTCCCCATGACTCTATACCACAGACTTCACAATAACTTCCAAATGGCTCAAGTTGCCCCAGCTATATTTGTACTCATTGTGTAGGGAGTACTATTCCCTGTCTAAATATTCACAAAATGTGGTATGATTTAGAATCTGTGAGTTATTATTAATGCATGTTTGGGAGATGACTTTTGCTGGACAAGACTTCTAACTGGTAAGGGCCAATTAGCATATCAAAATAACCTACTATGAGGGGATACAGACCTATGCAACATAGACTTACTGGCAACTAACTCAGTGTAACATTTCACACCTTGTACCATCAGTTCCATCTTCAAAGGAAACACTCAAGTTGTAAAAATTTTCAGATCACAAAGGTCATACCATCTCTACTGTATAGTAGATGCAGGTATGCACTACCGCAATTGTTGTGACAATATATATATATATATATATATATATATATATATATATATATATATATATATATATATATACATAAAGTAATTTGTAGAAAGGAGCACTCTACATTTTCTACAGTATGTTCCGTAATTGTTAAACAATACTGATTTTTTTTTTTCAAGCGCATAATAAACAGTAAACAGATTGTGAGTTTATCATATGTAACTGTCCAATTAATGGTAAACATAGAACAATTATTTGTATATTAGCAGCACTGAGCATATGGGGATCAAAAAATGAGTTGAATATTTGTATCATTGCTGTGTAGCAAAAAATACATGTATTGGAACATTCAACACCGTGTCTAATTACTGAGAGTCATTTCTATCAGCAGGACCTAAACCGAAAGCCATCTGGTTTGTATGAAGTGTACTGGATGCAACAAAATAGTAAAACTGGAGTGTTACATCTGTAGATTTCAATATGTACAGTGTCGTTTCTGCATTGAGGAGTGTGTAGCATGTCTGTGTTCTGTATTATTTTTTATATTGACTTCCAAACCTAGGCACACATGCCTTTCTTGTCCGAGAGTCTTCAAAAGACACCAATGATCAGGTTAAAGACATCCTTTTACGTAAATGTTTGTGGGGTTATAAATAATATAATTCCCTGTCTTCAGGAACACATTGACATCCTCAATAACTTACTGTATACCATAAAACAAATAAGTGAAATTGTGCGCTTCCCAAAACACTACACACTGTTATTCACCCTTATAGGAGGCAACATTCTCTGTATATAATGTAAGGGGAAGAAAAACAAACACAAAATAAAGTAATATAGTGTAGTATATTAAGACTAATAAGTGGACCAAAAGACATATAATATATGAGGGTTCCACTCACATCTTCCTGAGCAGTACCCTGCTCAGTGTCATAGGTATTCGGGAGCCCCTCTAGGGGTCTTGAATTCACAGATGTTATCAGATGATCCTCGAGGTCATAAAGAATAGGACAGGGGAGGAAGGAGATATATCTTCAGTAAAACTTTCTTTAATAATGCAGAATACAAAAATATAAAATCTTACATAAAAGCAAACAGCAAGCAGCTGCAAAGTGCATGTAGTTCCAGACTTGTAAGGTGCATGAAGTTCTAGTAGAATGCTCCTCTCCCACACACAACGCGTTTCTCCTTATTCAGGGTTTCTCAAGTGAGAAATTAACGTGGTTAACTTTTTTATAGATAAACCAGCCCGGTTGAAAAATTTGGATTGAAAAGGTTTATTGAAAGCAAATAGCTACTCATATGTACTATATAATTCTCCCAGTCTTCCCATCACCACTAGGTGGTAGAAATATAGAAACATAGAATGTGTCACCAGTAGATAAGAACCATTCGGTCCATCTAGTCTGCCCAATATTCTAGATATTTTTATTAGTCCCCAGTTCCCTATCTTGTATCTAGAATAGCCTCATGCCTATCCCACGCATGCTTAAACTCCTTCATGTGTCCACTACACCCTCTCAGTAAAGTAATACTTCCTGATATTACTTTTAAATCGTTGCCCCTCTAATTTAAGACTATGTCCTCTCGTTGTGGTAGTTTTTCTTCTTTTAAATGTACTCTCCTCCTTTACTGTGTTGTTTCCCTTTCTGTATTTAAATGTTTCTATCATATCCCCCCTGTTATGTCTTTCCTCCAAGCTATACATGTTAAGATGCTTTAAAAAAAAAAAAAAAAGGCAGGTCACATATATTAAACCTGTGTAAAACATACACAAATGTCACCCCATCATTGAAAAACTAAAGATAATTACATGATTTTTAAAAAAAATAATCTAAACAAATTCCATATGGCAAAAACATCTTTTAGATATACCACCACTTTATAAAGACATGGAGGCTCCTTTACTCCGGACGGGGTATCTTTTGACATAACTAGCATGCCAAGCAGGGCCACCATCAGTGGATGACACGCAATACATCTGTCCCGGGCCAAGCACTTAAAAAAATAAATAAAAGTGCTGGCAAACGGGGCATCTGCCCAGGGCCCACTCATTCCTAGCACTAGCTATACCTCTTTGAGGAGGGATCAGGGAGAGAGCTCCCTGTCCCTGGCCAGCTTCTACCTGATCGTGACTGTCTGCCTATGCAGACACCACCAGAAAAGTCCTCCTCCCTGCATATTAAATTAACTAAGCAGGGAGGAGTACCAATAGTAAAACTTTTTTTTTTTTTACAGTGTGTGTAAGTGTGGGAGGATGTGTCAATGTGTGTGTTTTTCTCTATTTCTGTAAGTGTGTATATTTATGTGTGTATAAGGTTGTCTCTGTAAGTGTATGTATGTGTGTGTACAATGATGACTAAGTGTGTTTTCGTGTAAGCGTGTGTGTGTAAGTGTGACTGTGTGTATTTATGTGTGTATAAGGTTGTCTCTGTAAGTGTATGTATGTGTGTGTACAATGATGACTAAGTGTGTGTCTGTGTAAGTGTGACTGTATGTGTATTTATGTGTGTGTGACAGTGTGTACAAGGGTGTCTCTGTAAGTGTATGTATGTGTGTGTGTGTGTGTGTGTGTGTGTGTGTGTGTGTAAAATGATGACTAAGTGTGTTTTCGTGTAAGCGTGTGTGTGTAAGTGTGACTGTGTGTATTTATGCACGAGTGTGTAAGTGTGGCTGTGTATGTGTGTAGGCAGTCTCCCCCCTTTGATAGTTTACCAATTAATATGTAACATCCAGTGGATGTGGACCCCGGCTTTTAGTCACATATTAATTAATATTAACTATCAACGGGGGGTTGGGGGTAGCCCCATATTTTTTTTCAGTCTACGTTCCATGAGTTTTACTTTCAAACTTGTAAAATAATTGGCCAGCTTTGAACATCCATATTTCTTGCCTCAGAGTCTTTATAAATTACCAGCTTTTACTAATATTATGATTTAAAGTCATGATGTATAAAGACACAGAGGCGAGTATTATTCCTGGCCAATTCTCATATTTTCCTCGATATATATATATTTTTCCCACCGTGACTTCATTAAATATATATTATGTTACTGAATGTCAAGTGATTTAGTTTTCTTTATAGGTTGATACATATTACTTTGTTTGGATTTGACATTTTTATCATGTTGTTTACTCTCATTTATTAACATTTGTTTCTCTTTACTTCCTTTTAGCGTAAAAATTAGGAGTTACTTCTCTGTGACGGACTATTCTAATTGCTGCTTCATTTGGAGTATGGTTATATTCTTACTAAAGAAACAGGAAGGGTTTACTGAGACACTGTTATTTAACCCCTTAGTGACAAGACATTTTCACCTTGACTTTCCCTTGGTGACAATGGCTGTTTTGACAATTCTGGGGTGTTTGTGTTTAGCTGCAATTTTCTTCTTTCTCACATACTGTACCCACAAAAATTATATTTTGTTTTTATCATCATAAGAAGGGCTTTCATTAGATACCATTATGTTCATCATATCTTATTATTTACTACAAAATATCATAAAATATGATGAAAAATTTAAAACAAACTCTCTTTTTCTAACTTTGACCTAAAATATAATTTACACAAATACAATCATTAAAAAAGACCATGTCTAAATAGTTTCTAAATGTTGTCCCGAGTTCAGAAATATTCCTGTTTCCATATTTTTCAGTATTTTTTTTGCGAGTTCTGGGGCAAAAACCAAAAATAGTGTTTTTTGTTTTTTTCCATTATTGAACTTTTGACCCCAACCCGAACCCAAAATTTAACCCGAGCACTAAATTTAACCACAACTCTAGCGCTTATGCTATCCCTTAATATATGTTCATTTTAATTTAAAATTAACCCTATCCCTTATGCTAAAAATTATTTAATTTAACCCTGAAGGCTAATCTAACTATATAACTTGTTTTTAGCTAGAACATACATTACAACATTGCAATACTATTTGTAGGTTGTAAAGAGAACTGGGTAATTTCTAGAATGTAAAACATTTTCACATTTATTTTAATTAAAAAAAGACTCATTTTTAAACAAAAAGCCCTCTGTTAGAAAACATCTCCATATGTATTGTTCTGGTGGCTGAAAAGCATTGTATTTAACACATGTATGATGCATTGGATTTTAATGGTATCTGGCATGTAACTAAATCAGGATATATTCCCAGTCGTTTTTGTTTTTTTCTAAGGAGAATATCACAAATTACTTTGCCTAATGGGTTTGTTGCATTAATTAAGAGGAAGCAGTTCCCCTTGGAATTGTTAGCAATTATTAAATAAACTCTTAGAACAGTAATTATGTATCTCTAGTTGTACAAAGTCATGCATATTTAATTATAGAGCTAATAAATTTATGCGGGAGCAAAGAAAAAAAAAACTATTTGTCAACGCAACTTTTTAACTAATATTAATCAAATGAACATTGACTCTTTGGAATTTTGTATTGTTGGAATTGCTCTTCACCTAAAAAAAAAGGTATGGTGTTAGGAGAATTGCAGACAAATACTAACCCTTTCATGACTTTTGTGGCTTCGTATGAATATTACACATTTTCCAATTTAACTTGGTTCGTTTGCATATCAAGCCATCAAGTGATGACATAGACAGGAGAAACCAGTGAGAAACAGTGTTGACACCTTTCCTTTTAAAAAATACTGCCAAAGTTATTGCTTCCATAGATGTATCATCTATGCAAGACCTATATGACGTGTATATATATATATATATATATATATATATATATATATATATATATATATATATATATATATATACTGTATATATATATATACGTCCACATGGTTCGCAAGGACCATTCTGTTTTTTTCACATATATATTTTGTGCTTAACTATCACACTGATTCATTAAGCTGACCCTTTGCTTCAAAGGCCAACCGTTTCCCTGTAATCCTTTGTGTTTTTGGCTGGTCTTATCTGATGGGGGAGACATATATAGGGCTGTATCTAGTGGTCTCTCAGATAAACATTGTATGCAATTAGTAAGGATTGGTTTACAGATGGCCCAGTGCTAATCACATTACAAAAAATCAAATGTGTGGAGGGAGACATCTTTATTATTACTAATAATTGTTATCTGTGTCAAAGTATGTAATTTATTACAGGCAGTCTTATACACTAACACACTGCTGAATCCTAGATAACTCAGATTATGTAAAGTTTGGCTATATCTATAGTCTGAATATATTTGTAAGGCGACTCGTTTGGGAGGTAACCAGAGTTGTATGTAATAATTTTAGGAGCTCACTGAACTACTGAGCGCACAAATACTGGGCAACAGAAGGGGACGAACATAACCAAACTGTAGGGGGGCTCTTTTCTGGACCATTTAAAAAAAAAAATGCTAAGTATTTATAACACTCAATTGTATAATTTACTTTCACTCTAGTGTGCTTGTATTGGGAAAAATGTTATAATGATAGTTTATTAATTAATTTACTCATTTGTGCTTGTAGTATGTTTTATCTCTATCGTATTATATTTCAAACAGTATAGAAAACAACCAACATGCTCAGCTGCTGAGAAATGTAGTGAAGGAGTTGCTCACCCTTTTAATGTCATGCATTCCAATCCAGAATGTGGTATTCTACTATAATAAGTAAGTACCTGCTCCAGTGCATGGCTTTTGTTGTCAGGTTGGATACGCTGCTAAGGCTGAACCAATTAAGACATTACGTTTATTGTTTCAGACATCAAATGTATCAAATCCAACACTCTCCAAAGTTTGATCGTCTTATAGAACCAGAACACTGCAGGAACATTAGGTTAACCTGCAACCTGACGCATTTCACTCATAAAGACTTATTAAGGTAAATAATTTGTAGACTACAGACACGTCTACTAAGTGTGCTTAGTAGACCATAGACTGGTCTACTAAATAGGCCAAGTCCCCAATGTCGAAACATGTCAGGTCACCAATAGAGTTTCTGCAGTGTTTTAATTCTAGGGGTTTACTCTGCTTCAGAGCTTGTTGGATTTGATACTTTTAGTGCATTTGTTTTTCTTCGTTCCCTTTAACTGATTGCTTTTTACGTTTTATTTTTATTTTTCCACTCTCCTGCATTACTTTTTAGTTTTTTTATGATATTAAAATAAAGAATTTTGGTTTGTAGAAGAATTTGTGATAGAAAAACATGCCTGCAACTATGATAAAATCCCAATATATTTTTACTAAACAGCTAAACCATTTCCTTACAATATTGAATTACATAAATCAAGTCAGATTTACAAAACAAGCCTTTGTTTAATCATTTTGTACTGTATCTTTTAAGTGTTTCCAAGGTACAAATTGATTACATTGCAGTTTTACATGAACTATTAAACAGCCCAGGATCCCATTTTTGAGAATATGTATTTTGATCAGGTAACCAATTATTTTTTTGGCTTTTTTTAATCAACCAAACAATCCTTCCAATAATTACTCCAGCAACAAAAGAAAATATCCGTTGTGTTATTCCTTGTCCCATAAGTAGCCATCCCACACTTTCTGTATTAATATTGTTTCCTTGATTACCCTGAATAGCTCTTAGCGTAATTCCTCCTACTTATAATTCTCCATGCATGCATGTGCATGATCATCCATTTTTTTTGCAGGTCACGTGTTGCATCAACCCCTGCTACCAGGGGTGGCACATTAAGGCACTGGGGGGACCTGGGGCAGAACTTTCCAAAGTGGCCCCTCTCTGTTAATAAATTCACTCATGGTTAGTAACATATCAACACATTATACAAAGTATCTATGGATTGAAGAAAGACAAATGATAAACCTCATTATATTCTATCTCCCCCATTCCCCTCTAAATGGGACTCCTTACCTAATTAATGACCTTACTTTTTTTACACTCTCTTTCTTCCCAAACATTTTTTTCCCCTGTTAGGGGATGCAGTGGCGTCCCATCCGGTGACTGGTTTTCCCTCCTCTGTGCAGGAGAGACGTCCACGGAGACGTCCGGCTGGGGACAAGGAGCAGCAGCCAGGCGGTAAGTACTGGGGAAGGGGGGAGGAGGGTGGAATAACGAGCAGAGGAATACTGGCGTCCTAATGGGCTGGGGCATCTCAATGGCACAATATTCCTGGTATCTGACTGGCACAATATTCCTAGTATCTGAATGGCACAATGTTACTTGTATTTGAATTTCACAATATTCCTGGTATCTGACTGGCACAATATTCCTGGTATCTGACTGGCACAATATTCCTGGTATCTGAATGGCACAATATTCCTGGGCTCTGAATGGCACAATGATACTGGCATCTGAATGGCACAATATTACTGGTATCTGAATGGCATAATATTCCTGGTATCTGACTGGCACAATATTACTGGTATCGGAATGGCATAATATTTCTGGTATCTGACTGGCACAATATTCCTGGTATCTGAATGGCACAATATTCCTGGGCTCTGAATGGCACAATTTTACTGGTATCGGACTGGCACAATATTACTGGTATTTGCATGGCACAATATTCCTGGTATCTGAATGGCACAATGTTGCTGGTATCTGACTGGCACAATATTCCTGGTATCTGACTGGCACAATATTACTGGTATTTGAATGCACAATCTTCCTGGTATCTGAATGGCCCAATATTACTGGTATCTGAATGACACAATATTCCTGGTATCTGACTGGCACAATATTCTTGGTATCTGACTGGCACAATATTCCTGGTATCTGAATGGCACAATATTACTGGTATTTGCATGGCACAATATTCCTGGTATCTGACTGGCACAATATTACTGGTATTTGAATGTCACAATATTCCTGGTATCTGAATGGCACAATGTTGCTGGTATCTGACTGGCACAATATTCCTGGTATTTGAATGGCACAATTTTCCTGGTATCTGACTGGCACAATATTCCTGGTATCTGACTGGCACAATATTGCTGGTATATGACTGGCACAATATTCCTGGTATCTGACTGGCACAATATTACTGGTATCTGACTGGCACAATATTACTGGTATTTGAATGTCACAATATTACTGGTATCTGAATGGCACAATATTACTGGTATCTGAATGGCATAATATTCCTGGTATCTGACTGGCACAATATTACTGGTATCGGAATGGCATAATATTTCTGGTATCTGACTGGCACAATATTCCTGGTATCTGACTGGCACAATATTCCTGGTATTTTAATGGCACAATTTTCCTGGTATCTGACTGGCACAATATTCCTGGTATCTGACTGGCACAATATTGCTGGTATCTGACTGGCACAATATTACTGGCATTTGAATGGCATAATATAACTGGCATCTGAATGGCACAATATTACTGGTATTTGAATGGCACAATATTCCTGGTATCTGACTGGCACAATATTACTGGTATCTGACTGGCACAATATTACTGGTATTTGAATGTCACAATATTCCTGGTATCTGAATGGCACAATGTTGCTGGTATCTGACTGGCACAATATTCCTGGTATTTTAATGGCACAATTTTCCTGGTATCTGACTGGCACAATATTCCTGGTATCTGACTGGCACAATATTGCTGGTATCTGACTAGCACAATATTACTGGCATTTGAATGGCATAATATAACTGGCATCTGAATGGCACAATATTACTGGTATTTGAATGGCACAATATTACTGGTATCTGAATGGCACAATATTACTTCATTTGAATGGCACAATATTACTGGTATTTGAATGGCACAATATGTGGCATAGTTAATAGGCCAAGGAAAGAGAAAAAAAGGAAAACTGCAACGATGTGGAACTCGGTACCTTAAAACTTAACTTTTATTCGGAGTAATCCTTAAGTGATAAAGGCTGAATCCAAGGAACGAGAAAAAAAGGAAAACTGCTGTTAGATCTATTTTTGTATGTTTTTTATGTAAATGGACCAGTCCTTTTCATGACAAGTTGCTTTTTATTACTTTTTGAATAAAAGTTAAGTTTTAAGGTACCGAGTTCCACATCGTTGCAGTTTTCCTTTTTTTCTCTTTCCTTGGATTCAGCCTTTATCACTTAAGGATTACTCCGAATAAAAGGACCGGACCTCAAGATACAAGGTGCGCTAATTTATTTGCATTATCCCGTTGAAAGTTTTGGAGTTCCCCTTTAAGTGTTTTTTTTAACTAGCATTACTAAGGAATCTGTTTGGCATTGTACTGGAGGAAATCCAAGGGAGTGACACCATGAGTTTCCGGACCGGGTGACACCAACCCTAGTGACG
Organism: Pelodytes ibericus; assembly: GCA_036172795.1. NCBI lineage: Eukaryota > Metazoa > Chordata > Amphibia > Anura > Pelodytidae > Pelodytes > Pelodytes ibericus. The sequence continues at coordinate 181,734,189 of CM069863.1, read as the reverse complement.
CCTCTGAGGGGATGTGTCTGAATCTGGCTAGGGGCTCCAGTTGTTGGTGGGCCTTGGGCAAATGCCCCCATTGCATATTGGGTATGGCAGCCTTTGCGCTGCCACACAAGCATATAAGGGTCCCACTTGCTTAAGGAGCTCCTACAGCACCTGCGGAGACAGATTAGTAAAGGTGCTTAAGCTTAATTCCTACTACTCTATAAAATTGTTATGTTAAACGAATCAAGCTTGATGTTAACTCCCTGAGAAAACTATTTTTGCCCTTTGCTCCTATTGCAATGTACTAAACATTTAACTCTCACATAGTACATACGAGCAAACTGCAAATAAAAACAGGCAATTTTGCGAATGTTTTTCTACCTCTTTTGATAGCGCTCGCTAAAAGCTGGTGTAATTTTCACACGCAAATAAGAATAATTTTTCACAAAATATTCACAAAACTCTTTAGCGTGCGCAAATATAATCGCAATTTATTGGCGCAACCAGAAAAATGCACGCTAAATAAAAATAAGAGGAAGAGGAGCAACTCAAGAATAACAAGCGCAGAATGTTACAAATAGTTACAAATTGCTCCTTACTCATGTTTTACCTACTTTTTCCCCACTGCACTTGTTTAGTTCATGACCCCCTTAGTTGCCAAAAGTCCAGCATTTGCTGCGACAGTCCCCCTTTCCCATCTTATTCGGGTCTGTCCCAGCATCATTACTGACTATATACTTTGTTTAGCACTGGGCACAGGTAGCAATGTGCGTAAACAATGCATGGCTTGCAGACATACACAGTCTAAACTCGGAGGTTTGGATCTCCATCTCCTGGGGTCACGGAATGTCATGTGATGTCATGCAACATCATGTGACTCTGCCCTTTTATCAGCCCTGCAGAAAGTTGGCTATTATGCAAGCCTCTTCCAGCAGACTCTGCTCCTATGTCTTTAGAAGGTACAGCTACTTGCTAGGATAACTTGATAGTTGTTTGCCCTAGAGGAAAGATCCACACATTTAATGCTGCAGGGTTGAAATCTGCCAGCATTCATTAAATAAACTGTTCAGTGACATGAGTCATCTTCCTTACACATGAGGTTGTGCCAAAGGCAAAGAGCACAGCTGACGTGACTCAGAGAGACATTCCTTAGTCTACCATTCTTTCCTGCGGATTCAAGGGGACACGTTGAACGTGTTCCTTGGGTTTAGGACAGAGAGGGTTATCCTGATAAACCTAGACTTTTAGAAAAATAGAGGACACGCTTCCACTCAGATGGGAAAACACTGGAATGTGTAGGATAGGGCTAAACTTCCATTGATAACAAAATACCAATTTAAGAGCAACACAACTTTTAACCTGGGCTTCTAACAGACAGTCATATTCAATCAAACTTCATCTGGTTCAACGACACTGTCAGTGTGCTCCTGCAGCCAGATCAGCTCTGCCTCTCAGCTGAGAGTAATCCTGCGTGTATAAAAATGGCATGTTGGGTGTGATCTGGACAAGTGACTCCAAGTTTGTCTTTCATTTTTTTCTGTGTATCTCTCGCTTTATCCGTCTGTCTCTCTGCATTTTTCTGTCTGTCTAGCTATCTCTCCATCTCTATCCGTCTGTCTATCTTTCTTTATAAGTGCTTCTGTCGTGATCTATATAATTGTATTTGACTTGATACTGCCAATTTGCTCTAGTGACTAGTATTTCTACCGCAATACTTTTCAACCCCAGATTCTATCCTCACTTTACAAAAGTTTGCACTACATAGAAAAAAGCTTACAATGTATGTGCTTCCGATTCTCCTCCACCCGTACACCTTGTCATATAGTTAGCCTGGTTTCAGCTTCTTCTTGCAGTAAGTACATTGCCTTCAAAGTATATAACGCCAATGAAAAAGTTATTTCCTTAAATATTAATCATAAACAATGTTTTTGATGTATTATAAGGCACCACATGCAGGCCCAAATCTGTCCTCACTGGGCATAGCAACAGATGTTACTGTATCAGATTGACTGATACACAATTCTCAGACTGTTGCCTTATTTCTTATTCATGTACTACATATATTATTAACTTTATATATATTGAAAAAAGGCAGTTTTGTTATTGTTTATTATAATCTGCATGGGAATAACCAACCCTACGAACTATGGATGCTCACCATAGGTCCATTGAAGGTCGAGATAATGATATAGTGCACTTCTAAGGTCACCTTTGACACATATGTCTGGATGCACAGGTGTAGTGTTGATAACGAGTTTGCTGTTGTTTATGTTTTCATAGCAGGAACTTACTATTAATGATTTACATGTTTGAATTAATATGTTTTCCCCATGGACATCATTTTTTATATGACATTTAAAATTCATGAATATAACAAGAAAATAAAGCATTTAAGAAGAAGAATTGTACATTGAGATTTTCTCTCATTTTCAAGTACATCATGAGGATGTTATTATTACTAGAGTTGAGCGGACACTTGGATGTTCGGGTTTGGCAGGTTCGGCCGAACTTCGAAAAAATGTCCGGGTCCGTGCTCGAACTTGACCCCGAACACCATTGAAGTCAATGGGGACACAAACTTTTGGCCACTAAAATGCCTCTAAAAAAGTCCTGGAAAGGGCTAGAGGGCTGCAAAATGAAGTAAAATGTGGGTGAGTGTCCCCATTCATACGAATAGGTCAATTGACATATTCGTATGAATGGGGACTCTATTTCGGTTTATAGAATAGCAATAGCATTACATGTATTCCATAAACCGAAAGTCTTTAAACCGAATGTCTTTCGGTTTATAGACTTTCGGTTTATGGAATACATGTAACGCTATTGGCTTTCTATAAACCGAAATAGAGTCCCCATTCATAAGAATTTCTTATGAATGGGGACTCTATTTCGGTTTATAGAACGCCAATATCATTACACACAATGTAATCGCCGAACCCCGAACTCCAACACGAACATACAGTGGAATGTCCGTGTTTGGGTCCGGGGTTCAAAAACCGTAATGTTCGGTACGAACCCGAACAGTGCGGTTCGGGTTCGCTCAGCACTAATTATTACCCAACATGCAGGGATGTTTCCAATAGCCAATTTGTCTTCTAGATTTAAGATAAGACCAGAAACTAATGCAATATTCACAATTTTTCTTTAATTAGGCAACAATAGGGCAGACTAGATGGGTTGAATGATTCTTATCTGCCGACACATGCTATGTTTCTATGTTAATGGCACTCATTTTGTCTCCCTCAGAAAGATGAAAGTCTGAATTGATGGTGCCAGGAATTCTATGCATTACACACATTCTGCTGTTGGTATATTAGCTCACTAAGTAGACTCACCTGCATATTATTTGTTCATGTTTATGTTTCATTGTATTCCTATTTTTTATTAACCTTTTAAAATAAATATATTCATTTTAAACACTACCTGTATTTTGTAAAGAAATAAATTAAAATGCGAAGAAAGAAATGAAAGGATTAATAGACATGTTTAGGGCAGACAAATTTACATTAAGTGTAAAACAATATGTACAGTGATATGAGGGTTAGATTGAATTGTTCAGTCTTACCAAGTGCTTTTTATTGTAGCCAAAAGCTAACACTCTCACTCTTTTGTTTCAAAACTACAATGTAGAGGATAAAAATAGCTATAGGTAGATTTAAAAATGGATCTACTTAATAAGGAGAGAATTGCAGAGAATTGAGATGGGACATTCAAATGTAAGGCCAAATTAGATGAGTCGGGAAAAAAATCTCCCATCCAGTTCCATTGGAGAATTTTTCCGACTCTGATATATTGGCCTAAAGTTTAAAATTCCCATCTCAATTCCTTACATAGAAACATAGAATGTGTCAGCAGATAAGAACCATTCGGTCCATCTAGTCTGCCCAATTTTTTTTTGAGTACTTTTATTAGTCCCCCGTTCCTGGTCTTATAGCTAGGATAGCCTTGTGTCTATCCCACGCATGCTTAAAATCCTTGACTGTGTTTACCTCTACCACTTCTGCTGGCAGACTATTCCATACATCCACTACCCTCTCAGTAAAGTAATACTTCCTGACATTACTTTTAAATCATTGCCCATTTTCTTCTAGCTTACAATTCTAGCTTTATTGCGTAGACCCTTGAATATATAGATTGCCTTTATATGAGATTTATCATTTTTATAACTGAAGAAAAGAGTATATACTTTTCTTACTTCTCTCCCATTTTTTAAAGAATACTTAGTTAAATACACAAGCTGGCTGAGTTGTGAAATGAAGAGGAGGGGTAAAAAAAAAGAAAAGAAAAGAAAGTGTGTAATATCACAGAGAGACAGAAAAGAAATGTCTCAGGAAGTAAAATAAATCCTATTATACCTAATCCTAAATAAGGACTTTACTGTGATGTAGGTATGGGATTGTCCTCTGAGCCAAAAGATAGACAATGTGCCCCTATCTCTATGTCAAGAGGATTCCTATTTTAAAAAATGTATTGAGTTTTCACCTGCAAATATTACTGTATCAAGCAGAAATTCCACATGAGCACATAGTGTTCAGTAAAAACCCTGATACCGCGAGGCAAAATGATGTATTTAATAATAATGTAATATTAGCGCAGACAGCAGTATAATGTAATTAAATATGATTAATGTACTTTTCTGTGTGAAATGTACTAATAAAATTGTCTCTACTTAAAAACTTTTTTTTTTATTTAATATTAGTTTCAAATCAACTTTCTAGTTGAGATTATTATTATTTTTAAAATATTTTTGTACATAAAAAAAAAAAAACAGGCTTGAACAGATCTTCCACACTGAGGCTTTAAAATCACAGTATGTCTGATGGTACTACATCTGCTTCTCAGCGAAATATAGCATCTAAAGAAAGTTTCCAAGTTTTTTTTTTTTTTTTAAGTTTACTTAATATTCCGAAATAAACAAAATACTTGATTTAACTATTTGGGTGACAGATGTTTGTTGGAGCAGGCTGAGTTAGAAATGACTGGTGTTGAAATATTAATTTTGAGGACTGTTTTTTTCACTCTGTTCTGTTTTTTTTTTAGTTAGGACAAGCGGGGTGAAAAATGCACTTTCTGCAATCCTTCGATGGATATAAAGCTTGTTGCATGTCAATCTGTTTTTACTGACAAAGAGTTATTGCAATTGTAGTACACAGGCTAGAAAAACATTACAGTTCTAATTTGCATTTTTACCTAACCGAACTATATAAAAATACATACCCCAATACTGTCCCGATACAGTCTCACCAGGGGGATTTTTTTTTTGGGGGGGGGGGTAAACAAATATGTTGTGCGGTCAAAAGAACATTGACTTACTTTACTGATCAGTTATATGTCTTCTCACAAATAACCAAGTGGTGTATCAATGATACACCACAAGTTAAATGCCCAGGAGAATTGGGGCTATTCAAGAAACAGGTTACTGATCCGCGATCAGGAAAGAGAGTAAAAGAATGAGTGATTGAAGATCTGAATTTCTGGTAAAAATGTATAGGTCCGCGCGATGCAAATAGCTTCCTGATGACTTGTAAGGTAAATATACTACTTGCCTGAAACACAGGGAGGATTATTACCCAGTTCTTATTTGGTGTAGAGATTGGACATCCCATTTTCATATCCTATATGCCATGTCCAGATTCCCATTCAGTCATTACTATTCACACCTTCTTTCTGTTTACTAGAGACTTTCAATGCTTGGCTATCCTTTACCAAACTTCATATTATATATTAATTACATAACACTTTTTATATTAGTCTATTTGGAGTAAAAGATGTACAAGTTCTTACAAAAGTTAAGATGCCTTCTATCCTGACTGGTGTGTATGTTGTGTTGGACCAAACCTGAACTACTTAACTAAATAATTCTCAATCAAGCATTAAGTCCAACTCAAGTAATAAGTTCCATACCTCCATAGTAAATTTTATTGAAAATGGAAATGTGGTACATTAAGCTCAAGCGTTCCACACACCCAGGAATTGTTAAGGAGGCCATGCTAGGAATGTGGCTAGATTCCAATTTCTCATTTGGTCTCCACATTGATAAACCGTTATATAAACTATAGGGCTTAAATTCCTCTGTGAGCAAACAAATCCTAGAACGAAGGCTTATACCATACACTAATTTCTCCAATTCAGCTCAATAAACTCAACTAATTTTGCTGATTCGTTAATACACGGTCTATCACAGTCATTTTGTAAAACCAAACAGGCTCACTCCCACCCTCTATAAGGTCAGGTTCCGAGTTTACGTTCCCATCCTACATAGCTTCTCATATGCGAAATAACCTTCAACTCATCCATGAACCTAAAATATGTGAAAATATCTGTTTCATTACATCTAAAATCTGATTTCAAAGAGCTTGACTAAAAAATAATGAGAAATACGAGTTCTGATTATACATGTTATACATTTGTATCAAGTTATAAGTTGTGCCGCTTGACTTTAACCACTTTTGGGGGGTCTTGTCAAATGAAAACCTATAATAGTTGATATTTTCATCTTCTATATTGGAGTTCAATTCTAAGCAAATTATCTCCCTCCCTATCATGTCGCTCACATTCTAATAATATACTCGTTTTATCAAATACGTAACACAGTTCTTCAAAAGAAGACTTTTTTTAACCTTGCTTAATTGTTTCTGCCACTTAGTCATATCATTCCCTGTGACTCACACAGTCATCACAATCCAAGAGAAGAAGACACACATTTAACATTATCCTCTTGTCATAACTTTCTTAAACAAGTCATTTTAAATCTATATAATTTAGTTCTAAATTTTCTATCACCATGAAAACTGAAATATCGAAATATAGAACATAGAAACATAGAATGTGTCACCGGCACAAAAGAACCATTCTGTCTGTCTAGTCTGCCCAATTTTCTAAATACCTTCATTAGTCGCTGGCCTTATCTTATATCTAGGATAGCCTTGTGCCTATCCCACGCATGCTTAAACTCCTTCACTGTGTTTACTTGTACCACTTCTGCTTGAAGGTTATTCTTTGCATCCACTACTCTCTCAGTAAAGTAATACTTCCTGATATTACTTTTAAATCGTTGCCCCTCTAATTTAAAACTATGTCCTCTAATTGTGGTAGTTTTTCTTCTTTTAAAAGTATGCTCTTCCTTTACTGTGTTGATTCCCTTTGTGTATTTAAATATTTCTATCAAATCCCCCCCTGTTACGTCTTTCCTCCAAGCTATACATGTTAAGATGCTTTAACCTTTCCTGGTAAGTTTTATCCTTCAACCCATGAACCAGTTTAGTAGCCCTTCTCTGAACTTTCTCCAAAGTATCAATATCCTTCTGGAGATATGGTCTCCAGTACTGCGTACAATATTCCAAGTGAGGTCTCACCAGTGCTCTGTACAATGGCATGAGCACTTCCCTCTTCCTACTGCTAATACCTCTCCCTATGCAACCAAGCATTCTGCTAGCATTTCCTGCTGCTCTATTGCATTGCCTACCTACCTTCAAGTCCTCTGAAATTATTACTCCTAAATCCCTTTCCTCAGATGTTGAGGTTAGGACTGTACCAAATAGTCTATATTCTGCTTTTGGGTTTTTACGCCCAAGGTGCATAATCTTGCACTTGTCCACATTAAATGTCAGGTAAAGGAAAGGGGTTGCCGGCTCCACCTGAGGATATTTAGAAAAGTTCTCCAGTAATACCTTAGGCTGTGTGGTGCTCCGTCCGTGCTGTGATAGCCTATGATTAAGTGCCGAATAGCATGAAACGCGTAAGGCAGATTTTCTGCTTCCCCACTATTGATGTTACCACATTCATCCTGTCTGTTACACTGGAATTATTTTTTCATCATTAAACTCTTTTTTATCTCATTTGGACTGGTGAGTGCCTATGTCTATCCGCTTGTTTATCTCACATTAAATGCCAGTTGCCACTGCTCTGACCATTTTTCTAGTTTAGCTAAATCATTTGCCATTTGGCTTATCCCTCCATGAATATCAACCCTGCGGAAAATCTTTGTATCATCAGCAAAAAGACATACTTTGCCAACAAGACCTTCTGCAATATCGCTAATAAAAATATTAAAGAGAATGGGTCCAAGAACAGATCCCTGAGGTACCCCACTAGTAACAAGACCTTGCACTGAATATACCCCATTGACTACAACCCTCTGTTGCCTGTCACTCAGCCATTGTCTAATCCATTCAACAATATTGAAATCCAAACTCAAAGATTTCAGTTTATTGATAAGCCTTCTATGTGCGACAGTGTCAAAAGCCTTACTGAAATCTAGGTAAGCAATGTCTACTGCACCACCCTGATCTATTATTCTAGTCACCCAATCAAATAAATCAATAAGATTAGTTTGGCATGATCTCCCTGAAGTAAACCCATGCTGTCTCTGATCTTGAAATCCATGTGATTTTAGATGTTCAACAATCCTATTCTTTAACAAGGTTTCCATTATTTTCCCCACTACTGAAGTAAGACTTACTGGTCTATAGTTGCCAGTCTCTTTCTTGTGAATGGGCACAACATTTGCTAATTTCCAATCATCTGGGACTACTCCCGTTAACAATGATTGGTATATACGGAAATCGAAATCTAGTTTAGGTACACCTAAAACTAAATGTTCCAGGGCTTTTATTCCTCATTTCTGTACATAATAGGTTATGATAATATAAAATAGGTGAGTATGGTTCAGTCATTTGGATTATAAATTTGGTCCCAGAAAGTGACCCACCCCTTGTTTGTCTCTAGTACCAGTTTATGCATCTAGGGTTATTCCAGTGTCTGTTCACATATCATTTTTAATTCAAGTCCAATTTTAACATAGCCCCATTGTGTTAGTATATGGCGCAATGGGGCGTGGCTATATTACTAACCCATCTCATTTGCAAATGTCCTTTCCAGCATGCCTATTCAGACACACATGTGCAAACCCATTTAAGGGGGTCATTAAATATGCCACATGCAGGGGTCCATCAAATACACCACATACAGAGGCCCATTAAATATGCCACAAACAGGAGCCCTTACAAGCATACAACCCTCTTCCCCCTCACTTGTCAATTTGCCCCTTTAGACTTACCAATTTGCCATTTTCTGCCATCATGCACTTGATTGTAAACTATTTGTTGACTGTTTTGGGGATTTGTTAGCGCGCAGGCGTGCCTAGTCTGTCTATGCCAAATAGAACCTAGGATGTAAATTTGGCACTGATCTCTTGGTGGACAAGGAAAGGAAAAGGTCCAAAGTTTGGTCAGGCTGTTTACTAATCAGTGAACAGTGGCAAACAGAGATAAACACAAATAGACAGGCAGGATAGATATGCTGCCAGATAAGATACAGAGATTGAGAGACACACACATTCATTAGAAAGAAAAACAATATACCGACAGGCCCCTACCTTGTCTAATCAGTAGATATGCGGTGCCAGATCAAGGACTGTGTTAGGAATTGGAGCACTAGTTGATCCTTGCTATTTTATGCACCATCCAAGGTGTCAGACATCAGACTAACGCCTACATCGCTTCGAATGCGTCACACGCCACCATGGACGCACCGTGTGTCAATTCACCCACTCTGCATATAAAAACCGCCACATTTGTTCCTTGATTACACAGATTGCTGACCCTTGCCCGTCTTCTTGCTTCAGTACCACTGCTGCCTGCCGTGACTTCTGCTAGCCTTGTTACACTCTTAGAATTTCCTCTTTGTACGTCGTCTCGGATCAGAATCCCATGCACTACCTCCTTAGTGCACTCATTGATTGGCAATGGGTTGTTTCCATTTCATTATCTATCGGCCATACATATGTGCTCCATATACTAGTCATCCTGTCGGGCGTCACAGACACATAGACACAGTTTTCACTGGCCTTTTATCAGCCCTTCTCTCCCTCAGATTCATTTTTAGTGTTATTTATTTTGTACTTTATTTTCATAGATCTTTTTATTCAGATTGTCATTCTTCATATTTCCATGTGTATTTTTTTTGTAATATTTACAATTACTTATAATTTTCATTTTGGTACTTTTATCTTTATTATGATTTATGCTTTAATCATTTATTTTTATATTCATTTTCATTTATCTAGTTCTATCATTCCCATCTTCTTCTTTTGATTTCTAAATTAATATTTTTCTTTGCTTATTATACGTGACGTGCAGCATGGCTGGTTTACATTTTACTGATGGCATCTACTATGATGAATGTATTTTGATAGTGAGATTCATTTTCCAGCAAGTTGCTGGTTCTATAGTAGGTTAGCATAAGGTAATGCCGAGATAGATTATAGCTTTTCTGCTAGTCCACACAATAATGATGGTTAAGAGGGGACCACACAGGTGCCCATTGCAGCAGTGTTAATGACACTTAGCTAGGACCACTCTGGGTACTGGCAGTAGTGTATCTTTCACAAGGCAAACAAGGCACTTGCCTAGGGCGGAACTTTGCTAGGGGGGGGGGGGTCAGCATTTGGCTAGAGGGTATTAAAGCACACTTCTGGTGCTTCAAACATTTTTGCTCCCTCCCCCACAGTTCAGCAAGCTTTAGCTCCTTCCAATTGATCGGGGTGAAGGGGGCATGTAATGGGGGTGATGGGGCATTTAGTGTGTATACAATGTGGGTGATGTACATGTTGTAGGTGTGCAACGTGGTGGGGAGTGCCAGAATTTTGTCTGCCTAGGGCAGCATTAAGCTCCATATGATATAGGGGTTGTGGCTTATTGCACTTTCGGGTACACAGTGTATTTAATTGGTTGTATTTTATGTGTACATACAAAGTTAATGTGATCATGTGACTAGCAAGAGGGTGGTCTTATGTGACATATAAGGAAGTGCCAATTACTATGTGCTGATACCCACCATTTGATTGCACTTTTAAACTTGAGAATTTTCTTGTAATACAAGCAAGTGCTTTTTAATATTCAATTTCCTCCTTTAGAAGGTGGCATTCCAGTAAAACGCATTGGGGGACAGGACTAGAAGGTGTTGCTGGTGGACAGTTAACCTCTTGGGTCTGGACATTTTGCCGCTGCTACTCCATTATATGCATATTTTGCACAACTATCTTGTAAGTGCAATTAATTTCCTTGGGTGCATACGTCAAGTGGTACTGGGCAAATAGTTTCTGTTTTCATTCTTTTAGAATTTACAGAATAAAGGTTTATACTTGATGATCCTGACTTCATTTTCTAATGAGTGAGCGCAGTAAAATTCCACTTTATTATACAGAGTCACATTATGTATGTGTCTTATCTTTTTATTCCACATGTACCCGTTTGTCTTTTCATGCAGATTAAATATATGTTTGTGATGAACCTGACTGCATCTGTCATATTGTGGGTGCAGTCACTCCCCACCATACACTAGATTGTTTTATTTTTTTTTACATACAGAATTATGCTATGGTCTTTTTATAGTGTTTGTGTATTTGGTAAGTAGTGCAGGAGTACTGGGTGCTGTTAGGAGAGCATTAATTATACTCACCTGTGGTGTTTGTTTCCCTTTGTGCGCTGCCACCTCTGATCCAGAAAGACAGAGAAGGGAGAGAAATGCCATGAAGTTGGATAAAAGCTTTTCTTCCGTTCCTGCCTATGGGGTCTGTATGGAAGGCCCAAATAGGGACAAATATAATTTAGTGACCCCACCCAGAGCCTCATCTGGGGAGAATGGCTGCCTAGCCTACACACTGTGCCATTTAAAAGTAAATAATGCCGTGGCTCCAGTCCATTGAGCCTCTCCCCCATTGCCCTCCCTGCCATCTGGTCATTGAGCATCATTTTCACAGAACATACAAGCACGGTATTTAAATGTATTTTTCCTGGTAAAAACCTTTTATAAATACATTAACAGATAAATCCATCGGTAATTTTCCTCTCCAGTGTTGTTAAGGAATATTGCTCATTAGCTGTTCACACATATTGGAAAAATCATGTGTTTTCAGTTGTTTTTATTTTTTCTCTTAAGGTTGTTGATGAAGATCACTACTTGTATAGTGCACAGGCTTTTTCCCAGTGTGATTTGATGCAGGCATTATGCTTAAATCACATTTTTAATACTCTACTCAAGCCCTCCCGTGCACCCTTTTCTAAAGGCAGTGCTGCACTGATTGTGTATAGGCACAGAGCATGTATCTGTTTTGTTTAATTCTGCTGGTGGAATAGAATGCATTGTGTGGAACCTAAGTAACTGAGCTCTTGTAAATGTAGGATCACTTAACAGTGCAACACATTAGAGAAACAGGATATTCCATTCATGTGAATGGCATTATGCTCATTGTTTCCTGAAGCAAAAAAAAAAATCAGGAAATTTAAATGTGAGATTTACATATTTTAAGCAATGCAAACTTTAACATATGCATTTTAAGGTACCTGGAATATGCATTCACATTTGGAAGGTGAATTTTGGGCACCAGACAGTCCCTTTAATATACACATCGGCTTTACATGGAAAAAGAGGACATGTTTATTAAACCTTTTTTCCTTTGAGGAAGCAAGGGTTCAAAAAAACAATTGAATTGTCCTCAACTACTTTGGTCTGACTTTTTTTATCCCCTTTTTATTATTGAATAGGACCCTAAAAAACCCTAAACATTGTTATTATTCATATGCTACAAATTATTTTATTTATTCTTCATAATATCCCGACCATTCCTCTTTCCCTCCCATACGAGCTAAACGTTTAGCAAATATGTCTTATACGCAATGTCCTTATTCTAATTGAAGCATAGTGTTTTGTAGCTATGGTAACCACATCTTCAGATGATAGCTATTCAAAAACACTTATATTAGTGGGAAAAAAGAAATGCTTTCAGACCACTTGAAATTTGATGGATTATTTATTTTCCTTTGAAAGTCTTAAAAAAGCTAATTTTGCCAATACTAATTTTTCTTTCTTTTAATACCCTCTGTCCATTTATGGACGTTTGAGAATGAATGACAGCATTTTTTTTTCTGGGTTTCTTTTGATACATTTTTTCGTTGTGATAAATGACATAAAAAGGTAAAATCATTAAACAGAAAAAAAATAGCGTTTTTTTTTAGCTTCACGTTGCCACCATTGGAAGGGTTACAGCTTACTGTACATACTGTAATCTCCTGCTATCTCAAGAACAATTATTTCTGTACGAATAAACTGAAAGACCACTTGATAAAGCCCAGCAGGTGAGAAAACGAGTGTGATGTCTTCTCCAACATGGAAGTATCTTCTGGTCATCGTGAGCATCAATCTTCTCACTCTGCATACCTTTACCATGGACTTTAGAATTGCCTATGCCGCTGGTCCCATGGCTGGACATCTTCCAGAGTTCTACAGGATCCATTGAGTGATGGCCACTCTGTTCTTCTGGGACACCACTAAGCTATCAAGTGTGGGGGCACCTAGAGGTAGAGCCCACATATACTTATGTAAGCCTTTCTGATCCTTTTTGAATATTACATATTTTAAGCTTTTTCATGATGAAGACTCTCTTTTCCTGTTTTATTTTGGGGAATTTAATCCATGTGTCCAGAAGTTCCCTGGTTACACACTAAAGTTTTGATATATTGGAGACCCCTTGAGCAAAGCTTGCTCAATTCCGCTTCAGTGTAACTCCTATCACTCACTTCAGTGTTATTTATCCCTAATATATACGGAGAACACTATGCATTTTACTGTTTTTTTTCTCCTTCTTTTTTATTTGTTGAAAATCCAGTGTTAAGACACAAATATAAATATTTTAATTATTTTCTTACCACAGTGGTGACTTTACTTGGCTTGATTAAACAATCAGATCTAGAGCGCCCCTTTTTCTCTATTTCTTTGTACTTAAGGTGTGTTTTAGGTGGTGCACTTGAAAGTGAGTAGCAGTACCCAAATCATGGGAACACATGACTGAACGGTCACTGCGCCTCTCTCACAGGTCACTGTGCCTCCCGACACCTTCCATTACCAGTGATGACCATCAGCCGGCCACAAAGCTCGGTGGGCACGTCTATTGATCCAGTAATTCTTACCACATAACAGGTTAGCGGACGGTTAAGCACCAACTTGCCACCGTTTTCCTTCATCTCTTCCCTTCAAATGGCAAGCACACACCACCCGCCTGCTGTGACAAGGAAAGAAACAAACAAATCAATAACATACATTGTTATTGATCTAGGGAAGTGTGTGCTAGATGGGACAAGCAAAATGGCACTGAATGGCTACTGTACTTAGAGCACACACAACCACGCCTCCATACATTCAAGCAGTCTATTATACAGCACTCAATATTCATACATAGAAACATAGAAACATAGAATGTGTCACCAGCAGATAAGAACCATTCGGTCCATCTAGTCTGCCCAATTTTCTAAATACTTTTGTTATTCCCAAGTTCCCTATCTTATATCTAGGATAGCCTTGTGCCTATCCCACACAGGCTTAAACGCCTTCACTTTGTTTACCTCTACCACTTCTGCTGGCAGGCTATTCCATACATCCACTACCCTCTCATTAAAGTAATACTTCCTGATATTACTTTTAAATCGTTGCCCCTCTAATTTAAGACTATGTCCTCTAGTTGTGGTAGTTTTTCTTCTTTTAAATATACTCTCTTCCTTTACTGTGTTGATTCCCTTTGTGTATGTAAATGTTTCTATCATATCCCCCCTGAATGCATGTGCCCTATCCATCAAGCTGTGCTTAATGACCTGGCGTCTTTTCTATGCCATCTGAGATATAATATACCAAAGTCAATGGCTAACGTCTGCTTTCTGATCTTTATCTTCCATGTTGGCTAAGATTGATATCAGACTATTGATATTGGCATGCGTCAAATGAATGTCAAATTATGGTGATCTGTTGCTTTCAGGACAATTCCAGTTATTTTAAAGGCAGAATAGTGAAACATGTTAACACTCTTAATAAATTGATCCTGTTTTGCTGAATTAACCAACATTTAAAATCTATGACTAGTATTGTCGGTGGCTCCATCTTATTGGCTCCTCAGTGTGCTGACAATGTGTCCTGCAATGAGTGAGTGAAGCGTGCATGCACAAGGTTACACAAATCACAGATCATCATGCATGATCCAGCATCTTCGGCAAAGTCAGAGATGTCGACAACTACACTTCCCATGATGCCTCATGCCTCCACCAATGTGAAATGAGAGTGATTAGACTGATTAGGCTAGGGTTACAGTCATGGATATGATTGGGGTAAACTCTAGAGGGGTTAGGGTTAAAGAAAGGTTTAGAGTTAACTGGGTAGATTACAGCTAGCTCTTACACTTACCCTAACCCCACTGGCTTAATGCATGTACGTGGGTGGAAAAAACAATTAGAGTTAGCCCTAACCCTTACCATCACTGTAACCCTAACTCCCCAGACTTTCTCAGAGAGGAAAATGAAAATTGCTGCAGAGAGAGACAGTTTGCCTTCTGTCTGCTCCATCTGACTAATGTCACATTTCGAGGCTGAAATTATTTTTATCTTAAACCTACAGGAGAACTGTCATTTATTTCAAATTAAAAATACGTTAAC
Source organism: Pelodytes ibericus (assembly GCA_036172795.1). Taxonomy (NCBI): domain Eukaryota; kingdom Metazoa; phylum Chordata; class Amphibia; order Anura; family Pelodytidae; genus Pelodytes; species Pelodytes ibericus. The sequence goes on along the minus strand of CM069863.1, from coordinate 181,718,734 downwards.
TACACATATCATAAAAACTTGTACAACATACAGAACATAATCCTGGTGGATCTGCCCCTTTAAGTCAAAGACTTTCTTGTCTGTGCATTATAGTCCAACTATAGCTGTACATTATTATCAAATTCCAAACTCTTGCGTATGAAATCAACCAATGATCTGGATTTATTTATAGCTAATGCATAACAGCGAGACTAAACTATGCATTTTTTTTATTTTTATTCTTCTTTTTTTGCACAGCCATGTGTGAATGGTATACATTAGATCACCTGCAAATAATAACACTAAATGCAAACTCAACACTGGCGCGTTTCGCTGAACGTATTTGATGGATGTAGATAACGTCTTAAAAATAGATTCCCTTTAGTGAACAGAATTACTTTAAACATTTTATTTTCTCCTTCCCGGCCATCTGGTGCAAACATTCCAACAGATGTCAACCTTATTACAGTTGCCTGGTTGCCAAATACTGACCTAAACAAACATATGCTGCAAAAGTTTCTGTAATGCCTAAGACGTATTTTTAAAACATGATGGTGTTCAAAAGAGCTGAACTCTAATTAGTTTGTGATAACATTTGGTTGGCCCTCTTGTTCGTAGTGGTAAATGCTGGGTAGCAAAGAATTTCAAGGTCTCTGAGATCTTCTTCCGATGTTCTTCCAGTTCTCTAGCGGCTACGGTGAAGAGGAAGTCGATTAACCACTGACGACCAGCAACCCGCCTGGCAAGATATGACTTTAAAGGACAACTAAACATTTTGTTCCAAAATGAGTCAATAATTAACATAATTAAACTTTTATTTTGGCGGGGGGGGGGGGGGGGGACTTTATTTGCTTGATTGAGTCCCAAGCCCCTTGTACTTTCATTCCTGACACCTTGGCTCAGTTGCATCGTCAACACAAATGAACCAAGGTGGTAAACGTGGCATACGAATCACATTTCTAACACAGCCTGTGTCGGGAATACAATTCTGTAAGAGGCACGAACTGTGTCCGATCACAAATTTTGACATGAAAGCATTATGGGGGTCAGCAATTCGCTGCTGTATAGAGAGCGTGCTGTGCTGCCCACATGATCAATTAGTATTATGGGGGTCAGCAATTCGCTGCTGTATAGAGAGTGTGCTGTGCTGCCCACATGATCAATTGGCCCATGCATTTTACCACATTTGTATCGTCAATAAGTTAAAATGTGTCTGTGGTGTCTACTGTTTATAACATTCACCTTGTGACTTGATATACACATTTCCCATGACAAGTAGTTTTGTTTTTTGCAAATCAAGCTAAAGGAGATGCAATAACAGGAGCTGATCCAAAATCTGCTCTCAGGAGGGGCACTGGCAGATTATATTGAGGCAGCATGATGTATTGTGTTGTTTACAAAACTGACAGCATTTTATTTAGCGTATGATACATTCCTAACATTGTCTGAAACAGAAACATGTATGCTCATCATCATTTTCCACAATTCCATGTATGTGACCTTAATCACTTTCCTCAGTGCCATGCATGCCCCCATATCACTTTCATCCGTGCCATGCATGCCCCATATCATTTTCATCTGTGCCATGCATGCCCCCATATCACTTTCATCCATACCATGCATGCACCATATCACTTTCATCTGTGCCATGCATGCCCCCATATCACTTCCTTCAGTGCCATGCATGCCCCCATATCACTTTCATCCATGCCATGCATGCCCCCCTATCACTTTCATCTGTGCCATGCATGCCCCCATATCACTTTCATCTGTGCCATGCATGCCCCCATATCACTTTCATCTGTGCCATGCATGCCCCCATATCACTTTCATCTGTGCCACGCATGCCCCCATATCACTTCCTTCAGTGCCATGCATGCCCCCATATCACTTTCATCTGTGCCATGCATGCCCCCATATCACTTTCATCTGTGCCATGCATGCCCCCATATCACTTATATAACAGACAGGCATGTATCACGTTGTCCCTGCAGAGCACTCCCCTCGGCTCCTTCTAATTTGCATTATTAACATAGCAGGGTGCTCCGCAGATCCAAGAACATATAACAATATCAATCAAATCCATTCCATTCCATCACTGAGTTTCTCTCGTTACATAAATTTCCGTAGATACTCTTTTTTTTTTTTGTGAGATATAAATTGCATATAATTATTTATTCTTAACTGGCTACAATAGAGTTTTCATTTGTTTATATATATCTTTTCATCCATGCTATCATTCATACACACTCATAACAGAGATCATCCACTATAGGGTTGTTAATCTGTTTCTTATTTTTATTTGTACAGAATAGATTATCTGTTAGTAAAGAAACACATTGTTCCATTAGCATCCAGGGATATTTTTTTGTGTCTGTATGTGTCCACTTTGCAAGGTGAGTGAGCATAACTGTGTCATAGATCTGAAATATGTCTGGGATCCTAATTCCTCCCTGAGCCTGTGTTCTAGACAGTATCTTAAAGGCCACTCTCAAGGTTTTGCCCCCCCCCCCCCCCCCTTCCCCCGGAGCAAATTCATTAAACTTTTTTTGAAATTGTTGTGGTCTACCTTCAGAGGAATTGAGCGAAAAAGGAAGTATAGACGCGGGAGAACATAGTAGTTTAAGACATTAATTCTACCAAACCAAGATGTATATAGTTTTTTCCATTCATTAAGATTATTTACTATGTCTTTCAAGATTGGGAGGTAATTGGTCATAATGATTTTTTGGGGATCATAAGAAGCCCCCATATCACTTTCATCCATGCCATACCTGCCCCTATATCACTTTCATCTGTGCCATGAATGCCCCCATATCACTTTCTTCAGTGCCCTGCATGCCCCCATATCGCTTTCATCCGTGCCATGCATACCCCCTATATCACTTTCCTCAGTGCTATGCATGCCCCCATGTCACTTTCCTCAGTGCCATGCATGGCCCTATATCACTTTCCTCAGTGCCATGCATGCCCCATATCACTTTCTTCAGTGCCATGCATGCCCCCATATCACTTTCATCCATGCCATGCATGCCCCCATATCACTTTCATCTGTGCCATGCATGCCCCATATCACTTTCATCTGTGCCATGTATGCCCCATATCACTTTCATCTGTGCCATGCATGCCCCATATCACTTTCATCTGCGCCATGCATGCCCCCATATCACTTTCATCCATGCCATGCATGCCCCCATATCACTTTCATCTGTGCCATGCATGCCCCCATATCACTTTCTTCAGTGCCCTGCATGCCCCCATATCACTTTCATCCATGCCATGCATGCCCCCTATATCACTTTCCTCAGTGCTATGCATGCCCCCATATCACTTTCATCTGCGCCATGCATGCCCCCATATCACTTTCATCCATGTCATGCATGCCCCATATAACTTTCATCTGTGCCATGCATGCCCCCATATCACTTTCATCCGTGCCATGCATGCCCCCTATATCTCTTTCCTCAGTGCTATGCATGCCCCATGTCACTTTCCTTAGTGCTATGCATGCCCCCATGTCACTTTCCTCAGTGCCATGCATGCCCCCATATAACTTTCCTCAGTGCCATGCATGCCCCCATATCACTTTCCTTAGTGCCATGCATGCCCCCATATCACTTTCCTTAGTGCCATGCATGCCCCCATATCACTTTCCACAATGCGATGTACCCTAAAATCACTTTGGCGTCTGAAATTCCAAGTGCTGACTTTCAGTGCTCTCAATAAATTAAAAAACACATCTAAAATGACAGCAAATATTGAATATGTGTACAACTGTATTAGCTATAATCTGGAATACATAGTAAGAGCATGAGAGGGAAGGGGACCAGTGTCTTTGCACAGAGCTTCTCATGGAAACAAGTGCCTGACTTTTCCGATAAGGAGCAAAACATTTCTTTATACCAAAACTATTTAAAGTGCATGACTCTTCCGCTGCCCTTAACCTCAGGCCACAGCACAGAAACACACAGGGGAATGTCAGTCCTTATGCCCGATAGAGTATTGAGGTTTATGACAGTCAGATTAATTCTTAACTCTCCTGACCATTAACCCCTTAAGGACAGACCCTTTGAAACATTTTTGTCCATTCTGGACAATGGCTATTTTAACATTTCTGTGCTGTTTGTGTTTAGCTGTAATTTTCTTCTTTGTCATTTGCTGTGCCCACACAAATTATATATTGCTTTTATGGGGACTAGAAGGGCTTTCTTTGGGTGCCATCATTTTGATCATATCCTATAATATTATATAAAAAAAATATATATATGGTTAAAAAAAAAAAACCCACAAATTTCTAGACTTTTATTTGAAACATCTTCTCCTCATTGACAAAAGCCAATGAAAAAACCTGCTAAATAGATTCTACTATTTCTCCTGAGTACAGGGATACCCCCTATTCATAGGTTTGTTGGGTTGTTTGAGGTCTAAAAGGTGACTTTTGAGAGGTGCGCTTTTTGGTTTTCCAACTTGAAATTTTGACATACAGACAACCTGTGCCAGTGTCCCATTTGGGACGTATTTGAAGCCAGCCTGTGTATTTTACCCCATCAACCCATATATTTTTTAAAAGTAGACACCCTAGGCTATTTCAGATGGGGGTATTTTAACACTTCCCATGCACTAATTCTACCACCTGCCTTTGTCACAGTTTGTGCCAGTTTCAGACATGAATTCACAGATTTTGGTATGTGTCACTGCCAAGTAACACCCCAATATGTGTTCACCAACATCTCCTGAGTACAGGGACACTACTCATGCATAGGTTTGTCAGCTTGTTTGGGGATTAATTGGCCACATTTGAGAGATGCACTTTTTTGTTTTCCAACTTGAAATTTTGACATACTTGTAATAAATCAAAGTAAAAAAATTAACCCCTGTAAAAAAAATATTTACCAATATTAATCTGGTAAATTAAATGAAAACCAGGCGAATGGTTGGTGATGCTCATCTGAGCAATCACCAAACCACTTTTGCCACTGATCGGCTGTTACTGATCACTATACATGCGCTCAGACAGCTAAAAAAAATGTTTATGTTAAAAGTAATCCCCTAGCGAGTATAATTAACCCGTAACGGGTGTAATAAAAAAGTTTTAAAAAAATGCTTCTGCAGCAAGATTACTGCATTTGCGCCAGATCGCTGCTTAGGCAGTGATCTACAGAAATCAAGGGGTTAATAGCTCTTTAAAGAGCCTGTATTATACTGAAATGAATTACAGTAAAAGAAATTAACCCCCAAAAAATGCACAGACAGCAAAAAAATTTGCTGCTGTGTAAGATCACTGCGTACACAGCGATCAATGGCAGGGAAGGGGTTAAACTCTGGAAATGGCTTTTGTATAAGCCCTTGGTTTCTAAACTTTTATTAAATATTCAATTTATTTACTATATTGCATTTATCATACGTGCCTGCACACAGATCACACTGATCTTCTCTGCAGGCATCTACTAGCGCCCCCTAGAGCAAAGGAAGTGAAAAATATCACTTCCGATGCTCTTACCAGTAGAAGGGAAGCGTCCCTTCTGCTGAGCTGATGTGGACACTCTGGAGGGCGACCACCATCAGATCTGGGGGGCATTTTGGTGTTGCGAAGCGCTTCGCTAGCGAGGCACTTTAGCAACACCATCAGTGCTTACGAAGTGAACTTTCGTTCGCTTCGTAAGCACATGTGTGCAGGCAGGGAGTGATCGTAGCGCTTCCCTGCACTATTTTTTGTGTGTTGCTCAATGCCTCTACATAGAGGCATTGTAGCAACCCTGAAAGAGTTGTTCACTTTCTTTGGTCGCTTTCTTTGCTGTTTATAGTGCATGACATGCCAGGCACGTCATGTGTCACTAACTGGATGTTTATGCAGGACTTGCCTGGCACATCATCTGTCATTAAAGCAACTAAGTCACCTGAACATTATTAGCACTGCAAATGTTACAGCAATAAAAAAAAATCCTAGAAAAAAGCTCAATACTTTGTTTTAGTAGAATTGCAATACATTAAAGACTGTATAACCTGAACATTGTTTTTGCTGTAAATGTAGAGCATACAAATGATTGAATATACATTGGTAGAGGTAAACACAGTGAAGGAGTTTAAGCATGCGTGGGATAGGCACAAGGCTATCCTAACTATAAGATAGGGCCAGGGACTAATGATAGTATTACTTTACTGAGAGGGTAGTGTATGTATGGAATAGTCTTCCAGTAGAAGTGGTAGAGGTTAATACAGTGAAGGAGTTTAAGCATGCGTGGGATAGGTATAAGGCTATCCTTGATATAAGATAAGGCCAGGAACTAATGAAAGTATTACTTTACTGAGAGGGTAGTGGATGTATGGAATAGCCTTCCAGTAGAAGTAGTAGAGGTTAATACAGTGAAGGAGTTTAAGCATGCATGGGATAGGTATAAGGCTATCCTAACTATAAGATAAGGCCAGGGACTAATGAAAGTATTACTTTACTGAGAGGGTAGTGGATGTATGGAATAGTCTTCCAGTAGAAGTGGTAGAGGTTAATACAGTGAAGGAGTTTAAGCATGTGTGGGATTGGTATAAGGCTATCCTAGATATAAGATAAGGCCAGGGACTAATGAAAATATTACTTTACTTAGAGGGTAGTGGATGTATGGAATAGTCTTCCAGTAGAAGTGGTAGAGGTTAATACAGTGAAGGAGTTTAAGCATGCGTGGGATAGACACAAGGCTATCCTAGATATAAGATAAGGCTAGGGACTAATGAAAGTATTACATTACTGAGAGGGTAGTGGATGCATGGAATAGTCTTCCAGTAGAAGTGGTAGAGGTTAATACAGTTAAGGAGTTTAAGCATGCATGGGATAGGTATAAGGCTATCCTAGATATAAGATAAGGCCAGGGACTAATGAAAGTATTACATTACTGAGAGGGTAGTGGATGTATGGAATAGTCTTCCAGTAGAAGTGGTAGAGGTTAATACAGTGAAGGAGTTTAAGCATGCATGGGATAGGCACAAGGCTATCCTAGATATAAGATAAGGCCAGGGACTAATGAAAGTATTACTTTACTGAGAGGGTAGTGGATATATGGAATAGTCTTCCAGTAGAAGTGGTAGAGGTTAATACAGTGAAGGAGTTTAAGCATGCGTGGGATAGGTATAAGGCTATCCTAGATATAAGATAAGGCCAAGGACTAATGAAAGGATTACTTTACTGAGAGGGTAGTGGATATATGGAATAGTCTTCCAGTAGAAGTGGTAGAGGTTAATACAGTGAAGGAGTTTAAGCATGCGTGGGATAGGTATAACGGTATCCTAGATATAAGATAAGGCCAGGGACTAATGAAAGTATTACTTACTGAGAGGGTAGTGGATGTATGGAATAGTCTTCCAGTAGAAGTGGTAGAGGTTAATACAGTGAAGGAGTTTAAGCATGCATGGGATAGGTATAAGGTTATCCTAGATATAAGATAAGGCCAGGGACTAATGAAAGTATTACATTACTGAGAGGGTAGTGGGTGTATGGAATAGTCTTCCAGTAGAAGTGGTAGAGGTTAATTCAGTGAAGGAGTTTAAGCATGCGTGGGATAGGCACAAGGCTATCCTAGAAATAAGATAAGGACAGGAACTAATGAAAGTATAACTTTACTGAGAGGGTAGTGGATGTATGGAATAGCCTTCCAGTAGAAGTGGTAGAGGTTAATACATTGAAGGAGTTTAAGCATGCGTGGGATAGGCACAAGGCTATCCTAGATATAAGATAAGGACAGGAACTAATGAAAGTATTACTTTACTGAGAGGGTAGTGGATGTATGGAATAGTCTTCCAGTAGAAGTGGTAGAGGTTAATACAGTGAAGGAGTTTAAGCATGCATGGGATAGGTATAAGGTTATCCTAGATATAAGATAAGGCCAGGGACTAATGAAAGTATTACTTTACTGAGAGGGTAGTGGATGCATGGAATAGTCTTCCAGTAGAAGTGGTAGAGGTTAATACAGTGAAGGAGTTTAAGCATGCATGGGATAGGTATAAGGCTATCCTAGATATAAGATAAGGCCAGGGACTAATGAGAGTATTACTTTACTGAGAGGGTAGTGGATGTATGGAATAGTCTTCCAGTAGAAGTGGTAGAGGTTAATACAGTGAAGGAGTTTAAGCATACATGGGATAGTTATAAGGCTATCCTAGATATAAGATAAGGCCAGGGACTAATGAGAGTATTACTTTACCGAGAGGGTAGTGGATGCATGGAATAGCCTTCCAGTGGAAGTGGTAGAGGTAAACACAGTGAAGGAGTTTAAGCATGCGAGGGATAGGTATAAGGCTATCCTAGATATAAGATAAGGTCAGGGACTAATGAAAGTATTACTTTACTGAGAGGGTAGTGGGTGTATGGAATAGTCTTCCAGTAGAAGTGGTAGAGGTTAATACAGTGAAGGAGTTTAAGCATGCATGGGATAGGTATAAGGCTATCCTAGATATAAGATAAGGCCAGGGACTAATGAAAGGATTACTTTACTGAGAGGGTAGTGGATGTATGGAATAGCCTTCCAGTAGAAGTGGTAGAGGTTAATGCAGTGAAGGAGTTTAAGCATGCATGGGATAGGTATAAGGCTATCCTAGATATAAGATATGGCCAGGGACTAATGAAAGTATTACTATACTGAGAGGGTAGTGGATGTATGGAATAGTCTTCAAGTAGAAGTGGTAGAGGTTAATCCAGTGAAGGAGTTTAAGCATGCATGGGATAGGCACAAGGCTATCCTAGATATAAGATAAGGCCAGGGACTAATGAAAGTATTACTTTACTGAGAGTGTAGTGGATGCATGGAATAGTCTTCCAGTAGAAGTGGTCGAGGTTAATACAGTGAAGGAGTTAAGCATGCATGGGATAGGTATAAGGCTATCCTAGATATAAGATAAGGCCAGGGACTAATGAGAGTATTACTTTACTGAGAGGGTAGTTGATGTATGGAATAGTCTTCCAGTAGAAGTGGTAGAGGTTAATACAGTGAAGGAGTTTAAGCATACATGGGATAGGTATAAGGCTATCCTAGATATAAGATAAGGCCAGGGACTAATGAGAGTATTACTTTACTGAGAGGGTAGTGGATGCATGGAATAGCCTTCCAGTGGAAGTGGTAGAAGTAAACACAGTGAAGGAGTTTAAGCATGCGTGGGATAGGTATAAGGCTATCCTAGATATAAGATAAGGCCAGGAACTAATGAAAGTATTACTTTACTGAGAGGGTAGTGGGTGTATGGAATAGTCTTCCAGTGGAAGTGGTAGAGGTTAATACAGTGAAGGAGTTTAAGCATGCATGGGATAGGTATAAGGCTATCCTAAATATAAGATAAGGTCAGGGACTAATGAAAGTATTACTTTACTGAGAGGGTATTGGATGTATGGAATAGTCTTACAGTAGAAGTGGTAGAGGTAAACACAGTGAAGGAGTTTAAGCATACATGGGATAGGTATAAGGCTATCCAAGATATAAGATAAGGCCAGGGACTAATGATGGTATTACTTTACTGAGAGGGTAGTGGATATATGGATTAGTCTTCCAGTAGAAGTGGTAGAGGTTAATACAGTGAAGGAGTTTAAGCATGCGTGGGATAGGTATAAGGCTATCCTAGATATAAGATAAGGCCAGGGACTAATGAAAGTATTACATTACTGAGAGGGTAGTGGGTGTATGGAATAGTCTTCCAGTAGAAGTGGTAGAGGTTAATACAGTGATGGAGTTTAAGCATGCATGGGATAGGCACAAGGCTATCCTAGATATAAGATAAGGACAGGAACTAATGAAAGTATTACTTTACTGAGAGGGTAGTGGATGTATGGAATAGTCTTCCAGTAGAAGTGGTAGAGGTTAATACAGTGATGGAGTTTAAGCATGCATGGGATAGGCATAAGGCTATCCTAGATATAAGATAAGGCCAGGGACTAATGAAAGTATTACTATACTGAGAGGGTAGAGGATGTATGGAATAGCCTGCCAGCAGAAGTGGCAGAGGTTAAAACAGTGAAGGAGTTTAAGCATACATGGGATAGGTATAAGGCTATCCTAGATATAAGATAAGGCCAGGGACTAATGATGGTATTACTTTACTGAGAGGGTAGTGGATATATGGATTAGTCTTCCAGTAGAAGTGGTAGAGGTTAATACAGTGAAGGAGTTTAAGCATGCGTGGGATAGGCACAAGGCTATCCTAGATATAAGATAAGGCCAGGGACTAATGAAAGTATTACTTACTGAGAGGGTAGTGGGTGTATGGAATAGTCTTCCAGTAGAAGTGGTAGAGGTAAACACAGTGAAGGAGTTTAAGCATGCGTGGGATAGGTATAAGGCTATCCTAGATATAAGATAAGGTCAGGGACTAATGAAAGTATTACATTACTGAGAGGGTAGTGGATGTATGGAATAGTCTTCCAGTAGAAGTGGTAGAGGTTAATACAGTGAAGGAGTTTAAGCCTGCGTGGGATAGGCACAAGGCTATCCTAGATATAAGATAAGGCCAGGGAATAACGAAATTTTTACTTACTGAGAGGGTAGTGGATGCATGGAATAGTCTTCCAGTAGAAGTGGTAGAGGGTAATACAGTGAAGGAGTTTAAGCATGCATGGGATATGTATAAGGCTATCCTAGATATAAGATAAGGCCAGGGACTAATGAAAGTATTACTTTACTGAGAGGGTAGTGGATGCATGGAATAGCCTTCCAGTGGAAGTGGTAGAAGTAAACACAGTGAAGGAGTTTAAGCATGCGTGGGATAGGTATACGGCTATCCTAGATATAAGATAAGGCCAGGAACTAATGAAAGTATTACTTTACTGAGAGGGTAGTGGGTGTATGGAATAATCTTCCAGTGGAAGTGGTAGAGGTTAATACAGTGAAGGAGTTTAAGCATGCATGGGATAGGTATAAGGCTATCCTAAATATAAGATAAGGTCAGGGACTAATGAAAGTATTACTTTACTGAGAGGGTATTGGATGTATGGAATAGTCTTACAGTAGAAGTGGTAGAGGTAAACACAGTGAAGGAGTTTAAGCATACATGGGATAGGTATAAGGCTATCCAAGATATAAGATAAGGCCAGGGACTAATGATGGTATTACTTTACTGAGAGGGTAGTGGATGTATGGAATAGTCTTCCAGTAGAAGTGGTAGAGGTTAATACAGTGATGGAGTTTAAGCATGCATGGGATAGGCATAAGGCTATCCTAGATATAAGATAAGGCCAGGGACTAATGAAAGTATTACTATACTGAGAGGGTAGAGGATGTATGGAATAGCCTGCCAGCAGAAGTGGCAGAGGTTAAAACAGTGAAGGAGTTTAAGCATACATGGGATAGGTATAAGGCTATCCTAGATATAAGATAAGGCCAGGGACTAATGATGGTATTACTTTACTGAGAGGGTAGTGGATATATGGATTAGTCTTCCAGTAGAAGTGGTAGAGGTTAATACAGTGAAGGAGTTTAAGCATGCGTGGGATAGGCACAAGGCTATCCTAGATATAAGATAAGGCCAGGGACTAATGAAAGTATTACTTACTGAGAGGGTAGTGGGTGTATGGAATAGTCTTCCAGTAGAAGTGGTAGAGGTAAACACAGTGAAGGAGTTTAAGCATGCGTGGGATAGGTATAAGGCTATCCTAGATATAAGATAAGGTCAGGGACTAATGAAAGTATTACATTACTGAGAGGGTAGTGGATGTATGGAATAGTCTTCCAGTAGAAGTGGTAGAGGTTAATACAGTGAAGGAGTTTAAGCCTGCGTGGGATAGGCACAAGGCTATCCTAGATATAAGATAAGGCCAGGGAATAACGAAATTTTTACTTACTGAGAGGGTAGTGGATGCATGGAATAGTCTTCCAGTAGAAGTGGTAGAGGGTAATACAGTGAAGGAGTTTAAGCATGCATGGGATATGTATAAGGCTATCCTAGATATAAGATAAGGCCAGGGACTAATGAAAGTATTACATTACTGAGAGGGTAGTGGATGTATGGAATAGTCTTCCAGTAGAAGTGGTATAGGTTAATACAGTGAAGGAGTTTAAGCATGCGTGGGATAGGCACAAGGCTATCCTAGATATAAGATAAGGCCAGGGACTAATGAAAGTATTACTTTACTGAGAGGGTAGTGGATGTATGGAATAGTCTTCCAGTAGAAGTGGTAGAGGTTAATACAGTGAAGGAGTTTAGGCATGCATGCGATAGGTATAAGGCTATCCTAGATATAAGATAAGGCCAGGGACTAATGAAAGTATTACTTTACTGAGAGGGTAGTGGATGTATGGAATAGCCTTCCAGTAGAAGTGGTAGAGGTCAATACAGTGAAGGAGTTTAAGCATGCATGGGATAGGCACAAGGCTATCTTAGATATAAGATAAGGTCAGGGACTAATGAAAGTATTACTTTACTGAGAGGGTAGTGGATGTATGGAATAGTCTTCCAGTAGAAGTGGTAGAGGTTAATACAGTGAAGGAGTTTAAGCATGCATGGGATAGGTATAAGGCTATCCTAGATATAAGATAAGGCCAGGGACTAATGAGAGTATTACTTTACTGAGAGGGTAGTGGATGTATGGAATAGTCTTCCAGTAGAAGTGGTAGAGGTTAATACAGTGAAGGAGTTTAAGCATGCATGGTTTAGGTATAAGGCTATCCTAGATATAAGATAAGGCCAGGGACTAATGAAAGTATTACTTTACTGAGAGGGTAGTGGATGTATGGAATAGTCTTCCAGTAGAAGTGGTAGAGGTTAATACAGTGAAGGAGTTTAAGGATGCATGGGATAGGTATAAGGCTATCCTAGATATAAGATAAGGCCAGGGACTAATGAAAGTATTACATTACTGATAGGGTAGTGGATGTATGGAATAGTCTTCCAGTAGAAGTGGTAGAGGTTAATACAGTGAAGGAGTTTAAGCATGCATGGGATAGGTATAAGGCTATCCTAGATATAAGATAAGGCCAGGGACTAATGAAAGTATTACTTTACTGAGAGGGTAGTGGATGTATGGAATAGTCTTCCAGTAGAAGTGGTAGAGGTTAATACAGTGAAGGAGTTTAAGGATGATTGGGATTGGTATAAGGCTATCCTAGATATAAGATAAGGCCAGGGACTAATGAAAGTATTATTTTACCGAGAGGGTAGTGGATGCATGGAATAGTCTTCCAGTAGAAGTGGTAGAGGTCAATACAGTGAAGGAGTTTAAGCATGCATGGGATAGGCACAAGGCTATCTTAGATATAAGATAAGGTCAGGGACTAATGAAAGTATTACTTTACTGAGAGGGTAGTGGCTGTATGGAATAGTCTTCCAGTAGAAGTGGTAGAGGTTAATACAGTGAAGGAGTTTAAGCATGCATGGGATAGGTATAAGGCTATCCTAGATATAAGATAAGGCCAGGGACTAATGAGAGTATTACTTTACTGAGAGGGTAGTGGATGTATGGAATAGTCTTCCAGTAGAAGTGGTAGAGGTTAATACAGTGAAGGAGTTTAAGCATGCATGGGATAGGTATAAGGCTATCCTAGATATAAGATAAGGCCAGGGACTAATGAAAGTATTACTTTACTGAGAGGGTAGTGGATGTATGGAATAGTCTTCCAGTAGAAGTGGTAGAGGTTAATACAGTGAAGGAGTTTAAAGATGCATGGGATAGGTATAAGGCTATCCTAGATATAAGATAAGGCCAGGGACTAATGAAAGTATTACATTACTGATAGGGTAGTGGATGTATGGAATAGTCTTCCAGTAGAAGTGGTAGAGGTTAATACAGTGAAGGAGTTTAAGCATGCATGGGATAGGTATAAGGCTATCCTAGATATAAGATAAGGCCAGGGACTAATGAAAGTATTACTTTATTTGAGAGGGTAGTGGATGTATGGAATAGTCTTCCAGTAGAAGTGGTAGAGGTTAATACAGTGAAGGAGTTTAAGGATGCATGGGATTGGTATAAGGCTATCCTAGATATAAGATAAGGCCAGGGACTAATGAAAGTATTACATTACTGATAGGGTAGTGGATGTATGGAATAGTCTTCCAGTAGAAGTGGTAGAGGTTAATACAGTGAAGGAGTTTAAGCATGCAAGGGATAGGTATAAGGCTATCCTAGATATAAGATAAGGCCAGGGACTAATGAAAGTATTACTTTACTGAGAGGGTAGTGGATGTATGGAATAGTCTTCCAGTAGAAGTGGTAGAGGTTAATACAGTGTAGGAGTTTAAGCATGCATGGGATAGGTATAAGGCTATCCTAGATATAAGATAAGGCCAGGGACTAATGAAAGTATTACTTTACTGAGAGGGTAGTAGATGTATGGAATAGTCTTCCAGTAGAAGTGGTAGAGGTTAATACAGTGAAGGAGTTTAAGCATGCATGGGATAGGTATAAGGCTATCCTAGATATAAGATAAGGCCAGGGACTAATGAAAGTGTTATTTTACCGAGAGGGTAGTGGATGCATGGAATAGTCTTCCAGTAGAAGTGGTAGAGGTTAATACAGTGAAAGAGTTTAAGCATGCATGGGATAGGTATAAGGCTATCCTAGATATAAGATAAGGCCAGGGACTAATGAAAGTATTACTTTACTGAGAGGGTAGTGGATGTATGGAATAGTCTTCCAGTAGAAGTGGTAGAGGTTAATACAGTGTAGGAGTTTAAGCATGCATGGGATAGGTATAAGGCTATCCTAGATATAAGATAAGGCCAGGGACTAATGAAAGTATTACTTTACTGAGAGGGTAGTAGATGTATGGAATAGTCTTCCAGTAGAAGTGGTAGAGGTTAATACAGTGAAGGAGTTTAAGCATGCATGGGATAGGTATAAGGCTATCCTAGATATAAGATAAGGCCAGGGACTAATGAAAGTATTATTTTACCGAGAGGGTAGTGGATGCATGGAATAGTCTTCCAGTAGAAGTGGTAGAGGTTAATACAGTGAAAGAGTTTAAGCATGCATGGGATAGGTATAAGGCTATCCTAGATATAAGATAAGGCCAGGGACTAATGATAGTATTTAGAACATTGGGCAGACTGGATGGTTTGAATGGTTCTTATCTTCCGGTGACACATTCTATGTTTCTATTAGTAAAATTGGAAGCAAATGTCTAAATGAGGAGAAAAATTGTTTTTTATGTGTTTGTGGAGTCTCCTGCTGATGACATCACTTGTGGCACGGTACCCTCGGACAAAAAAAAGGAAAGTGACCAGTGATTTGGCCCGTCATAGGCAAGCGTCTCCAAAATTAGGGTCACGAATTTCCCCTGACAATTCCTAATCTGTCACCTCAAGGGTGAGATATTCAGTGGCCCCAGCTACTTGGGCTGCACATAATAAGGTGTGACATGATTGGTATGCTTTGGTTTTATGTGCAAGGGGTGATGCAGGCCCTTTTTAGGCGCGTTTCTATTTAAATTGAAGGGTGGGTCGATGTCACGAAGCATTTTTTGGTGAGGCAGGTTTTGCTGGAGTTAAGAAGGGGTCGGGTGTATCCTGATAAACGCCGTTAGCTTGCAGTGGGGGTTTTAAGGGACTTGTTATGGGTTTTACGCCTTGTTTGTTCCTCACCCTATGAAGCAGCTTTTACTTTGGCCTTCTTTGGAGTGTTCCGGGTCAGTGAGTTCGTCCAGAAGAGTGGTGGGTGGTCTTCTTTTTGGGGATGTGTCTTTTGGTGATGGTGAGGTGGTCATTTTATTGAGGTTCTCTAAAATGGCTATTTTGGATTGGGGGGCACGGATCGTTTTGCATGAGGTGCTGAGGGATAAGATTTGCCATATTTTTTGTCTTAAAGCCTACCTAGCAGTTCGCCCTGCAGGTAGTCTCTCACTGTTGGTTCATGCGGACGGAACTTCGCTTTCATGTTTTCCGTTTTTAAAGGTGTTTAGGTTGGGTTTGTCTGCTTTAGGCCTTCCTGAAGGGGATTTTGGGACTCATTCTTTTCGTATAGGAGCAGCAACCGAAGCTGTGCATTTGGGTGATGAGGTGGTACAGAAGAAAGTTAGGTGGGAATCCAGTAGATTCCAGGCATATATCAGGTCTCATCGGCCTCTTCTCTGAGGGGTGCGCAGGGTTGGCACTCTGTGGTTTGGGTTGTGGGCCATTTGTTTATATTTTGGGCAAAAAGGGTTGCAGCTAGGCCCAATGGTCTGCAGCTGGGTTTTTCCATAGAGCTTCTCCAGATAAAGTGGTTTGGAGTTAGGGGAATGAGATGGGATGAGGTCCTTTCCACTGTTCTGCGTTCCATTCACCTGGGGTTGGCTCCTCATATTTTGGTAATCCATTCAAGGGGAAATTATATGGGGATGGTGCCTCAGAGGGAGCTGGTTCAGACTATAAAGAAGGACATTAGGGAGATGTCCATGTTAATTCCGGATGTACAGTTGGTATGGTTCGAGATGGTGCCCAGGGCCCATTGGAGGCATGCCAGGAACGTTCAGGCAATGGAGCACAGTAGGGCAAAAGTAAATACAATTATGGTTGGTTTCACGAGACCTTGGCATGGGGTGGTTGTACGTCACCGGCCTCTGGAAGGGATGGTGTTCACTTATAGGGGCTGGGATGGGATTTATTTTTGTTGGGAATCCAGGAGGGGATAGAAAAGGTCTTGTTTTTGTTGGGTGGGGTAGTCTCGCCCGAATAAGCGATAATCGGGCGGCCCTGTGGCTGTAGCTTGCTCCTGGAGGTGGTCTATGGCCTAATTTCAGGTTGGTAGCCTTGGTATGGCTTGGTGTGAGGTTTGAGCCAGAAAAGGGAGCTCTTTACCTTAAAACGGTGGGCTGGACAGGTGGTGCTGTTCAGCCATAGGTATCGGTTTGGCTGACAGAACCCTGGGAGCAAGCTCGGGAATTATAAATGTCAAAAAGTTAATTTATGGTATATTGTTAACTTATGGTTATTATTATTATGTCAATTAGGTATTTAAACGTAATTGTGTTATGTTATGTTATTTCATTTATGGTGGTCATTGTCATTGCCTTTTATTGTGTTTTCACAGACATTTCACAGATTATGGGGCAATTGAAATACTCTGCATGTACAGAACTATCTGTGGAATTTATCAGATGTGTGTATTAGTCAGTGATTATTTTCTGGCTATTGGTTTACATTACATATTCATTTAAACATTTATGAGTTATCCATACAGGAGCTTGTTATTTGTCCAAGAAGCTCACACATCTCTAAACAAGGCGAAAGTCATTTAGATGTATTGGTCGCTCATTAAACGATAACTAGCTGGCGATTTTACTGCTCTCTGCTCTAATGGGTTTTTAAATAAATCAATTTAGGAGCTAACAAAGAAAGCATAATAAAAATAAATGCAACCCCTGGAATCTATATGTTCACTTTCCTATAACAATGAATATGGGTTTAATGTGACTGCTGCAAACTAGGATTGGTGAAATGAGTAGAAATTAGTAAAATGAGTAGGGGTGGGTGAAATGAGAAGGGGCTAACTTAAGGTCAGATGTTCAGCTGTAGCAAGATCCTTGTCTGGTGATCTGGAATAAAAAAACGTATCTTTTGATCTCAGATAAACCTCCAGGATATCATGGACATTGATTATACTTTTGCAAAAATAGAAGATATTCTCTTTCATCGTGCATCAGAGATGATGTTCCTGGAGGGATAATGATTTATGTAAACTAGAAAATAGTCATAGCTGTGGCAACTGACACTTAATGTGGACAAGTGCAAGATAAAGAATCTTAGGTGTAATAACCCACAGAGTATGGAGTATTCGACACAGTCCTAACCTCAAAATCTGAGGAAAGGGATTTAGGAGTAATAATTTAACTGAAAGGACTTAAAAGGTAGGTAGGCAATGCAATAGAGCAGCAGGAAATGGTAGCAGAATGCTTGGTTGTATAGGGAGAGGTATTAGCAGAATGCTTGGTTGTATAGGGAGAGGTATTAGCAGAATGCTTGGTTGTATAGGGAGAGGTATTAGCAGAATGCTAGGTTGCATAGGGAGAGGTATTAGCAGAATGCTTGGTTGTATGGGGAGAGGTATTAGCAGAATGCTTGGTTGCATAGGGAGAGGTATTAGCAGAATGCTTGGTTGCATAGGGAGAGATATTAGCAGAATGCTTGGTTGTATGGGGAGAGGTATTAGCAGAATGCTTGGTTGCATAGGGAGAGGTATTAGCAGAATGCTTGGTTGTATAGGGATAGGTATTGGCAGAATGCTTGGTTGCATAGGGAGAGGTATTAGCAGAATGCTTGGTTGTATAGGGAGAGGTATTAGCAGAATGCTTGGTTGTATAGGGAGAGGTATTAGCAGAATGATTGGTTCTATAGGGAGCGGTATTAGCAGAATTATTGGTTGCATAGAGCTATCAGGAGAACTATAAATTGTTTTAAAATAAATGAATAAACAGTTACATTTCATAATATGCAGAGAATAAGCTAGGTGGAACTTATGGGGATGCAGTACAATTGTGTAAAGAAGCAGGAATCTGGAGATATGGGGTTGGGAATGTATATTCCATAACACTTTCCTCTAGAACAGTGATGGTAAACATTTTTGGGTCCAAGTGTCCAATTTTCTGAATAAAACCAAGTTGCAGACCTCAAAATGCCTCTTCTTTAAAACAAACATTATAGACTCCCCTGTCAGTCACACTATATAAATAAAGAAGATTAGCATTCAGGACTTGCCCCAGCACTCACTTTGCACTCAGGACTTACCCCAGCACTCAAAACTTCACTCACAGGACCAGTCCCAGATTTGTACTCAAAACTTATCCCAGGACCTACTTCCACAAGGCATACCTCCATAGAGCAGTGGTTAGACCCAAATGCATTTTTACATTTTCCACTGGATGTTTATCTCTCCTTATATAATAATATTCAAACATGTTGGGAAGCAGATGCTCCAATTTTTTAATACGAAAAGAAAAATAAAGGAAAAAAATATAGTGACTGACTTTCTGGGTTAAGATATCTTTGAGATGTTATCATTATTGACTTGCATGAGGATCTTGTCTGTTTGGCAGAGACAGTCACAGATAAGAGAGGCAAATCAGCAACTCTAAGGACTTCCAAATGTAAGACCAAAGTAGCCGAGGTTCAAGATGGCTGTATGGAATTTTTTTTTTTCCAATTTGTCTTATTTGGCCTTAACTTTTAAATTCCCTGCGATTCTCTCTGTCATGAATACAGCCCTAAGTGTAGTTTGTATCCATAGAACTGCCTCCATTAATCGTGTATTTTCAGTGATACATGTTACCAGTGTAAAGGCGCTATCTTTATGTTCGTCTCTTTGATTCTTGGTGTTTTGGCTTTTTGTCTGTAGCACTGTACCAACAGTACATCTCCAACGCGCTCATTATTATTATATAACGGAAGTCATGAAGCGCCAGATCAAACCAGGCTATGGCTGACATGTGTACGCGAGGAAGATCGAATGAGATGAAAGAGATAGTAATGAGAGGTAATTACCTGAGCAGGGAGATCAATACTGGATATTAAGGGGGCCTTAGTAATTGCAGCTGGTTTGATGAGCGCAGTATTTGTTTTATTGTGGTTCGTTTTCTTTGTCTCTGTAATGAGCATTGCTGCTACAAATCACCGAATTATTTGGCTACAAAGACAGAAAATAAATAAGCTTTAAAGAGAAAGAAGCCAGGTTTGTTTTGTGTTTTTGCTAATGGGGATTATTATTCTGTAATTACGCAAGCAAACTAGAACCAGTTCATAGAACAGTGGCTTAAAGGTCTGTCAATAAAAATGGAGGGAAAATGGTCGTTAGATTACATTACAGAATTAGATGCAAGTGCATTAATTAAAGGAAAAATATGTTTTAACCTCTTCCCAACATTGGACAGACTAGGTCCGTCCTGGCAGCGGCTCTGTTGCTCACATAGGAATGACCTAGTCGGTCCTGGGGTGGAATCAGTGGTGTTAGTGCTATGAGGCAGTGTTGCTGTAATGCCTCAATGTTGAGGCATTAAGCAACACAGAAATCTGCAGCTCCACGGAGCTAACATGAGAGCCATACTAGAGGGTAACATGCTCTTCCAATATGGGGCTTTCCTTTTGTGTGCAAGAGCTTGAGAAGTGAGTAGTTCTCAGTTAGTGTTAGTGTTAACATTAGGAATAGCATATGGGTTATGGTTAGATTTGCATTAGGGTAAGGGTTAGAGTTGGCTCTAGATCGCTAGAGAAGAAAATGGTTAGGAAACAAAACAAAAAAAAACATTTCCTTCAATTATTGCCCTATAACTTGCAAAGCAAAAAAAAAAAATGAAAATCTGTAAATATTTCTTAACTCAGGGCAACATTTAGAAACAATTTTTTTTACCATTTGTAAATGTATTAAAAAAAATTCAGGTCAAATTTAGAAAAAGTTAGTTTTTTTTCAATTTTTTTTTATACTATGTTCTGAAATTTTTGTAGTAAATTATATGATATGATGAAAATAATGGTATCTAAAGAAAGCACTTCTTATGCCAATAATAAAAGTATATAATTTGTGTGGAAACAATAACTGACAAAGAAGAAAATGACAGCTAAACACAAACACTGCATAAATGTTAAAACAGCCATGTCACCATGGGCAAGACATGGCCAAATACTCAGGTCACTAAAAGGTTAAACATGTATGCGGTGTCTCCTGTTTATGACCTCACCTGTGGCTTGTGTAATTTTCATATCAGACCACAAGAGATCTCATAAGCAGGTGACTCCACAGGCACAGGGATAGTTCCAAGTTCAAGCACCCCCTATTGTTCTGCCCCTGCAGTAGAACATGTTAAAAGGTATGTGCGTGTGCTTTTGCATGTGTCTGTCATGGGCCCCTTTAAAGTGACAGGCTTGTGTGCACTGGACCAGCTGATATTGTTCCAAACACGTGGAAGGGAATGCTGGATCGCTGGCATGTACACACACCAATGAGGTCACTGATCTGGGTAAACACAGGCATAAACAAAGGGTTAATTCACTAAAAAGTGAACTGACAAGTGAAGAATAAAAATCATGCATCAATAGCCAAGTTGGAGTGCTGCAGGATTTTTCCAAATCTGTTATTAATGCCTGAAATTTGCAGTTTACTGATCAGTTCACTTATTTTAGTAAAGAAACAAGTAGAGCTTTTGCAAGGTTGGGGCATAATTTGGCCCAGATCGGGCTAATTCCTAAATTGTGATGATGGCCCTTCACTTAGAGGTGGTGTGTGGACACAGCTGGTAGAGTGGACAGAGGGGGGTGTATTGCAATGGTGATATCGTGTGGTTATGTGATACGTGGCCAGACGCCCATGTGGCAATTGTATCACTGTGGCCCAGTGGTTTCTCTTCACGCCCCCGGCTCACGCACTTACAAATTTAACTGTGCCTTTCATATCTCATGTACTTCTACAATAAAAGCACACCTAAGATATACAAGCAGGTATTCACTCAATGCTTCTCGTTGTACATATATTGCACACACTCTCATTTTATTCTCTCCATAGGAGAATCACATTCTGAAAAATATATTGACTTTATGGAGAAACAATTCATCTCCCAGATGGTTTGGGGAAAGTGTATGTATTTGTATTATTTCTCAAGCCCTGGGTCATTACCTTTGTTCACACTGCTTGTATACTAAGTGTCTTAATGTTTAAATTTTAGAAATGAGCGAGCGCTAGTATGTTCATTGGTCTCGGCCAGCGCTATCAACCTACTTGAGTTCGCCATGAAAGTAAAAAAATAGTTCAACTTATACTTCTGTAAAGAATTATGTTTTTTTTTTTTTTACAGAACATATGCTCATTCCTTGCTTAACTGTATCAGGAACCAGTCCAGCAGTTTGTATCGTAGTATAATATTCAATTTAAGGCTGTGTAAACGGATTTTACTTTCCCCCCAAAAAAGAAGTGGACCAGTTTTTTTTATTGATCAAACTGCTTATATTTAAGGAGAAAAATGAAGCTGGATGCACACTTGTATGAGTGAGCCAAAGCAAAACATACCACAAAAGTTTACTATTCCACAACGCAAACAGAAGTTATCTGGGTAACTGGGACAGATAGCTTTAATTTTACATGTGGCTGTGAGTTTAACTTGGACAAATAAGTGGATGTGTGTGTGGAACTGGGATAGATGTGGCTGTGTGTTTGGAAAAGGGATTGATAGCTTGACTGTGTATGTAAATGGGTTAGATTGCTTGACTTGTATCATACAATGTAAAGTCCTATGGGTGGCATTTTGTTTGCAAGCATTTGAAGCTGGTACACCTCGTGGGCTTGGAAATAGAAGTACCAGTAGAATCTGCAGACATGGCAGGAGAGCATCAATGGGGTTATATAGGAGCATGGCGCATGTTATATATAAACATGGTGCCCACGGAGATGTGCCAGTGTTGTTCAACTCTTTTCATTACTTTTAGAGTTGAGTGGACACCTGGATGTTCGGGTTCGGCAGGTTTGGCCGAACTTCGAAAAAATGTCCGGGTCCGTGCTCGAACTTGACCCCGAACCCGAAACCCAGTGAAGTCAATGGGGACACAAACTTTTGGCCACTAAAATGCCTCTAAAAAAGTCATGGAAAGGTCATGGAAAGGGCTACAGGGCTGCAAAATGAAGTAAAATGTGGGTAAGAGTAGGACAAGTGCCCTGCAAACAAATATGGATAGGGAAATAAATTAAAATAACATAAAATACATACAAATTACAAATACAGTTGAGCCATAAAATAGCACTAGAGGGAAACTTTGATTTTAGTTTTTGAAGAACATAAATATAAATCTAAAGCATGGCTGCCAGGAGGATCAACAGAATTATCCATTTTAGAGAGGGTTGGAGTGCAGGGTATTCTCTTTCAGTTTATACTAAGTGACCCATAGGTTGAGGAGGCGGTGACCGTGGTGGTGTAGGTGGAAGCGGCGCTGGAGGAGGAGGAGGTAGCCAGAATTTTTCAAAGTATTGGACTGTTCTATTTGACTCTCAGATATGAAGTGCAGGACGCAAATGTAATATTTAACACCAACAAATTGCAGTATTTAAAAATGCCTAGATGTTGCCCACTGAGCTAACAGAACAGGATTAAAGTCATGTGCCTGGCACACATGCAGTTGCAAGTGAACTGCACTCTCTGTGGCACTGGGCTCAGGGCAGGGTACAAATATGTAGTATAGCACCCACTAAAATAATCACTGTAATTTTAATAATCGCTGTAGTATTATGCCCCTCAATATGCCAGGATTATGCCCCTCAATATGCCAGTATTATGCCTCTCAATATGCCAGGATTATGCCTCTCAATATGCCAGGATTTAGCCACCCAATATGCCAGGATTATTATGCCACTCAATATGCCAGGATTTTCCCACAAAATATGCCAGGATTATGCCCCTCAATATGCCAGGATTATGCCCCTCAATATGCCAGGATTATGCCCCTCAGTTTGCCAGGATTTAGCCACCCAATAAGCCAGTATTATTATGCCACTCAATATGCCAGGATTTTCCCACAAAATATGCCAGGATTATGCCCCTCAATATGCCAGGATTATGCCCCTCAATATGCCAGGATTATGCCCCTCAGTTTGCCAGGATTTAGCCACCCAATAAGCCAGTATTATTATGCCACTCAATATGCCAGGATTTTCCCACAAAATATGCCAGGATTATGCCCCTCAATATGCCAGGATTATGCCCCTCAATATGCCAGGATTATGCCTCTCAATGTGCCAGGATTTTCCCACCCAATATGCCCGGATTATTATGCCACTCAATATGCCAGGATTTTCCCACACAAAATGCCAGGATTATTCCCCTCAATATGCCAGGATTATGCCCCTCAGTTTACCAGGATTTAGCCACCCAATAAGCCAGTATTATTATGCCACTCAATATGCCAGGATTTTCCCACAAAATATGCCAGGATTATGCCCCTCAATATGCCAGGATTATGCCCCTCAATATGCCAGGATTATGCCTCTCAATGTGCCAGGATTTTCCCACCCAATATGCCAGGATTATTATGCCACTCAATGTGCCAGGATTTTCCCACCCAATATGCCAGGATTATTATGCCACTCAATATGCCAGGATTTTCCCACACAAAATGCAAGGATTATTCCCCTCAATATGCCAGGATTATTATGCCACTCAATATGCCAGGATTATGCACCTCAATATCCCAGGATTCTGCCCCTCAATATGCTAGGATTGTGCCCCTCAGTTTGCCAGGATTTAGCCACCCAATAAGCCAGTATTATTATGCCACTGAATATGCCAGGATTTTCCCACAAAATATGCCAGGATTATGCCCCTCAATATGCCAGGATTATGCCTCTCAATGTGCCAGGATTTTCCCACCCAATATGCCAGGATTATTATGCCACTCGATATGCCAGGATTTTCCCACACAAAATGCCAGGATTATGCCCCTCACTATGCCAGGATTATTATGCCACTCAATATGCCAGGATTATGCACGTCAATATCCCAGGATTCTGCCCCTCAATATGCCAGGATTGTGCCCCTCAGTTTGCCAGGACTTAGCCACCCAATAAGCCAGTATTATTATGCCACTGAATATGCCAGGATTTTCCCACAAAATATGCCAGGATTATGCCCCTCAATATGCCAGGATTATTATGCCTCTCAATGTGCCAGGATTTAGCCACCCAATATGCCAGGATTATTATGCCACTCAATGTGCCAGGATTTTCCCACCCAATATGCCAGGATTATTATGCCACTCAATATGCCAGGATTTTCTCACACAAAATGCCAGGATTATGCCCCTCAATATGCCAGGATTATAATGTCTCTCAATATGCCAGGACTTAGCCACACAATATGCCAGGATTATTATGCCAATCAATATGCCAGGATTTTCCCACACAATATGCCAGGATTTTCCCACACAATATGCCAGGATTATGCCCCTCAATATGCCAGGATTATGCCTCTCAATGGGCCAGGATTTAGCCACCCTCTTCCTCCCCCCTTCCCCCTTACTTACCTCCTCGCTGATGCTCTGCCTCCCGGTGCTGCAGGTCCGTGGTTGTGAGGGAAGCATTGTGCGTTCCCGTCCAGCCAATGCGCATTCAATAAAGTTTGTTTTAAAAAAAGTTTAAACAAACTTTATTGAATCCACATCGGCTGGAAGGGAGCGCACAACACTTCCCTCACAGCCACGGACCTGCATCGGGAGAGAGAGCAGCAGCGAGGAGGTAAGTAAGGGGGAAGGGGGAGGATTTATTTTTTTCACGGTTCCGGCGCCCCCTGCTAAGTTGCGCCCTTGGTGGCTGCCTAGGTCGCCTTACAGGTGGCGCCGGCCCTGCCGAACCCCAAACTCCAACACGAACATACAGTGGAATGTCCGTGTTCGGGTCCGGGGTCCAAAAACCGTAATGTTCGGTAAGAACCCGAACAGTGCGGTTCGGGTTCGCTCAACACTAATTACTTTACTAATGTTGAGATTCTCTGTCAAACACTGTTTGGTGAAGGTTCATCTACCTCACAGTAAAGAGTCGGGAAGTACAAAAAAAAAGGCACAACAGCTATTATCCAATAAGCAGAGATTGTGCTTATTATATTACTTACTGACACTTTACTGTGCAGGAGATTTTATACATATGACTGGATACTAGCTGAAGACTACTGTTATTAAATAAACCATGTTTTTTTTTATTAATGATGTTTGCATAGGTCATTTAAAAAAACTCATATTATACTCTACATTATCAGATAAAATATGGCATCAAAAAAGCCAAACGTTTCCTTAAAAAAACAGTATACATATTTTATATAAATACACTAAATGAGAAAAAGAGACATGTAAACACACACATAAAAAAGAAAGAAAACTCTTGTCCTTATGGTGTTAAAAACGCTGATTAGGGGCACTTAATCTTAAATAGAGTAAGCATGTAGTCACCAACATTTCCATTAACATTTTTTAACAGATTTTGATTTATTTAAATGAGAATGTGAAGAGGAGTTTTACATGAATTAAATCTTTGCTGTGCGAATTCACTAGGGTAGGCACTGAATAATATACGGTTGGACCGGTGACATGAAAAAGTCATCCTGTAATTCACCTTGTAGTAAAAGAAAGACTCCTTGGTGTATATTTAACACTTTAAGGACACATGACGTCTATACAAGGTGAATTACAGGTGACTTTTTCATGTCACCTGTTCAACTTTTAAAGAGTTATCTGTGCATTATCCATGGCCAGCAGAGCTCCTTTAGAACTAGAAATGAAAGGTAACGTCAGTGAGATGGAATATTCATCTAACCTAAAATCACCGAAAGTATTTTTAGTAAATAGACTAACATTTTATAATAAAGCAAAGATTACGAGCTCTGAGTTAATTTCTTCTAAATGTTTTATTTATTTTAGAGGTTTAGTGCATGCCTCCCGACTGTCTCGTTTTGTGTGAGACAGTCCTGATTTTGGGAGGCAATCCTGCTGTCCCACCAAGCTCTACCTCTGTCCTGAATTTTCAGCATGAAAGCGGGGCCAGCCGCAGTCCGGCAGTAAAAATTTAATTATCCGGTGTCTAGGACACCAGCGATTGGTTACGGCACATGTGCAGCATTATGTGCAGTAGAGCTGCCAGTTGGAGTGACAATTAGAAGTAGCAATCCGCGAAAAGCATAAGGCATGGTCTCTTTTCCTACTCCCCTTGTGTGTAGCGGCCGGTGTTTCACTTATTAAAAGCACTTTATCGTTGAAGGGAGTGTGGAGTGTCCATTACAGCCCCCACTACACATGCGAGGTAGAGCTGAGCCTTGACCTGCCAAGCTCCGCCCCCTTGCTTCCGGATATGCTCCGCCCCCTGGCTTCCGGATATAGTATCCATTTCCCTTCGAAAAATGTCCACCTTCCACAAAAACAGAGGCCTACACTTCAAACCTGACACATAAATGCTTTTTGTTCTGTCTTTACGTCCAAATTACTGCTGTTTGTTTTCCTGGCTATCATTTTTAGTATTCCCGTGGGTTTACAAATATAAAGTGTGCATCTGTTGTACTGTCGGAGTGGTGAGAAGCCCTTGACATCTTCATATCCAGTTGAACCCAAGCTTAGAATTCCCACCACATCATTGTTGTTCTCTGAATGTCCCACACAAGACAAAGTACCTCAGAACCCAAAATATTTACATTTCTGGGAAAATAATATCTGTGAACATTGCCGCAGTTTTACAGAGCCAAGCACTTTACAAAGAGCCACATATTTGACTCTTAAACGATCCAAATACAATAAATAAACACATGTTTACAAGAAAAACTTGAAATGTTTTTTGTTACTATTAATGCAAAGGACTAAAACTCATCAGCAGAAAATTATTACTTAATAGACATCTGTGGTACCATCTGCTGTGCGACTTTAAAAATGTTTTCCCAAGACGTTTTCCCCTTTTCTAGATTTTCCCATCCGTTAAGGGATTAAGCGCTTTGCTTGATGATATAATGTAATTAGAAAATTACTTTGATAGGGGAAATAACATTTAAAAAAAGCCTGCGGCCTCTCCGGCCGCCATTGTTTTATTGCTTTGATTCCTCAAAGCTGCTGCCTTCATGTGTCGCAAAATGATCGCCTTTGATACACAGTGCAAGGCAAGAGATTCTCTGATTGTCACATTATGTGCAGGATAATTTCCCAGTTACACTGTAATAGAAACACTAGAGGGTCTACGCAATAAGGAGAGAATTCAAGGGAATTGAGATGGGAATTGCAAAATCTAGGCCAAAGTAGCCGAGTTGGAAAAATTCTCCAATGCAGCAGAAGAGGGGCATTTTTCGAGCTCAGCTACTGTAACCTTAAAGGGACTGTCTGGTGCCCAAAATGCATCTTTCAAGTGTTAATGAATATTAATGTGCTTTCAAAGTACTTTAAAATGCATGTTTTACATTGTGCATTGTTAACAATATAAAAAAAAACATGCAAACAGATGCATTTGTGACATTACAGCAGTTTGCAAGAAACCTGGACTGCCCACATTAGCTGAGTAAAAGTAATTCCCTTTTTATTTATTTTCTTTCATCAGGAATCAATGAGAATAATGCCATTCAAATGAATGGAATGTCCTGTCTCTCTAGTGATGTCATCAGACAATTTGTTGCACTGTTAAGAGATCCTATGTACACAAGAGCAAGGTTTCTTAGGTTCCGCACAATGTATTCTGTTCCAGCAGCACAGGAAGTGACTAAATGAAACAACACTTTATATGCTCAATGTCTATATAATCAGTTCTGCTGCACCTGCAGTAAACGTGCAGAGTAATCACTGG
Organism: Pelodytes ibericus; assembly: GCA_036172795.1. NCBI lineage: Eukaryota > Metazoa > Chordata > Amphibia > Anura > Pelodytidae > Pelodytes > Pelodytes ibericus. The sequence goes on along the minus strand of CM069863.1, from coordinate 181,690,548 downwards.
GGGAGGGCTTGAGTCAAATATTAAAAATGTGATGTATGCAGAATGCCTGCATCAAATCACACTGGGAAAAAGCCTGTGCACTATACAAGCAGTAATCTCCATCTTGCACCAACGAGATTTTGGGGACGAGACTATCCCTTTAAGTTTAAAATTCCTGTCTCAGTTCCCTGCAATTCACTCTTTATTGAGTAGACCCTTAGGTTTGTTTTGATCATACTGTAGTACCTATTCAAACCTCCATGGTTGCAATCCTGGCAAAGTCAGCTCTTCATCCCTCTGAGGTCAATAAATGAATGCCGTTTAGTTGAGTAATTTTAGCGTCTATCATTCAGCTGCAGAGTTGCATAATTCTGACACTGTTTGCTAAATATGGGGCAGGTATCTGATACAGCAGCAGAGCACTGGTAATTACTGCACAATGAATAGATACAATAATGAAGTGTGCTTATCACTGCAATGCTGAGTCAAAACTCCTAAATCCATAAGAGGAGCAAACAGCAGATTTCTTCCTCGTAACAGGGCTCAATCTTTAATAAATAAATGTAGATATATAGTGGACAGCAGTATAAATAAAGTATTGTGTGTTTTGCAGAGTACAGCACCTAACCATAGTCCTACAAGGAGAAAAACTCTACATAAGAAACCTTTAATCTCATAGTTATTATTATACACAGGTGCATATTATCACACTGTAACCCGACAGAGGCCGTAAATGTATGCCTCATATCTAAATGACTGTCAGACGCGATCAGGCAAAACTGAAAAGGAAACATATTTATACTCGCTACCTGGAGTATTCATATGCGCCAAACCAGAACGGCAACTACCTTTCCAATATGGCCTTGGTCTGCTGTAGGCAAGAGCTTCAGAAGCACCTTCCCCTGGTAGTCTGGCATTTGTAAGCACCATGAGAGTTCCAGGAGGCGTTCACTAACCTCCGGTGAGACGTTAGGGTTAGCAGGACACAACGAGTTGGAGTTTGGTTGAGCGACTATAGTTCCTTCGGGAGGGGGTGGTTGGTGAACTGGGTGGGGACCATAGTCTGCAGGGAGAAGCCTGGCCCCCAGGCCCATCCAAAAGCCCCAGTCACAGAGGCCAGTCACAGAGGTTCTTAGGATTAAAAGCTCTGGTCATTAACGGGTACTTTAAGAGGATTTTTTTCCTAAAAAAAATTACCAGCAGGTAGACCGTGGCTTAACTTAAAAAAAAAGGTTCACACACACGCAAACGTCAAACCAAAGAAGTCACGCATGCGCAAACTGAACCAGGCACCAGTGGTGAATCTTGGTTTTGTGCTGCCCTAGGCAGACAAAATTCGGGGACCCCCCCACGCACATTGCATACACACCACATGCCCCATCACCCAATTACATGCCCCATCACCCACATTGCACACACATTAAATGCCCAATCACCCCATTACATGCCCCCATCACCCACATCGCATACACACTAAATGCCCAATCACCCCATCACATGCCCCCATCACCCACATTGAATACACACTAAATGCCCCATCACCCCCATTACATGCCACCATCACCCTCATTACATACTCCCACCACGTCCATTACATGCCCCCATCACCCACATTGCATACACACTAAATGCCCCATCACCCCCATTACATGCCACCATCACCCCCATTACATTCCCCCACCACGTCCATTACATGCCCCCATCACCCCGATTAATTGGAAGGAGCTAAAGCCTTCTGAAAGGTGGGGAAGGGAGCGAAACACACTCTGGCAATGTGCCGCCCGCTGGCAAAGTGCCGCCCGCTGGCGAGTGCCTCGTTTGCCTTGTGGAAGATACACTACTGCCAGGCACGCAGATTTCACCCATAGCAATGCTGATTCAAATTGAAAACATTGTTACACAAAGATGCACAATCACAAACCCACAGAGGGGTACAGCACACGTACCACACATCTTATTACATTATACACATGCCACATACCAAATCATATGCAAAACGACTGCACGACGATACCTAACGAAACACAAACAGGGAGAAATGCAACCGAAACCGAAGTGGTAATAATCTGAAACAAAACTGGAACAGGTGGAGGCAGCTAGTTATTCCTCCAGAAAGATACCTTTCAAGGTTTACAATGCTCTTAGCACCAGGAAAATGTACAGTGCAATGCCATAATGTCTTTGAACATCTATTTGAACTTTCTCATACTTATTCTACAAATAGAAAAACATTTAATATAGATAAAACTAACTATCACATTCATATTGCTTTGTCCTAAATGTGATCTCTAACATATATACACATTCATATGCTGATAGAATACACACCCATGAGCACACGCATACACACTCATATGCTGATCAAACACACACAATAGCAAGCCTATAATGTGTGTATCTGATCAGTGTAGGTATATATGTGTTAGTGTTCACATTTAGGAGACATCTGATCAGATACACAGTGTATCTGGTCAGGATTTATGTTAGTGAGTGTGAGTGTGTGAGTGTGTGAGTGTGTGAGTGTGTGAGTGTGTGTGTGTGTTCAGGATATGAGTGAGTGTGTGTGTGTGTGTGTGTATGTGTAACTGATCAGCATACGAGTGTAGGTATATATGTGTTAGTGGTCACATTTAGGAGACATCTAATCAGATACACAGTGTATCTGGTCAGGATATGAGTGAGTGTGTGTGTGTGTGTATCTGATCAGCATGTGAGAGTGTATGTGTAACTGATCAGCATTGTAGGGTTTTTATGTGTCAGTGTTCACATTTAAGAGACATCTGATCAGATACACCAGCACATATAAACAAATTCATATGTTGATCAGATATACACACAAATCACAGCATCAATACTGCACCCACAAGGCTTGTCCCATCTCTCTCCCAAAACATCTTGCTGGTGCCATCTTTGATCTCAAACAGCTTCCAATTGGATCTTTGCCCCAATCAGCTCGCCAGGGCCATCAGTGTGCCCAAACACCTTGTCAGGGCCATCTATGTGCCCAAACAGCGTGTCAGTGCCATCTATGTGCCCAAACAGCGTGTCAGTGCCATCTATGTGCCCAAACAGCGTGTCAGTGCCATCTATGTGCCCAAACAGCGTGTCAGTGCCATCTATGTGCTAATTACACACATTCAGTCACACACACTCACTCACAGACACACTCAGCCAGTACATAGTCATTCATAGACAAAATCAGCCAGCACACACTTACTCACAGTTAAACACAGCCAGCATTCAATCCCACTCAGCCAGCACACACTCACTTACAGACACACTCAGGCAGCACACAATCCCACTCAGCCAGCACACACTCACTCACAGACACACTCAGGCAGCACACAATCCCACTCAGCCAGCACACACTCACTCACAGACACACTCAGGCAACACACAATCCCACTCAGCCAGCACACACTCACTCACAGACACACTCAGGCAACACACAATCCCACTCAGCCAGCACACACTCACTCACAGACACACTCAGGCAACACACAAGCACACTCAGCCAGCAAGCACTCATTCATAGACACATTCAGTCAGCACATACTCATTCATAGACCCAATCAGCCAGCACACACTCACTCACAGACACACTCAGCCAACAAATATTCATTCATAGACCCAATCAGCCAGCACACACTCACTCACAGACACACTCAGCCAACAAATATTCATTCATAGACCCAATCAGCCAGCACACACTCACTTAAGGGGTGGCATGCCACCCCTTAAAGTGCCCACGCCTAAGCCACAGAGGTTAGTGTAACAGGGGGCTTAATGGCAGCGTTAAGCTCCCCTGTCACATCAAAGGCTGTATGGCAAGTTAGGCGGCCGCGAGGCCTTAGGCGGCCGCCTAACTCACCTAATTAGAGAGCCGCCTCTGATCTGCATCACCTGAGAAGCTGTGATCTTTTCTTTACATAAACATGACTCTGCACCAACGCAGGAGTACCACTACTCAGTGCATCAATTCTTTATTTTCCTGGGAGACCAGAAAGAATATCCAATAACATGCTGCTGTTTGTTTGGTATTGGCACTAAGGAACAGAAGCCACCCTAGAATCTGTAGTTGGATGCTACAGACAGCATGCTGAATAACAATATGTGTTGGTTGGATTTGTCATGTCTTTTTAATGCACGTGCAATATTAATTTGGTCTATGTAAATGAATGGATTGCAGAAGATCTCGGAGACACATATTCTGTAACTGTTCCTCCAGAGCCAGATACATTTTCATCCCAAACTGGTCAACTGAGGTAGTAAAAAAAAAGCAGAGACTGTAACCCTGAAACATTATTTTTACCGTGAATGTAGAGAATAAAAAATGATTGAAATTGATCTATACATTGGGCAATACGTATAAAAACTCCCACACTGTGCTTTTTTATAACTTCCGACACGTTGCAGTGCAGGAAGTAGACCTCCATCAAACTGTGTTCGGCAGAGGTTCGCTGTCATCAATTTTAAACATAGGCTGTGCTGGTGAAAAAAGGCTTTGACGAAACTGACGCAACCGACGCAACCAACTCCTGTGAGGGGCATTTGCCGTTTGCACCAGTATTTGGTGAAATCTGTGTGCACGCCGTGTTTATACATGGCCCCCTTAGTGTTAGCAGAATTGCAAGCAAATACCTAACTTAGGAGACAACAATTGTTTTAAATGTGTCCTGTGAAGTCTCCTGTTTATGACATCACCTGTTGCACGGTATGCAAATGACCTGATTTTTAATGGGAAATGTGTAATTTGCATACCGTGCCACAGGTGATGTCATAGACAGGAGACTCTGCATACATACTTAAAACACACGTTTCTCCTAATTTAGGCATTTGCTTGCAGTTTTACAAACACACTATGCATAGATCATTTTCTATCATGTTTTATTCTCTACACACACAGTAAAAACACAGTTTAGGTGATACAGTCCCTTTAAAACAGGAAGGTAAGAGATCTTTTCAAGGTCTCGATGCCTTCGCCATACACTCAGAGGCATTGATGTGCTCCGACGTTGATCATGATCACTGTGGAGGTCATATGGTGGGGGCCACTGTGGGATATGGCCGCTCTAATGTATTTGGCCGCTGCGGCCACCTTATGAGATTTATCCGCCATGGCCGGTTTAGCAGAATCTAATGCAGGGAGGGACACGAGCTCACAGTGGCCATGAGTGCTGTGCGCATTCACGGAGCTGATCTGTGGAATAGGAAGTCCATTCTGAAGGAGCGTGAAGTTCTGTAATCTGAGGACTGCACCTCCTGGATTGTTTTTACGTATTGTCTCTGTTGAGCTGGATCTTTCAGGTGTCAATGTCAGCAGGTATTAGAGTATGAATGCAGTGAATACATTTTGTCACTTACACATTGCTTCTCTGCTCCTTGCTTCTGTTCCTGGAGCTGCATTTGGATTCAACAGTATCACCAACTATAGGTCCATACACAGGAGCAGTGAATTGTTCCAAAAAGAGGCAAGACTTTAATCCTATTGCTCTGTTAACCCATCGGTGTCTGTTATAGATTCCGGGCCGCCATCGGGGGGACGGGCAATACACCGGTTGCAGGGCCCAGCAGGCCCAGTGAACCTGCTTGAGCCCCAGCCTTTTTTAAAAAAAGTTTAAAAAAAGAGAGGGCAACCGGGGCAACTACCAGAGCCCATTTATTCCTGGGGGCCCAAAGCAGGTGCCCGGTGGGCCCCCGCTGCCCGTGTGACTGTCTCACACTGAGACAGCAACGATCAGGCAGAAGCCGGCAGATCCGCATACAGACCGGCTTTTAGTCACAGCTGCCAGAAATTACGTCACGTCATATCCGCTTGCTTTATTTCCTGCACGCAGTGTGCATGCAGCAGGAAAACCTGCAGAGGAGACTGCAGAGGACGAGCAGCATCCAGGGGAGTACTGGGGAAAGGGGGAGGTGGACTATTAATGGACCAATTATCAGTGGGCTATTAATGGACCAGTTATCAGTGGCTATTACTGGACTTATTATTAGAGGCTATTAATGGACACATTATCAGTGGCATATTACTGGACATATTATCAGAGGCTATTAATGGACAAATTATCAGTTCGATATTAATGGACAAATTATCAGTGAGATATTAATGGAAAAATTATCAGTGGGCTATTAATGGACAAATTATCAGTGGGCTATTAATGGACAAATTATCAGTGGCTATTAATATACAAATTATCAGTGGGCTATTAATGGACAAATTATCAGTGGCTATTAATGGACAAATTATCAGTGGACTTATAATGTACATATTATTAGTGGCTATTAATGGACAAATTATCAGTGGGCTATTAATGGACAAATTATCAGTAGCTATTAATGGACAAATTATCAGTGGACTAATAATGGACATATTATCAGTGGGCTATTAATGGACAAATTATCAGTAGCTATTAATGGACAAATTATCAGTGTCTATTACTGGACAAATTATCAGTGGCATATTAATGGACAAATTATCAGTGGGCTATTAATGAGCAAATTATCAGTGGCATATTAATGGACAAATTATCAGTGGCATATTAATGGACACATTATCAGTGGCATATTAATGGACATATTATCAGTGGCTATTAATGGACAAATTATCAGTGTCTATTACTGGACAAATTATCAGTGGCATATTAATGGACAAATTATCAGTGGGCTATTAATGAGCAAATTATCAGTGGCATATTAATGGACAAATTATCAGTGGCATATTAATGGACACATTATCAGTGGCATATTAATGGACATATTATCAGTGGCTATTAATGAGCAAATTATCAGTGGGCTATTAATGAGCAAATTATTAGTGGGCTATTATTGGACAAATTATCAGTGGCTATTACTGGACAGTTGTGGAAGTTATTCTTCTTTTAAATATACTCTCTTCCTTTACTGTGTTGATTCCCTTTATGTATATAAATGTTTCTATCATATCCCGCCTGTTACGTCTTTCCTCCAAGCTATAGATGTTAAGATGCTTTAACCTTTCCTGGTAAGTTGAATCCTTCAACCCATGTGCTCCTAAAATGACCAGTATGTATATACAAAACACAAAGAGATCAGCACACAATCACTTATGAGGATTACATCGTATATACATGTTACAGTCACCGCGCTGACTGCTTCTCAATAAACATCTAATATTACAACTTCTTTGTCTGTTCTTCTATCACAGAATGGGAAATAAAGCCACATTAAAATATACATGAAAAAGATCATCCAGCATGAAATTCATTTTGCCGAAAATGAAAAGAGGACAGTGGAGGTGGAAGAAAGAGTGCTTGTGATAGATGCCGCTGTTGGGCATAGGAAACAATGTACCAATCTGTTTTACTTACTCATCTTTACACATGTCTGGGTGCTTATAAAGCTATCCTTTAGAACAAACCAATCTGAGCTTTTGCTATGAATAAATTAGACGGCCAATTGAGCTCTTTTTTTCTGTAAAAAGAAATTAAAAATAAATAAAGTTGATTTTTCTCTGGCCCTCTGTATTTTTACAGAGCTGGGAAGCCAATAAAGACTTATAATAGTTCATTAAAGGCTCACCTGAAGCAGAAAGACAAAAATGTTACTTTCCTATATTATGTGTTCTCTAAGCTGCCATCCCTCTCTTAATTACACTTCATAGATTGCTATTGTTATTTTGTCATTAACCTAGATCTTACCGGGATTCAATGCCTGTGTATATACATTTATATGGTGCCCTGTACAATGTACAATGCATATGTGCTGAGAGGTAAATTAATGAATTGATCAAGGTAGCTCCTACGGGATCCACATCCTGATTAAGTGCCTGGACACCCCTGGATTTCTATAATATGCTGTATATGTGCCAGGCAACGAGGGTTATCACTGTATAGGTAAAAGATGTTAAGCTTGGGGAAGCAAAATCATGAACGGTATCTTTTTAGTTAAGCACAGGTGGTAACAAACTGCAGATCTGTGCGTTGTACAGGCACCTGTGCAATATATGTAAATGTAATTATTATTTGGAATACTTTGTTTCTGTAACAATGCTTCCAGACTCCAGGCGTGCACAGTGGGATGATCAGTAGAAGCTGCAAACTGGAGTTTCAGTAAATAAAGCCTATTTCACATAGATAATATCTCATTTTCATTAAATACACAGATTTCTAAAATTGATTTCACTGTTATATGCATGCAAGAAGGCAGGTTATTTACAAGTCGGAGTGCACCTTTAAATTGGGTTTCTATCTATCTGCTTTAAATCAATGAGGCCCCGCTTCCAATAAAATGACAGCTTTGGTTTCACTTTCCTCCCTCATCCCCCATTAGTAGCTAACTAACTCATTATTTTTATAGGAGGCACATTTCATACTATTTGGTTTTATTAGGGCAGAAATAGATCTAATAAGCACCAGAGTAAAAAAAAAAAAAGGCAAACAAACTTAGATTTTCCAAAAACAAAATAATAAAAACATTTATCAAAACGTGTATACATTTTGGAAGGAAGTAAAGTCTGCACTAGACATGTGCATTCGTTTTCGGACGAATGCATTTTCGGACGAAAATAGCATTTTCGTCCATTTGTCCGAAAAACGAATAACGAAAATTTTAACTAACAAAATCCGAATGAACGAATGGTTAATAAACGAAAATCATTTGTTCATTCGTCCATTCGTCCATTCGTGCTATTGGCATTCTAAACCGAAATAGAGTCGGTTTATACAATACCAATAGCATTCTACTACATTCCATAAACCGACATGAATGACTTTCGGTTTATGGAATGCATGTAATGCTATTGGCTTCCTATAAACCGAAATTGAGTTCCCATTCATACGAATAGGTCAATTGACCTATTCGTATGAATGGGGACTCTTTCGGTTTATAGAAAGCCAATAGCATTGCATGTATTCTATAAGCCGAAAGTCTTTAAAACGAACCATGTTCGGTTTATAGAATACATGTAATGCTATTGCTGTTCTATAAGCCGAAAGTCTATAAACCGAACGTCGTTCGGTTTATAGACTTTCGGCTTATAGAACAGCAATAGCATTACATGTATTCTATAAACCGAACGTCGTTCGTTTTAAAGACTTTCGGCTTATAGAATATTATTGGCATTCTATAAACCTAACTAGAGTCCCTTATAGAAAGCCAATAGTATTCTATAAGCCGAAAGTCTATAAACCGAACGACGTTCGGATTATAGAATACATGTAATGCTATTGCTGTTCTATAAGCCAAAAGTCTATAAACCGAACGACGTTCGGTTTATAGACTTTCGGTTTATGAAATGTATAATGTAATGCTTTTTGCAATGGCATTACTATAAACCGAAATAGAGTCGGTTTATAGAATGCCATTGCCAATTCCATAAACCGAAATTCGTTTATTATGTCTCTATTTCGGTTTATAGAATTGCCAATAGCATGAAATGATTTGAATTTAGTATTAAAAAATAAATTGAAAAAAGTGGAGAGTTTTAACCCCTTTGTGACGCATTGTGCTTGCGTCCCAAATGACGTAAGCACCAAAACGTCACGATTTGTTCCTGGCCACTGATCACAAGGTGATCGTTAGCCAGGAACACTATGGCAGAGACCCAATCAGGGTCTTAATAGACCCTGTGGGTCCCTGCCCAAAAATTGCAAGCCCTTCGGACGTCACGCACGATTTAGAGAAATGTAGCTGGTGCTCGTTTTGAGCACCAGCTAAATTTCCCCTGTCAGACTGAGGCCATTTAAAATGGCCTCATCTGACAGGTGGGATCCCACTGCAAGTGCCTGCAGCATGATCCAAGCCGCGATATGAGCTGTTTAACACAGGACGTACTATGCCGTCCCAACGACTTTAAGGGACTTAAAATCAGGACGGCATAGAACGTCCCAACGTCACGAATGGGTTAACGTTTGCTCTGGTCATAATCACAGCACAGGCTTGTAGGAGTTAACTGTAATTACATTAATACATGAAAAGAATATAAGTAATATAGTAAAAATTTACAAAATAAAATTTATTTTGAAAAAACTAAATGAGGTCCATAAACTTGGAAGGAAACGGATCACAGTAAAAAGAAACTGTGATCAGCAAGGGAAGTGTTAATACCCCTTTTATAATAGAGGTCGTCTTATAATCTGACCTCAAATTGAGGTCAGACTATAAGACTGGGATCCAGGTCCCCAGCAGAGCTGCAGGGGACCTGGATCCCCCTCTCTAACAGCAGGGGATGTCTGCGCGTTGAGCGCAGATCTCCCCTGCTGCCGCCTGGCATGACCGCCGGGACTTCTATGATGAAGCTGGGTACTTCCGGCTTCCTCATAAAAGTCCTGGCGGTCGTTCCGAATGCATTAACGAACGAAATTCGTTTTAGACGAAATAAATAACATTTTCGTCCGAATGGACGAAAACGAAACGAAAATTTTAGTTTTGCACATGTCTAGTCTGCACTACACACTGTTCAGGGATTGTTGTTACCTGTAATATCTCTCTATTTTCATACATTTCTATGGTCTGGCAGTTATATTACACATGTGGTTCTTTGTAGTGAACTGACAAAGAAAAGACAGGCTCATGTTCCCAACCTTTGCAGCCAATGTCTGATGTATGTTTCACTTGTCACATCACTTTTAGTAAATAGCCATCATTATACAGTGGCACTTAGTGAGGATCCTGTATTTGACACCAAGCTTCCTTTATAGACCTCATATCCTTTTATTTTTAAAAACAGTATGAGAGACAAACACATGGTGGCAAATAGCTGTCTCTCTTCACTTTACCTGTCTATTTCCATCCAGTCTGTCTCTCTTTAGTTCCCCCCCTAGTCTGGATCAGGTGTCAGTTGTGCGCAGGATTGGTTAATGTTTGTCTGTCTCTCTACCCCTCTACCCCTCATGTCACTTTCTTACTCCTTTCTCCTTCATATTCTTATCCCTTTCTATGGCCTTCTCCCATGCCTTCTCACCTTTTTACCTAGAAGAGCCTTGAGAGCAGCTGTAGGTCTGTGTGTTTGACAGGCTCAGACCTATGTCAGTGCTGCCTCACATTCCTCAACCTCAGAGATGAGGTCATGATATGACTCTCTCAATCATTACTGGAAGCGAAGGTCACTGTTGACTGAGGTCTGACATTGTCTCCCAGTGAAGACCACCCTCTCCCTACCCTCCCAAAAAGCACCACTGCCTCACAAGGTAAACTAACTTTGTGACTGAAAGATCTTCTATGTTTCATACTGACTATACACACACAACATACGTTATGGTTGGCTAAGGGTGATGGGAAAACCCATCCACTTTAGATTAAGAAGGAGCAGAAGCATTATGAAATCTACGCACACCAAACAAGTCCGGAGATGTGACAGAAATCATAAACTCGCAGTGCTACCACCCCTGCAAGAGATTCTGAATAGACATATGGACATAAGGTTAACAATGATCCAACTGGACTCAGATGATACTCTAGCTCGCTATCACCTATAATATTTTACTAATGCAAGATTCACATAGTTACATTCAGTTTAGGTTGAAAAGGGACTTGTGTCCATCAAGTTCAACCCTTTTCCTATCCTGTGTTTACCGCTGTTATTCCAAAGGAAAGGCAAATAAAATCCCCTTCAGCAATTTTAAATTCTGTGTTCAGCGGGGGGGGGGGGGGGGGGGGGGGATCCTTCTTGATTCTAAATGGAAGATTTCTCCTTGGATCAACAAGCACTACATAAATATTAATGTCTATACTAACATGCATAGCCCTCTATGCTCCGACTCATTAAAAAAAGTATCCAGGTCACTTTAAAGGGATCTGATGTATTTGTTAGAACCACTTCTTCAGGCAGTGAATTCCATATCTTTATAGTCCTTTCTGTATAAAATCCCTTCCTCTGTCGGAGACTAGATCTCCTTTCTTCGAGTCTTAGTGGGTGACCTCTTGTCCTTTGTACTGTTATGTTAATGAACAGGTCTTTAGAAAGCCATTTATATATGGCCCCTGTATATATTTATATAATACTATCATATCCCCTCTATGCCGCCATTTCTCTAGCATGTACAGATTTAACTTGTCCAGCCTTTCATCATAAGTAAAACTTTCCATTCCCCTGATTAGTTTTGTAGCCCTCCTCTGCACTTTCTCTAGTTCCATAATGTCTTTTTTTTTTTTTAAAGGTGCCCAGAATTGAACCGGATATTCAAGGTGAAGTCTTACCATGGACCTAAAAAGAGGCAGAATAATATCTTCCTCCCGTGAGTAAATACTAAATACCTCTTTTAATACACCCAATATCTTATTGGCCTTTGCTGCTGCCAGCTGACACTATGCGCTACTGCTAAGTCTATTGTCTACAACTACTCCCAAATATTTTCATTGGTAGATTTCCCCAAGGAAACACCATTTAAACTATAGGTTGCATATTTATTTTTGTACCCAAAATGCATAATTTTTCACATTGAATCGCATGTGCTATTTATCTGCCCAATTACCCAATTTGTCCAAATCCTCTTGCAGCGAATATACATCTAGTTCAGACTGTATTACCCTACTTAATTTATTAGTCTTAATATTAGTCACCAAAATTACTCATGGTGGATATTTAAGATATTTAAGATTAATTCCATACAAATACATGTAAACATGTTGTTTTAATATTAACATATAACTGTTAGGGGCATAGCATATTGGAGAGAAAGGGTGGAGCTTAAAGAAGACTGGAAACCCTCTGGCAGGGCATGAGACTGGATGCCCTCAGGCAGGGCATGATACTGGAAGCTCTCAGGCAGGGCACAAGACTAAACTCCCTCAGGCAGGGCACAAGACTGGATGCCCTTAGACAGGGCATGATACTGAAAGCCCTGTGGCAGGGCACAAGACTGGAAACCCTCTGGCAGGGCATGATATTGGAAGCCCTCTGACATGGCATGAGACTGGAAGCCCTCTGGCAGGGCACGATACTGGAAGCTCTCAGGCAGGGCACAAGACTAAACGCCCTCAGGCAGGGCACAAGACTGGATGCCCTTAGACAGGGCATGATACTGGAAGCCCTGTGGCAGGGCACAAGACTGGAAACCCTCAGGCAGGGCATGATATTGGAAGCCCTCTGACAGGGCACAAGACTGGAAGCTCTCAGGCAGGGCACACAACTAAACTATCAGGCAGGGCACAAGACTGGATGCCCTCAGGCAGGGCATGATACTGGAAACCCTCCGGCAGGAAATTAAACTAGACACCGTGTGGCAGGGTGCTGGACTGGAAGTTTTCTGGCAGGGCACGTAACTGGAAGCCCTCTGGCAAGTCATGAGACTGGAAGCCCTCTGGCATGGCATGAGACTGGATAGTAATGCTGCTGCAGGATGATAACAAGAGACAACTCTGAAAATTTACCCCCGGTGGTTGAGCCCTTAAGTTAGGTGTCCCAAATCCTGGACAGAAACACTTGAAAGAAGCAACAAAACAAGAAGCCAGAAAAAAAAATTAACAAACAGCAGGCTGAAACCAAAGTAATGCAAACGACCCATTTGCTACAGGTATTTGAAAGACAGGGCTTAAAAGGATAAGGAGGCCGGTTATGCAACAGAGCGGAGAAGAATTAGAAACACAAGTAGGGCGGCCACTAGTGGCTGATGTGTGAACAACCACATAAACTTGGCATCAGTCAGTCTGTACACTGTATACACAGTTTAGAGATATCTTAAATATTCAGGCAATGGGGTGTGTACCTAGTAACTGAGACTGACAACAGGGGTGAGTTGGCTACAGGACCAGAGACAATATGAGATCTACTCCACATATTTTAATAGTTATATGTTCACTTTGTTTCTTCATCACTCTCTTTTATTGAATGCATAAGGTCTATGTTTATTTGGGCAAGTCATTTAATGTTGACGGTTTTCTTGTGACTATCTTTCGGCTTACAGATTTTGACTGACACTCTGTCAGGCTGCCCCTGGGTAAGTGCAACATTAGCTGAGGGTCTGCAATAGATTTCAATTATCCTGAGAGTAGAAATCCTGAGAGAGTCACTGGAAAGTTGCCACACGCCTCATTATTTTCATGTGTGTACGACTAACCACTTGTGTGGAATGTTTGAAATATGTGGACAGAATGCATTTCATGTTCTATATGTCAAGACTGTCTGCATAGCATGCAGAATACTTATGTTTAATGGAACAGAAGTAGGGTTGTTACCGTCTCCTACCATGATATCCCCTCTAAAGTCTTAATATTAACCTCAAGCCAATGTTTTCTCAGCCTGTGGAGGGCATCTAGGTGGCAACCCTGGATAGAAGCAGAGTGCTAACAAAGTAGCCAACAGCGGTTGGACTTCCCCAAATGGACTAGTTAACCACAAATTACTAAAAAAAATGTTAGTTATTACACCAATCAGGATTAGTCACCAACATTACTCATGGTGGATATTTACTGTGACAGACAGTTTCACTGGTGTTCTATGGAACCTTCACAGACCTTGCCACGGACACTGGTGACCTTGTACAGACACATTGCCCCCTCATCAAGCCTACCCGCCACCTTGCTTGGAATGCGTGGTATAGCATGAAATGAATCAATAAGGTTTGCCAATTGCACAGTTGTGAATAGGCCCCTAATCCCCACAGCCCTAGTTTCCATGTGATCTAGTTGGGTGGAGCAGGAGATCTGTCCATCTTAAGGAATAGATCTCTGCTTCCTGGACTGGACTATATTGGAGACAGGGGTCTCCTGTACATCATATTCCAGCACACTGCTTCTCTGTCAGATATGAACAGGTAGACATTTTATTTTTTTTACCACTGGCAGAGCCAGATATAATTATTGCCTTTCTGTCACTTCATATCAACCTGCAGATACCCTTCAGTCTGTGAAAGGGTCACACTTTATCCCTCTGGTTCCATACTCTGCTCTTTACACAAGGCTGTATGTACATACTAAATGTATTAAAATGCATTTATGCTGAATGGCATGCTGTAAAAATCCCCGTTCTAATATACTTGAAAGCATTTGAAATGCATTAAAAGGAAACGGGAAATATTGCTTTTTTATTTTTAGACTAGTCTATTTCTAGTGGATGAATAATCCACCCATTGAATCTTTTTTTCGCTGATCTAGCACCCTACTCTGAGACTGTGTAATGATACATATGATGAACTACAATGGAAATTAGTCTCTAATGATATTATTACACCATGTTTTACATTGAGGGACACATTAGATAATGAAAAAGCACAGTCGGCATCCTGCCATCACTGGATTACATCCCTTTTGTTGCAAAGTATAGCATAATAATTGCATGGCACGAGCTATGTGATGTGGTAGAAAATATTATTATATATGTAATCGTTTTTAGTTTAGAGCTAAGCATTGCCCCATCGGAATTTGGGAGAACAGCCCCCAAGTATCTCGAGTCTCCTTTGGAGTAAAGGTGAGGTTTTCCAACTTGCCCACTTAGGTAAAACTGTCTGCACATTATAAAAGAGAAACAAGTTACCTGCGCTCTCTCCTTTATCCCTATGCATTTAAAACAAATGGAGGTTTTTAGTTAAAAACCTCCATTTGTTTTAAATGCATAGGGATAAAGGAGAGAGCGCAGGTAACTTGTTTCTCTTTTGTTTTTACTATATATTGGGGCTGATGTGTACTGTAGTCATTGCAGCTGCCCAGTGATGGGAGTGAGCGCAGGACTCTTCTTTATGTATTTGTCTGCACATTATAACCTGTGGTGCATCAAATGTAGGGGCTAAATACTGTGTCAAGGAGATGGAAATGGGCACAAATGAAATAATTGGTTTATTATCAATACCGTTTAATACGTTATAACGTTAAATACCAATCGAAAGGAATGCCCCAGTCAGTGGCAGATTAACACAGTGTGGGGTCCTGGGATAGAGATATTTTTTAAGACCCTTCCCCCCCAGCATTTTATCTCCTGAGAGAATGTGTTTAGTTTGCCTCCTGCTGCCATCTATTGTCTTCCTTACTCAACCTCTCCTATTCCACTTAAACCATCGATGACCAGCTGTTGTGAGCTGCATTTCCCATACTTATCCAGCATTTTAAATGAAGGTAGTACAAGAATTCCTCCATTCATTTCCCAGAAGAAAAGATGATCCTGATCATCCGAGGCACTCGATTCAAGTCAACAGTCAGTCTCATCACTTGGGACCAGTATGAGGTCGATTCAGTAATAGGTGCGAAGGTGAGCTACAGGTGAGCTGCAGGTGAACTACAGGTGAGCTACAGGTGAGCTACAGGTGAGCTACAGGTGAGCTACAGGTGAGATACAGGTGAGCTGCAGGTGAACTACAGGTGAGCTACAGGTGAGCTGCAGGTGAGCTACAGGTGAGCTACAGGTGAGCTACAGGTGAGCTGCAGGTGAGATACAGGTGAGCTGCAGGTGAGTTGAGGAGAGATGAACATTCCATCTAACCAGTGGAACCCAACATGTTGAGTTTCTCCCAAACTCACCAATTTTTTCCCTGCACAGTGGACATTGGTGAGATGAAATGTTCCTCCCGTGGTATCACTGTAAAGAGGACACAAATTATGCTTAAACATTGTGTGCTAGCCAAATGGTTATCCCTTGCAAAGAAATCTTTTTATCAAGGCGTAATGATGATTTATTCCATTCTGCTAAGCCTTGCAAAGAAAATCTTTTTTGGACAAACCAGTGCCCCCCCCCAAATAATAATAATGGTGGCATTTACAGACATACATGCATTGAAGAGACCCAAATGCTGAAGTCGGACAATACTACTTCGTGTGCAGCTCAATGGCTGATTTTTGCAGTTCATTTGTTAGTTCACTTTATAGTCAATAAACACCAACATATTCCATTTAAGTCAATGTACTGCTAGTTTATATAATTTAAGGCATACATTAGCTCGAGATTCCCCCAGTTATTGATGTATTCATTAATTCAGCTTCCTGATTCCACTTGTAAATCTCAGGAAGTCGTTCAGCTAATTTTCTCTCTCGATCCCTGGTAGTCATGACGTTTTTAGTGTTATTCGAAATCAATCTGAATATCTTGGTGCTTGTTACTATTTATGAGTAAGGTTTTCGAGAAGTTCACTTACCATTTTCTTGCATATTAAAAAGTGTTCCCCACCAGTCACCCGGACACAGCGTCTGTAAAGATCATTCTTTCCTAATATTCGTATTCTCTGTATTCGTTTTGCCTGGGCCGAGAAATTATTTTGCAAAACAGGAGCCAAATTTCCAGTAAATATTTGATTGCAAAGACTGATTTGCTCAGGGGGGCACAGAATCTCTGCCGCTCCATGAATATTCCCGAATTTGTGAATAATAGATGGCTGATCCAATTATAATTTAGAAATGAATGAACATAACGTCAGAAGCGCTTGCTAATGGACAGCTACTAAAATTGTTTGTAATCAGTGATTGCAGATGGCTCAATAAAGATAATCTTGGACAAAAGAGAAATCAAATATACAGGGGGAGATATATAAATCTTACCGAGCGTTAAAGTGTAGAAAAGTAAAAAAAACAAAAAAAAAAACGAAGCGAATGCTGTCTGTTAAGCTTAACGGTGTTTGTGCCCATTTTGCACTGATACTTTGGTGTGTGCGAATGGAACAGCCGCCATAGAGCATTGGCTGAAAAGAGCCTGATTCTTTCTACATGGATAGTGGGATTGTGTCAGCACTCGGACCCCCCCCCCCCCCCCCCCCCGATGTTTTGGACTGGTCGACGCAGATTTACAATTGGGAATGCATACAATCTTTCAATGAAGTTCAGCATCCAAAATATGTGCCCGATTGAAGGAGAAGGGATATTTACTAGGTTTCTGTTCTAGCTCCTTGGATGCCCATTTAATGCCGTAACTGCGAAAACTGATTGACAACTCAGTAGATATGGTTAATCCTAAGATCGGAGAATGAAACGTTAAAGAGAAAACATTGTTTCTAAAAGCTGTGAACTCATCTTTGGTCAAGCTTCTCTGGTGGGTGGGGGATGAACTAACCATCGAAGATATTGTGGTGCGCCATCCAAATAACCAGGCTCTACATGACAGAAGCTAAAGTTTTGAAGGCAAGTGGTGGTTAACACAAATTATTAACATGTCTTCTTTCTTCCTGTTAAGACAATCTGGTCAAATGTGCGGCCCAGCTGATACCAAGCATCCCAAAAGAAAAAAAACTATCCGTATTTTCGGACTGCTTTATTGTTAATGCTAGATAGCCAAACATTTTTTTTAATGGCAAACAAACTTTTCTGATAGTTTGGCCCAGTTCAGGAAAAAAATGTATAGAAAATGTATACGAATTGACAGCAGCTGGAGGGGATAATGTTCGCGATGGCTGCGCTAAGGTGAGTCGAGTCTTTCTACGAATGGGCAAACGTCTTCCTAGAGCAACACGCAAACTGGAATGATTTCTCTCACTTGAACGATACAGTTTATCACACACTGGTTGTTAGTTCCCGCAGTGCCTAGTCATGCCAGCCTAGCTTCTCTTTGGAAGTGAAAAATCATGTGTAATATAGCGAAACCGAAGCTTCAGGACTCCGAGTCTCTGCCATACTTGTCTCTCTTGATTAAATGTATCATATCCTATGGCAGGGATGTGATGTCCTAAGATAAACTCATTTTAGATCGCAGCTTGCAACTAACATTGGACCAAGATGTACTGACAGAGTGCTGTGATCTCTTGTTTCTGGCACAGTTAGAATCGTGGAATATGTTCCTGTTGGTACCCAGGAACTTGTTATTCATTTAACCAATCAAAACAGATACTGCATCCATGGATGTGCATGTACCATTGGCTAATAGAACAAGGAATTGATTTTGGAATTGATTGTGATAGCAAAGGTAAATCCGGAAATAAATGGCTTGCTGTAAATTATGCATTTCATAATCGATTGGGGCTATGCACTAAAATGTGTATTGAGGTGAGTTGAAGTGAATAGCAGGTGAGTTGAAGTGAATGGCAGGTGAGTTAAAGTGAATAGCAGGTGAGTTGAGGTGAGATGAACATTTCATCTCACCAATAGAGTTGAGCGGACACCTGGATGTTCGGGTTCGAGAAGTTCGAGCGAACTTCGGAAAAAAGTCCGGGTCCGTGCTCGAACTTGACCCCGGACTTGACCCCGAACCCCATTGAAGTCAATGGGGACACGGACTTTTGGCCACTAAAATGCCTCTAAAATAGTAATGGAAAGGGCTAGAGAGCTGCAAAAGGAATTAAAATGTGGATAAGAGTAGGACAAGTGCCCTGCAAACAAATATGGATAGGGAAATAACTTCAAAAAAATAAAATACATACAAATTAAAAATACTGTACTATTTAGTACCCAAAACAATTAGAATTAGGTTCATTTTGACTCTCAGATGTAATCCATGTAATGCTATTGCTATTCTAAAAACCGAAATAGAGTCCCCATTCATAAGAATAGGTCAATTGACCTATTCTTATGAATGGGGACTCTATTTCGGTTTATAGAATAGCAATGGCATTACATGTATATACATAAACCGAAAGTCTATAAACCGAAAGACATTCGGTTTATAGACTTTCTTTTTATAGAATACATTTAATGCTATTGCTATTCTATAAAAAGAAAGTCTATAAACAGAATGTCTTTTGGTTTATAGACTTTCGGCTTATAGAATACATGTAATGCTATTGGCTATTCTATAAACCGAAAGTCTATAAACCGAATGACTTTTGGTTTAAAAACTTTCGGTTTATAGTCAAACCTCGAACTCCAACAAGGACATACAGTGAAATGTCCGGGTTCGGGTTCGTGGCACGGACACCGTAATGTCCGGTACGAACCCGAATAGTGCGGTCCGGGTTCGCTCAACACTACTCACCAATGTTGCTATACATTGTGCAGGAACAAACCTGGTTAGTAGACATGTGCATTCGTTTTCGGACGAATGCATTTTCGTCCGAAAATAGCATTTTCGGCCATTTGTCCGAAAAACGAAGAACGAAAATGCTAAGCTAACGAAAGCCGAATGAACGAATGGTTAATAAACGAAAATCATTCGTTCATTCGTCCATTCATAGTACTATTGCATTCTATAAGCCGAAATAGAGTCGGTTTATAGAATACAATAGCATTTCACTACACGGAGACAAAGTCTCCATTCATAATTCATAGGCTGTCGGCATTTTACTACACGGAGACAAAGTCTCCATTTATATGAATGGAGACTCTGTCTCCGTGTAGTGAAATGCCGACAGCCAATAAACCGAACGTTCGGTTTATAGGCTGTCGGCTTATGTAATACATGTAATCCTATTGCTATTCTATAAACCGAACATTCGGTTTATAGAACAGCAATAGGATTACATGTATTCCATAAGCCGAAAGTCTATAAACCGAACGTTCGGTTTATAGACTTTCGGCTTATAGAATACAAGCAATACTATTGCCTTTCTATGAACCGAACGAGAGCCCCATTCATAAGAATTTCTTATGAATGGGGCTCTCGTTCGGTTTATAGAAAGCCAATAGTATTACATGTTTTCTATAAAACGAACGAATAAAAATTAACGAAACGAAAATAATGAACGAATTTCGTCTGAAACGAATTTAGTAATGAACGAAATTCGTTTCATACGAAATAAATAAAATTTTCGTCCGAATGGACGAAAATGAAACGAATATTTTAGTTTTGCACATGTCTACTGGTTAGTTCCCCCACTAAGTGATCTCATCAGGTTTGTTCCTGCACAATGTACAGCTGAACTGGTGAGATGAAATGTTCTTCTCTCCTCACCTCACCTGCTATTCACCTCAACTCACCTGCTATTCACCTCAACTCACCTGCTACTAAGCTCAACTTTAGTGAATATCCCCATATGTGGTTTCCTTTTTGTTTTTTATTGAACCATTCTTTTTACAGGAATCATACATTGGGTTCTGAAACCCAGCAAACAAATGGGAAATTAGAAACTAGCAAACACCTGGCTTCCTTTGAGCATCAGATTATAGTGAGACCCACATTGTGAAATACAGTCCAGAATCACTAATCACTTTGTGCAGTGCACAGATTTAATTATTCATTATGCAGGTTCAATAGAGCTCTTCTAACAGCAGAAATTATCTGTCCGAGACCTCCACTCAATAAGTCAGGTGCCTCAGCAGAGATACCCCCAGGTCTCCAAATAGCACAAATTTCCCACAATGCTCAACACAGTAATTTATTGTGCGAAAAGACGTATTTCTTGCAACACGAGTGGCAACGTTTCGACTCTGTGAGTCTTTATCGAGCTTGGCCAGGTTTCTGAAAATTCTGAAAGGTTGCCACTATTGTTGCAATAAACACAGGTTTTCTGACTATAAATTAGTGTACTAAGCATTCTGGGATATTTCTAACTCCGCAGGTTTGTTCCTTTATCATGAGTTGTCATGTGCCACTCACTCTGTATGTCTGTGACTATGATCAATGGGTATTTTATACATGCCAGTCATTTTTTGCCAGTCATTGTTTGCCCACGTATACTATTCTTCATGTCCTTTTAAAGCACACACTCCTCCGTTAGCCTTCCACCTGGCACATCCTGTGCTTGCGCTTCCGCTGAACTTGCCAAATCGGCTTAAATAATACAAATATGCGTAATATGTGCATTTTATTACAACTGGGTCAATATTATTATTATTATTTTATACCTCACACAGTTTACAGGAATTTTTTACTCATACATGCATGCAATTGGTGTATTTTGGTTGGTCCTGTTTTTTTGGGGTCCTGCTGTATCAGATTTGGGACTGTCTCAGTGTCACAAAGCCACACCCACTATAATACCGCCCCCGAAGTATCCCAGGGAACTTTGCAGGTACCCACCCTCATGGCAAATGGGGAGTTGAATAGCAGGTGAGTTGAATTGAATAGCAACTGAGTTGAAGTGAATAGCAGGTGAGTTGAAGTGAATAGCAGATGAGTTGTGGTGAGATAAACATTTCATATCACCAATTAAGCTATACATTGTGCAGGAACAAACCTGGTTAGTTGCCCCGCTAAATAAACTCATAAGGTTTGTGAAGAGCCCCAAAGGGGTGTTTTTAAAAAAAATGTATTTAATTAATTTGGCCACAGGTATTGCATTATTTTCATCCTATCATATCATTTATTAGAAAAAAAATCATTAAATATGAGGGAAAAACAAAACAATGTTTATATCTTTTAGATGAACAGATCTACAAAAGCAAAGAAAAAAGTTATAGGGCAATAACGGACGGTGGCGTTTTTATTCAAAACTGTTTTCAAGGTGACCTATTGACTCCAGTTGTGTATCTTCCACAAGCCAAACAAGGCACTCCCAGCCCCACCATTCAGCAAGCTTTAGCTCCTTCCAATTAATTGGGGTGATGGGGGCATGTAATGGACTTGCTGGAGGTATGAAATTAGGTTGATAGTGGCATGTAATGGGGGTGATAGTGCATTTAATGTGTGTGCAATGTGGGTGATGGGGCATGTAATGGGGTTGATTGGGCATTTAATGTGTGTGCAATGTGGGTGATGGGGCATGTAATGGGGTGATGGAATTTTGTCTGCCTAGGGCAGCACAAAACCAAGATACACCACTGATCGAGCCCAATCCTAACCCTACACATAACACTAGCCTTTACTGGACTTTTTTGATGGGCAATTTCATCATGTTCAAAGGACCTTCACCGACCTTGGCATGGACACTGCTGTGCTCGTACAGACACACTGCCTATCTCTGGAGGCAGGCGAGAGGAATGCTTTGGGAAGTATGCTTTAACTGGTATAGCCTGCATTATTATGAAGAAAAAAATGATAGTGACACATCATATCATGAAAGATTATACACAGAGTCTATTTGGTCAGAATCATAAATCATCGTGTTCTTAAACCTCTGCCTTGTTCTGTATGTAGATAGTATGTGCTTTGCTCAGTCAAACCTGAACATCTCAAGCTACGGACTGGATCCATTTAGTATTGATTCTCAGTGTAAGTGATGCATGAGTCACTGTTTGCACATTTATTCCACATTCTGCTTCACTCTGTGCTCTTTGAATGTGTCATCCCTTTTAACATTTACTTATTCCTGCGAGTATGCTTGCAAGCATTTTGACATCAGTACGACACGCGGCCGTTGTGTTAATCCTTCCAGCGCAATATGCAGATCATGTATAAACATCCGCTTCAAAATAAGCCAAGCGTATAGCACATCCAGTGCATCGCATTTAGCCGGCTTTGGTGATGGACAGTAATGTGCAAACACTTAAAGGTAACATGTTACACACTTCAAAAGATTAAGTGGTATCAGATTACACAATAATTGCCACTGGATCTACTTACGAAGCAGTGAACTGAGAAGAAAATAGCAATTGGCATAGGCATTAAGGAGGAATCAAGTCTTAAAAATACTAATTTTCCAAATTGAAGAGTACATCTTATACTTGTACTATTGTTTGTCCTTGTCTAACTGTTCTGGGACAGGCAACTAATCTTTTCATCTTCCACATGTTCTGCGCTCCTTCTTCCACTACAGTGCCAACATCATGTGTAAGTCTCTCACTCCCCCTCTCCAGCATGCTCCAAACTACAGTATTTGCGTGAATATAAGATGACCATGGTTATAAGACGACGCCCCAAACTTTGCATATTTATTTAGGAAAAAAAGAAAAAGTCTGAATATAAGACTAATTTAAAAAAAAATAGTTTTATTTGTAAATATTCAAATGTAAGTGTTTTTTCATATTTAATAAAATTCTGATAGAAAAAAAAATGAATTTCTTGTTTTTATTTTCTTCAATTTGATCCCCAGACTTAGTCAAAGCATCCCCCACACAGCCAACTTCCCGTATACTTAGCCAGTGCAGCCCCTCACATAGCCATCTGCCCCCACACTTACCCAATGCATCCCCCACACAGCCATCTGTCCTCAGACTTAGCCAATATTGCCCCCCACAAAGCCATATGCCTCCCTAGACCATGCCAATACCCCCTCCCAGCCCCACACTTTACCAGTGCTGCTGTCCTTCCCACCCCTCCCCTTATCCAGAAACCATGGTGGCTAGTGGGGGCAGCAGGTGAATGTATGCGCAATGTGTGCAGATATCCACTGGCTGCTTGCGAGCAGGATCCAGGTGCCCTGCAGTTCTGCAGGGGACCTGGATCCAAGTCTTATAGTCAGACCTCTACTGTAAGATGAAAAACTTGTCTTATATTCAAGCAAATATGGCACTTTTCAGTTGTACAGGGAGCTATATATAGATATATATTTATACTCATATTCTTGTCATTTCTAATCCAGACCTTGGCTTGTCTTCCTGGTTATTCCTGTCTTTTCCAATCCTAACCTCATCTTCCTGGTTATTCCTGCCTTCTCCAATCTTGACCTCATCTTCCTGGTTATTCCTGCCTTCTCCAATCCTGACCTCGTCTTCTTGATTATTACTGTCATCTCCAATCCTGACCTCGTATTCCTGGTTATTCCTGTCTTCTAGAATCCTAACCTTGTCTTCCTGGTTAGTCCTGTCTTCTCCAATCCTGACCTCGTCTTCCTGGTTATTCCCGTCTTCTCCAAACCTGACCTCGTCTTCCTGGTTAGTCCTGCCTTCTCCAATCCTGACTTTGTCTTCTTGGTTATTCCTGCCTTCTCCAATCCTGACCTTGTCTTCTTGGTTATTCCTGTCATCTCCAATCCTGACCTCGTATTCCTGGTTATTCCTGTCTTCTCCAGTCCTGACCTCGTCTTCTTGGTTATTCCTGTCTTCTACAACCCTGACCTCATCTCCTGGTTATTCCTGTCTTCTCCAAACCTGACCTCGTCTTCCTGGTTAGTCCTGTCTTCTCCAATCCTGACCTTGTCTTCCTGGTTATTCCTGACCTCATCGTCCTGGTTAGTCCTGTCTTCTTCAGTCCTGACCTTGTCTTCCTGGTTATTCCTGTCTTCTCCAGTCCTGACCTCATCTTCCTGGTTATTTCCGTCCTCTCCAATCCTGACCTCGTCTTCCTGGTTAGTCCTATCTTCTTCAGTACTGACCTTGTCTTCCTGGTTATTCCTGTCTTCTCCAATCCTGACCTAGTCTTCCTGGTTATTCCTGTCTTCTCCAATCCTGACCTCGTCTTCCTGGTTACTCCTGTCTTCTCCAGTCCTGACCTCATCTTCCTGGTTATTCCTGTCTTCTCCAGTCCTGACCTTGTCTTCCTGGTTATTCCTGTCTTCTCCAGTCCTGACCTTGTCTTCCTGGTTATTCCAGTCTTCTCCAGTCCTGACCTCATCTTCCTGGTTATTCCTGTCTTCTCCAATCCTGACCTCATCTTCCTGGTTATTCCCGTCTTCTCCAATCCTGACCTCATCTTCCTGGTTTTTCCCGTCTTCTCCAGTCCTGACCTCATCTTCCTGGTTATTCCTGTCCTCTCCAATCCTGACTTTTTTTTTGTTTCTGGTTTTGTCCTTATCCAGTTTCCAGGGTACTGCCATTCGGCATATTCCTGGTTTCCAGAGATATCCAGTGCCGTGCAATCCCCCAGCGGCTGGTATCCCTGGCTCAACTTTGGGACACTGGGTGTCAGGACCAATGTCCCTGTTAGTGTCTCTAGTTCTGGTTTTACTGTTTGTGTCTAAGTCTGCAATGTAATTCCTGACCAACAAATGTTACAACAAGTGAGGAATTTAGCCCCTATAATGACCATAAACTGCAGTGTACTTTTCATAGTTTCCTTTATCCCTAGTAAAACCGACATGCATCTTTACAGATAGACACAGATTTACTTTAGCTCCTTTAACATTACTAATGACTAATTAGCACAACCTGCCATCTGTGGGATGATGGATGCTTCTTTATTACATTTCAATTTGTGAGAATCAGTGACACAAATTGTATTGTCTTTACCTAATAAAGCTATAACAATTACAAAAACACACCCTGGCCATATGTACTGACAAAATAAAAAGTTTAACAAAGGAGATTATTACAACATCTCATATAAAATGTAGTACATTTTACACAATTGTCTTCATCAAGTTAATTAATAGGGCAGCCTATTTTCCATTAAATGTTGAAAAAAAATAATTGTTGCAAAATCTGTCCCCATGAGGGAGACACTTGTTGATTCCAATTTCGTGAAATAATAACCTTTACTGTCGTTACAATCTGGATAATGAGATAAACTTAATTATAAGAAACCTTTGGGATATTTAAATGCAATAAAGTCTACTCTGGGGAATTCAAATCTTCTGTGGTCAGTATTTGAGAAAATGTATATGTTCTCTTCCTTCTATAATATGCTTTTGCTTAGTTCTCTTAATTTTTCCAATTCACCCAAGGTCTTAACTGTGGTTAGCTGTGGCTTGGGCCTGTCAGAGATGAGACCTTCATGAGCCAGGAAGAAAATCCCTCTGTAGAAAATAGAAATTGGTCTCGGTGCACACAGGCTTATGTGAGACAAAGTCATTTTTGAAATCAGCTTTTCCGAATGTGGACTGAGATGTTCTCACAAAACCATTTGTTTGGCTCAGAAATGTAGTATCAATTATTGCAGTTGCAATGTAATACCGTATTTGCTCAAATATAAGACAAGGTTTTTTTTGTCAGAGCAAATGTCTTGCATTCAAGGTTCGTCTTATAATCAGACCTCATATCGAGGTCTGACTAAAAGACTGGGATCCAGGTCCCCATCAGAGCTGCAGGAGACCTGGATCCCCTTCGCAAGTAGCATATTTGACGTTTGAGAACTATTGTAGATACATTAGATGAATGGATAGACAGACAGACAGACAGAGGGACAGATTCACTAAAAGGAGAGTTGAGGTGAGTAGTAGGTGAGTTGAGGTGAATAGCAGGTGATGAAGTGAATAGCAGGTGACGAAGTGAATAGCAGTTGAGTTGAAGTGAATAGCAGGTGAGCTGAAGTGAATAGCAGGTGAGTTGAAGTGAATAGCATTTGAGTTGAAGTGAATAGAAGGTCAGTTGAAGTGAATAGCAGGTGAGTTGAGAAGAAATATCATCAGGTTTGTTCCTGCACAATGTATAGTTGATCTCATCAGGTTTGTTCCTGCACAATGTATAGTTGATCTCATCAGGTTTGTTCAAGCACAATGTATAGTTGATCTCATCAGGTTTGTTCCTGCACAATGTATAGTTGAATTGGTGAGATGTGCTACTCACTGCAACTAACCTTTTAGTGGATAGCCCCAAGAAAGATCGATAAATAGATAGATAAAGAAACAACGAGGGGGAGAGAGAGAGAGAGAGAGAGAGAGAGAGAGAGAGAGAGAGAGAGAGAGAGAGAGAGAGAGAGAGAGAGAGAGAGAGAGAGAGAGAGAGAGAGAGAGAGAGAGAGAGAGAGAGAGAGAGAGAGAGAGAGTTAGAACATACTAATGGTAGATAGGTAGTCCAGTGGAAGTTGTATAGATGAATAACAGATAAGTATATATTGAAGGGTTTGATGAGTGTATATTAGAGTGTATGTGATTGAACACACTTTGTATACTATGCCCTTATCCAGAAATGTGGAATTCTCATTTAGTGCTTATTATACAAAAGGGTTAATTAAATTAGACATAAGCTCAGAATAGCAGGCTTCTTAACCCTTTCGGTACGAGTATGTACTTATACATATGTTATACTATGTAATATTTCAATGTATGTTCCTTTAAAACAAAACCAATACTAATTTCTCATTTAAAGAAGCCCACGTGTAAGTAGAGAACTTCCATTGTGTGAATTTTCCCCAACAGTGTTACAGTATTGTACTTTACCATAATAATTATATATTCTCATAGAAAAAGGAGGGGGGGGGGAATAAAGAATCACCTCCTTCAGTTCCCATTAATCCCTTTTTAATTAAGCAATCGAGCAAACCTGAAACCTCTTAATAAGCAGAACTGACATTCCTGTGGCCCCTCTGATTAGTACAGTTCGAGACATACAGATGTATAATGGAATTGTATTCTTTCTGGGAGACATTAAGGCAGTAATTGTAGTGTGAAGATAATTAAGGAAGACCCTGTCACCCCCATTATAACCTGCTGTTTTTCAATAGAGACAGAGATTTAGAAACTATTTTTTTTTTTTATTGTTGTTCAAAAAAATGTTTTAAACTCAGAAATGTAATGAATCCCAGTAAATCCAAGAGTCCAAGTTTTTTTTTTTCTGAAGTGGGCCACTTGTTGAACAGTGATACATCTCAAACTCTGCCCGAGCAAGAGATGGGACAGTCTTTGCTGTACTAGAATAGTAAAAGATGGAGTAGTACAACCAAAAAGAAGCGCTCGGGGGAGAGGTTTAAAGTGTGCAAAACACCTTGATTCCAATTTAAGGAGCAGATCAGATGGATACACACATGCTTTCAGGATCAAAAGACCCCTTTAACAAAGCAAACAAATAGTAGCTTTCAAATTCTGCCCCTGGCAATTACAGCTGCAAGGAATGAGCTTGGGAGGTGTCAATGCAAACGTCGGGATTGAGGTCACGGATCGGGACTGTCCCAACTTAAAGAATGACAGTTGGGGGAAAATGGAAGTGCTTGTTTGGACTGGGCCACATTAAAAGCACTGGCGCATGCCCAAAATGTATCTTCCAAATGTTAATGCATATTAATGTGCTTTCAATGTACTTTAAAATGCATGTTTTACATTTTGCATTGCTTAAAATATAAACTATTTACATCTATCTGAACATTGCAAAAATATAGCTTTTTGCAAGAAACCAGGATTGCCCACACTAGCTGAGCAAAAGTAATTTATTTTCTTCTTCTTTTTTTTGCTGCAGGGACCAATGAGAATAATTTCATTCAAATGAATGGCATATCCTGTTTCTCTAGTGATGACATCAGACAATGTGTTGCACTGTTAAGAGAACCTACTGTGTACAATAGTAAGTTTATCACATTCCACACAATGTATTCTATTGCACTAGCAAAGGAAGTGACTACATGATACAAAACTTTATATCACTGGGGGAGGGCTTGAGTCAGATATTAAAAATGTGATTTATACAGAATGCCTGCATCAAATCACACTGGAAAAAGCCTTTGCATTATACAAGCAGTAATGTTCATCTTGCACCAATGTGAGTTTGGGGGCTAGACTGTCCCTTTAATATTTTTATTCACTACAATTGTGAAGGTTAGTGTTTTAGCCACAGCATAGTATTTAGTACATTTAGCAGTAATGCAAAAGTGGTTAAGAGAATTGTATTCAAGCAAAAGCACATGACATTAATAATGCTGGTTAGAATATCAGTAATTGGGTCACAGCGTCCTGTCAGATGGGCTCCATAGTGAATACCTCTGTTCTACACCATTCTCTTCCTTTCCATGAATATATATACCTAAGGTGTTAGGATAGCTTTGGTCTCCCAGATATTATACAGCCTGGGCAAACCCAAATGGCATTTTGAAGATGAGTGAAGTTTATTTGCATATTCTACACAGAGCCTGGTGTAGCTTCTAACTGTCTCTTTATACTTTCTCCTTCCCCTGCTCTCATTGGATTTAATTATGGTTTTATACATACTGTACACATATGTATACAGGTTTGGCTCAGTGTCGGAGTATACTCACAGTTTATTAGGGCACAAGGCGGCATGGGCAGTAGCCTTATGGCGATAAAGTAGGGGGCGGCCTATGCAGTCTTATGTAAGTGCCTGCCCTGCAAGTGAGAATATCAGCAAAGGCAGTTTCACTATATGTATTGTGTAGGGGAGAGTGGCACAAGGGAAAACAGACGCGGCCAGCATCATTGGAACAGACTCCTTGCTCTTCACTTGCTCACACACCGCACTTACTGAATAATCGTGATATCCTGGCACTTAAAAAAAAAGGCTGCAGTGGTGCTGGTGGAGCAAGTCCTGAGAGAAAATCTGGGTGCTGGCCGTTGGGGTCAGTCCTGTGAGTGCAAATCAGGGTGCTGGGCTAATTCCTGAGTGCAAATCAGGGTGCTGGGGTAATTACTGAGTGTGAAGTGGCTCTTAGGGTAATTGATATGAGTGCAAATGATGGTGCTGGGGTAAGTCCTGGGTGCAAATATGGGTGCTGGGGTAAGTCCTGGGTGCAAATCTGGGTCCTGGGCTAATTACTGAGTGCAAATCTGTTTGCTGGAAACTGTACCAATGCTGCTAAAGTGAAACAAGGTAATCAGACTTCCCATGTAGATCTTCTGGATGTGATGTGGAGCTGCAAATACCAAATAGTAGTAATAAGTATCTGGACTGAGGCTGCAACAGGACATGACTCCTCAGCTACGTGATAAAAAAGGTAAATGCTTTATTTCCAAATGTAAAAGCAACACACAGTTGTCCTGAAGACTGTATGACAGGTACAGGTAACTGCCCACGCTTGATGCATTTCCTGAGTGCAAAGTGGGTACTAGTACAAATCCTGAATGCAAATATGGGTGGATAAAAAATATGTGGTATGGGGGGGGCACAGGTATGTGGTGGGGGAGGGGGTGCTGAGGGATGTATCAAGGTGTGAGAATTGACAGGGGGCATCAAATGTCGCCCATGTAGACAAAATTCCGTGCACTAGCCCTGCTGTTTACGCAACTATCTGATTTTCTTTATTTTTTACATTGTGTTTAACCCCTTTCGCAGCATAGGATGGGCTAGATCCATCCTGGAGCAATCTCTGTTAATGACCGCTCAGGGGGTGTTATTGTAATGCCTCGATGCTGAGGCATTAAGCCACACTGAAACTTGTTGCAGGGGGCACTCGCGGAAACTCCACGGAGCAAACCTGTTCAGTTCCCCCCACAAGGTATGTTCCTGTGCAACGTGTAGCTAAATTGGGGGAATTAAACTTTCTAGTCATGTCATCTCACCTCATCTCACCTTTTAGTGAATAGCCCACAGTGTGTTGTTTAATAAATAGCTCCACAATAAATATTCTCCCTGTCCGTTTTCATACATGGTATGCTCTTTCTTATTTCCTTGACCCCCATAATCCTTCCCCTCTGTGTAACTGACTGACCCCCTAGGTTCCTGTTGTCTAATTATAGATGACAGTGATTTAAAGCAACTATATAATCACAGTACATTGATAATCCCACCAAACACTCCATGGCCACTGTACTATTTTCAGATAACAATTTGGGAATAATATTATACAGAACCTTAGGGAACTTTATACTTACTGCTTCCTAGTTAGGCAGATGTTACTGTCTCCAATACACTCTGAGTTGTTATTGACATTAAAGAGCTTCCACTCCAATTATGAGTAAAAGGTTACAATCATGGCTTCCGTTCTGCGCTGCCTTTTTCCAATTCCCCAGCCTGTTTATTCTCTTCACTGTTGATCTTTATTCTCATTAACGTTGTAAAAGTGATTGATTGTTCATTTGCATAACTGTATCTTTGTTTCTTTTTTTTGTTCTTTCATAAATCAATAAACTTCAACCTCCAATGCTGTGTCTCTAATAGGTTTTATATTTGGATCTCGTGTCAAGGGGCCTTGTTTGCAGTTATTCATAATGTGTAGATTTATAGGTCAAGCGTTTTAACCAGTACTCGTATTAGGATGTTTTATGCCATCCCTGAATACATGGCCCACATGACCGGCGCAGAATGAACAGCAAACAGCAGAGTGGCCAGGTGCCAGAAAACCACAGCATTCCCCCCAAAATGTCCCCCCAGTGAATCTGTGTCATGTGGGCAGAGCTTGGGGGTTGAGTGTCAGCACTGACAGTCCTCCTGACAGCTCTACTCGCCTGCTCCTGTGTCCCAGACACCAGAGAAGGTGATAAGGACCATGAATTGCTCGTCCCATCAATCTCTACCTATGTCAGGACAGAGGTGGAGCTCAGTGGGACAGCGGTACAGACCCCCCCAAATCGCAACTGTCCCAGGAAAAGCATATGCCCCAAGGTGAATAAAGGTGAATAAAGATCTGACCAAATATTCTAAACATGTCCTCCCCTTGATAGATCTGTACAACACAACCATTGGTAAGATACATTGTTTACATTCTTTAATTAAATCTACCCTTTTTGAAACATTTATATTTGTTATTTTTTGCCTGCTGTTGTTCTTTATCATTAACAAAAACTCTGATGTATTAAAAATGAATGACAAAAAAACAGAGATGAAAGCACTTCATCTAAAAACACATCAAGACATAAAAACATTGGAAAAATTGATTTGTTTGTTACAAATCAGGCAAATATTTTTTTGATTTGACCCATAAAGCAGCAGAGTGGGCGGTAGGGTCTGTTTTACAACAGTGCAGTCCCATGTCACTAGGGACCACATGACATCCCAGAGCTCAATGTTAAAAAACTGCATGTCTTTTTGGGGACAAAGATGGCCCTGCCAAGCTATTTGTTGAATAAATATGGTACTTGTAAGCTCTTTGGGGAACAAGTGCCATTGACAATCAGCTTAGTGGACAAGGATGGCACTGGTAAGATATTTTAGGGACAAGTGTCACTGGCAGGCTGTTTGGTGTACACGTGGCACTGGTAAACTGTTTGGGATGACCACTAGAAAGCTGTTTGGCTGGCATGTGGCTCTGACAAATTGTTTGGGGATAAAGATGTCATAGGTAAACTGTTTGTGGGACCGGGATGGCACAGGGGAGCTGTTTGGGGGATAAGGATGCCACTTAAGCTATTTAGGGACAAGAATGGCACACGCAAGCTGTTTGGCGCACAAGGATGGCACAGGCATGCTGTTTGTGGGACAACGTTGGCACTATCAAACTGTTTTGGAACAATGAGGGCACTGACAAGCTGTTTGGGGACAATGATAATACAGTCAAGCTGTTTGATGGACAAGGATAGCACTGGTTAGCTGCTTGGCGGACAAGTGGATCTGCTACCCTGTTTGGGCATAGGCAAAGCACTGGTAAGGGGAAAAATGATTGCACAGGTAAGCTTTTTGAGGGTCAAGTGGCAGTGGTAACCTGTTTGGGGGCCAAGGGAGGCACTGGTAAGATGTATGAGGGACAATAAAGGCAACAGTTTGCAAACAATGCACAATTTAAAATTACTTTTGTCTGTCACTCCATGACTATTCCCTAGTGGACCTAATGTGCATTTGTTATTTTAGATGTTTCGCAATATTTAAATGGTAACACTTGCAGCATGTGAATAGACTTATGATTTAAAGGCATAATCCATTTTATTGTCCTGCGACATTAATATTTAACCCTATTAGAGGTCACTTTTTTAGAGGGATCAGCTACTTCTACATTCTAATGCTGAAATCAGCAACATAAGTATATCCATATAATAATATTATTATGGAACCTTTGTGAATATGATAAATGCTTGCAATGCCATAACATTGATAGGTAGTCACATACCCAGAACAAATTGCACCATTACCCTACATTATTTTCATTTATTTGAGTTTAAAACAAAAGACACAAAAAAATGTAACCTATGCGTTTAAAAAATTAGAACTGGAAATATCTGTTTCTACATTTATTTTAATTTGAGCGCATATGGGCAAACATGCATGTATATAAGAAATGCTAGGTTTTAAATATTTTTTATAAATAAGGTGAGATATTTTGGGATGTTTATTTTGTTAATGTATTTCGGCTTACCCCCTAATAATTTCTCATCTAATATGGTAATATATCAGCCATAACATTATTATATGTATATATACACCGATCAGCCATAACATTATTATATATATATATATACACTGATCAGCCATAACATTATTATATGTATATATATACACCGATCTGCCATAACATTATGACCATGCATTGTTACAGACCATGTACACCCTTTCATGGAAACGGTATTCCCTGATGGCATTGGCCTCTTTCTGCAGGATAATGCTCCCTGCCACAAAGCAAAAATGTTTCAGGAATGGTTTGAGGAACACAACGAGTTCAAGGTATTGACTTGGCCTCCAAATTCCCCAGATCTCAATCCAATCGAGCATCTGTGGGAAGTGCTGGACAAACAAGTCCGATCCATGGAGGCCCCACCTCGCAACGTACAGGACTTAAAGGATCTGCTGCTAAAGTCTTGGTGCCAGATAGCACAGCACACTTGATGGGTCAGGCCTGTTTTGGAATGAAAAGGGACCTACACAATATTACTCAGCTGGTCATAATGTTATGTCTGATCGTTGTGTATATTTTCTCTTGTATTTTTAGTTCTCATACTATCTCTACATAAATGACTTGTCTTCACATTATACTCCATTCACATTGCTTTGTATTGAGACTCTTTTCAAAGATGTTTATAGGTAACAATTTAAAAATTACTTTTTTTGAATTACAAGCATAGCACACAGCAGATTGAGCAGATAAATGGGGCACACTGGGGGTCCAGACGGTAAATCCAAAGTTATGCAATGGAGTGCAAATTTATAAAAGTATAATGTTTTAAAAAAAAATAAGAACAATTATGTGGAAAAACCCAGTCTCACGCGTTTTGCCTCAATTATAGACATCAAACAGAGACACACTTCATTATTAATAGAAAAATACAACAAATCAAACCCTGTTTTAGTATTAACTTACAAAATTATTTGTTTTTTTTTCTTCTCCTTTGTCTTGTTCAGGTAGCATCCTTGTATGATGGCAGTGGGGTAGGTTGTCATCTTTTAAATTAAGTGACTCTGAACTCACATTCCGAATAAAAGACACTTAAAATAGGCAAAAGTCGTTACATAAACAACATAATTGGCCCAAAAAAGTATCAAATGCAACTTGTATATAATAAATATTATAAATACAATTTAACATCAATATTCCTCTCCTTGCCAATCACTTAAATACAATAACCTTATCAATTAATGTATTAAACTTACTAACACAATTCCATGAGTGCTTCCCTGCCAACACTGCACCTCGCCCTGTTGGTCCAGGTCGTGAGTTTTCTGATCCACTTCGCATCCAGTGAACTGTTGCTGCATTTCCATCCGTGGATTTTACATTGCAGTTTATTGTATTTTATTCTTTTATATTGAAGGAATCAAGTGAAATTTGAGATGCCCTTCATTTGCATACGTTTGTGAGTGTATACATTACAACCAGTTTTATTATCCTTGGTATTTACAGTATTGCACAATTATTGTGTTTATTTCTATTATTCAAGGTTCCCACCGTCCCTGACATTCTGTGTTTTTTGAAGTGAGTTTGAGTTGAAGTGAGTAGCAGGTGAGTTGAAGTGAATAGCAGGTGAGTTGAAGTGAATAGCAGGTGAGTTGAAGTGAGTAGCAGGTGAGTTGAAGTGAGTAGCAGGTGAGATGAGGTGAATAGCAGGTGAGTTGAAGTGAATAGCAGGTGAGTTGAGGTGAGATGAACATTCCATCTCACCAGTTCAGCTATACATTGTACAGGAACAAACCTGATGAGATCACTAAGCGGGGGATCTCACCAGGTTTGTTCCTGCACAATGTATAGCTAAATTGGTGAGATGGAATGTTCATCTCACCTCAACTCACCTGCTATTCACTTCAACTCACCTGCTATTCACCTCTTAGTGAATAGCCCCATTAGTGTTATTTCCAAATAAGATTTTTTTTTCACTAAATATTCGCAAAGCTCTGTAGCGTGCGCAAATATAATAGCAATTTATGCTCGCTAAAGAAAAATAAACGTAAGATGCGCAAATCAGGAACCAATAGTACAGAATATTACAAATAGCTCCTAACTCATGTTTTACCTACTTTTTTCCCACTTATTTAGCACATGACCCCCATAGAAACATAGAATGTGTCACCGGCAGATAAGAACCATTCGTCCATCTAGTCTGCCCAATTTGCTAAAACTTTTATTAGTCCCCAGTTCACTATCTTATAGCTAGGATAAAGCACAACACATGTCAGTGATCTTCCTTCAGTTGATGGTGAGCAGTTCTACCCCAGTCAAAGGATGGCAAGATAAGGGTGGACAGGTCTACCTCTGTCACGTGATGGCATGAATATGGCAGTAGATGGTAAATTCTCCTATGATGGCACGCAACCTCCTGCTCTTAATATACCAGTTGAAGGTCACTGTGTTAAGCACATGCTGGCCTTCCTTGACCTTGAGGTTATATAGAGATGTCTGCTACCTGAGCATCATGGTTTGTGGTTGGCACTTTAGCCCTGACACCATATCATACAACTCAGACAATGTCTAACCCCTGAAGATGCACACAGAGTGAGTAAACTTCCACATAACCTTTTCTAGCATCAGTATGAAAAAATATATATATTCCTGGGATCTCTGTATTGATTTATACTTGTTATGGTTGCACAAAATATTCTGGTTTTTAGTCATTTTCAGTCTTCAAAACACTGGAAAAAAAAATGAAATTAACGCAGTCTGGTTAATTTTAAATATAGAATGGGACAAAGCAGGTTAAGGACATCCTAATTCAATAAGGCTTTGATGTTCAAAGTGCTGATCAAACACAGTTCGCTTTCTTGTCCTGTCACACTCCATGCTTGCTGACTAGAGGAACTCTGTATCATTGAATGCATCCATCATCTCATATTCATAATGCTTCTATTGTTTACAGCAAATTGGAGAATAGTTTTCGGAGACTCTATTAGATTAATAACATGCAGAGTTGAGACACAATGATCTGTATATTATGTTTGCAGAATAGCATGCCACTGCACAGATGAAGAGAAACACATGTGGATTACATTTTGTCTGTACTGTCTCCCATTCATGACATTTCCTTCTTGTACCATCTGCAGGTTACAAATAAGTATCTACTCAGTAAAAAAGGAATTGAGTTATAAACATTCTCCCATTAAGCTGCATTGGATAATTTTTTCTCAGAGCTGGCTGAAACCACACCCCCATTTATGAGTTCAACAGAGGGAGGCTGATTCCATAGTAATAGCATGTTCTCGGAGGGGAACAGTTGCTACAGAGGGAGACAGGTCCTATATACTCCTCACAGGTGTCTATGTATTTGGTGGCCCCTGTGAAATAATCTTCAATGTAAAAAACAGGAGACCTGAAGTTAGTTTTGGAGCAAAAATATGTATATTTCACACATATATATATATATATATATATATCATGTAGAAAAAAACTCAGTGTAACTGCTCCTTTTCGATACTGCATACAAAGTTACACATACAATACAAGCAAATATCAATATAATTAAAAACATTTATAAACAGTTAAGCCTTAAAATAAATCAAGCCAGCATGTGGACTACTCAATGTCTAACATATTGTAATATTTTTGTTACTTAATTATAAACTGTCTGTTGACACTGTGACCACCATTAACTAAATTGAATGAGTGTTTCTAATTATCACTTATAAGTAGTACACGCTAACTGTTGGTCTATTTAATGCTACTTGCAGAGTCGTAGAGCTTTTTGGATAAGCATTGACTTTATCACTGTTTGTTACTCCAGTCAAAAATACAATAATAAGTTATTTAATGAAAAAACATTAGCAAAAAAAAAAAAACCTGTTCAAATGAGAGACTGAATTTATTGGACATGCCGTCTCCCAACGGGCTGCTTTTCAAATGGCGCCATAGCTGCATCTTGCCGTTATATACAGTGTCACCATTTTCCTTGAAGCCTCACAAGTGATGCTACCCAGAAAAGCGAATAAAAAATGGCTGCCTAGTCCGTCGATGGACAATTCAAAGTGATAGGCTTGTGACAATCGTCACTGATCTGTCAATCATGCGAACTGTGGGTGGAGGCAAGCCATGAATACCCAGGAAAAGGGACTGTCTTAGACCGCAATCTGCCAATGGTGTGAATGTCAGTTACAGCTGGAGGGTGCGTCGGTTGGGTCGTTCCAGGTCCACTTGGAGTTACACATGGAATTACAATTGTGATTTACAGTCATTCCCTTCCATCCATTGACTTCTCTAGCTTGGGCTCCTGGTGCTGAATGTTCCAGGTAAGAGAAGAAAACCATGGCCGCTAGGTATGGTGAAACGTGGACTTTTAAATCATATTAGT
Organism: Pelodytes ibericus; assembly: GCA_036172795.1. Classification (NCBI taxonomy): domain Eukaryota; kingdom Metazoa; phylum Chordata; class Amphibia; order Anura; family Pelodytidae; genus Pelodytes; species Pelodytes ibericus. The sequence continues at coordinate 181,652,758 of CM069863.1, read as the reverse complement.
CCACCCTTCATACACAACATGGGGGTCTATATGGAAAGATCAACAGCATCCTGTAACCCAATCTCCACTAAAAATCAAAAACAATATGAAGTTTCACCTGAAGTGCTAAAAGGTGTAAAATCTATTTTAATTCACTATATTGATAATATAATAAACATATACTGTATATATTTATATATATATATTTCAAGATTTTGGAAAATTAGAGCTTCTGTTCATTTCTGGTGAGTTATTTGTAAAGAGAATTCTTACAAGTATTATTATTATTAATATTATTATTATACTCTATGCTTCACCGATACTAATAATTTAACGCTGTTCTCATAACGATGATTTATTTTATAAGGCACACATGATTTGTTGGAGATCATTAGTTTTAATGAAAAAAATGAATTCATAGCCTATGACATCACTGTGCACACAAGTAATAACTCAAACCTTTCTTCCCTGGTCCCTGCAGGGTGAAAGCATAGCACATGATGGTTTTATTTCTGTAATGCTGCCCTTTCTCTATTTATATCTCACTGATTTGATTTCTTTGTGATGGGTGCAGCATGTCTTAGCATGTACAATGAGTGTGGAACATAGCTTGGGACGAGTCATTCATCTAGCAATGTTATAATGGATGCATGCTGGCAGGGATAAAGAGCAGCTCAAATGTAATAACACCACAAGTTATTTATTTATTTTATTTTTACACATCCATCAGTCCAAGGGAGAAGCAACATTTACGAGTTCTGCTTCTCCACCGTACTGCTGGGCTACACCTCACAGCAGGGCCGATCCTAGGGTCACGGGCGCCTTGGTGCAGGTTTTCCTTTGGCGCCCAAGGGTGGGCGTGGCTATATTATGAACTCCTCCCCTTTAGACATTTCTGTTCCAGACATGCTATTTCAATATTGGGGAGAGGGGGAGGGAGAAAACTTTATTTTAATGTAAAGGACCAACGTTTATTTTAAATAAAGATATATATTTTGCCATAATACTGTGTAGTGGTTTTATTTATTTCTATGATGCTCAGCCGGCAACATGGGAGACTTTTTGCTGGCTAGCAGAATTAGTTTTTACTACCGTTTTACTACCATACTACCCATGATTCCCAACCAGCCAAAGTCTCTCATTAGTCTGGCTGAGCATCATTGGAAAAGAAGTACACAACGAGTGATAAATAATATTCCACCAAGTCAGTCACTCACGTGTCTCTCTCTCTCCCCATACCCTCATGTCTCTCTGTCTCTCCCCGTACCCTCATGTCTGTCTGTCTCTCCCTGTACCCTCATGTCTGTCTGTCTCTCCCCGTACCCTCATGTCTGTCTCTCTCTCCCCGTACCCTCATGTCTGTCTCTCTCTCCCCATACCCTCATGTCTGTCTCTCTCTCCCCATTCCCTCATGTCTGTCTCTCTCTCCACTCATGCTCCATGTCTCTCTCTCTCTCCATTCATCCTCCATGTCTGTCTGTCTCTCCCCGTACCCTCATGTCTGTCTGTCTCTCCCCGTACCCTTATGTCTGTCTGTCTCTCCCCGTACCCTCATGTCTGTCTCTCTCTCCCAGTACCCTCATGTCTGTCTCTCTCTCCCCATACCCTCATGTCTGTCTCTCTCTCCCCATTCCCTCATGTCTGTCTCTCTCTCCACTCATGCTCCATGTCTCTCTCTCTCTCCATTCATTCCCCATGTCTGTCTCTCACTCTGCACTCATTCCCCATGTCTGTCTCTCACTCTGCACTCATTCCCCATGTCTGTCTCTCACTCTGCACTCATTCCACATGTCTGTCTCTCACTCTGCACTCATTGCCCATGTCTGTCTCTCTCTCCACTCATGCCCCATGTTTGTCTCTCTCCACTCATACCCCATGTCTGTCTGTCACACCCCATATCTTTCTCCTATACCTCCTACCTACCATGTATTTGTCTCTTCCCATGTCCCTTTTTCATGCCCCCTACTGACCTCATCTCAGAACTCAATTAGCGCTGCCTTGATCTCCCCGCACATAGTGATGACTGTGACTGTTATGTTCCGACGCTCTAAGTCATCACTGTGCACGGTAAGAGCAGAAAGCGCTGACTGAGGTCTAAGGGGAAACATGGCGCCGATCTGCAGAGCTGGCTCTGAGAGGCAGCAAAGCAGCACATGGGCAGTCCATTTGCAGAGGTGTACTTAGGGTACACTTTGCCATTAATATAAGCAACAGCCAGTTTGTCTATTAAAAATGCTACAGTTTGCCCAATAAAAATGTCAGTTCGTCCTCAAAATACACCAGTTTCCCCAGTAATATGCCAATTATTTGCCCATTAATATGTCACAGCCAGTTTGTCCATTAATATACAACAGCCAATTTGCCCACTGATATGTCACAGACAGTTTTCCCATTTATATACCTATGCTAGTTTGCAATTAATAGGCTACAGCCAATATGCCACAGTTAGTTTACCCAATCTCCTCTCCTGCCTTCCCCCAGTACTCACCTTGCTGCTGCTCTCGCGTCCCCAGCCATCTCCTCCGCACAGTCTTCCCTCTACGCACGCTAAGTGCAGGAGGCGGGAAATAGACGCCAGCTGGTTGGGGGCTGGTGCCCTCCATGTGATAAATTGATGAGCGCAGTGAGGCCCCCGGGAAAGAACACACTTGCACACAGCCACACATAAATACACAAAGTCATACATATATACACACAGTCACACATTAATACACACAGTCACACATAAATACACACAGTCACACATAAATACACAGTCACACATAAATATACAGTCACATATAAATACACACAGTCAAACATAAATACACACAGTCACACAAACACAGTTACACACTTAGTCACCCTCACAGACATACATTTACACAGACACCCTTATACACACTGTCACACATACATAAATACACACACAGCCACCTTTACACACTTAGACACAGGATACACTTGCACAGACACTCATGTACACACACTTACACAGACAGTAACACACACATAGTTATACACATTGACACACACATACACATTCACACACACACAGACAGTAACACACACATAGGTATACACATTGACACACACATACACTTATACACATACACACACACTTACACAGACAGTAACACACACATAGTTATACACATTGACACACACATACACACTTATACACATACACACACACTTACACAGACAGTAACACACACATAGTTATACACATTGACACACACATACACACTTATACACATACACACACACTTACACAGACAGTAACACACACATGGTTATACACATTGACACACACATACACACTTATACACATACACACACACTTACACAGACAGTAACACACACATGGTTATACACATTGACACACACATACACACTTATACACATTCACACACACTTACACAGACAGTAACACACACATGGTTATACACATTGACACACACATACACACTTATACACACACACTTACACAGACAGTAACACACACATAGTTATACACATTGACACACACATGCACACTTATACACATACACACTCACTTAGACAGTAACACACACATAGTTATACACATTGACACACACATACACACTTATACACATACACACTCACTTATACAGACAGTAATACACACATAGTTATACACATTGACACACACATACACACTTATACACATACACTTACACAGATAGTAACACACACATAGTTATACACATTGACACACACATACACATTCACATTCACACACACTTACACAGACAGTAACACACACATAGTTATACACATTGACACACACATACACACTTATACACATACACTTACACAGACAGTAACACACACATGGTTATACACATTGACACACACATACACACTTATACACATTCACACACACTTACACAGACAGTAACACACACATGGTTATACACATTGACACACACATACACACTTATACACACACACTCACTTAGACAGTAACACACACATAGTTATACACATTGACGCACACATACACACTTATACACATACACACTCACTTATACAGACAGTAACACACACATAGTTATACACATTGACACACACATACACACTTATACACATACACTTACACAGATAGTAACACACACATAGTTATACACATTGACACACACATACACACTTATACACATACACATACACTTACACAGATAGTAACACACACATAGTTAAACACATTGACACACACATACACATTCACATACACTTCCACACTTTCTTTTTTTATTTTTTATTTTAACCCCCACCCCCAAACTGTTATCACCTCCTCCTCCTTGGTAATCCAAGCACAGAGCAACGGGGGAAAGCTCCGCCCCCGTCGCATTCTGTGATTGGCTGCAGGGAGGAGGATGTTCTCTATGGTGTCTTGGCAGATACTCTAGAGAACGTCCTCCTCCCGGGAGCAGCCAATCACAGAACGCGACGGGGGCGGAGCTTGCACCCGTCGCGCTGTGCTTGCTTTAACAAGGAGGAGGACGGCAGGGAGAGAGCTCCCTGCTTCAGCGCCTCTCCTCCCGTGCGCCTGGGCGCGGTGCACCCCGTGCACCCGCCCAGGATCGGCCCTGCCTCACAGCTCAGTGACAGGGAGCTAGCAGATGATATCAAGGCACAGAGGATCCCAGCAGGGAACGTTCTCTCATTGCTCCTACAGTGAGGGCCCAAACCTTTGTGAGAGACGCTTGGTTTTATAGGAGGGATTGTAGGAACATGAGTAACAGCTGGCAGTTGGATTAACCTAAATTCTTGAGTTTGGGGATTAAATAATTCAATAGGCATATGTGTCAGTGTCATCACTACACAGTCACTTCTACCCTTATGGGCTATTCACTAAAAGGTGAGTAGCAGGTGAACTGAAGTGAATAGCAGGTGAGTTGAAGTGAATAGCAGGGGAGTTGAAGTGAATAGCAGGGGAGTTGAAGTGAATAGCAAGTGAGTTAAAAGTGAATAGCAGGTGAGTTGAGTTGAGTAGCAGGTGAGTTGAGGTGAATAGCAGGTGAGTTGGGGTGAGATGAACATTCCATCTCACCAATTCAGCTATACATTGTGCAGGAACAAACCTGGTTAGTTCCCCCGCTAAGTGATCTCATCAGGTTTGTTCCTGCACAATGTATAGCTGAATTGGTGAGATGGAATGTTCATCTCACCTCAACTCACCTGCTATTCACTTCAACTCACCTGCTATTCACTTCAACCCACCTGTGACTCGCCTCAACTCACCCACGACTCACCTCAACTCACCTTTTAGTAAATAGTCCCATTAGTGACTCGACAAAACCTGGGGCTTCCAATACGGTGCATAAATTGGGTCCCTAAAGCCTGGAAACATGGTGAGTGACACTCAAGAGAATTCCAAAGTGTGATTCATACGCAATGCAATAAAGTTAGCATACGGACAAGGGACTGCCGTCTAATCTCAATTCACAGTGTCATTAAGCAGCCCATGCTTTTTCATAAACTGCATTATGTTGCTGCTGCTCTAGCTAGATACCCCCCCCCCCCCCCCCCGCCTTGTTGGTGCCCAGGGAGGTTTAAATCACAGGATAATAGTCTCCTGGCCGGGTTGGTTGGCTCTGACTTTCTGAAAATCCTGCAGTAAACTGATAATGAAATCATCCGAGCAAATGCTGCGTAAGGTCCAGGGATCTAAAGGATATTAAGAATCCTGACTCCCAAGCCTTTATCACTTGCACGGCAACTGATTTATACTGGATGATGGGGTTATAAGGAGTTTAAACGAAATGAAACCAAAATATTATATAAATAATAATGCTTGCACAGCTGTCCATTGCATTAAAGGGACTCTGTCACCTAAACATTGTGTATGCTGGATCTAGAGAATACCAAAAAAAAGTGTGAAATGATCAATACCTGGGGTGGGGCATGTATAAACACAGCGTACACACCGATTGCTCCAAATACAGGAGTCTGCATTACATAGGCGTACATTTCGGTTGTTTCCACGCAGCTACCCTATACATCCAGATAATTCAACATGTTAAACACATATTACACATATGACAGATATACAGTTTCCACCGAGTAACGATTGTCAGAGTTTGTGAAGGTCATTGCCCGTACTGGTACTCAATAATACAAATTCCCCAAATAATCTAAGATTAAACGTTAAAAAAGAGGAAGGAAAGTAAAGAGATAGAAAAGAAAAAGAAGGGGGTTGGGAGGGTATAGGTCTTCATATATTAGGTGGAACAAATCAGGGGTAACGACTTCTTGGTACACATGGAGTTGGCATCCGAAAAGGTAATGATGTTTTTCCATCATTAGGTTATGAGTTATTAGAATGCAGAGTTCTTGGCAGCTTGGAGCTTGGGGGGGATTTCCAGGGTCTCCCTATAAGTGTTTTCCCGGCTATTAGTACGTGGCAGAATAAAATGCGTTGGCAACGTTTCAGAGGTATGGGAACTATATGCAATAGGGCCAGTGCTGAGGATTGAGCAATCTGAACCTGCGCCAAATGTTGCTTGGTCGCGTTCGCCGCACTGCAAAGTGTCGGGATTTATAAAAAAAAAACCTAATCGCCGTTATGCCTACCAAACGACGATTGCGCTTTTTTTTTGAAGTGCGGGAATTTTTTTACACAACCCCCAGTGTTCGAAGAATTGCAGCAAATGCAATATATCAAGGGAGAAATTAATTTTTAAAAGTGTGTCTGCGGTGTCTCTTGGTTATGACATCATTTGCGCCTTCATATGCAAATTACTCTTCAATGGGAAATCAAGCCACAGATTATCTCATAAACCAGAAACGCCACAGACGCAATTTTTTTTAAAAAAAACTTTACATTTCCGCAACAATACAATGTATAGATGATTTTTGCCATTTTTGTTACTCTCACCGTGCACATTTTAAACAATATTTAGCTGTTATTGGTAAATGCAATGGATGTTATGTGTGTGAATTTACTGTTTGGACCACTGCTTCTCTAATCCGTCCTTTCCAATTATTTCGAGGACATGATACAACATAAAAAATTTCAGTTATTAAACAATCTTCGTTTACTGTAAGTCTAGTCAGACGTTTGGCTGGTATTAAATATTCAACGGACTCTAAAACTGCTTTATAAAGGAGATTATTTTCCATCTTTCTTGGGGATCAAATCTAACAAGGCGATCTATCCATTAGTATATTAGACTGGTCCCACCCATCAGGACAGTCAAGATACTAAAGTGCATGGCAGATCTCTTTTGTGCGAGAAAAGCAGCAAACACAGACGTACGTTTCGTCCAAAGTGAGCCTCATCAGTGTGGTATGGCTGGGGTCCCTTGAGCTGCAGTAAGCAAGGGATTTATATCTGGGAATCCCCTGATTAACACGTGATAAAACTGAGTATGGGAGATCAGACAAACAACATAGATAGAACAGACAATGCTAAAGCCCCCTGCCCTATAGAATGGTTCCTCTTCGGGAAGGATTGGTGCTTTCTTGCACCATTACAGAGAAGATCTATCCATTGGTATTTCAGATTGGTCCCCATCAGGGCGGTCTATATCCCAAATGCATGGTAGGCAGGGCCAGCCTTAGGGGTGTGCCACATGTGCGACCGCACCCCCACTTTAAAAAAAAAAAAGTTTGGCGGTAAAGGCACTGGCTGGGGAGATCAGAAGATCTCCCCTCACCAGCTCTCTGCTCATCAGCACTGGAGGATTCGGGGAGGTTGCGGACCTCACGCTGATTGATGATGCAGGGCATCGAATTTCCGATACCCTGCATTATCACTGCGTGCAGGGAGCACGAGCATCACTTACTTATGCTGCCCAAGGTTCCCAGCGAAGCAGATGCCCCTCTACTTCACAGGGTGGGGGCGGACCTTCACCTCTCTCTCCTCCAGTGCTTCACAGGGTGACATCATTCTGGGACATCTGATGTTCTTCTAGGTAACACATCTGGGCCTTACCTGAAAATCTCTTGGTGGCAAAAAAGTGGGTTGTGAGACCACCTTATACCTGGGAAAACCAGTTCCAGGATCTTCTCTGCCTACATTCACGCAACTCCTTCATCATCCTATAAAAGCTGATTAGAGCATTCCACCCTGCATTCATTAGACACATTTCCTAGGGGCCGAGCACGTATAGAACATCGTACTTGTGTAATTTTGGCAAAACATGTTTTCTTGGATTGCTTATGCTCTCAAGGTCTTTTTTTTGTTGTTGCTTTTCTTATTCATGTCACGGTGTGAATTTGAAAGTAGTTTTCGCAGCACACACCATAGATCCCAATCAAACCTGCAAGATTGCAAGAACATTGATTCAATCAAACCTGCCTGGTCACAAGAACATATCACAATGGGTCAGAGATGGAGTTGCACTGGCTTTTTCTCTGCACGCCATGTTGCTCTTTGATGTCATGTGGCTGCTTCCTATTTGCCTTAGTAACACAACTAAGTATACAAATGTATAACTTAACTTGAAAACAATTGCATTTTTCTGCTTCTATCAAAAGATAAAGACATCCGCAGTATAAATCAGATTTATTTTTTTTACACTTTCAACAAACTGTTGAAGGTTTAACCCCCGCCAGTTTTAGAAGGCACTCTTTCTTATTCCGACTGATGTGAAAGGGTTAAAGGGCCACTCCTGTTTGAAAATCACCTGCCCATTACCATGTGCCTGGTTATTGGAGTTTGAGACCCCAAAACAGTACTTCAGGGGAAATTGACCATGTTTGACTCCCACCAACCTACAATACTTCTTTAATGATACCCATCTGTCATGTTAACCCCTTGGTGACTCAACTTTTTAACCAGGTATGACCATTGTTGGCAAAGGCTGTTTTAACATGTCTGCGGTGTCTGTGTAGCTAACTCTAACCCTAGTTCTCCCTGGACTTGCCTGGCACATCCTATATGGCAAAGGGTTTAGAAATTGCTCTAATTAAGTCCTTGTCTTCTTAGTACACTTTGGGTCCATACCCTACTGATGAGAAAATTTGCCCTGGTTAATTATAGTCATAATAAAGAGTATTGTGGGGTTTAAAGCTAAATCTAATCAGAAAAATATTGCTGTACAGATCTTTCCTTCATGTAAAGTTTTACACAGAAATCAACAACTTCATTCAGAAACATAGTATCCAAAGTAAACAACATATTCAATCTAAACTATTCATATCTGTGTTCTGTTTAAATGATCTTTGACCTGCTCCCTCATTTCCCAATGGCAACGTGGGATGCAAGATCATGGCTTAGGTGGGGGAGTGTGAGCAATCACCAGACGAATGGAAATTGGGACAGTGGGATGATTGGGGTGTCTGATAATCCTCTGCAGTTTAAATACACTGTTTTGTGAGTTTAGTTGATGTGGAGCTCTGTGAAGCTTTGATACACTGTTTAGTTGCTATGGAGCTATGTGAAGCTTTGATGCACTGTTTAGTTTCTGTGGAGCTCTGTGAAGCTTTGATGCACTGCTTAGTTGCTGTGGAGCTCTGTGAAGTTTTGATGCATGACAAATATTCTGGCCAACTCCAAAATAGGGACAGCAGGGTGTAAACAGAGGAGGGACAGAGGAATTTGGGCCAAAATAGGGAGTCCCCTCCTAAATAGTGACACCTGGGAGGTATGTACTCCATTGTCAATTTACTACAATTCACTTCTTAGTAAATAGACCCTCATGGTGGTAGCAGAATTCAAAGAAAATGCATGAATTGAGAGAAAATCAGTATTAAACATGTCAGTGCTTGCCAGAGCACCCAGATTGCTCCCTCAGGTATTCACAGAGCACCCCTATCATTCCCAACACCCATCTGGCAACCACAGTTCTTGCCAGAATACCCTGCTTGCACCCGTAAGTCTTGCCAGGGCACCTAGATTGCACCCAGCCCCAAATTGCACCCACAGATCTTGCCAAGGCACCTAGATTGCACCCAGCACCAAATTGCACCCTAAGGTCTTGCCAGAGCACCCAGATTGCAACCAGTACCTAGTTTGCACCCACTGGTCAGATGGTAATTTCAATCTTCATGCCAAAGTAGCCGAGTTGGACATTTTTTCCAATGCAGCTGAATTATTTTTCCAACTCCTAGCTACTTTAGCCTTTATTTTGAAATTCCTGTCTCAGCTCCCTGTAATGCTCTCTTTATTGAGTAGACTCTATGGTGCTTTAAATAACAAATAATTAAAGGGTCTCAATGTGTGGTATTTATGTCACATAAAAATCTACTAACAAACAATTCTAAAAAAAAAGCTTTACAAACATGCCTTCCAGTACTGACTATAAATCTATGAACCATCTCACGTTTCATAAACAGTCACTTTCATCGTAGGGAAACAATCTTGTAATAGAATAAATATGTCATTATTCAAAGATGTTTACTTAACCCTTGTCCAACCCCAAGTTTTTGACAGATGGCAGTTCTTCCAACTATAAACAGATCACGAGGTGTCAATTTATGCAATCGGATTGGTATTGTTATTCCAAATTATGAGGCACAAGCATTTAACAAATGGGAACAGAAAGTATTTTAATATGATTTTACGGAAACAAAAAGTTGGTGATGGATTTTGATTCTTCTACCAAGATCTGAGTTTCAAGCCTGTGTTTGATGCATTTACTAAATGTTTGCAATCTACAGAAATATTAAGTAATGTAGTTACTTATTTGTATGACGTACATGGTTGGGATCATCAGTTGTACTGTGCAATCATTATGTACAGAATTAAAAATGTGTAACATAGTATTCCAACAGACGTAAAGTAGTTTATTAGAATTCTTTCATTAGAAACATTCTATGCATTTCAAACACAGGACTGTCTGTCCCTTACCTGCCAACTTTTCTGGGCAAGCTCAAGGGACTCAATGTGGGGTAACCTAAAGTGGGTGGGGTTATGCAACATTCCGTGATAGCTGCGAGATTGAGCTCCTGCCGACCCGGCACTGATACCGCCCATTTTCCCCAGCTAGGATTTAGAGCTGGCCTAAATTAACTGGAGCTGGCTGAGGCCTACCAAATCAAGCTGAGACTGTACCAGCAGTCAGAAAGAGCAAAGTGGGCTGGTTCTGAACCCAGTCTCATGGCAAACTGCCTCAGGATGGGAGGTGAAAATCTGCTTTAAGATTCCTGAAGTGGCTTTAGAATTATTGGGAACATTTTATTGGAATAGGACTGTATCAACATTGCATACAAGAGGATTTATATGAATAATGGTGCTGTGCCATGTCTAATCCTAAATCCTGTAGTCCGGTTTTTGTGCTTGCTCCTGTATGGTGAGAGGATAAAAAGGCATCAAAATTTACCTTTTATTCTCACTTTGTGTTGTTTTGTTCAGTGCAGATAACACTAGATTAGGAGTGACAGAGAACTGTAGTGCAACAAAGTAATGTATAATAGACGCAAGTGTGTGACCTTTTTGATTTACATAAGGGTTGACACATGGCACAAAAACGTAGGGCTTTATACAGACAAGAGGGAATTACAGGGAATTCACAAGGAAAGTGCTAGATTAAGAGTGTATTTAATGTTTAAAGGACACTAAACTTTTTTTTAGTCAATAATTGACTTCATTGAACTTTTTTTTTTTTTTTGGGGGGTGGGGGAACGAAGACTATATTCTATTTGATTCATAAAGCTCCCAGCCCCTCCTGGAACAGTTGTGTCATAGAAACATAGAAACCAAGAATGTGTCACCGGCAGCTAAGAACCATTTGGTCCATCTACTCTGCCCAATTTTCTAAATACTTTTATTAGTCCCCAGTTCCCTATCTTATATCTAGGATAGCCTTATACCTATCCCATGCATGCTTAAACTCCTTCACTGTATTAACATCTACCACTTCTACTGGAAGACTATTCCATACACCCACTACCCTCTCAGTAAAGTAATACTTTCATTAGTCCCTGGCCTTATCTTATATCTAGGATAGCCTTATACCTATCCCATGCATGCTTAAACTCCTTCACTGTGTTAACCTCTACCACTTCTACTGGAAGACTATTCCATGCACCCACTACACTCTCAGTAAAGTAATACTTTCATTAGTCCCTGTCCCTATCTTATATCTAGGATAGCCTTATACCTATCCCATGCATGCTTAAACTCCTTCACTGTATTAACCTCTACCACTTCTACTGGAAAACTATTCCATGCATCCACTACCCTCTCAGTAAAGTAATACTTTCATTAGTCCCTGACCTTATCTTATATCTAGGATAGCCTTATACCTATCCCACGCATGCTTAAACTTCTTCACTGTATTAACCTCTACCACTTCTACTGGAAGACTATCCCATACATCCACTACCCTCTCAGTAATGTAATACTTTCATTAGTCCCTGGCCTTATCTTATATCTAGGATAGCCTTATACCTATCCCATGCATGCTTACACTCCTTCACTGTGTTAACCTCTACCACTTCTACTGGAAGACTATTCCATGCATCCACTACCCTCTGAGTAAAGTAATACTTTCATTAGTCCCTGGCCTTATCTTATATTTAGGATAGCCTTGTGTATATCCCATGCATGCTTAAACTCCTTCACTGTATTAACCTCTACCACTTCCGCTGGAAGGCTATTCCATACATCCACTACCCTCTCAGTAAAGTAATACTTCCTGATATTTCTTTTAAATCCTTGCTCCTCTAATTTTAGACTATGTCCTCTTGTTGTGGTAGTTTTTCTTCTTTTAAATGTCACCATTTAAAATAAGTCACCAACACAAATGAACCAAGGGGCCGATTGTGGCATCCGAATTGCATTTCTGACACAGCCTGTGTAATACACCTACTTGGGAACTTGAAAGAGCTGATTACAGTGTCCAGGTCAGACCTCTGCTCTCCATTTGGTTGGATTATCGTTTATTATTTGCATTAACTGGTTAACCATACTTGTTTTGAGACAGATGGCCAAATTCTGGGCCAGATGTGCCAGATTTCAGCCCTTGCGTCAATCAAATAGGAAACAATAATGAAATGATTAAGGAATAATAACATTGAAAATTTAGTTTAACATATAACCTTAATGAATGCTAATTCTGGTATAGCACTGGAAATTAAACATTGCTCCCTTTTTAATAATTCTTGTATTAAAACAGTTAGTGTAATACTCATTCCAAGAACTAGTAACTATATTAATGGGAACATCCACTAAAGGCAACTTGATTACGAAAGGAAAAAAAATAAACACATAGATTATATTGCATTATAATTGGCAGGAAAGTATGATTGGCAGCTTTGGAAATAATAATGATAACATCATAGAGTCTTAAACAAATCTACTAATATACAAAGTATTCATGAAAAGCACCAATGAGAAAATAGCAAAAGATAAAGCTGAATTCAGGTTTCTGGGTTATAAAGTAAAAAATAATTATGCATTTTTTCCATTTTTTTTTTTTTTTTTTTTTGCAATTACTTAACTTTTGCAGACTTTCTCCTGGAGATTGATCCTCCCCAGTACTCCTACAAATAAGATGTTGGCTCCTGAATTGCTCAGGGCTTGACAAATGTTTTAGCCCAGCAAAGCAATTCAGGCCGCCCACATGCACAATTTTAGGAGTATGGGAGGCGGTACTTCCATAGAGTTCTATGTAGACCAATAAAAAAAAAGTTAGGAGCCAGTAGTAGGGAGTTAAGGAGCCGTGGCTCCCCGGCTTCTGTGATTTAGCAAGCCGTGGTCTCCAGGGAGCCCGACAATGTGCTGTTATAATGACCCATGGGAATAACATTAGTTGCGTCAGAACTCATTTCATTATTATTTAAAAATTTTCATTTTCATATCTCCTCAACTTCCCTCATTTCACCTGCAGCTCACCTTTTAGTCAGTAGACTGCTATGTCTCCTATCTTGAATATGTTTGGAAATTCCCAGCCCCTTCCAAATATAAGGTTTTTGTCAGATTGCGAGTTTCAGGATCCAGCGCGGTTATATGCGCTACAAACACCTACATCACAGACGCCCAGACACGCTATTAAGTAACAACATTTGCATGAACTCTCTTGTGTCTGTTTATCTTGTATCAGGTTCCTAGACTAGTTTCTATTTCTATAAATTAAATATGTTTCTATTCCTGCCTTGAAGTCACACGAGGCTGGGTTTTGTCATTTCTCATTATCTCATTCTCAACAAATATGGACAAATATAATAGGAATAATCCCATTTTTATTCACTTACTCACTGCTGAGACGGGACCCTCTGAGAAAGCCTGGTGGCGAAACGCATCAGGGTTCCACTGTTACTGTAAGAGTTCTACCACATATTATCTAAGGTGGGATTTTAGATATGTGTTTTATTTAACAACTGTGTATATCTTTTTATTAATAAAAAAAAACGGTGTGTTGTATTTCTACTGGTTTTTCTTGATAATTCACTTTTACACTATTATTTTCCTATTTCATTTGTTATTCAACTGTTATTGGTGGTTCAAGCTGCTCAATCATATCTCCTTTTTGTTTTTTCTTTTCCTTGTTCTCTTTCATTTTGCACATCTATACTATATTTCCTCGTATGTCACAGGTTCAGTGAAGGAGCCCTATGTGGGAGGTGGAAAGGAGATCAGCATTCTTGGACACTGATACAAATCTACAAGGCAGCAGACATTATTCTCTTACCAATATCAAGGTCATCTCTCTACTTTTTTTCTGACTTTTTTCTTAACGATGGCTGGGTGACATGTCTGTATTGTTTTTTCCCATGGTAGCGCTTCCACTAGACGGTGGAATAAAAACGGAATCACCTATTAATTGATAGACCACCCTGTCTATATCTGATATATTGCTATGTGATCAATACCAACAACTAAAATCTAAATGTTTATCAGCTTTCTATGTACTTTATACTTTTTTTTATTGACCTGACATCATCCCACAAAGGCTCTCAGACACTTGCTGTAAAGAAGTTATATAAGTGTTTAATATAATGCAAAATGCACTTATTTATATTTTAAATAATTAACAGTTCTACAGGGAGTGCAGAATTATTAGGCAAGTTGTATTTTTGAGGATTAATTTTATTATTGAACAACAACCATGTTATCAATGAACCCAAAAAACTCATTAATATCAAAGCTGAATATTTTTGGAAGTAGTTTTTAGTTTGTTTTTAGTTTTAGCTATTTTAGGGGGATATCTGTGTGTGCA
This sequence comes from Pelodytes ibericus, assembly GCA_036172795.1. Taxonomy (NCBI): domain Eukaryota; kingdom Metazoa; phylum Chordata; class Amphibia; order Anura; family Pelodytidae; genus Pelodytes; species Pelodytes ibericus. Next base: position 181,637,666 of record CM069863.1, on the reverse strand, counting down.
GGTGACTATTACTGTGCATAATTATTAGGCAACTTAACAAAAAACAAATATATACCCATTTCAATTATTTATTTTTACCAGTGAAACCAATTTAACATCTCAACATTCACAAATATACATTTCTGACATTCAAAAACAAAACAAAAACAAATCAGTGACCAATATAGCCACCTTTCTTTGCAAGGACACTCAAAAGCCTGCCATCCATGGATTCTGTCAGTGTTTTGATCTGTTCACCATCAACATTGCGTGCAGCAGCAACCACAGCCTCCCAGACACTGTTCAGAGAGGTGTACTGTTTTCCCTCCTTGTAAATCTCACATTTGATGATGGACCACAGGTTCTCAATGGGGTTCAGATCAGGTGAACAAGGAGGCCATGTCATTAGATTTTCTTCTTTTATACCCTTTCTTGCCAGCAATGCTGTGGAGTACTTGGACGTGTGTGATGGAGCATTGTCCTGCATGAAAATCATGTTTTTCTTGAAGGATGCAGACTTCTTCCTGTACCACTGCTTGAAGAAGGTGTCTTCCAGGAACTGGCAGTGGGACTGGGAGTTGAGCTTGACTCCATCCTCAACCCGAAAAGGCCCCACAAGCTCATCTTTGATGATACCAGCCCAAACCAGTACTCCACCTCCACCTTGCTGGTGTCGGACTGGAGCTCTCTGCCCTTTACCAATCCAGCCACGGGCCCATCCATCTGGCCCATCAAGACTCACTCTCATTTCATCAGTCCATAAAACCTTAGAAAAATCAGTCTTGAGATATTTCTTGGCCCAGTCTTGACGTTTCAGCTTGTGTGTCTTGTTCAGTGGTGGTCGTCTTTCAGCCTTTCTTACCTTGGCCATGTCTCTGAGTATTGCACACCTTGTGCTTTTGGGCACTCCAGTGATGTTGCAGCTCTGAAATATGGCCAAACTGGTGGCAAGTGGCATCGTGGCAGCTGCACGCTTGACTTTTCTCAGTTCATGGGCAGTTAATTTGCGCCTTGGTTTTTCCACACGCTTCTTGCGACCCTGTTGACTATTTTGAATGAAACGCTTGATTGTTCGATGATCACGCTTCAGAAGCTTTGCAATTTTAAGAGTGCTGCATTCCTCTGCAAGATATCTCACTATTTTTGACTTTTCTGAGCCTGTCAAGTCCTTCTTTTGACCCATTTTGCCAAAGGAAAGGAAGTTGCCTAATAATTATGCACACCTGATATATGGTGTTGATGTCATTAGACCACACCCCTTCTCATTACAGAGATGCACATCACCTAATATGCTTAATTGGTAGTAGGCTTTCGAGCCTACAACATGCATAAAGAGGATGATGTGGTCAAAATACTCATTTGCCTAATAATTCTGCATTCCCTGTATTATGAGTTTTGGTTTTCAGCTAGTTAAAAGGTTATGTTAGGAGCAGCAATAGGGATATGATAGAGCTATGTTCAGGGTGAATTAATTTATCTCTGAGTATTTTTTTTCTCACTCTTTTTGTAATTTAAGGTTTTGCCTTCCTAAACTTTATGGAGGCTTAGAGATAGGTGGCACGGTAGATATTTAATTGTAATACTTTGGATTATGTTATGTCCCTCAAATGTCGGGTTGGGGTTTTTTGTACAACCTCAAAGAGGATGCTGACATGGTAGTGCTGGGCTTATACATATTTACCCTAATTTAACTTAGATTGGGGTCCCAACCCGTTGACTGAATTTAGGTTTAATTAATTAACTATTTAATACATTGGTATTGTTACTAGTATGCTTTTCTTCTTCTTCATTGATACAATGCATTGGTTCGAAGGCTAATTGAGACTGTAGTTTTCAGGAATTTGATAATTTTTAAAAAGGAGCGAATTGGAGGATTGAGGGACCAGAGGACCTAAAAGAGGCTCTGATGACATTATCTCCTAAGATTTGAAGCATGATAACGATTTGTATGTGTTTACTAGAAACTCAAAAAGAGTGCAAATTTCAAAGGGAAGGCCTGAGCTTCAAAAACACATGGACCCCTAAATTCTGTCACACCAGTGAGAAAGAATTCTTCCCTCTACTATAGTGGTTTTCATGTACCCACACGCAAAATCACTGCTATTAGCCATTACAGTGGAATCAGCCTCTCTCTGTTGCAGATAGACTCTGTTAGCTGTTATGTAACAGAAGAAGGTCTTGGAGAGATTGGCAGGACTTTTGTTAAAGCGCTAACTATAAATCTGTTACATTAAATTTGCCGTTGCTACTAGATAAGAAGTGCCAATGAAAAAACTAGTAATAACGAGAGGTTTCTTCACTTTACATGACACAGTTCTTATTGAATGGGACACTATAGGTGGAACTGCTCTTTTAACAGGCTTTAAGAGAGAGATCACTGCCAGCAGCACTGTAATACTTTAAATGCTGCACACTGCGCCAGCTAATGGATGAGACAGTGTGTGACCTCACATGCGTGTACTGTGGGCGGATCTTCCATGCTAGGAAGTCATGGCGGCGCACACAGCACAAAAATCACTGCTAAATACAACAAATTATATATTATCATTAAAATGGATATAAAAATGGCTTTAATAAAAACAAATTTAATTCAGTGGCAGATATCCTTTATCAATTCCTGCATGGAAGCTGACACCAACATGAAACCTTAGTAACTGGTTGGTTATTTTTAACTTGTAAAGGAAAGATTCTTGGCAAACAAGATAATGTAGTAAAAAAAAAAAAAAAAAAAAAGCAAAACTATTTTGCTCTTTGCTGCTTTTGCAAATATACTAAACATTTAACACTCAAATAATCAGTATGAGCAAACTGTAAATAAAAGTGGTTATGTTTGTGAATATGTCTTCTGCTTTTATTGTTGGCACTTGGTAAACGTTGGTGTCATTTTCACATGAAGAATTATTTTTCAAAAAAAGAGTCACAGAAGTCTTTAGCGTGCGCAAATATAATCAAAATATATTACCGCAATCGGAAAGCTGCGCACTAACAACACATAGACGGAAGAGGCGAACTAACAACACATAGACGGAAGAGGCGCACTAACAACACATAGACGGAAGAGGCGCACTAACAACACATAGACGGAAGAGGCGCACTAACAACACATAGACGGAAGAGGCGCACTAACAACACATAGACGGAAGAGGGGCACTAACAACACATAGACGGAAGAGGCGCACTAACAACACATAGACGGAAGAGGCGCACTAACAACACATAGACGGAAGAGGCGCACTAACAACACATAGACGGAAGAGGCGCACTAACAACACATAGACGGAAGAGGGGCACTAACAACACATAGACGGAAGAGGCGCACTAACAACACATAGACGGAAGAGAGGCACTAACAACACATAGACGGAAGAGGCGCACTAACAACACATAGACGGAAGAGGGGCACTAACAACACATAGACGGAAGAGGCGCACTAACAACACATAGACGGAAGAGGGGCACTAACAACACATAGACGGAAGAGGGGCACTAACAACACATAGACGGAAGAGGCGCACTAACAACACATAGACGGAAGAGGGGCACTAACAACACATAGACGGAAGAGGCGCACTAACAACACATAGACGGAAGAGGCGCACTAACAACACATAGACGGAAGAGGGGCACTAACAACACATAGACGGAAGAGGCGCACTAACAACACATAGACGGAAGAGGCGCACTAACAACACATAGATGGAAGAGGCACAAAACAGAAATAAATGAAAATGCACAATTTGCTCCTTACTCATATTTTACCCACTGCACTCGTTTTGTGTATGACCCCATAGATTATGAGTAGTGTTGAGTGAACCCGAACCGCACTGTTCGGGTTCGTACCGGACATTACGGTGTCCGTGCCACGAACCCAAACCCGGACATTTCACTGTATGTCCGTGTTGGAGTTCGAGGTTCGGCTATAAACCGAAAGTCTTTAAACCGAAAGTCATTCGGTTTATAGACTTTCGGTTTATAGAATAGCCAATAGCATTACATGTATTCTATAAGCCGAAAGTCTATAAACCGAAAGACATTCGGTTTATAGACTTTCGGTTTATAGAATACATGTAATGCTATTGCTATTCTATAAACCGAAATAGAGTACCCATTCATACGAATAGCTCAATTGACCTATTCGTATGAATGGGGACTCTATTTCGGTTTATAGAAAGCCAATAGTAGTACATGTATTCCATAAGCCGAAAGTCTATAAACCGAAAGACATTCTGTTTATAGAATAGCAATAGCATTAAATGTATTCTATAAAACGAAAGTCTATAAACCTATTCTTATGAATGGGGACTCTATTTTGGTTTATAGAATGGCAATAGCATTACATGTATTACATCTGAGAGTCAAATAGAACCGTCAAATACTGTGTTTACAGCGCACAAATTCTAATAGTTTTGGGTGCTAAATAGTACAGTATTTTTAATTTGTATGTATTTTATGTTTTTTGAAGTTATTTCCCTATCCATATTTGTTTGCAGGGCAATTGTCCTACTCTTACCCACATTTTAATTCCTTTTGCAGCCCTCTAGCCCTTTCCGGGACTTTTTTAGAGGCATTTTAGTGGCCAAAAGTCCGTGTCCCCATTTACTTAAATGGGGTTCGGGTTCGGGGTCAAGTTCGGGGTCAAGTTCGAGCACGGACCTGGACTTTTTTCTGAAGTTCGGTCGAACCTCTCGAACCCGAACATCCAGGTGTCCGCTCAACTCTAATTATGAGCACCAATATGGTCTGCAAGGCAGAATTAGAAACACTTTTGGGGCTATTGACTAAAAGGTAAGTTGAAGTGAATAGCAGGTGAGTTGAAGTGAATAGAAGTTGAGATGAGGTGAGATGAACATTCCATCTCACCAATTCACTTATACATTGTGCAGGAACAAACCTGATGACACCACTTAGAGGGGGAACTAACCAGGTTTGTTCCTCCACAATGAATAGCTGAATTGGTAAGATTGAATGTTCAACTCACCTGCTATTCACTTCAATTCACCTGCTATTCACTTCAATTCACCTGCTATTCACTTCAACTCACCTGCTATTCACTTCAACTCACCTGCTACTCACTTCAACTCACCATTTTGTGAACAGTCCCATAGAAATGCTCACTTGTTTGGCGGTGGATGTACATTTGCACCTCTATAATGCTTGCTTTAAAGGGCCACTAAAGTATTTTTTAACCCTTGCTTCCCGTAGTCTGGAGTAAACCTGTATTTTAATAGATACACACAGGTTTTACTCTGCTAGTGCAGAGAGAGACCCTCATTTTTGCATGGAATCAGCGGGGGTGGGGCCTTGTTAAGGTTCAGAGAGAGCCGGTCGCTGACCAGACGGTGCCAGCTTCAGAAGGAAGCATGGCCGCTGTCAGTCAGAGGATAGACTCACATGTACTATCAAAAGTACCTGCCAGCTTATCATCACAACTGGAACAACTAACATGTTATACATTAATATAGAAGCACAAGTGAAATATAACGTTTAGTGTCCCGTTAATTAAATTTATACTAAATACAGGAAAAAATACTGTCGTGTTCAGGGTACAACTTTACTGACACCTACTGGTGATCTTACAATACAACACATTCTCTCAATCAACACACAGATATTTTAAGATTGTTAATAGAACTAAATTAACCACAATATTTATACTTACTTTGTCTTGGAAGAAGAAAATATTGTTTTCTCCTTAATATAGCAACATTTTGCATTGTAATAACAAAAAGATGTTTTTGGACTAATAAATATCATTATTGTGCAATATGTACATAAATGTGTAATTAGTGTATTCATCTTATTAGCATAAAGACATTCCATTCATAATGTTCAGAAGCCCAGAGAGGCCATAACAAGTTGTTTTCTAGGGAAAACAAGTCAGAAAAATAAAATGTAAAAAAAAAAAAAGTCTGTCAGATGTCTAGGTGGAGTTGGTAGAGTATTACGAGCACTGAAACATAGAAACATAGAAACATAGAATGTGTCGGCAGATAAGAACCATTCGGTCCATCTAGTCTGCCCAATTTTTTTGAGTACTTTTATTAGTCCCCCGTTCCTGGTCTTATAGCTAGGATAGCCGTGTGTCTATCCCACGCATGCTTAAAATCCTTGACTGTGTTTACCTCTACCACTTCTGCTGGCAGGCTATTCCATACATTCACTACCCTCTCACTAAAGTAATACTTCCTGATATTACTTTTAAATCGTTGCCCCTCTAATTTAAGACTATGTCCTCTAGTTGTGGTAGTTTTTCTTCTTTTAAATATACTCTCTTCCTTTACTGTGTTGATTCCCTTTATGTATTTAAATGTTTCTATCGTATCCCCCCTGTTACGTCTTTCCTCCAAGCTATACATGTTAAGATGCTTTAACCTTTCATGGTAAGTTTTATCCTTCAACCCATGAACCAGTTTAGTAGCCCTTCTCTGAACTTTCTCCAAAGTATCAATCAAGTACGGTCTCAAGTACTGCGTACAATACTCCAAGTGAGGTCTCACCAGTGCTCTGTACAATGACATGAGCACTTCCCTCTCCCTATACAACCAAGCATTCTGCTAATACCTCTCCCTATACAACCAAGCATTCTGCTAATACCTCTCCCTATACAACCAAGCATTCTGCTAATACCTCTCCCTATACAACCAAGCATTCTGCTAATACCTCTCCTTATGCAACCAAACATTCTGCTAATACCTCTCCTTATACAACCAAACATTCTGCTAATACCTCTCCTTATACAACCAAGCATTCTGCTAGCATTTCCTGCTGCTCTATTGCACTGGTCTTCAATAAAGCACATTTTGATCTATTATTCATGGCGCTGACCATTTTGAAAAAAAAGTTTGCTAGTTACTGACGTTGTAATTCAAGCCGAAGGTTCGTGAGGAAGCTGTTCACTTACATGAGCGAAATGCGTCGAACTGTCTGTGTACTCTGATTGTGACTTTCTACCTTTCTGATTTGCTGGACTCTGATTGCCACAAACATGCTCTTACACGATGGAATGCGAATAAGTGCCAGTAACAATGAGGGGCAGTCCAGACTAATGAAGGGACATCCCTGGGTGATATTGGTTTATTCTGCGAATAATAACAGCAGTTCTGTGAGTGCCACACTATCAGTGTTTACCACGTTTTATCCCAGCTTCCCTGATTTCTTTCTGTAGATCTCGTCGGAGCAGAACCCAAAAATCGAGACTGGTAGCTGTTTGCTACAATCCCCATGCTAAGCATCATAGGATAGGTACGAAGAATACAAAAGAAGCGATAGGATGGCAGCTAGTCTGAGAAAACCTATGGACTCCAGATGTTTCAACTGGTCCTGTAGTAAGTGATTTGTTGGAATGCGGCCATGATTTTGGGTACATAGCCCTGTTGAATATGGTTTGGGGCACACATGGTGCTGTGAAATGTTATCGGGGGTAATATGGTACTGTGGAACGTAATATGGCTTTGAAAATGGGTGTGCTTAGAAATGGCCACTCTGTGAAGGGGAGGGGTTATTAATGGAGCCATGCCCCTTAGGGCACCCAAAAAAATACCTGCACCCAGGTGTCTGTGACCCTCGGCTCTGCCCTACCTGTAATACACAGCAGTTGTGGATGACAGGTTCAGATTCGGGTAGCCATATAACTTTAGAATTGCTAGTAAATCAAATGATATACTTAATAGGACAAAATGTCTGCTCCCGCTGTGTTAATGGGGGTGGCCATGGATGCTTGCAGATCCGCCCCAAAAGCTTACATCGTCACCTCACAGCGCTAAGCATTCTGGGATGCTGATGTCACGGTTTGGAGGTGGCGAATGTGTGTGCATTATACCTGCTGCCATCTTTGTAGTTTTTGACCGCTATGCCTTTGGCATCTTCGAATCCCCTTTAAAGTGACAGGTCCACTTTAACCCCTTAGGCAAGGAGGATGATTTTTCAGAGGGGGTTTGTGCATTTCCCAGGTTGAGCATGGTGAGAAAAATGCAACCAATAACAGCTGGATGAGCACCAGGGGAAAAGGAATTCACAACTATAGTAGTGCCAGAGGTTACCCATAACTGCATATAACAGCATATATATAATGATAGCCTTAGACTCTGTCAAATGATTATACAGTTCTGTTCTTTGTTTGTTTCTCTCTGAATATCTGTTGCAAATATAATCTTTCTTGTGCTCTATTTTAATGACTGGCCAGAGCTTAGTAGAACTAACTACAAGGCTACCTTAATGAGATAGAAACGGTTATGCTTAGAAGTCAGGAGTAAGTATTTACCCAGCAGATGCTGTTACAATAACTACCAGAAGAGTCTCCACTGATACATAACCAAACGAAGCCCCCTTGGGGGCAATAGTAGCTTTTAGTATGGCAGAGATTATTTCCTTCTTGTGTAATTATACTTATAATCACTGGGAATTACTTTGTGAGTGAGTTAGACCACACACAATGTGCTGTACAGACAGAGCATCCACTTCTATAGTCACTAAATTAGATTTAGAAATGGGGGGGGGGTGGTCCTGGTGGTCTCTGGTGGTCCTGAGTATGGTCCTGCGGGGCATGAGCAGTCTGTGGGGGGGGGAGGGGGAACAAAAGAGATTCTGTGACCGTGCAAGTCATACAGATTGTAACTATTTGCATTTAACCCATTGCTAGGCTGGTTGAGATATCCAGCCTAGAGTACATTATTAAGGGAAAATTGAGGTTGTAGCTTCTTTTGGCTATCCCACCAAAGCATGACCAAACCTACTCTTTGGGGAAAGGGTTATAACAATGCACTCTACACAGCAATATGGATTTCTATGTAGTCTAGCAGTATACATTTTCATTAAATTAGGTCACCTTATTCTAGATATATGAACTGCAGCTAGGGTTGCCCCCGCAGGCCGGTAAAAAAAATTGGCTTGATGCCAATGTTAAGTCTATGGAGGCAGTGATAGCTAAACTTGGCACTGTCGATGTTTGAGAAGTATGAGTCCCATGATGCTTAGTCAGTCAAAAGTTGTGCAGCCCCAAGCAGTTGATTCTGATTAGAGAGCCGCCCCACTGCCCTTCCGGCCAGCCATCTTCTGACCATCACTGATATAATGTATGTTATCCTGGTCAGGATGCCATGACACAGGGAGCTTTACTTTCACTGATGCTTTGTAATATAACCGCAGTCCAAAGTTGGCGGAAAAGGAGAACCATAATGAAAGTGTTGTGTCCCGTTGGAGGGCCGACCACTGAAAAGCCAGCAGCTGATACAGAGAAGAATATAAAGGGAATGCAATTAGAATGCATTACTCTGTTACCAAATAAACCGCCTGATGGCTTCTTTATTTAATTTTACAAGCGATAAGAAACATTATGCTCTATAAATACAACTCCTTCTAATAAAGCTAATGTGATTCATGGCAGAATGGATTTATGGGAATGTAAAAAGATTATTATCAGTGGATACATGGCTTTAAAAATAGAGATAAAAAGAAATCTCAGTAAAACATGCAAATATTGCCATCTAGTGTCCAGCAGGAGAATTACAAGACATGACTTTTCCAATGTGTGGGATTAACAGTAAGCATACACCATAGTTGCCAACATTTGAAAAACATTTCCTGGGACAATTTGCAGCTTATCTTCCAGTTGACCACACCTCCTTTCAAAAGCCATGCCCGCTTGATTTAATTAGCATAATGTAACTCCACCTACTTGTCACAGTGTAGATTATATCACCATGTATCCTTGGTATACAACAGATCCATTCACAGCACAACATCTACATGAGGCATTTTATCACACATGATTTTATTTACATGAAATATAGTAAGACCGTGTGCAGATGTGCTTCAGTCAGAGAGCTGTGTCTACACCATGAAACATACAATAATATGAACCTACCACTTCTGCTGGAAGGCCATTCCATGCATCCACTACCCTCTCAGTAAAGTAATACTGCCTGGCCTTATCTTATATCTAGGTTCGCCTTATACCTTTCCCATGCATGCTTAAACTCCTTCACTGTATTAACCTCTACCTTTTCCACTGGAAGACTATTCCATGTATCCACTACCCTCTCAGTAAAGTAATACTTTCATTAGTTACTGGCGTTATCTTATATCTAGGATAGCTTTATACCTATCGCGCGCATGCTTAAATTCTTTCACTGTATTAAACTCTACCACTTCTGCTGGAAGACTATTCCATGCATCCACTACTCTCTCAGTAAAGTAATACTTTCATTAGTTACTGGCCTTATCTTGTAGCTAGGATAACTGTATACCTATACCATGCATGCTTAAACTCCTTCATTGTATTAACCTCTACCACTTCTACTGGAAGACTATTCCATGCATCCACTACCCTCTCAGTAAAGTAATAGTATCATTAGTCACTGGTCTTATCTTATATCTAGGAAAGCCTTATACCTATCACATGCTTAAACTCCTTCACTGTATTAACCTCTACCACTTCTGCTGGAAGACTATTCCATGCATCCACTACCCTCTCTGTAAAGTAATACTTTCATTAATCCCTGGCCTTATCTTATATCTAGGATAGATATTCATATACCATGCATGCTTAAACTCCTCCTCTACCACTTATGCTGTAAGACTATTCCATGCACCCACCACCCTCTCAGCAAAGTAATATTACATTTCTGACCACACATTTTTTTATGTATTAAAATACAATACCAATATTAAATATGTCCAGCCTTTTGAAAAGCTTGAGGTGGACCCCAAATAGATTTATATAACTAGTTGCATTTATACTTATATGAACTTTTTAATGTTATATTCAACTATTTTTATATGCAATAAAAATGTTATTGAAAAATTGTTAATTTCATATTTTCCCCTTGCTTTGCACCCACATTGCACCTAAATAAGTTAACACAGCACCATACAGCACCCACAGCACTTGGCACCCACACGTTTTGGAATGCCACAGTGTCAATTTGCCCCCAGAACATACCACAGTGTAACTTTTCCCCTCTGAACTGCCCCTGCAGAACATGCCACTGTGTCACTTTGTCTCATAGTACATGTTATTTTGCCCCACAGAACATGCCACAGCATCACTTTGGCCACAATCAATTTTCCCATTAATATGCCACTATTAGCCTGACCATTATTATGCCACTATTAGCCTGGCCATTAATATGCCACAGCCAGATTGCAAATTAATATGCCACAGCCTGATTGCCTAGTAATATGCCACAAACAGATTACCCAGTAATATGCCACTGTCTAATTGCCCAGTAATATGCCCATCTTGATTGTCCAGTAATGTGCCATAGTCTAATTGCCCAGTAATATGCCCAGCTTGATTGCCCAGTAATATGCCGATCCTGATTGCCCAGTAATATGCCCATCCTGATTGCCCAGTAATATGCCACTGTCTAATTGCCCAGTAATAAGCCCAGTCTGATTGCCCAGTAATATGCCACAGTTTAATTGCCCAGTAATATGCCCATCCTGACTGCCCAGTAATATGCCCAGCCTGATTTAAAAGTAATAAGCCACAGTCTAATTGCCCAGTATAATTTTTGAAGCCCCAGAAGTGTGCTTTAACACCCTCTGGCAAAGTGCCGCCCTAGGCGAGTGCCTTGTTTGCCTTGTGGAAGATACTCTACTGGGCAGATGTGATATTATTTTTCAGTGGGATATCAATTGTTTACCTTTACTGTGAGAACGAAGCAGAAGTGTGGATTAAGAGAGATTACAAGCAAGAGGAGATACTTTATCTAATGCATAACCATGTAGGAAAGTCGCTAAGGACTGGCACCACAGGGCAGTGCTTCAATTCATTTTCTGCTAGCGGTTCAAACTTTCAAATTGCTTGTGGCACAAATAACAAATAACAACTTATAATAACTGAAACAAAAAGACATTATTAGACACAAATCTACACACACCAGACACAAAATACTTACTTTTCCCACAGAAACCCTACCACTGTATTAGTCGTTTTTTATCTCCATATATATTTTGGCCCTCCCGGATGAGTCACATATCATTAAACCTGTACATTACTTGCAGATTGTTGAATTGTGGTATATTAATTTCAAGGACCGGAAGAAGCCATCTTTCACTTTTGGTTTTCAGGGCCGCAGGAGACACCTTGGGAGCTTCGGACTGGTTCCAGTAATGCGGTAAACCCTTGCAGAGGTCTAACCAAGTCCTTTGTTAGTACCTGTTGCCTCTTGGATTATACTGAGGACATTGATATTGGATGAGAACCTTATAGACTTGCTACCCCAAAAAAGAATTGTGAGTAAGTACCTGGAGTCACGCATGTTAGCTCATTGTTAGCTTGGACCACTACTAAAAGGTTACTTTTTTGTATTTAGGTTTATTGCTCTACCCTACCAAGCGTAGACATTAGTAATGTTAATGGTGTCATCCATATAGCAGAACCAGGACATACCCCAGAACTCTAGGATATTCCCCATCAAATCTCTTGCACACCCAGAACCGAGTGGCTTGGTAGAGCTGTGAGATCTGGCAAGCTCTTTGGAGGGCATGTGGTGCTATTAAGGTTTTTGGATGCACTGGCCATTTGGAGCAAATATGGCACAGGTAGACTGTTTGGGGGAACTGACAGGCTGTTTGGTGGAAAAGATGCCACAGGCAGTCCATTTGGGGGAAATGTTGGTACAAGGAGTCTGTATGGAGGCACTGATAAGCAAAGAGTGCACAGATAGGGTGTTTGCGGGTACTGGCAGGTTGCTTGGTGGCAAGGTGGGGGCGCTGACACGCTGTTTGGAGGAGCGATCACACAGGCAGTCTCTTTCATGAAAATATTATATAGGCAGACAGTTTGGGGGAACTGAAAATCTGTGGCAAAGATGGCTGGCTGTCTGAGGGCAAAGTTTGCTTAATGATAACAAATAACAAGTATGAATTTACTGCTCATTGGCAACATATACTAAGGTTATGAATTTACTGTTCATTGGCATCATAAATCAATTTTATGCATTTGAGGCTCATTGGCATAATGTACACCTAGCAACACCCCTGATCTCTATACAAGAAAACAAAAAGGGACATTAATGTGACTTTCTATGCTCAGTTTGTGGCTTTTATAATGGAAAAATGATGCCAGAACAGGGTTGTGTATGTACAATACATACAATAAATACAATACAAAATGCAAGGTGCGCTAAGTGACAAAAGACCAGTAAAAAAAAGGAAATCTGATAATTGCCTTGATCTCTTTCATATATTGAAGTTCTATCTTTCACTTAAAAAAGACAGAGAAAAACACAAAGACCATAGTGTAATATAGTCTAGATATGGAGTGATATATGCAAGTAAGCTAATGCACTCACAAACAAAGAAGAAAATCTTATCTGGTGTTTCTTGTGTGGTCTTCTTGCTCCTCATGTAGTCAATATTTGGCATAGGGATATATGAAGAAAAACATGAATGGATGGTAAGGTACAACATTTTAATAAAGCAATATAGTAGCTTACATATAAGGAATGGAGTATGCAGCACAATAGATGTTCACAGGAGCGATGGCCAAAACAACAGGTCCCACGCTGATAATGAAATCCAAGTGGAGGCAATATTCCAAAAACAGGGTAATAAAATTACATATAAAGTACATAAAAGTACATAAAAAAGGTCCGCAGTACAGGGAATCACGCTACGCGTTTCGCCTTTCTCGCGCTTCTTTCTGGCGTGTCAGGAAGAAGCCCCAGAAGCCCCACGCGTAGCATGATTCCCTGTACTTCGGACCTTTTTTATGTACTTTTATGTACTTTATATGCAATTTTATTACCCTGTTTTTGGAATATTGCCTCCACTTGGATTTCATTATCAGCGTGGGACCTGTTGTTTTGGCCATCGCTCCTGTGAACATCTATTGTTCCGCATACTCCATTCCTTATATGTAAGCTACTATATTGCTTTATTAAAATGTTGTACCTTACCATCCATTCATGTTTTTCTTCATATATCCCTATGCCAAATATTGACTGCATGAGGAGCAAGAAGACCACACAAGAATCACCAGATAAGATTTTCTTCTTTGTTTGTGAGTGCATTAGCTTACTTGCATATATCACTCCATATCTAGACTATATTACACTATGGTCTTTGTGTTTTTCTCTGTCTTTTTTAAGTGAAAGATAGAACATCAATATATGAAAGAGATCAACTCTCTATAAGACAATTATCAGATATCCTTTTTTTCACTGGTCTTTTGTCACTTAGCGCACCTACCACTTTGTTTTGTATTTATTGTATGTCTTTCACGTGTGTTTTGCAGAGAAACACATAGACTGGTGCTGCTTGGACACAGATTAAGCGCTAGTCTTTTTTCACATATATTATGTACAATACATGTTTCAGTTTTATGATATTATATGTGCCAAAATTAATTAATAATAATAGAATTTTTCTTGGCTGCAGCACTGGTGTGGCAGTAATAATTAATTCTGGCAGAAATAATTGTGTTCATATCCCAGATACTAATTATATTTAAACACCTTTTATCTATATTTGGAGCTGAAACATGCCATTGTTCTACATAAAGTTATTTTTTTCTCTAGAAGTCTGGTATTGTCCACATCCATGGTAGCATTTTAAATCATTTTAAAAGTTATGTTTTTCCACCATTTTGTTGGTGTTCAGGTAACTCTTACTCAAATGTGTCTTTAAGTTGTGAGTTCCCCTAAGAACAATTCTTTTACAGTCTCCTGATAGGGAGGATAATCTGGTATGTTTATTTAACCTTGTCCAGTATGCATTTATTATATTCTTTACTTGTTTATTTATCTATTATATTCTAGTACTATTGGTCTATTTCCCTGTTTTAAAGTTCCCTTACTTAACTTAGTCAAAAAAATTATTTCTATTAAGGTCTCTGATTTATTCATTAGAATTCTTCCTTTTAGTTCTTACTTATAAAGTATTGATACTTTGGAGAGAGAAAGGCTACTAAACTGATTCATGGGTTGAAGGATAAAACTTACCAGGAAAGGTTAAAGCATCTTAACATGTATAGCTTGGAGGAAAGACGTAACAGGGGGGATATGATAGAAACATTTAAATACATAAAGGGAATCAACACAGTAAAGGAAGAGAGTATATTTAAAAGAAGAAAAACTACCACAACTAGAGGACATAGTCTTAAATTAGAGGGGCAACGATTGAAAAGTAATATCAGGAAGTATTACTTTACTGAGAGGGTAGTGGATGTATGGAATAGCCTGCCAGCAGAAGTGGTAGAGGTAAACACAGTGAAGAAGTTTAAGCATGTGTGGGATAGGCACAAGGCTATCCTAGATATATTATAGGGAACTGGGGACTAATAAACGTGTTTAGAAAATTGGACAGACAAGATGGGATGAATGGTTCTTATCTGCCAGTGACACATTCTATGTTTCTATGTTTCTGTAAGTACTAATCCATTTCCCCTGCTAGTTTGTCTTATTCATGTATGGCAGTGCAATTTATTGTTATAATCATGAACTGACTCTGGTACATTAAGAAACCGGGGTAAAAAGTGACAACTTTTGGACTCAATACAACTATTTGTTCAATTGTTTTTATTTTTAAATGTACATGTATTTAATACACTGTCCTGTACGCAAATATCTAAGTCTAAGTAAGTTACATTGGTAGAGCGGTACAGTGGGTGTTACCTGTATAATCGGTAATAAAGCAGTAGACACGGATGAGTTTCAGACAGTTGTGCTGGGGCTCCAGATTAGGAGCTGTTTTTTCATATTCACCAATAAGGACCATAAAACCACAGCTGGCATCTGTTACATTGAGAGACCGCAGACAATTGTATCCATGGATTCTCAACCATGAGGACACTTTTGTACACTATTCACCTCTGAGGAGGCCGCTGTTAAAACAGCGCAACGCATCTGGTTTTTTATCTTCATTTGACCACTTTTGATGCAGATGCAAGTTCACATATAGAGTCGAGATTGTATACATAATATTATTGTTATCACAAGTGTAGTATGTTTCTATGTAATATTTTATAATTATTCGTTTTTTTTCTATATGTTATCAGTGTGCTTACATTTCCTATCATGTGTGTCAATCCAATTAAAATATCTACTGTAATTGTCAGTTAAAGAGTGTCTGCCGTTCTCTTTAGCGCTCCCACCATTTGTTTCTTTTACCCTGTCTTTTCTTGTGTGTTGACGAACCACACTTTGGTGTTTTTTGGTAGCTGCTTTACTTGAGATTAGTCTTTTTGCCCTGTGCACCTAACTGTGTTCTTTGTAAGTTACATTGGTAGTGCTGGATTTGCAGTAAGTTTTAATCCCCAATTATTACAGTTCAAGTAGAATAGAAAAGATCCTAATTGATTCCCTCCATATGAAGAATAATTTGTGTATGTATCTGAAATAGGATTAGTCATGCTGATGTTCCCATAATACTATAATTAAATTTCCAGAACTGGGTGCTTATCTACTACCCATTGCCATGCCTCTCTTGTGCATTAAAATTGGTACTCGTACTAAAGAAGTTATTCCCCAGTATGAGCCATATGCCTTCTATCATAAACTGAATTTGTTCTTTGGGTAGGGTAGCTGCCTTGCAGAAAAGAAGGAGGGCAGGCCGGCTCAACCGGTAATGAATGAATGTGTCTCGTTCAAGTATCACCTGGTTACGGGTGCTCCGGCTGGGCTGTAGAAGCAGCACTGATGAACAGGTAAAATTGCGGACACAAAGACGTAGGCACTCCGGATAAGGTGAAAAAATGACTTGTAAATTTATTGGAAGGATCCGATAAAATCCACATAAAAGCCACAGGGACAGTACAAGACAAAGGATACAGCGATATGCCTTACGAGTTTCGCGTGAACACACGCTTATTCATAGGCTTATCTAACAATGTGTACACCATGGTTATATATAATATTGACCCAAGTACTAATCATCACTCTAAACCTAAATCTAATCCTAACACTTAACCTAAACTAATTCTAACCATAACTGTAACTCTAATGCTAACTCTAACTGTAATCCTAGCCCTAGATCTACAGTTAATTGATGCTGACTTTTTTTTTAAAGTGTAATGTTGTAGACTGCCTCTTGAAGAAGTCTAGCAACAGAGCATTGTTCACTTCCAAAACTATAGCCCACAAAAGGTTAGGGCCATATTGGAATGCCATGCTGTCATGCCAATATGGTGCCCATGATCGCTCCGTATCCTGGTCATGGGTCAATTGGGCAGCAAATTTTTGTGTTGCTCAATGCCTCAACATTGAGGCATAACAGCAACATTGCCTGAGCATAGGAAGTGATCATTGATCATTCCCACCACTCGTTTTAACAGAGGACGTTGCATGCCGTCACTGCAGCCTCATGGCAAATAATGCAGTGACTTCATGGAACACGCTCCTGTCCACAACGGGTTAAAGAACCTCACTTGTATGAGTATATTCTAAGTAACCCTTTCTATATACAAATACCTTTTACATGTGCAACCTTTTATTTACTCTACTCAAGTGAGCACCTCTATGTACCTGAGGAATACGGATCATTAATTAGAAAAATAAGACACAAGGTACATATTAAGGTTCAATTACAATTCATTTATTAGAATTGGTTTGTAGAATGTAGTGGTTATGTTAAATCCCAGAGTAAAGGCACAATCTGTATAGTCATTAATCTATGGGATTTATTAATGAAAGAGGGGGAATGACAAGTGAATTTTAAACTTAAACTCAAAGTAGCCAAGTTGGGAAAGTTCTCCAAATCAGCTGTGTTTTTCTTTTTAGACATACATAGTATAAAAGCAATGCTGCCTGTGTAAAAGCAGTATTCATGCCGGGACAGACTAGAATTTGATGGGACAAGACACAAAAAACGTGACTGTCCAGTCAAAACTGGGACTGTTGGCAGCTATACTCATTTTCCATCCAGCCAATAATAATAATCATGTTGCATATATCATATAAATATATTGTATGGGGTCCGGGTTGCATATATCATATAAATATATTGTATGGGGCCCGGGTTGCATATATCCTATAAATATATTGAATGGGGCCCGGGATGCATATATCATATAAATATATTTTATGGGTCCCGGGTTGCATATATCATATAAATATATTGTATGATGCCTGGGATGCATATATCATATAAATATATTGTATGGGGCCCGGGTTGCATATATCATATAAATATATTGTATGGGGCCCGGGCTGCATATATCATATACATATATTGTATGGGGCCTGGGTTGCATATATCATATCATATAAATATATTGTATGGGGCCTGGGATGCATATATTATATAAATATATTGTATGGGGCCCGGGTTGCATATATCATATAAATATATTGTATGGGGCCCGGGCTGCATATATCATATAAATATATTGTATGGGGCCCGGGTTGCATATATCATATAAATATATTGTATGGGGCCCGGGCTGCATATATCATATCATATAAATATATTGTATGGGGCCTTTGATGCATATATCATATAAATATATTGTATGGGGCCCGGGTTGCTGTCAGTGTGCTATGATTCCTGAATCACTAAGGAGCTTGGCCCTTATGCTCCATCTCAGGCCTGCTGTGGGTAACATAGCAATCTGTATCTCAGGCTAGCTGATGAATAAGTTCATGGGTCATATCACTAAACAGTGATCTGTGGGGAACTGACAAGAGAACTGCAACATCAAGGCATCAGTAGCTGAGTGGCCTATCTCTCTAACTCTGGTATTAATCCCTGATTATTGCAGACCCCAATCTGATGGGACAGGACTACCCAAAACGGGACTGTCCCCGCAAATCTGTGACTGATGGTCACTATGCAGTGATTAAACTCTGCTTGGTTGTATAAGGAGAGGTATTAGCAGAATGCTTAGTTGCCTAGGGAGACATATTAGCAGAATACTTGTTGTATAGGGAGAATGTTTGGATGCATAGGGAGAGCTATTAGCAGAATGCTTGGTTGTATAGGGAGAGTTATTATCAGAATGCTTGGTTGTATAGGGAGAGGTATTAGCAGAATGATTGGGTGTATAGGGAGAGTTATTATCAAAATGCTTGGTTGTATAGGGAGAGCTATTAGCAGAATGCTTGGTTGTATAGGGTGAGGTATTAGCAGAATGCTTGGTTGTATTGGGATAGGTATTAGCAGAATGCTTGGTTGTATAGGGAGAGGTATTAGCAGAATGCTTGGTTGCATAGGGATAGGTATTAGCAGAATGCTTGGTTGTATAGGGAGAGCTATTAGCAGAATGCTTGGTTGTATAGGGTGAGGTATTAGCAGAATGCTTGGTTGTATAGGGAGAGGTATTAGAAGAATACTTGGTTGCATAGGGACAAGTATTAGCAGAATACTTGGTTGTATAGGGAGAATGTTTGGATGCATTGGGAGAGGTATTAGCAGAATGCTTGGTTGCATAGGGAGAGGTATGAGCAGTAGGAAGAGGGAAGTGCTCATGCCATTGTACAGAGCACTAGTGAGACCTCACTTGGAGTATTGTACAGAGCACTGGTGAGACCTCACTTGGAGTATTGTACACAGTACTGGAGACCGTATCTCTAGAAGCATATTGATACTTTGGAGAGAGTTCAGAGAAGGGCTACTAAATTGGTTCATGGGTTAAAGGATAAAACTTACCAGGAAAGGTTAAAGCATCTTAACATGTATAGCTTGGAGGAAACGTAACAGGGGGGATATGATAGAAACATTTAAATACATAAAAGGAATCAACACAGTAAAGGACGAGAGTATATTTAAAATAAGAAAAACTACCACAACTAGAGGACATAGTCTTAAATTAGAGGGGCAATGATTTAAAAGTAATATCAGGAAGTATTACTTTACTGAGAGAGTAGTGGATACATGGAATAGTCTTCCAGTAGAAGTGGTAGAGGTTAATGCAGTGAAGGAGTTTAAGCATGCATGGGATAGGTATAAGGCTATCCTAGATATAAGATAAGGTCAGGGACTAATGAAAGTATTACTTTACTGAGAGGGTAGTGGATGTATGGAATAGCCTCCCAGTAGAAGTGGTAGAGGTTAATACAGTGAAGGAGTTTAAGCATGCATGGGATAGGTATAAGGCTATCCTAGATATAAGATAAAGTCAGGGACTAATGAAAGTATTACTTTACTGAGAGGGTAGTGGATGTATGGAATAGCCTCCCAGTAGAAGTGGTAGAGGTTAATACAGTGAAGGAGTTTAAGCATGCATGGGATAGGTATAAGGCTATCCTAGATATAAGATAAGGTCAGGGACTAATGATAGTATTACTTTACTGAGAGGGTAGTGGATGTATGGAATAGCCTTCCAGTAGAAGTGGTAGAGGTAAGCACAGTGAAGGGGTTTAAGCATGCGTGGGATAGGCACAAGGCTATCCTAGATATAAGATAAGGCCAGAGACTAATGAAAGTATTGAAAAGAAAAAGAGAGGAGCGCAAAATGTATAGATGAGAATAGCCGCTTGGATAAACCTTCGCTCCCAATCTACGGTCCAGGTGACGACCATCAGACAGCTTTGCACTTTATTGCGTTTTTTGTGAGTTGAAGAGATTCTAACTCACAATATTTTAAAGTAAGCCTTTTTTGTCCCCATTTTGATTAAAACATTGTTATTGCTGTACTTCACTACGAGATTGTTCCTCTTTCATATGTGAATGCCCATATACTGCGATATTGTTTATACAAGCAAATCTTGAAGAGTTGAAGTTCCCCACAATCCCCGGGAATCTCCTTTTACATCTAGATATAGAGCAGTGATTCTGCTCCCAAATTTGTGAGTACAACACCCACTATCCAAAATCGTCCCTGTCATTGTTTGCAAACAGAGAGCACTATTTCTCTCCCTTCCGTTTCTTTTCATGTATTGAATACCTGGTACTCTGTGAGACCTTCAATCAACTATCCAGAAGTTTTGAAGTCATAAGTGTTCTTTGAGAAATATATTTTTATCACAAAAAAACTAGTATATTTTTTATCACAAAAATGTATTTATTTTCTATCACAAAAACTATTTATCATTGTTTCTTTTCACATATTTATTATTATTTTTAATGCACAATTGTCTATACATTTTGCGCTCCTCTCTTTTTCTTTTCTTCTCTTTTTGGCACTCGTAGAAATAAGAGGTGATTTTCTACTGAGTAGTGAGCTGCATACATAAAAATTCTTCTTATATAATTATAGTAGCGCCGTACACTATTGTTTTTGTATTTTTTCTGCATTAATGAACGTATTACTTTACTGAGAGGGTAGTGGATGTATGGAATAGTCTTCCAGTAGAAGTGGTAGATGTTAATACAGTGAAGGAGTTTAAGCATGCGTGGGATAGGTATAAGGCTATCCTAGATATAAGATAAGGCCAAGGACTAATGAAAGTATTACATTACTGAGAGGGTAGTGGATGTATGGAATAGTCTTCCAGTAGAAGTGGTAGAGGTTAATACAGTGAAGGAGTTTAAGCATGCATGGGATAGGTATAAGGCTATCCTAGATATAAGATAAGGCCAGGGACTAATGAAAGTATTACTTTACTGAGAGGGTAGTGGATGTATGGAATAGTCTTCCAGTAGAAGTGGTAGATATTAATACAGTGAAGGAGTTTAAGCATGCATGGGATAGGTATAAGGCTATCCTAGATATAAGATAAGGCCAGGGACTAATGAAAGTATTATATTACTGAGAGGATAGTGGATGTATGGAATAGCCTTCCAGCGGAAGTGGTAGAGGTTAATACAGTGAAGGAGTTTAAGCATGCGTGGGATAGGTATAAGGCTATCCTACAATAAGATAGGACCAGGGACTAATGAAAGTATTACTTTACTGAGAGGGTAGAGGATGTATGGAATAGCCTTCCAGCGGAAGTGGTAGAGGTTAATACAGTGAAGTAGTTTAAGCATGTGTGGGATAGGTATAAGGCTATCCTAGATATAAGATAAGGCCAAGGACTAATGAGAGTATTACTTTACTGAGAGGGTAGTGGATGCATGGAATAGTCTTCCAGTAGAAGTGGTAGAGGTTAATACAGTGAAGGAGTTTAAGCATGCATGGGATAGGTATAAGGTTATCCTAGATATAAGATAAGGCCAGGGACTAATGAAAGTATTACATTACTGCAGTGGCGTAGCGTGGGTTGTCAGCACCCGGGGCAAGGCAAGTAATTTGCGCCCCCTAACCCGTGGATTTTAGCACTCGAGTCTCTTCTACTAGATTAGTTAAAGAAACCCTTACCCCCCAAGCACATGTATTGTTTGTTATGAAAATACTTATGTAATTAAAGTAAAATGCATCTAAATACAAGTTTATTTTCCAACACTTTATTGAGTGCGAACATGCATTACACACATTCTCCACATTTTCAGCAGGTCTATGAATACAAATATACACATGTAGTAACCTAGCATGGGCCATGCTATTATATGTCGTCTCACAACCATCGTAAACGACAAACAATATCAAGAACAA
Source organism: Pelodytes ibericus (assembly GCA_036172795.1). NCBI lineage: Eukaryota > Metazoa > Chordata > Amphibia > Anura > Pelodytidae > Pelodytes > Pelodytes ibericus. The sequence continues at coordinate 181,615,270 of CM069863.1, read as the reverse complement.
AAACTAAACATCAAAATGGAACCATACCCTGGAGATGATCCAAGACTGGGCTAGATGGAGCCAACTTCCTCAATCCTGTACCTCTAATGTTAACCCCCCCCCCACACACACACACACATATGCCATAATTGTTGTGCCATTCAGATGCCAGTAATATTGTAACTTTCGGATGCCAGTAATATTGTGCCAGTCAGAGCCCAGTAATATTGTGCCAGTCAGAGCCCAGTAATATTGTGCCAGTCAGAGCCTAGTAATATTGTGCCAGTCAGATGCCTGCAATATTGTGCCAGTCAGATGCCTGCAATATTGTGCCAGTCAGAGCCCAGTAATAATGTGCCAGTCAGATACCAATAATATTGTGCCAGTCAGATACCAGGAATATTGTGCCTGTCAGAGCCCAGGAATATTGTGCCTGTCAGAGCCCAGGAATATGGTGCCTGTCAGAGCCCATGAATATGGTGCCTGTCAGATGCCTGTAATATTATGCCAGTCAGATGCCTGTAATAGTGTGCAGTCAGAGGCCAGGAATATTGTGCCAGTCAGATGCCTGTAATATTGTGCCAGTCAGATGCCTGTAATATTATGCCAGTCAGATGCCTGTAATATTATGCCAGTCAGATGCTTGTAATAGTGTGCCAGTCAGAGGCCAGGAATATTGTGCCAGTCAGAGGCCTGTAATATTGTGCCAGTCAGATGCCTGTAATATTATGCCAGTCAGATGCCTGTAATATTGTGCCAGTCAGAGCCCAGTAATATAGTGCCAGCCAGATGCCTGTAATATTATGCCAGCCAGATGCCCAGTATTATTGTGCCAGCCAGATGCCCAGTAATATAGTGCCAGTCAGATGCCCAGTATTATTGTGCCAGTCAGATGCCCAGTATTATTGTGCCAGCCAGATGCCCAGTAATATAGTGCCAGTCAGATGCCCAGTATTATTGTGCCAGTCAGATGCCCAGTATTATTGTGCCAGCCAGATGCCCAGTAATATAGTGCCAGTCAGATGCCCAGTAATATAGTGCCAATCAGATGCCAAGTAATATAGTGCCAATCAGATACCCAGTAATATAGTGCCAATCAGATGCCCAGTAATATAGTGCCAATCAGATGCCAAGTAATATAGTGCCAATCAGATACCCAGTAATATAGTGCCAATCAGATGCCCAGTAATATAGTGCCAATCAGATGCCAAGTAATATAGTGCCAATCAGATGCCCAGTAATATTGTGCCAATCAGATACCCAGTAATATAGTGCCATTCAGATACCCAGTAATATAGTGCCAATCAGATACCCAGTAATATTGTGCCAATCAGATACCCAGTAATATTGTGCCAATCAGATACCCAGTAATATAGTGCCAGTCAGATACCCAGTAATATTGTGCCAATCAGATGCCCAGTAATATTGTGCCAATCAGATACCCAGTAATATAGTGCCATTCAGATACCCAGTAATATAGTGCCAATCAGATACCCAGTAATATTGTGCCAATCAGATACCCAGTAATATAGTGCCAATCAGATACCCAGTAATATTGTGCCAATCAGATACCCAGTAATATAGTGCCAATCAGATACCCAGTAATATTGTGCCAATCAGATACCCAGTAATATAGTGCCAATCAGATGCCCAGTAATATAGTGCCAGTCAGATACCCAGTAATATAGTGCCAGTCAGATACCCAGTAATATAGTGCCAATCAGATACCCAGTAATATAGTGCCAGTCAGATACCAGGAATATTGTGCCAGCCAGCCCCCCCCCCCCCGTACTTACATGAAGCTGCTCCGTGTCCCCCGCCGGATGTCTCCTCCGTGCAGTCTTCCCTCTTGCACGGAGGAGGGAAGCAGACACCGGATGTGACGCGACGTCACATCCGGCGTCAGTTTTTTTTTTTTTTTCGGCCGTCGCATCCATCGACGGCCGATGGAAAAAGCGCAATGCGCTGTGAACGCGGCAGCAGGGGCTGGGGGCCCACGGGACAGCTGCCTTGGGGCCCCCCAGGAGTAAATGGGCCCAGGGCAGCTGCCCCGTTTGCCCCGCGTTAAAGACGGCCCTGGCGGCCACGCGGCCGCATAGGGCTAGTGCGCCCCCCCAGATATTGCGCCCGGTGCGGCCGGCCCCCCCTGCACCCCCCACGCTACGCCACTGCATTACTGAGAGGGTAGTGGATGCATGGAATAGCCTTCCAGCGGAAGTGGTAGAGGTTAATACAGTGAAGGAGTTTAAGCATGCGTGGGATAGGTATAAGGCTATCCTACAATAAGATAGGACCAGGGACTAATGGAAGTATTACTTTACTGAGAGGGTAGTGGATGTATGGAATAGCCTTCCAGCGGAAGTGGTAGTTTTCCTGTCCAGATTGTGGAAAAGCGTAAGAATAACTTCAAATGACATTCAGGATGTTACGGATTTGCTCCTCCTTTACACACTTGGTTAGTGTAAATTGTGATAATTAGGCAGGTGTTTAACTTTAAAGGGGCAGTTCAACTGAGGTTATTTTCTGCATAATGTTCATGTTTCTAATATACTTTAAATTCCCTTAAAACAACAAACCTTGTAAAGTTTGTCACCGCTTCTGCCACCATTTTCTGTCTGCCAGAATTTAGATTGTGACATCTACTTTATGACACAAGATGGCTAATCAAGGTAGTGTGTTCTTTTTTTCATACAGAGAGAGGCTGATTCCACAGCAATTACTTATAAATTAGCATTTAAGCATTTACCTATATCCCTCAGCAGCAATGAAAAAATGATCCCAACAACAGTAAGAAAATAAACCAATCAAATACAACCATCATGCACCTCTCCACCAATATAAGTGCATAACATTGTAGTAACTTTCTCTTGCTGTGCTGCTTACCTCAGATAAGTAGCTATTATAATGTGTCCTTAACATTCTAATATTTGTTGGAGTCTCCTGCGCTACTACTATGGCAATATTCTGTTATTCTCTTACTATTGTCAGTATTGTGTTGGTCTCTTTAATTCTGGCAGACCTCTGGAGGCCTTTAATTCTGGCAGATCTCTGGAGGCCTTTAATTCTGGCAGACCTCTGGAGGCCTTTAATTCTGGAAACCTACACTTCCAGGAGGTTTTCTCCTCTGTCAAGGGTTCAGTCCCTCCTGTCATTTAACCAAGTTTAGTGAGTGCCAAGATAAGCTTTTTCCGGTGGCCACATTTTTCAGTTGAGTAATTGCTGTATTATTGTGCACATTTTTACCACCTTGCGTGGTCGAGTTACACATCGGCCATCTTACTGGGGACGTTTCACTTCTCCCACGTCATCATGGATCCCAGTTCCCACTTTTTCCCTATGTGCGAGTGTGGATCTTGTAGAATTCAGTGTTCCCTGTTTCCATCCTGATTCCTCAGTTTCTCAGGTACCATTTTCTTGCCTTTGGTCTTATTATCCCTGCAGACAAGGAGCTTCCTAAATCTGCTCGTGCTAAAGACTGATATTATAAACTCGGAAGCGTTTCATACACTGCTGGAATCCACTATGGTAAAATCAGTGTCACAAGCACTCCAAACGGCCATGAACCTGAAGGCGTCTCAAACCCCTGAAAACCAGGGCCCCCCACAAACCAACCCTGATACCCAGCAGGCCACCCTACAAGGGCGCAAGGCCATTTACAAATCCAAACTCTCCTCCAAAACCTCTTATTCGGACATGTACAGTCATGTCACAGATGGTGCGTCCCTATATCGCAAAAGAGCCCTACACCGGGCAAAATTAGTGAGAACATGGAGATAGGCTAAATCCTCAGTTGAATCAGACTCTTATAAAAGGATGAGCTGGATGGGTCTGATGATACCGACCACATTGAGTTGTCAGATCACCCCACTATAGGTGAGACACCAATAAATCCTCTACTGAGGCTACTGGGCACCAGTCCACAGTGGATGTCCTTCTGGATCCCCTTTTTGATCCGGAGAAAATAGAGCACCCGCGGTCTGCAGAGTGGACTCCGTTGTCCAATGTAGCCAACTACTTAGCGATGAGGGTGAGAAAGCCACTTAATAAGGACAGGAAAGGGCTAGATTATTTCCTCAAGAGCTACCAGGGTGAAGTCTTTGACATTCTGGAGCCCCTAACCAAGGTATTTGAACTTGCCAAAGTGGCCATAAGTGAGGGTGAGATCACTGACCCCTTTATCCTACTTGGCGGGGTACAACGTGCTATATGCTTGCTGGGTAAGTCCAACACGGCTTTTGCCACTGAGAGAAGTAATTCTTCTAAAAATTTAGCCAAAATGAGTGAACATGGCCATTCCAGTGGCCCTACCCCTCTTGGTAAACAAGGTTGGGGTAAATGCTCTCAGCCCCCCCTAACATATTCATTGTGGGCCAGGCCTAGTAACCCTATCCTTCCTTTGCTAAACAGGGCTAGGAGCCAACCAAATGGATTATATATAGACATGGCTGGTGCCATAATAAAATGAATGATACCCTTCACCACATCCAGGTTCCACAGACTGGGACTAATAATACAAGTGTATACACTATAACCTCAGCTGGAATTGTACCCTGGGCCTCTGTGTTTCTGGTTCCAGTACCTGTTTTACTCGCCATCAGGGGGCTTGGTTTTCTAGCATTGCTTTGTGTCTGTCCATACCCAATTCAGCTCAGGTGTTCCTTGTCTTTCATTAACTGCCCTGTTATATAATCCCCCTCCTCCCATCACTTTTTGCTGGAGCATTTGGTTTGCCTGCTTGTCTTCTGTTTGCACTACAGTTGTGATTCCCTGTCTTACCGTAATTGACTTGGCTTGTTTCCTAACTGCTCTGTCCTTCTCCACTCCTGACTCGGCTTGCAACTTGATTTCTTCGTCCTTCTCCAGCCCCGAACTTTTGGCTTGTGCCCTCTATTTTTCTGAATTTGTCAGGTAGTGCCTGTTTTATCAAGATGCCCAAAGGGAGGCCTAAAACCCCTGATTGTGGCCACTCAAAGCCTTGGGCGAGAGTGGTCACCCTGCACAGGGTATTTCATGTGCTCCTGCTTTTGCACCTGGAGTCCAGCTGTAACTGGCATCCATACCAGTGACAAACACTGCCTGGATCTGGAAGCTGCCCAAAGGTCCCAAGATCCAATAACATTTATTAAAATAAAATAAAACACACCTTGCCCCAAGGCATTTGGGATACTTCATTTATGTATGTCTGGGGGCCAGTGGGCAGTCTCCAGACCCGAGGGGGCAATATTTTTATTATTTAAATTGTCCTGTTTTTAAATAGTGAATTGGATTGCCACAAATGTGACTGTTTTAGCCAATTATCCTGATATCAGGAGAAATCTCGAAATTCAGCTTAAATATTATGAAATTCCAAACTGCGAGACACTAAAGATTATCACTTCACAGCATACTTAGTTCTGGCAATGTAACAGTTAATATATATATATATATATATATATATATATATATATATATATATATATATATATAGTAAACAAATCTGCTACATTGTATTACATATTTGATCTTACCAGGGTTTATGATTACTGGTAGAATTGCTGGTAGCTAGTTGCATATATCTGGGAATTTACATCAGCAAACGTTGGGAGCTAAAAGGTGATTTTGAAGTGAATAGCAGGGGATTTGAAGTGATTAGCAGGTGAGTTAGTTCCCTCGCTAAGTGAACTCATCAGGTTTGTTCCTGTTCAATGTACAGCTGAATTGGTGAGATGGAATGTTCATCTCACCTCAACTCACCTGCTATTCACTTCAACTCACCTGCTATTCACCTCAACTCACCTGCTATTCACTTCAACTCTCCTGCTATTCACCTCAACTCACCTGCTATTCACCTCAACTCACCTGCTATTCACCTCAACTCACCTGCTATTCACTTCAACTCACCTGCTACTCACCTCAACTCACCTGCTATTCACTTCAACTCACCTGCTATTCACTTCAACTCACCTGCTATTCACCTCAACTCACCTGCTATTCACTTCAACTCACATTTTAGTGAATAGCCCCATATATCTTGTTGGATGCTGTGATCCCCTATATATATATATTTATGTAAAACTGTACATATTTTTTCAGGTCCTTAAAGGTTCTTTTCACTCTGGCACTTGATTTATGATTTGAATAATCACTTAGAGTATACCTATGACTTGAAGTTACATCCCTATATATTGGTAATCTCTCTCTGCACCACCACTTGATGGCTGTTATGACCATAGTTGATCTCCCTCGCAGCCCATGGAGGTGTGGGCACAAGGGCATTTCTAATGGAATGTTGGGGTCACGTGACCTCCCGGCATTTTGTCATAGAAGCACCAGGAGAAGTGTCAGGCAGCAACAGAGGGTACTGTGCGCATTGCATCCTCCGGCTGCCCCCACTAGACGCCAGGGAGTCTGGAGGAACGAGGGCTACGTCTGGGGCTCAGAGGGGCTACGTCTGGGGCTCAGAGGGGCTACGTCTGGGGCTCAGAGGGGCTACGTCTGGGGCTCAGAGGGGCTACATCTGAGGATCAGAGGGTCTTAGTCTGTGGGTCAGAGGGGCTACTTCTGGGGTTCAGAGGGGCTACATCTGGGGCTCAGAGGGCTTAGTCTGTGGGTCAGAGGGGCTACATCTGGGGCTCAGAGGGGCTACGTCTGGGGCTCAGAGGGCTTAGTCTGTGGGTCAGAGGTGCTACATCTGGGGCTCAGAGGGGCTACATCTGGGGCTCAGAGGGGCTACGTCTGGGGCTCAGAGGGGCTACGTCTGGGGCTCAGAGGGGCTACCTCTGGGGCTCAGAGGGGCTACTTCTGGGGTTCAGAGGGGCTACATCTGAGGCTCAGAGGGCTTAGTCTGTGGGTCAGAGGGGCTACATCTGGGGCTCAGATGGCTTAGTCTGTGGGTCAGAGGGGCTACATCTGGGGCTCAGAGGGGCTACTTCTGGGGTTCCGAGGGGCTACATCTGAAGCTCAGAGGGCTTAGTCTGTGGGTCAGAGGGGCTACATCTGGGGCTCAGAGGGCTTAGTCTGTGTGTCAGAGGGCTTAGTCTGTGGGTCAGAGGGGCTACATCTGGGGCTCAGAGGGCTTAGTCTGTGGGTCAGAGGGCTTAGTCAGTGGGTCAGAGGGGCTACATCTGGGGCTCAGAGGGCTTAGTCTGTGGGTCAGATGGGCTACAGCTGGGGCTCAGAGGGCTTAGTCTGTGGGTCAGATGGCTAAGTCTGAGAGTCAAGTGTTAAGTCCAGGGGTCAGGTTGACTAAGCTTAATTAAAATAATGCCACATTTCAAGGTCACTTAACAAAATCTTCTTCATTTATTTCAGTGATAATACAATACTCCTAATGTATCTCCATGTTTAGCCTGCCACTAGATGGCACTTGTAACCCAATAGAGTAGTGTATTTATATTTTAATATTATCTGATATACAACCCCATGTAACTATTTTATATCTGTGGGATTTAATTCTAGCTGTAACATCCTTAAGGTATAAACACACGGGACTTGTTTATGAAGAGATATTACAGAATTATATGATTGCATTAATTCTATAAAAAAACAAAACAGAAGTTTTATTTTACAAAAATCCTTTTTGCTGCACAATATCTATATCTGAATTTTAAATAAATAAACAATGGTATTTCATATATATATATATATATATATATATATAGATATATAGATATATAGATATATATATATATATATATATATATATATATATATATATATATATATATAGATAGATATGTGTGTGTGTGTGTGTGTATATATATAGATATATATGTATGTGTGTGTGTATATATATTGTGCAAAAACAGCTTTCAGATGTGTATTGTCACATCACACACAGTCCAATTAAATGATATTATAAGTACTTTATTTCTAATGTTATTGTTAGTAATATATTTAAATGTTGTTACTGCCAAAATAATTTCCTTAGTTGAGATGTGGCTATTATTAGATAGTGGTAGGCACAAATATAAGCTTTTTAATGCAAGTGGAGACATTTTAAACAATAATTATATAATGAGAGAATGCTAATAAAGTAATTTGTTTAGCCCTCTTTGCACTGTATCTCTATCATTCTTGGGTCAGATATCGTTCAGATGATTGACAGTATCGGTTAATGAGGGATGCCATGGAGGGAGGGGCCATAACGGATGAAAGCCAATCAGAACAGTATTACAGTAGTCGAGACTGGAAATAACCAGAGTGTATGATGGCGGCCTCTGTTGAGGAATGGGCAACTGCATGCAATGTTTCCTAGGTGTAAGCCGGAGAAAGTCATGGAGGTTCATACGAGCATGGTGCAGATCATGGTGGTCAAGTCATAGTACCTCATGGTCCTGAATAGCAAGACTCCAGCATTATGTCCCACTCAGGAATTGAGGGTCTTAATCCTCTTTCTGCCCTGGACGATCCTTGGAATTGTCCTAAAGGAAAATGCAATCTGAAGATCTCATGTTCTTACAGAAAGACTATTTTCTTTCTATATATATATATATATTATATATTGATGCAAATGGCAATTGCACCATTTTGTTTTTATATGTAACCCCCTATTTGTTTCATATAATCTGTGCCTTTGTAATTCTGCTAACACAATATATATATAGTTATGATTGTGTGTGTGTGTGTGTGTGTGTGTGTGTGTGTGTGTGTGTGTGTGTGTGTAGCAGAGTTATACGTGTGTGAGAGTGTAACATTTTTATTTTCACACTTGATTATCACATTTAATATGAATAATAGTGATTCCTGTTTATATATAGTCTTTATGTTGATGGCAATGAGTCCATACACATGGCATTAAACATCCCATGGACCTGGTTATAGTATTAAACCCATACATTATGAATGAATGAGCTGCTCATTTTATTATGGGCTTTACTCATGAAAGAGAGAATTGCAGGGAAGTGGGAGGGGAATATCAAAATTAAGGCCAAAGTAGCAGAGTTGGAAAAATTCTCCCATTCAGCTGAATTCCCATCTCAATTCCCTGCACTTCTCTCTTTTATGTGTAAAGCACTAAATACACAGTTTTTCTATTTTGCAAAAGAGAAATAGACATTTTGTTAAATGATGATAAATGATCTAAACACTGTTTGCAGAGTTGCAAGAAAATGTATAAAATAAGCGAAAAATATGTTTTAAATGCGTCTGTAGGTGTCTCTTGTTTATGAGGTTGGTAGAAGGAGCAGGTTTTTGACCCCCTTTTTTTATTAAACAATAAATATATAAATATATATAATATACCGTACTCGATTATAAGACGACCCCCCAAACTTTGGATATTCCATTAGGAAAAAAACTAAAAGCCTTAATATAAGACTACCCTGTAGGAAAAAAGTTCAACTGGTATATATTCACATGTAAATTGCTTTTTTAATAAAATATTATATCAAAAAATGCATTTCTTGTTTTTATTTCCTTTTATGTGCCAATGCTGCCTCTCTCTTTCCCTTGCTCCCAGCTTTCTCTCTCCCACCCTTAGTGTTGTCTCTCTCTCCCCCTCCCTTTGTCTCCCCCTCGCTCCCCTTGTCTCTGTCTCTTCCACCCCTTGTTTCTCTCTGCCCCCCCTCCCTCCCCTTGTCTCTGTCTCTTCCCCCTCCCTCCCTTTGTTGCTCTCCCCCCCCCCCTCGTTTCTCTGTCCCCCCCTTGTCTTTCTAACCCCTCCCTCCCCCTCGTTTCTCAGTCCCCCCCCTCACATGTTTCTTGGTCCCTGGTGGCTAGTGGGGGCAGCCCGTGAAGTGGCTAGTGGGGGCAGCCCCGACAATACGTGAAGACATCCTCCATGCTGCCCGACACCTCCGTCTATTATGACGGACAGCTGTGTCAGGCAGCATGGAGGATGTCTGCACGTATCGTGCAGACATCCCCCGGCTGCCCGATTCTGCCTGGTGGCTAGCGGGGCAGCGGAGGATGTCTGCGTGATGAGCGCAGACCTCCCCTGCTGCCGCCCGGCACGACCGCCGGGGCTTCTATGATGCGGCTTCTACGGCGGCTCATCACGCAGACATCCCTGCTGTTAGAGAGGGGGGTCCAGGTCCCCTGCAGCTCTGCTGGGGACCTGGATCCCAGTCTTATAGTCTGACCTCAATTTGAGGTCAGATTATAAGACAACCTCGAATGTAAGAAAAAACCTCATCTTATAATCGAGCAAATACGGTATATATATATATATATATATATATATATATATAAGTGTGTGTGTGTGATGAGAGTTGCAGGTTTACACAGGTGTCTGAGTGGCAGGAGGGGAGTGGGAGAGAGATGGGTTTGCACATGTGATTATGAGTGAGTAGCAGCATGGGAGCGTGAGACAGACGTGTTTGTACGCGTGTGTCTGAATGAATGGTAGGATAGTAGTGTGAGAGAGATGGGTTTGCACACGTGTGTCTGAGTGAATGGCAGGATGGGAGTGTGAGAGAGATGGGTTTGCATGTGTGTGTCTCAGTGAGTTGCAGTGTGGTTGTGTGAGAGAGATTGGTTTACATGTGTGTGTCTGTGTGAATGACAGGATGGGATGTGTCTGAGTGAATGACAGGATGGGATGTGTCTGTGTGAATGACAGGATGGGATGTGTCTGAGTGAATGACAGGATGGGAGTGTGAGAAAGATCAGTTTGCACACGTGTGTCTGAGTGAATGGCAGGATGGGAGTGTGAGAGAGATGGGTTTACATGTGTGTGTCTGTGTGAGTGGCAGCGTGGTTGTGTGAGAGAGACGAGTTTACATGTGTGGGTCTGAGTGAGTGGCAGGATGGGTGTGTGAGAGATCAGTTTGCACACGTGTGTCTGAGTGAATGGCAGGATGGGAGTGTGAGAGAGATGGGTTTGCATGTGTGTGTCTGTGTGAGTTGCAGTGTGGTAGTGTGAGAGAGATTGGTTTACATGTGTGTGTCTGTGTGAGTGGCAGGATGGGAACTGTGAGAGAGATGGGTTTGCACAGGTGTGTCTAAGTGAATGGCAGGATGGGAGTGTGAGAGAGATGGGTTTGCACGTGTATGTCTGAGTGAGTGGCAGCATGTGAGTGTGAGGGAGGCACGTTTGCATGTGTGTATGTGTTTGAGTGGGCATGTCTGGAATGGAAATTGTTCAAATGGGGAGGAGTTATGAATATAGCCACGCCCTCATGGAAGGTGCCCAAAAAAAAAACCTGCACCCAGGCATCTGTGACCCTAGAATTGGATCTGGTAACTTGATGAGGTTGGAGATCCATTAGAGGAGCACAGAGGTCGTGCAGGGAAGTATTGTTTAATGAGGCAGGTAATATAAGGAGCAGCAGAGGAGTAGAAGGCTTTGTAGGTTAAAGATAGAATTTTACATTTTATCCTGGAGCAGACAGGTAGCCAGTGAAGGGAGGAGGCACCGATTTGGAGCTACACATAAGAAAGATGAGCCTGACAGCTGTTTTTTTAATAGATTGCAGGGGAGCCAGGGGTAGTCCAGTCTGGACGCTGTTACAGTAGTCTCTTCACTGAGCAACGGGCCACTGCATGCAATGTTCCTTAGGTGTAGATGACAGGATTTGGCTAGAGACTGATGGGGAACAAAGGAGATAGCCGAGTCAAAAGTGACCCCAAGACATCAGACACGGTCAGCAGGTACAATCGTAGCATTTTTAAAGGTGATTGTGAAGTCAGGTGTAGGGAGGGAGCTTGAGGGAGGGAAGATAATCGGCTCTGTTTAAGAAAGATTACGTTTCAGGTAGCAGTCCGACATCCAAGTGGAGATGGCCGAGTGACAATCAATGACACTTAACACGACAGAGGGAGTGAGGTCAGGGGAGGAGAGGTAGATCTGATCTGGAAATTTCTAAATATATTCTAAAAATAGGAATGACTGGAATTTAAAACAGATAGCATAAATGGTGCAATTACCACTCCAACCGATCTGCCATGTAATACAATACACACATGTGTCATACGCCACTTATAAACTGCAATGCAAGTTATATGTATACACATTCACATATATTATTCAACACACTGTCATAACAACTCTTGTGGTATTACAATACCGGTGATGTCATAGCAGGCGAAGGTTGGCATCACATCATTGGTTATTGTTCACTGTCAACAGCTGTTATATGTATCCCCCGCCATCATGCCACATGTATCACAATACCGCAGTGGGGATGGCAACAGTGATTATCAATGCACTATTGTCCACACTGGATATGAAAGGGTTCTTTTACTGTGCTATATAATGGAAGCTTTCTGAATAGACCCCATAATATATATATATATATATATATATATATATATATATATATATATATATATACTGTATATATATACTGTATATAGTACTGTGCAAAGGTTTAAGGCAGATGTGAAAAAATGCCATGTAAGAATGTTTTCAAAAATATGAATTAATTTCTTTTCAATTAACAAAATGCAGAAGAAAAATCCAAATCCAAACAATTTTGGGTGTGATCCGTTGAATGTTTTTAGTTACATGTTTTCATAGCCGAGAAATGTAGGGAAATGTAGTCATATCAATGGGGGAAAAAATAATTTAAAAAGACAGATAAAAAATGAGGAAATAAAGAGAGAAAGAGAAATAACAAATAATATATAATATTCTGCTTTTGATTGATTAACATCTTTGGCAAGGTCTGTCCATGGCTTCGGATTCCCTTGTGGCTAAGCAGTAAGATTTCATTTGTTTAAAAACAATCAATATTTTGTAGCAGCTCATTAATCAAAGTGCTTAAAAAGTAAATTACACATTTCCTGTTTGTTTTAATTTCATCTTATTTAATCGTAGTTACTTTACATTTCTGTACACTGGATTTCCCATTACTTTTACTAAATAATGCTTGTTAGAATTAGAATTGTTGTTTTTTCCCCGTAAGAATGCAATATTGGGCAAATATGCCTTCACTGTCTCTATATATGGGGGCGCTATAATAGGAGCTGACAAGACAAAAACAGACAGTGGTATCTGAATTACAAAACTGGCCAACTCTCTGACACAATGAGCAGTTACATTTTTTAACTGAAATTGAAAGTTCTAAAAGAGGGATTAATTGGGCTAAAGAGGGGTTAAAGTGACTTTAATGTGAGTTTAAGTGAATAGCAGGTGAGTTGAAGTGACTAGCAGGTGAGTTGAAGTGAGTAGCAGGTGAGTTGAAGGGAATAACAGGTGAGTTGAAGGGAATAGCAGGTGAGTTGAAGTGAGTTAAAGTGAATAGCCGGTGAATTGAAGGGAATAGCAGGTGAGTTGAAGGGAATAGCAGGTGAGTTGAGGTGAATAGCAGGTGAGTTGAAGTGAATAGCAGGTGAGTTGAAGGGAATAGCAGGTGAGTTGAAGTGAGTTAAAGTGAATAGCAGGTGAATTGAAGGGAATAGCAGGTGAGTTGAGGTGAATAGCAGGTGAGTTGAAGTGAATAGCAGGTGAGTTGAAGGGAATAGCAGGTGAGTTGAAGTGAGTTAAAGTGAATAGCAGGTGAATTGAAGTGAATAGCAGGTGAGTTGAAGGGAATAGCAGGTGAGTTGAGGTGAATAGCAGGTGAGTTGAAGTGAATAGCAGGTGAGTTGAGGTGAGATGAACAGCTGTAGCTATACACTGTAAATGAACAAACCTGGTGAGTTGGCTTAATGGTGGAGATTTCCCCTTAACTTACCTGCAACTCACCTCAACTCAGCGTTTTAGTGAATAACCCCCAGAGTGTCAGTTATGCAAACCAGGAGGTAGGAAAGCTTCTGTGAGTAGGAATGAGAAGGTGAATGAGATTTGCTAAGAAGTAGAGTAGTAATGCAAATGGGCATGTGAATACAAAATGCAGGTGAGAAGAGAAGGGAACCAGAGCCACAGAGCAACAGAGTAAAAATACTAAATGTTGGTGCTGGAGTAGAGGAGTGAGCACATACTGAAAATGTAAAGGTACATTGTTTGTTTGAGCACATTAGACATTTGTATATTTTCAGGTTTTATCCGTCTTTGATGTCTGATTTTAGCAGTTCCCGTTGGTTCAGGTTGGATGCATAGCTCCCTCATGCTCTCACAAATTAGATCAGTTAGGTGATGAGAAAATATTTTGTAAATAACGTGTGTCTGAATTGCTCAAATTGCTGTAATTATATTTAAACTCTTCTAGAGAGTGGGATGTGTCATTTAAAAGGGATTTGTTTTCTTTTTCTGTATCCATCACAATTTATATCCATCCATGAGAGAGAATAGTATGATAAGCATTGCTATATTACTGGAAATATAGGGTTTTCGTCAGAAGCCGTACAGTTTGCTCCGCAGGGAATTTGAGACTTTCTATGTAGTTAATATGATTATCAACAGAATCATGACAACACAGGTGTAGCAGGGTCTATTAACTAAACAGTGAACACGGAATCCCGACACGGAATCCCGACACGGAATCCCGACACGGAATCCCGACACGGAATCCCGACACGGAATCCCGACACGGAATCCAAACACGGAATCCAAACACGGAATCCAAACACGGAATCCAAACACGGAATCCAAACACGGAATCCAAACACGGAATCCAAACACGGAATCCAAACAAGGAATTCAAACACGAAATCCTCACATGAAATCCTCACATGAAATCCTCACATGAAATCCTCACATGAAATCCTCACATGAAATCCTCACATGGAATCCTCACATGAAATCCTCACATGGAATCCTCACATAGAATCCTAACACGGAATCCTAACACTAAATTTAAACACGAAATTGTAACTCGGAATAGAAGTTGCTTCTATTAGCAACTTAAAAACGTGTTACCTAATGGACTCAACAAGGACTTTTCGACACCTTTATTGTAATCAACTTAATACCATTAGATTTGTATGATCCACTTAATCCCGTCAGATTTGTATGATCCACTTAATACCATCAGATTTGTATGATCCACTCAATACCATCAATATTCTTATGATGTTCTCTAGGATTAGAATCATTTGTTTAGCAGGGCTTTTTGGTTTGCTACTTTGTATTTACACAGACATAGGAATTAAATAAAACCTTATATATATATATATATATATATATATATATATATATATATATATATATATTTATATAACATTCACTACTATCAGTAGTGTTTAACCTATCCCCTGTAGATATGGGGGTTTCCCAGTATCTCCAAGCCCCTCTTTGGATGTCACTGTATTCTGAGGCTCCAGGGAAAGTAATTTCAATGTAAAACCGCAGAACTGCAAATTGTTACAAAGTCACACAAATCAGTAACAAGTTCAACATACATACAATAAACTAGCTTTCCCAGGCACAACAACCAGGTATAGTACAGCAAAGAAAGATGTGACATAATAAAACAATGTTTAGATACTCAACTATTTATATTATTATATATCCTTTCTACTGACTGGATATATAGGGAAACAGCCCTTTTCACTCTAGAATATCTAAAAATATCACAAGAAGCCTAATCCATAAGCAGTATATTTATTTTTTCCTTTCCTCTCGGTTATTATAAAAGAATATGTTTAATGTGTCCATAGATTCTGATTTAATTAATAAAATAATGACACTTTTAGAAGACAAAGCTAAACCTGTGAACTTTTCCTCAGACCTGAACACGCCAGCAGGTCTAATTATTGTCACTATACCTATAAATAATGGACTGTGCCCAGCAACAAAATCACAGATCCGATAAATCTTGGATGTGAAGAGCATATAAAGCCTTTGTGAATCCCTGGGAAAGTGCACAGGGAAATAATAAGACAAGTCTACAGATTGCGGTTTCTCAGAGAGATAAAAGATTGTGGGAAAAGATCTAAACAGTGACTGCAATCTGCATTAACCTCAGTGATGTAATTAATAAACAGCTCAATGTGAGTCTCCTCTTTACATTTCAGTTAGGGCAATACTGATAAAAGATGAGGGGATGGAAGGTTAATTGGAAAATGTGTGTGTTAAATAGGGTCGCCAGCCAGCCGGTATTTTACAGGCACGACCGGTAATCAAGCCTTTGGAGCCATTACATGCATAAGTAAAATATGCAACACCCCGTATTTTTTTTTTGCTATGGCGGGGAGCTCCCTTATTACATGGAAAGGTAATGTGAGATCACTGCATCACCCATGAGTAGAGTCCCCTGACGGGGTCTTCTCCGAGCTATTGAGCCTGTACCTCTACCCCTTGCAGCAGCCATTTTACAACCCCTGCATACACTCAGAAATGTTCCCGCCCACCCGTCCCTTTGTTTGTTTGATTGTATTGTATATTATGTCTCATTATGTTTTCTTTTGTCGCAGCGGGGGTGCATGTCCTTGCCGGTCAAGGTTGGAAATTAGAATGGAGGCGTCCAATCCAATGGTTTAAGTTTTGGATTCAGCCCTCCCCTAACCTCTTTAAGGTGATCAATCACTATATGGTATGTGCCCACTGGGGGCGAGGAGAGCTGGCTAATGGTAAGCATGGAAAAAGATAACCTAAAGGGTAAGAGACCCTCGGACGAGGGAGGAGGGGAGTACCACGGGTGGGTGCTACTTGCACTATAATATATAATGTTGATAAAATGTTAGGTCAGGTGACTGGCAAGGATTTTAGTTTGATTTGTTGGGCTGTATTCGTCTGAGAGTAAACATCGTGGTGATTGGCTGATACAGTCCTAACTGGTTTATTATATTAATAAATTGCTGTGGCCTATTTTCACCAATACAGAGTGTCGTGTTTATTTAAGGACGGGGTAGTGGGTTATATAATGTTACAGCAACACTATCCACACTCTATCATACATGTGCCTGTGTTTTTATTTGGTGGGGGTGGTTTGAGTTCCATAAGGTCCGACGAAGTCTTTGTCAAGGAATTAAAAACGTAACTGTAATCAGCAATTCACTTTGCTGGTGCATATAGTACTATAGTAAAAGATTTGTAACAAACATGTATACCCAGCACAATGTAAGTTGAGCCAGTGGGATCTATTCACTAAATGGGAGTTGCAGGTGAGTTGGGACGAACGTTTCACCTGAGCACATGGGACATATTGCATCATCTCCCCTTTTGTACAGTGGAATGTTTTGAGCATTCTGCTCAGCTGAGGGAATCTAAGGGAATGATTGGCTTTACAGCTGGCCGAGTGGGAAATGTACTCCTAGCATGATTGGAATTAGACACTGCAGCTGGCTAATCATCAAGGAGAATGTGGAACACCTAGGTTTCATTTTAGACCGTGGTGTCTATTCACCAAAAGGTACACTGGAAGTGAGCTGAGATGCACATTCCATGTCACTAGTTTAACACTGGATTATGCAGTGCCAACTTAATTCTTCTTGAAGAAGAAACTCAACAGGTTTGTCCCTGTACATAGCTACGTTGTGGAGATGAAATAGACATCTCACATCAACTCTCAGGTCAGTAAATAGCCTTCACTCACTCAGCTAAACTCATCTGTTAGAAGAGCATGGCTGGCCATGGATAATACTTTGTTAAATCTTTAATAAATGTAACAATGCATTACTCTGGGTCTTCTTGAAGGAGAAACTCACCAGTTGTGTTCCTGCGAAATGTAGAGTTAAATTAGAGGGGTCTCCAAACGACCCCCAGGATCTCTAACTCATAAAAGATTCCAAGGCAAGTGACCCTGACCCTAAAAAGGACAGTCACAAGAGTTGCCTATGGGTCCTGGTTTTGACTGGGGTATGATTTTCTAGAACTCTTTCCCAAATGACTCAGCAGCTGAATGTGTTAATTATTTCCCATTTTAGACGATACAATGGAAGAAACCATTCACATTATTCACATTCTGAAGTATTATATAAACTTATTTTTTTTTCTCTCTCTCTTTTTCCCGTCAGGACGTGATTTTAATCATGTAATCGCTCCGAGGTCTTTTGGCTCCCCAAGAACGCTGGGATTGAAAACGTGCTATTTTCCAGAGGTAAGTACATAATTATATTTTGTGAATTTCCAGCATGTTGCTAAAACAGAAATTAAAATTATTATGAAATAATGTGCTGTGTAATTTTCTCTATGGAAACAGAAGGAAAGCTTGTATGTTTATTATTTGGTTAATTACACTCAATGAATGCCGTAATTATCCGTAAAAGTGTTATTGTTGGCGCTTTCTTATATTTACCCATAGCCACCATTAAATACTAAGGAATACAAAGTACAAAACAAATATCCAACAATAGATATGGTGTCATTGCATTAATCCCTAATGTGAGGCAAGTGATAAGAAATGGCTTAATAAGTGGACTAACTGTCATATAACCTACACAGCCTTCCACTCATCTGCCCCTTTGCACATCCTCTCTTCTATTATTCGATATTAAAGGGACAGTTACCCAGTGTCTGCTACATTCCTCACATGGACTAAGGTCCTCATTCAGCCTCATCACCTCATCCTGTTCGTGCCTGCAACACTTTAGTCAAGCCGTCCCATGACCCTGGAACCCACTTCCAGCTCTGTCATATCCTCTAAATCTTCAAAAAAGGTCCCTGAAATATATATCACCACTTTGAAGAAGCCTGTAACTGATAGAAACATTTATATACATAAAGGGAATCAACACAGTAAAGGAGGAGAGTATATTTAAAAGAAGAAAAGACTACCACAACTAGAGGACATAGTCTTAAATTAGAGGGGCAACGATTTAAAAGTAATATCAGGAAGTATTACTTTACTGAGAGGGTAGTGGATGTATGGAATAGCCTGCCAGCAGAAGTGGTAGAGGTTAATACAGTGAAGGAGTTTAAGCATGCATGGGATAGGCACAAGGCTATCCTAGATATAAGATAAGGGACTAATGAAAGTATTACTTTACTGAGAGGGTAGTGGATGCATGGAATAGTCTTCCAGTAGAAATGGTAGAGGTTAATGCAGTGAAGGAGTTTAAGAATGCGTGGGATAGGCACAAGGCTATCCTAACTATGAGATAGGGCCAGGGACTAATGAAAGTATTACTTTACTGAGAGGGTAGTTGATGTATGGAATAGCCTTCCAGCGGAAGTGGTAGAGGTTAATATAGTGAAGGAGCATGCGTGGGATAGGCACAAGGCTATCCTAGATATAAGATAGGGAACTGGGGACTAATAAAAGTATTTAGAAGAGTGGGCAGACTAGATGGACCGAATGGTTCCCATCTGTGGGTGACCCATAAAGTAACCTCTGGCAAGATTAACCTCACTCATTTTAATGCTCTACCACTGCCACCACCTTCTTTTGCACTGCTATGTGCTACCACTGCCACCACTTTCTTTCTCCGGCCTTTTCACCCTAGGTGTCTTCTGTTCCTCACGCCCTCTAGACTGTGAGCTTGTGAATGGACTCTCTACCTCAGTCGGTCTCTGTTTATCTAATGTAGTGTTAAAAGGGAATCTGTCATCTAGACATTGTTTATACAATGAATGCAGAGAATAAAAATATCTGGAAAATGATCTATACAGAATCGGATTTGATTTTGCAGTAAAGCCACTAAAACCATTATTACCCCACTTCCCAACCGGGAATCATTCTCTGGTAACAAAATTGGAGGTAAAATATCCTAAGCCAGCTGTTTTACAAACAAGCAGTAATATAAATCAATAGAACATAATATTTATCATATTAAATAATACAGTTAGGCCTTATAGTTATTAATTAGAATTTCAGACACACAAACTGCTCTACACAGTACCACAATATACTTACTTTGCCTTTTGACAATTAAAAGAAATGCATTTTATGTATTTTTTTTTTTACTTTTTTTTTTTTATTAACCTAGTTTCTATTCTTGGAGGTGGAGTTTGTCTTGTCGTCGTCTCATCTCAAACCTTGTACAAAACGTTAGTAAACGCCATTTTGCGAGGTCAGGATGAGGCATCCAAGGGGGTGGCGAGTCTGATCGAGGTTAGAGGTTCGAGACTGGTGCTAATCTCCACCTCAAATCTCGAATTTTAGTGAATACAACCCTCCGTGTTGAACTCAGTGCATAGAATGGAGGTGGGTGTGGCTTCAGCTCTCCGAGCTCTGATGCAACACAAGTAGGAGGGGCTTCGGAACAGCAATACCACATTGTACACCGTTTTTAAGCAACAAGAAAAATTGAGGAAATACATGTAAAAAGATTATTCATTTTTCAATTTGATTTTACATGGTGTAGCCAGTATTTAATAATATTTTGGGGCTCTATAAGCTGAACATCCCCTTTAAGGTTACATGCACTATATTTAAAATATATACGTTGCCATGTGATGTTTTTACACCCTAAAATGCAAATGATTGTTGACTGTCATACATTTTTAAATTGCTCAATCCCTGTCTGTTTCTCATTGTTTTAGTTTTCTTTTTTTTTTTTGATTAAGGGATTTTGTAGTTGATGTGAAGCATATGGCGTACTTTGCAGACGATTAAACTATTTTATTGAGTCTGTACTGCTTCCACGATCTTCGGAGAAAGAATGGAAAATTTACCAAAAGGCATAAATTGTGCGACATATGGTCCCTACTTGACTCTTTCGCCAGTGAATCGGAAAAAAATGTAATAGCTTATAAATTTAGTCCAATTTATTTAATTAGCCATACAATGCTTTATGTTACATGCAAATGTGGAACTGTAAGAATGCAACATTAAATCATAATTACCAGCTGAAATGCATCACTTTGCTAGGCAGGCAGAAAGAAAAAAAGAAAATTCCGTTTTGGACAAGTAAAAATGAATATAGAAATTTAGAAACACAGAATGTGTCGGCCGATAAGAACCATTCGGTCCATCTAGTCTGCCCAGTTTTCTGAATACTTTTATTAGTCCCCAGTTCCCTATCCTATATCTAGGATAGCCTTATACCTATCCCATGCATGCTAAAACTCCTTGACTGTGTTTACCTCTACCACTTCTGCTGGAAGGCTATTCCATGCATCCACTACCCTCTTAGTAAAGTAATACTTTCATTAGTCCCTAGCCTTATCTTATATCTAGGATAGCCTTATACCTATCCCATGCATGCTTAAACTCCTTCACTGTATTAACCTCTACCACTTCTACTAGAAGACTATTCCATGCATCCACTACCCTCTGAGTAAAGTAATACTTCCTGATATTAATTTGAAATCAGTGCCCCTCTAATTTAAGACTATGTCCTCTAGTTGTGGTAGTTTTTCTTCTTTAGTATATTGCAAATATCTAGGTATTTGATCAATTTTGTTATCTATATTAGAATTCTGCTGGTGTCACCTGTGGTTGATGACTTTTCTAAATGGTAAATATCAACAAAACGTCTCAAGTATAGTTGATTTCTCTTAAGGAAGCCACAGAGAACATCCCTCCCAGGTAATGTTATTCCTTGGTGGACATCTTTCAAAGTTTTGTGTTGCTCACGGTAGAGACTTTAATTCTCAGTTAGTGGAGGACACATTTTGTTTGTTCTATTGAGGCCTGTTATGTTGCTCACTGTAGAGACTTTAATTCTCAGTTAGTGGAGGACACATTTTGTTTGTTCTATTGAGGCCTGTTATGTTGCTCACTGTAGAGACTTTAATTCTCAGTTAGTGGAGGACACATTTTGTTTGTTCTATTGAGGCCTGTTATGATCTCTGGGAGCTAGAGCAGCCAAGCAGACAGGCCATGCATGAGTGTAGGTAGGGGAAGGAAGTTTCTTATTGGTCACATTTGTTTGGGAGGATCGTGTCTGCAGGTATAATTAGTTATCCCTCCCCTCTGTCCGTTTAGTGCCATTTTAATATCCCTGGTTAGTAAGCTCTCCAGCCCTCCCTCTTTTATTAAAATTGGTTCAGATTTCACCAAAGTCGTGATTCCAACCCCTCTGTCTTTGGCACAGCAGGCGGGGGGCCGTGTCAATGCCAGTCAGGGAGGCAATAGGAAAAGGAGCAGTGATTTATACCAGTGGATATGAAATTGGTCTCAAACCTCCTCTGACCTCTTACACGGTAAGGTCACACCTTACTATAAACGGACGTGCCCACTGAGCTTAAAGACCGGCCAGTGGTCAGAACGTTACTACATTGGACAAGGTAGTTACAAGGAAGTCAGATGAAGGGAGAGGGAAGTAACACTCCCCTACTGGTGGGTCCTGACCCAAATGTTGTTCGCGAGCTGGTATGTCTAACTTTTTATTGGTGGGACTATGAATTAGCAACGCATGATTCTACCATCTGAAGCTGAGAAGCCCACCGTGGAGCGGATAGTTTTTTAAAGAATTATATTGCTGATATCTCTTCAAGTAACCTACCTAGGATTACAAAACAGCAGAGACTTCAGCGTTTACTTTAACGATACAATTTCAATTTTGAGATGGGTCAAGTGAAGTTTGGATTTGATGAGACAGATACACGGCAGTGAGTGTTTCATGTACCTATCTTTTTGAGAGTGGCTTCCCAGCTCTTGTCCAGCTGAAGACAAGATACAGGAACAGAATGGACTCTACCGTCATTGTCTACCATCGCCCCAGACTTCGAGAAACATCTCAGGAGCAAAACGCATCCCTAGCTTTCCCAGTAGTCTCATACGTTTTACTATTTACAAATCGACAGGTTGAGAATCACTGCTCTAAAGTGTTTGTTCCTGCATTACACCATTGTCCTGTAGATCTCCTGTGCTCTGAGATTACCCTCACTGCCGTAATAGTGAATAATTGGATTTAATTTCTATAAAATAACCAGAAGCAGAATTCATATAACGAATACAGCTGCTCTATCTGGAGTCTACACCATCGACCACAAGGTCCGACACTTTAGTAACCCAAATTTAATATCAGAGACATGAAAATAACAGCTATCAAAGACAGCTTCAACAACGACAAGGCAATTATATTTAAATATGACTTGTCATTTCGTTTTTTCTCATGAATGTACCTAACTAACCTGCTATTTTTTCAATCTCTATTTAGATTGTAAACTCTCAAATGGACCATAAATCTTGGAACCACATGCCATTTTATATATATATATATATATATATATATATATATATATATATATATATATATATATATTGCTTTATTTTACAACAATGAAACGTTTTCAAATTGACAGTCTAGTTGCCAAACTCACTTGCAAGACTGGTGCAAGATGAAGATCACTGCTTGTATAATGCACAGGCTTTTTTCCAGTGTGATTTGATGCAGGTATTCTGTATAAATCACATTTTTAATGTTTGACTCAAGCCCTCCCCAGTGATTACTCTGCATGTTTACTACAGGCGCGTCAACACTGATTAAATAGATACTGAAAATTTAACGTTTTGTTTCATTTAGTCACTTCCTGTGCTCCTTGAATTTAATACACTGTGTGGACTGTGATAAACTTACTCTTGTACACAGTAGGATCTCTTAACAGGGTAACCCATTGTATGATGACATCACTAGAGAAACTGGATATTTCATTAATTTGAAAGCAATTATTCTCATTGGTTCCTGCAGCAAAAATAAATACATAAAAGGAAATTACTTTTACTCAGCTAGTGTGGGCAGTCCTTCTTGCAATCTGCTGTGATTTCACAATTTCATCTAGCAGTAAGTATTTTATATTTTAATCAATGCAAAATGTAAAACATGCATTTAAAGTACTTTGCAAGCACATTAATATTTGGAGGATGCATTTGGGGCACTAGACAGTCCCTTTAAGAATTAAAAATCAAAGGTTTGAGTATCTACGATTTTGTTTGGCCAACTTTACAGAGACCCTTTAAAATAAAAATTAGGAAAGAAAAATCAATGTTCAGGTGGGTGGAGAAAGGCTTAATCCTCGGCAAAAAAAGCTGACTTCCCTGAAGAGGCAATCTCCCTTTGGAAAACGGAGTCTCCTTAATAATAAATATCCCACACAGGGATCTAATTGATGATTATCCTCTCCTCCCCCGTGAGCAACCCCCAAAGAGTGAAGGAAAATAACGAATAGTAAGATAGAACCTGTGAGCTCCTGCTTTTTTTTCTCCCCCCTATGCCGACACCATAAATGAAAATATAAGCATGTGAATATAATTGACTAACCCCATGACACATAATGTAATATATATATTGTCTGTCTGTTATGTATTATTATTGTATTGGTTTCTTTTTATTTGTACGTTTACCTTTGGCTGTAATTAGTTAATTAGATGCTCCTCCTGCAGAGGAAGCGACAATCTGCAAAATACAGCGACTTCAAGAGCCGAATGTCACATGTTGTCTGTTTTATGGTTTAGATTCTGTTAAATTGTGGAATGTCTATTTATCTTGAAAATGAAAATAAAGTTGTAAAAAAAAAAAAAAATGTTCAGGTTCTGGGGCGAAGTGAACAAACCCCCTCACCACACAAGCATGTCTGAAGAGTTGGTTACACATCTCAATAACCAATTTAGGTTCATGAGCATACTGCTCAATAACATCCCTTTTTTGCATTTATATTACATAGAGTCATAGACGGAAACACTCCCCTTTATATCACATGTTTATAACTGACCCAAGATT
The DNA here is from genome assembly GCA_036172795.1 of Pelodytes ibericus. Lineage (NCBI taxonomy): Eukaryota > Metazoa > Chordata > Amphibia > Anura > Pelodytidae > Pelodytes > Pelodytes ibericus. The sequence continues at coordinate 181,590,940 of CM069863.1, read as the reverse complement.
CTAAACAACATGTCTGCCCCCTGAGAGAACTATATGGAATAAAGATTCTAAACAACATGTTCGCTCCCTGAGAGAACTATATGGAGTAAAGATTCTAACCAACATGTCTGCCCCCTGGGAGAACTATATGGAATAAAGATTCTAAACAACATGTCTGCCCCCTGAGAGAACTATATGGAGTAAAGATTCTAAACAACATGTCCGCTCCCTGAGAGAACTATATGGAGTAAAGATTCTAAACAACATGTCCGCTCCCTGAGAGAACTATATGGAGTAAAGATTCTAAACAACATGTCCGCTCCCTGAGAGAACAATATGGAGTAAAGATTCTAACCAACATGTCTGCCCCCTGAGAGAACTATATGGAATAAAGATTCTAAACAACATGTCTGCCCCCTGAGAGAACTATATGGAGTAAAGATTCTAAACAACATGTCCGCTCCCTGAGAGAACAATATGGAATTAAAAAGGATTAATAAGGAACTCTATTTGTATTCTTTCAGTAAAGATTTTCTTTATAAATCATTTACACGTAATACAATCGTTTAATTAAACATAAGTTACGTTTTTGCTTCAGTTGGCCTTAATCGATTTTACAATCAGTCTCTTCTGTTTTATACCATAACCCTTTAAAAATACATTATTCCCATAAACTCTCCCACCATCAACCAGTCCAACTTCTACCACAAATGGTGTTTGGTATCAGCCATAAAAAAAAAAAAAAGTGTGTAACTTGACCAAGGAAAGGTAATCTTTCTTTATGTTGATTTGTGTTTGAACCTGCGGTGAGGTTTCACCAGATACTGCAGATAGAGCATGTATCAACAGAGCCATCTCCCTGGTAACTTCACAGAGAGAATTTTACATATATATCTATGGACATCACATGAATCTTAGAGGGAAAAATAAATCTGTTCTGGTTTAGTGGTAAAGTCATGTATTTAATTAACATCTTTCCTAATGATTCCGCTCCGTTGGATCAGAAAAGCACAGTTAAAATGATCTGATCTAGTTGGTATTTCCTTCATCTCTGTTACCACGTTGCTTGATGAGAAAGAAAACAGGAAAAACAAAATCCATTGGACCTGTAACTGCTGCAGATCATCTTGCTTTTGTAAAGGTGCCCAACCTCTATGACTGGCCAGGCCAGTGGGGTATCTTGGTTTTGTGCTGCCCTAGGCAGACAAAATTCAGGCATCCCCCCCACCCACGTTGCACACCCACGACATGCCCCATCATCCTATTACATGCCCCATCACCCAGATTGCACACACATTAAATGCCCAATCACCCCATTAAATGCCCCCATCACCCACTTTGCATACACACTAAATGCTCCATCACCCCCATTACATGCCACCATCACCCCCATTACATGCCGCCATCACCCCCATTACATACCCCCACCATGTCCATTACATGCCCCCATCCCCCCTATTAATTGGAAGGAGCTAAAGCTTGCTGAACTGTGGGGGAGGAAGCGAAAATGTTTGATCCATCAGAAGTGTGATTTAACACCCTCTGGCAAAGTGCCGCCCTAGGCGAGTGCCTTGTTTGCCTTGTGGTAGATACACTTCTGGGCCAGGCTCATTAGTGATGTTTACCAACAGCCATCTAGACGCATGAAGCTCTGCTGATGCCAGCTATAAACTAAGAGATCAGATGGCTTTACATTTACAGAAGAGCTCTATGTACAATGTAATATGCTCAGCTGATAGCATAATGAATAATATCTCATTACTCATAACTGGGAGCTGATGTCCAAATCAAAGATGGTGGCAGGTGCATTCATTTCATATGGGTGTTCTTCAACAGGTGTAAAATCACTGCACCCATTAAATAACCCAATGAAAAAACAAAATGTTTAAATGTTCTCTACTTTTAAACCCAGGTGTCAGGGTCTGCCAAATTGCCTTGGTCCCCTAATAAATACTGGGACCCAGGGCTGGCCAAGAAGCCCTTGAACCCCCATTAATACCAGGGTGAGAGACTGGCAAAGTACCCCTGGGTCCCACCCAAAACCAGCCAATGACTGGCCTTTAAAAAAATTAGGCAATAGCTGGCCTGAAAGTCAGCCATGCCAATGCCTCCTTAGGCATTTAAAATGCTAGCCCTACCGGGGAAACATAGAAACATAGAAACATAGAATGTGTCGGCAGATAAGAACCATTCGGTCCATCTAGTCTGGCCAATTTTTTTTGAGTACTTTTATTAGTCCCCCGTTCCCGGTCTTATAGCTAGGACAGCCTTGTGTCTATCCCACGCATGCTTAAAATCCTTGACTGTGTTCACCTCTACCACTTCTGCTGGCAGGCTATTCCGATGCATCTGTCCTCCTCTGAGGATGGATGTGTTAAGTCCGACAATTTTTTTATTTTTCCAGTGATGTTTGATTAAGTGAATTTTTCCAGGGAATGCCCCTTTCCCTGGGATGGAAGATGAGGATCAAGGTATCTAGAACTTTTACGGAGGGGATGGAGCTATCATGACAGGGACCAGTAAGGGTATGGCTCTAGTAGATTCCTCGATGCTTGAATGGAAACAATGTTTAATTTTCCTAACAGGTGTTACACACATTCCATTATTAAATATTATATTAGTGATCATTTCTAGAGGCACATTGGGTATAGAAGCCCTGGTCAGTCACATGATCCGTCTGTATATTGTAAATCCATGTGAAAATCAGATGCAAATCATGCAATGTACTTCTTACACCTCTCATTCTGGAACCTAACATGGCGTCAGTATGGGGACTGTCTATATATTGATAATGTAGTCAGCCGGTGGCATGGATACATTTGTTAGTATTAGGGTTCGGGGGGTTAGTGTTAGTATTAGTGTTCGGGGGTAATGTTAGTATTAGTGTTCGGGGGTTAGTGTTAGTATTAGTGTTCGGGGGGTTAGTGTTAGTATTAGTGTTCGGGGGTAATGTTAGTATTAGTGTTCGGGGGTAATGTTAGTATTAGTGTTCGGGGGTTAGTGTTAGTATTAGTGTTCGGGGGTAATGTTAGTATTAGTGTTCGGGGGTTAGTGTTAGTATTAGTGTTCGGGGGTTAGTGTTAGTATTAGTGTTCGGGGGTTAGTGTTAGTATTAGTGTTCGGGGGTAATGTTAGTATTAGTGTTCGGGGGTTAGTGTTAGTATTAGTGTTCGGGGGTAATGTTAGTATTAGTGTTCGGGGGTAATGTTAGTATTAGTGTTCGGGGGTTAGTGTTAGTATTAGTGTTCGGGGGTTAGTGTTAGTATTAGTGTTCGGGGGTTAGTGTTAGTATTAGTGTTCGGGGGTTAGTGTTAGTATTAGTGTTCGGGGGTAATGTTAGTATTAGTGTTCGGGGGTTAGTGTTAGTATTAGTGTTCGGGGGTAATGTTAGTATTAGTGTTCGGGGGTTAGTGTTAGTATTAGTGTTCGGGGGTAATGTTAGTATTAGTGTTCGGGGGTAATGTTAGTATTAGTGTTCGGGGGTTAGTGTTAGTATTAGTGTTCGGGGGTTAGTGTTAGTATTAGTGTTCGGGGGTTAGTGTTAGTATTAGTGTTCAGTAGGGGTTACTGTTAGTATTAGGGTTCACGGGATAGTGTTAATATTAGGGTTTGGGGGTAGTGTTAGTATTAGTGTTCGGGGGGTTGTGTTAGTATTAGGGTTTGGGGGGTAATGTTAGCATTGGGGTTCCTGGGTTAGTGTTAGTATAAGGGTTCGGGGAGGTTAGTGTTAGTATTAGGGTGCGGGGGTTAGTGTTAGTATTATTTTTCGGGGGTTGTGTTGGTATTAGGGTTCGGGGGTTGTTCATTTTCATATACCTATTACGTTAATATGCATTTCTTTGATACAATTCTCACCCTCTCCCATTCACAGTTTTGTCGGTCTCTCTCCGCCATCCACCTCCCCCCATTATTTAGATTCCAGGGGGCTGCAGCCGGCAGCCAGTACAATTTTCAAACCTTGTGTGAAGCGTGCCTGTGATCTGATATAGATATACAGATAAAGAGATAAATAAAATTACTCCTGGTAATTGTTCTCGTTGGTTTCTGACCCTGCAAGGACTCCTTTCTCTTGATGATCTGAGTAGCGTCACATCACACATCTGGCTGTACAAATATGATCTCTACTGTATGTCCGATGGCTTCACAGTAATCTCCAATTCAGATTTTTGCATGCCAGTGTCAGACCTCAGTCATCGCTGCCTGGAATTTCTCATTCATAGTGAAGACTCAGACTTTACCATGCAGAAGAAGAACAAAAATACAGAGCATTACATTGCCGGTATTGAAGCCATGAGAGCACCGGATCCAAAGGCTGCATTATTGGCCGGGTTGCAACCCCACTCGAGGCCCCCTGAAGTGGCCGAGGCCCCTGGGCTACAGACCCTAAAACCCAGGTCTTAATCCAGCCCTATCCGAACCACTGATTGAGCTACAATATCAACACAGTAAAGGAGGAGAGTGTATTAAAAAGAAGATAAACTACCACAACAGGAGGACATAGTCTCAAATTAGATTTAAAAGTAATATCAGGAAGTATTACTTTACTAGTGGATGTATGGAATAGCCTTCCAGCGGAACTGGTAGAAACATTGAATGTGTCACCGGCAGAATCCTTTGGCCCATCTAGTCTGTCCAAAAAAGAGGTAGAGGTACATACAGTGAAGGAGTTTAAGCATGTGTGGGATAGGTATAAGGCTATCCTAGATATAAGATAGGGCCAGGGACTAATGAAAGCTTTACATTACTGAGAGGGTAGTGGGTGTATGGAATAGTCTTCCAGTAGAAGTGGTAGAGGTTAATACAGTGAAGGAGTTTAAGCATGCGTGGGATAGGTATAAGGCTATCCTAGATATAAGATAGGGCAAGGGACTAATGAAAGTATTACTTTACTCAGAGGGTAGTGGATGTATGGAATAGTCTTCCAGTGGAAGTGGTAGAGGTTAATACAGTGAAGGAGTTTAAGCATGCATGGGATAGGTATAAGGCTATCCTAGATATAAGATAAGGTCAGGGACTAATGAAAGTATTACTTTACTGAGAGGGTAGTGGATGTATGGAATAGTCTTCCAGTAGAAGTGGTAGAGGTAAACACAGTGAAGGAGTTTAAGCATGCATGGGATAGGTATAAGGCTATCCTAGATATAAGATAAGGCCAGGGGCTAATGAAAGTATTACATTACTGAGAGGGTAGTGGATGAATGGAATAGTCTTCCAGTAGAAGTGGTAGAGGTTAATACAGTGAAGGAGTTTAAGCATGCATGGGATATGTATAAGGCTATCCTAGATATAAGATAAGGCCAGGGACTAATGAAAGTATTACTTTACTGAGAAGCTAGTGGATGTATGGAATAGTCTTCCAGTAGAAGTGGTAGAGGTAAACACAGTGAAGGAGTTTAAGCATGCATGGGATAGGCACAAGGCTATCCTAGATATAAGATAAGGTCAGGGACTAATGAAAGTATTACTTTACTGAGATGGTAGTGGATGTATGGAATAGTCTTCCAGTAGAAGTGGTAGAGGTTAATATAGTGAAGGAGTTTAAGCATGCATGCGATAGATATAAGGCTATCCTAGATATAAGCTAAAGCCAGGGACTAATGAAAGTATTACATTACCGAGAGGATAGTGGATGTATGGAATAGTCTTCCAGTAGAAGTGGTAGAGGTTAATACAGTGAAGGAGTTTAAGGATGCATGGGATAGATATAAGGCTATCCTAGATATAAGCTAAAGCCAGGGACTAATGAAAGTATTACATTACCGAGAGGATAGTGGGTGTATGGAATAGTCTTCCAGTAGAAGTGGTAGAGGTTAATATAGTGAAGGAGTTTAAGGATGCATGGGATAGGTATAAGGCTATCCTAGATATAAGATAAGGTCAGGGACTAATGAGAGTATTACTTTACTGAGAGGGTAGTGGATGTATGGAATAGTCTTCCAGTAGAAGTGGTAGAGGTTAATACAGTGAAGGAGTTTAAGCATGCATAGGATAGGTATAAGGCTATCCTAGATATAAGATAAGGTCAGGGACTAATGAGAGTATTACTTTACTGAGAGGGTAGTGGATGTATGGAATAGTCTTCCAGTAGAAGTGGTAGAGGTTAATACAGTAAAGGAGTTTAAGCATGCTTGGGATAGGTATAAGGCTATCCTAGATATAAGATAAGGCCAGGGACTAATGAAAGTATTACTTTACTGAGAGGGTAGTGGATGTATGGGATAGTCTTCCAGTAGAAGTGATAGAGGTTAATATAGTGAAGGAGTTTAAGCATGCGTGGGATAGGTATAAGGCTATCCTAGATATAAGATAAGGCCAGGGACTAATGAAATTATTACTTTACTGAGAGGGTAGTGGATGTATGGAATAGCCTTCCAGTAGAAGGGGTAGAGGTACACACAGTGAAGGAGTTTAAGCATGCTTGGGATAGGTATAAGGCTATCCTAGATATAAGATAAGGCCAGGGACTAATGAAAGTATTACTTTACTGAGAAGGTAGTGGATGTATGGAATAGTCTTCCAGTAGAAGTGGTAGAGGTTAATACAGTGAAGGAGTTTAAGCATGCTTGGGATAGGCACAAGGCTATCCTAGATATAAGATAAGGCCAGGGACTAATGAAAGTATTACTTTACTGAGAGGGTAGTGGATGTATGGAATAGTGTTCCAGCGGAAGTGGTAGATGTAAACACAGTGAAGGAGTTTAAGCATGCATGGGATAGGCACAAGGCTATCCTAGATATAAGATAAGGTCAGGGACTAATGAAAGTATTACTTTACTGAGTGGGTAGTGGATGTATGGAATAGTCTTCCAGTAGAAGTGGTAGATGTTAATATAGTGAAGGAGTTTAAGGATGCATGGGATAGATATAAGGCTATCCTAGATATAAGCTAAAGCCAGGGACTAATGAAAGTATTACATTACCGAGAGGATAGTGGATGTATGGAATAGTCTTCCAGTAGAAGTGGTAGAGGTTAATACAGTGAAGGAGTTTAAGGATGCATGGGATAGATATAAGGCTATCCTAGATATAAGCTAAAGCCAGGGACTAATGAAAGTATTACATTACCGAGAGGATAGTGGGTGTATGGAATAGTCTTCCAGTAGAAGTGGTAGAGGTTAATACAGTGAAGGAGTTTAAGCATGCTTGGGATAGGTATAAGGCTATCCTAGATATAAGATAAGACCAGGGACTAATGAAAGTATTACTTTACTGAGAGGGTAGTGGATGTATGGGATAGTCTTCCAGTAGAAGTGATAGAGGTTAATATAGTGAAGGAGTTTAAGCATGCGTGGGATAGGTATAAGGCTATCCTAGATATAAGATAAGGCCAGGGACTAATGAAATTATTACTTTACTGAGAGGGTAGTGGATGTATGGAATAGTCTTCCAGTAGAAGTGGTAGAGGTTAATACAGTGAAGGAGTTTAAGCATGCTTGGGATAGGTATAAGGCTATCATAGATATAAGATAAGACCAGGGACTAATGAAAGTATTACTTTAGTGAGAGGGTAGTGGATGTATGGGATAGTCTTCCAGTAGAAGTGATAGAGGTTAATATAGTGAAGGAGTTTAAGCATGCGTGGGATAGGTATAAGGCTATCCTAGATATAAGATAAGGCCAGGGACTAATGAAATTATTACTTTATTGAGAAGGTAGTGGATGTATGGAATAGTCTTCCAGTAGAAGTGGTAGAGGTTAATACAGTGAAGGAGTTTAAGCATGCATGGGATAGGTATATGGCTATCCTAGATATAAGATAAGGTCAGGGACTAATGAGAGTATTACTTTACTGAGAGGGTAGTGGATGTATGGAATAGTCTTCCAGTAGAAGTGGTAGAGGTTAATACAGTGAAGGAGTTTAAGCATGCTTGGGATAGGTATAAGGCTATCCTAGATATAAGATAAGGCCAGGGACTAATGAAAGTATTACTTTACTGAGAGGGTAGTGGATGTATGGGATAGTCTTCCAGTAGAAGTGGTAGAGGTTAATACAGTGAAGGAGTTTAAGCATGCTTGGGATAGGCACAAGGCTATCCTAGATATAAGATAAGGCCAGGGACTAATGAAAGTATTACTTTACTGAGAGGGTAGTGGATGTATGGAATAGTGTTCCAGCGGAAGTGGTAGATGTAAACACAGTGAAGGAGTTTAAGCATTCATGGGATAGGCACAAGGCTATCCTAGATATAAGATAAGGTCAGGGACTAATGAAAATATTACTTTACTGAGTGGGTAGTGGATGTATGGAATAGTCTTCCAGTAGAAGTGGTAGATGTTAATATAGTGAAGGAGTTTAAGGATGCATGGGATAGATATAAGGCTATCCTAGATATAAGCTAAAGCCAGGGACTAATGAAATTATTACATTACCGAGAGGATAGTGGGTGTATGGAATAGTCTTCCAGTAGAAGTGGTAGAGGTTAATATAGTGAAGGAGTTTAAGGATGCATGGGATAGGTATAAGGCTATCCTAGATATAAGATAAGGCCAGGGACTAATGGAAGTATTACTTTACTGAGAGGGTAGTGGATGCATGGAATAGTCTTCCAGTAGAAGTGGTAGAGGTTAATACAGTGAAGGAGTTTAAGCATGCATGGGATAGGTATATGGCTATCCTAGATATAAGATAAGGTCAGGGACTAATGAGAGGTTTTACTTTACTGAGAGGGTAGTGGATGTATGGAATAGTCTTCCAGTAGAAGTGGTAGAGGTTAATACAGTGAAGGAGTTTAAGCATGCTTGGGATAGGTATAAGGCTATCCTAGATATAAGATAAGACCAGGGACTAATGAAAGTATTACTTTACTGAGAGGGTAGTGGATGTATGGGATAGTCTTCCAGTAGAAGTGATAGAGGTTAATATAGTGAAGGAGTTTAAGCATGCGTGGGATAGGTATAAGGCTATCCTAGATATAAGATAAGGCCAGGGACTAATGAAATTATTACTTTACTGAGAGAGTAGTGGATGTATGGAATAGTCTTCCAGTAGAAGTGGTAGAGGTTAATACAGTGAAGGAGTTTAAGCATGCTTGGGATAGGTATAAGGCTATCCTAGATATAAGATAAGACCAGGGACTAATGAAAGTATTACTTTACTGAGAGGGTAGTGGATGTATGGGATAGTCTTCCAGTAGAAGTGATAAAGGTTAATATAGTGAAGGAGTTTAAGCATGCGTGGGATAGGTATAAGGCTATCCTAGATATAAGATAAGGCCAGGGACTAATGAAATTATTACTTTACTGAGAGGGTAGTGGATGTATGGAATAGTCTTCCAGTAGAAGTGGTAGAGGTTAATACAGTGAAGGAGTTTAAGCATGCTTGGGATTGGTATAAGGCTATCCTAGATATAAGATAAGACCAGGGACTAATGAAAGTATTACTTTACTGAGAGGGTAGTGGATGTATGATATAGTCTTCCAGTAGAAGTGATAGAGGTTAATATAGTGAAGGAGTTTAAGCATGCGTGGGATAGGTATAAGGCTATCCTAGATATAAGATAAGGCCAGGGACTAATGAAATTATTACTTTACTGAGAGGGTAGTGGATGTATGGAATAGCCTTCCAGTAGAAGTGGTAGAGGTTAATACAGTGAAGGAGTTTAAGCATGCTTGGGATAGGTAAAAGGCTATCCTAGATATAAGATAAGGCCAGGGACTAATGAAAGTATTACTTTACTGAGAAGCTAGTGGATGTATGGAATAGTCTTCCAGTAGAAGTGGTAGAGGTAAACACAGTGAAGGAGTTTAAGCATGCATGGGATAGGCACAAGGCTATCCTAGATATAAGATAAGGTCAGGGACTAATGAAAGTATTACTTTACTGAGATGGTAGTGGATGTATGGAATAGTCTTCCAGTAGAAGTGGTAGAGGATAATATAGTGAAGGAGTTTAAGCATGCATGCGATAGATATAAGGCTATCCTAGATATAAGCTAAAGCCAGGGACTAATGAAAGTATTACATTACCGAGAGGATAGTGGATGTATGGAATAGTCTTCCAGTAGAAGTGGTAGAGGTTAATACAGTGAAGGAGTTTAAGGATGCATGGGATAGATATAAGGCTATCCTAGATATAAGCTAAAGCCAGGGACTAATGAAAGTATTTAATTACCGAGAGGATAGTGGGTGTATGGAATAGTCTTCCAGTAGAAGTGGTAGAGGTTAATATAGTGAAGGAGTTTAAGGATGCATGGGATAGGTATAAGGCTATCCTAGATATAAGATAAGGCCAGGGACTAATGGAAGTATTACTTTACTGAGAGGGTAGTGGATGCATGGAATAGTCTTCCAGTAGAAGTGGTAGAGGTTAATACAGTGAAGGAGTTTAAGCATGCATGGGATAGGTATAAGGCTATCCTAGATATAAGATAAGGTCAGGGACTAATGAGAGTATTACTTTACTGAGAGGGTAGTGGATGTATGGAATAGTCTTCCAGTAGAAGTGGTAGAGGTTAATACAGTAAAGGAGTTTAAGCATGCTTGGGATAGGTATAAGGCTATCCTAGATATAAGATAAGGCCAGGGACTAATGAAAGTATTACTTTACTGAGAGGGTAGTGGATGTATGGGATAGTCTTCCAGTAGAAGTGATAGAGGTTAATATAGTGAAGGAGTTTAAGCATGCGTGGGATAGGTATAAGGCTATCCTAGATATAAGATAAGGCCAGGGACTAATGAAATTATTACTTTACTGAGAGGGTAGTGGATGTATGGAATAGCCTTCCAGTAGAAGGGGTAGAGGTACACACAGTGAAGGAGTTTAAGCATGCTTGGGATAGGTATAAGGCTATCCTAGATATAAGATAAGGCCAGGGACTAATGAAAGTATTACTTTACTGAGAAGGTAGTGGATGTATGGAATAGTCTTCCAGTAGAAGTGGTAGAGGTTAATACAGTGAAGGAGTTTAAGCATGCTTGGGATAGGCACAAGGCTATCCTAGATATAAGATAAGGCCAGGGACTAATGAAAGTATTACTTTACTGAGAGGGTAGTGGATGTATGGAATAGTGTTCCAGCGGAAGTGGTAGATGTAAACACAGTGAAGGAGTTTAAGCATGCATGGGATAGGCACAATGCTATCCTAGATATAAGATAAGGTCAGGGACTAATGAAAGTATTACTTTACTGAGTGGGTAGTGGATGTATGGAATAGTCTTCCAGTAGAAGTGGTAGATGTTAATATAGTGAAGGAGTTTAAGGATGTATGGGATAGATATAAGGCTATCCTAGATATAAGCTAAAGCCAGGGACTAATGAAAGTATTACATTACCGAGAGGATAGTGGATGTATGGAATAGTCTTCCAGTAGAAGTGGTAGAGGTTAATACAGTGAAGGAGTTTAAGGATGCATGGGATAGATATAAGGCTATCCTAGATATAAGCTAAAGCCAGGGACTAATGAAAGTATTACATTACCGAGAGGATAGTGGGTGTATGGAATAGTCTTCCAGTAGAAGTGGTAGAGGTTAATACAGTGAAGGAGTTTAAGCATGCTTGGGATAGGTATAAGGCTATCCTAGATATAAGATAAGACCAGGGACTAATGAAAGTATTACTTTACTGAGAGGGTAGTGGATGTATGGGATAGTCTTCCAGTAGAAGTGATAGAGGTTAATATAGTGAAGGAGTTTAAGCATGCGTGGGATAGGTATAAGGCTATCCTAGATATAAGATAAGGCCAGGGACTAATGAAATTATTACTTTACTGAGAGGGTAGTGGATGTATGGAATAGTCTTCCAGTAGAAGTGGTAGAGGTTAATACAGTGAAGGAGTTTAAGCATGCTTGGGATAGGTATAAGGCTATCATAGATATAAGATAAGACCAGGGACTAATGAAAGTATTACTTTACTGAGAGGGTAGTGGATGTATGGGATAGTCTTCCAGTAGAAGTGATAGAGGTTAATATAGTGAAGGAGTTTAAGCATGCGTGGGATAGGTATAAGGCTATCCTAGATATAAGATAAGGCCAGGGACTAATGAAATTATTACTTTATTGAGAAGGTAGTGGATGTATGGAATAGTCTTCCAGTAGAAATGGTAGAGGTTAATACAGTGAAGGAGTTTAAGCATGCATGGGATAGGTATATGGCTATCCTAGATATAAGATAAGGTCAGGGACTAATGAGAGTATTACTTTACTGAGAGGGTAGTGGATGTATGGAATAGTCTTCCAGTAGAAGTGGTAGAGGTTAATACAGTGAAGGAGTTTAAGCATGCTTGGGATAGGTATAAGGCTATCCTAGATATAAGATAAGGCCAGGGACTAATGAAAGTATTACTTTACTGAGAGGGTAGTGGATGTATGGGATAGTCTTCCAGTAGAAGTGGTAGAGGTTAATACAGTGAAGGAGTTTAAGCATGCTTGGGATAGGCACAAGGCTATCCTAGATATAAGATAAGGCCAGGGACTAATGAAAGTATTACTTTACTGAGAGGGTAGTGGATGTATGGAATAGTGTTCCAGCGGAAGTGGTAGATGTAAACACAGTGAAGGAGTTTAAGCATTCATGGGATAGGCACAAGGCTATCCTAGATATAAGATAAGGTCAGGGACTAATGAAAATATTACTTTACTGAGTGGGTAGTGGATGTATGGAATAGTCTTCCAGTAGAAGTGGTAGATGTTAATATAGTGAAGGAGTTTAAGGATGCATGGGATAGATATAAGGCTATCCTAGATATAAGCTAAAGCCAGGGACTAATGAAATTATTACATTACCGAGAGGATAGTGGGTGTATGGAATAGTCTTCCAGTAGAAGTGGTAGAGGTTAATATAGTGAAGGAGTTTAAGGATGCATGGGATAGGTATAAGGCTATCCTAGATATAAGATAAGGCCAGGGACTAATGGAAGTATTACTTTACTGAGAGGGTAGTGGATGCATGGAATAGTCTTCCAGTAGAAGTGGTAGAGGTTAATACAGTGAAGGAGTTTAAGCATGCATGGGATAGGTATATGGCTATCCTAGATATAAGATAAGGTCAGGGACTAATGAGAGTATTACTTTACTGAGAGGGTAGTGGATGTATGGAATAGTCTTCCAGTAGAAGTGGTAGAGGTTAATACAGTGAAGGAGTTTAAGCATGCTTGGGATAGGTATAAGGCTATCCTAGATATAAGATAAGACCAGGGACTAATGAAAGTATTACTTTACTGAGAGGGTAGTGGATGTATGGGATAGTCTTCCAGTAGAAGTGATAGAGGTTAATATAGTGAAGGAGTTTAAGCATGCGTGGGATAGGTATAAGGCTATCCTAGATATAAGATAAGGCCAGGGACTAATGAAATTATTACTTTACTGAGAGAGTAGTGGATGTATGGAATAGTCTTCCAGTAGAAGTGGTAGAGGTTAATACAGTGAAGGAGTTTAAGCATGCTTGGGATAGGTATAAGGCTATCCTAGATATAAGATAAGACCAGGGACTAATGAAAGTATTACTTTACTGAGAGGGTAGTGGATGTATGGGATAGTCTTCCAGTAGAAGTGATAAAGGTTAATATAGTGAAGGAGTTTAAGCATGCCTGGGATAGGTATAAGGCTATCCTAGATATAAGATAAGGCCAGGGACTAATGAAATTATTACTTTACTGAGAGGGTAGTGGATGTATGGAATAGTCTTCCAGTAGAAGTGGTAGAGGTTAATACAGTGAAGGAGTTTAAGCATGCTTGGGATTGGTATAAGGCTATCCTAGATATAAGATAAGACCAGGGACTAATGAAAGTATTACTTTACTGAGAGGGTAGTGGATGTATGATATAGTCTTCCAGTAGAAGTGATAGAGGTTAATATAGTGAAGGAGTTTAAGCATGCGTGGGATAGGTATAAGGCTATCCTAGATATAAGATAAGGCCAGGGACTAATGAAATTATTACTTTACTGAGAGGGTAGTGGATGTATGGAATAGCCTTCCAGTAGAAGTGGTAGAGGTTAATACAGTGAAGGAGTTTAAGCATGCTTGGGATAGGTAAAAGGCTATCCTAGATATAAGATAAGGCCAGGGACTAATGATAGTATTACTTTACTGAGAGGGTAGTGGGTGTATCTAATAGTCTTCCAGTAGAAGTGGTAGAGGTTAATACAGTGAAGGAGTTTAAGCATGCATGGGATAGGTATAAGGCTATCCTAGATATAAGATAAGGCCAGGGACTAATGAAAGTATTACATTACTGAGAGGGTAGTGGATGTATGGAATAGTCTTCCAGTAGAAGTGGTAGAGGTTAATACAGTGAAGGAGTTTAAGCATGCTTGGGATAGGTATAAGGCTATCCTAGATATAAGATCCAGGGACTAATAAAAGTATATTGAAAATTGGGCAGATTAGATGGACTGGTTCTTATCAGCCGGTGACACATACTATGTTTCTATGGGAAAAGAGGACTCAGTAATTTGTATTCTTTCATTAAAACGTTTCTGGTTAAAACGCCTGCACTTGATGTCATCTTTCAATTAAACTACGCGTAACATTTTTCCGACCGTCGTCCTTTAAACAGCACAAGGTTAATTTGTGCAAATGGCAGAGGGATAGACTGACATTCACCTATACGGTACTAGACGCACGTAGAATACATTACTGTCTAAGTGCCATGATATACAGGAAAAGAAAGGCATTAGCACTCCAGCACCGTGATAGATTGCTTGTTTATTTCATCAGTAGTGTGACAGAGTCTGGCAACATTTTGACTTACGACTGTTTCTATGAAGCCATTTACCCCGGTGATGCAATACACGAGGAGCTCTTCATTATACCCATTCCTTATTCTTTTCCTCCTGGTCGTCAGCACGGGAGTGGATGCAACTTTCTATACTGCCAAGCTCAAACCAATGGTCAAAACACCTGAAATATTCCACAGACCACATCGTGCTCAAGATGACCTCAGCGGCAAGACATGTTTCCTCTCCTAGAGTGGCCTTAAGAAAACGAACGCACTATTAAAGGGACACATCTTATTTAACAAGAGACGCCTCGTCATACAATTGTTTTTTGATTAATGCTAACAGCTTTGGGAATGCAGGAGAATTTTAAAAACCCTGCAGTGAATATAGTTCTGTGATGTCTAAACTTAAATAAGTAACATAAACATGATATTAAAGAGAGTTAGTAAAGGGACTCAAACTCCATTTACACTGGGAATGTAGAGAATAAAGAAAATAGAAAAAAAATTATCTATACATCGCGTTATCAGAATTGTAGCCAGTAGTGTATCTTCCACAAAGCAAATACGGCACTTTGCCAGAGGGCGGCACTTTGCCAGAGGGCGGCACTTTGCCAGAGGGTGTTAAAGCACAATTCTGGTGTTTCATGCACTTTCACTCCCTCCCCCACCGTTCAGCAAGATTTAGCTCCTTCCAATTAATCAGGGTGATGGGGACATGTAATGGACGTGGTGGGGGTGTGTAAGGAGGGTGATAGTGGCATGTAATTGGTGTGATGGGGCATTTAGTGTGTATGCAATGTGGGTGATGGGGACATGTCATGGGGTGATTGGGCATTTAACTTGTGTGCAATGTGGGTGATGGGGCATGTTGTGGTTGTGCAACGTGGATGATGGGGCATGTCGTAGGTGTGGCTGTGCCCGAATTTTGTCTGCCTAGGGCAGCACAAAACCAAGATACACTACTGATTGTAGCATATACATGAGTAAAGAGAAAAATGTGGGGATATGTATAAAAAAAAAGCCACCACAAATTGTCGGGAGTTTTATTTAAAAAAGCTGATGTATAAAAGCGATTGTGCTTTTTTTTTATAACTCTTTGCAGTGAGGGAGAGAGGGACCTCCATCAAACTGTGTTTGGCAGAGGTCCCCTGATACAAATCATGCACTTTTCGGCACCTGATATTTTTATACACAGGCTGCGCTGGCAAAACGAGCGATGACACAACCTAAATCTACACTCTCAGCGTAGATAGACTCCCCGGAGTCTGCTTTATACATTGGCACACACATCGTTTGCGCCAGTTTTTTTTTAAAAAAGAAAAACAAACTATATATAATTAGTGCGGATACAGTACATAAGTAATAAGAAAAAGGACAGCTAGACACAAACACCACAGAAATGTTCAAAACAGCCTATGTCACGAAGGGTACACCATGGCTAAAAAGTCCGGAACAAGGGGGTTAAATTCCATCCATGGATTACCCAGTAGTATAATTGGTGGGAAGTAGTCATCTGTCCTTTATAAATATCCAGGGATATATAAATCTTTCCACTCTCAACCCAGTAAATGGAAGGAAGGAGATAATGACACAATCCATAATAAAGTCAAATTCAGGTCTGTCCCCCACATTACTCCTGGCAAGGCACATTGCATTGCACATCCAGTATCTGTACTGGATAGGCTTGAGTTCACCCAACACGCATGACATCATATGGTGTCACGTAACCCCGCCTCTATAGGCTCCATACCAATTAATTTCCCATGTCACTCTACCACACAGTTGGAATGTATTCTATTTCTTTACATAAGTGATTTGGTTAAGTAATACTAATTATAGATCCTATACATTGTATCCCTACTTACTTTGTTACTTACCTTGTTGTGTTACCCACCATGAGAAATGTTTTGTGGACCCACTTCAATTCGAGAAAATAATGCTGATTAATCAGCGACTTAATAAGTAATAGCATTTAGAACATAGTGTACATACACTTTTGTTTTCAAATGCTCACTGTACACAACTCTAATAAAAGAGTTTAATTTACAAAACTGTATATTTTCTCCATAACAATACCAAAAAGCACAAAAAGAGCCATACGATTTATTATTATAAAATGGATGCATCTGTATTCCAGCGAGCTCTTGCCCATTCCGAGACGGAGCTAACTTATTTTTCAATAGGTAAGAAGAATTGAGGTCCATCCTGTTCTGGAAGTGTCAATACAAAAGGACAATGTAAGCATTATGAATGATATAACCAGCATAGAAAACAGAAAAATGTAAAACAAGACAATACAAAAAAAAAAGGAAAGTAAAAAAAAAAAAAATCACATTGTTCAAGGACACAGCTGTTGGAGAAAATATACAAAAGGAAGATGCTAGCAAGTGGAATTTATAATAATTTTTTTTTCAACAATTGACTGATAACAAGATACAGCCAGCATCTCCTTCAAGAGAATCTGTATAGAGTTCTCCGAGACGCAATAAAGATTATGGTGTGAACCCAATTACAGATCTCAAACCTGCAACTAGAACAGTCTTTTTTTTTTTCGATGAAGGGTATTTTCATTCAAATGAAAAATCCTGCTTCTACACTGGCAAACTGTTCGCATATCTGTTGCATCAATGCGTATTGGCGGGATTTTTTTCGGATAGAATTTTTATTTTTTTTCTCTGCTTAGATACAACCTGAAGCAGACAACAAATTGTGATATTTTTTTCTACATCCAAATATACTTTTTGAAAGCCCAAACAGGAACAATATATCTTGTAAGCTTAGAATTCTAGGCCTTTGAACACTTTAATAGGTTCATCAGATGTTTATCATTTGCTAAATATTGCCATTAATAACTAACACTCTGTACTTGCAAATTGTTTATCATATTTAATTCTTTAATTGGTCTTTTTAACATGTTTGTTAAGTTTGAAGCTCATGACAGTATACGCAGTTTGTTTGTTGTTCAATGCATTACATAATTACATAGCAGTTTAGGTTTAAAAAAGACTTGCATCCATCAAGTTCCCATTCCTTGTTGATCCAAAAGAAGGCAACAAAAAAAAAAAAAAATGAAGCAATTTTGAATTCTGCTTTCAATAGAAAAATAAATATGCTTGATTCCAAATGGCAATCAAATTCCTTCTTGGATCAATAAGCACTAAATAAATAGTAATGTTTATATTAACATACATAGCACTCTATGTTCTGCTTCTTTAAAAAAAGTTTCCAGGCCCCTTTTAAAGGCATCTAAAGTAAGTATTTGTTAGCATCTGTTCTGTTAATGAACAGGTCTTTAGAGTGAGCTTTGTGTGGGCCTTGTACATATTTATATAACATTATCTTATCCCTTCAAGCAGCCGTTTCTCTAGCATGTACAAATTTAACGTTTCTAGCCTTTCTTCATAACTAAAACTTTCCATTGCCCTTATTAGTTTTGTAGCCCTCTTCTGCACCTTCTCTAGTTCCATGATGTCTTTTTTTAAGACAAGGTGCCAAGCATTGAACTGCATATTGAAGCTTGGGTCTTACCATGAACCTGTAAAGAGGAAGAATAATATCTTCCTCCTGTGAGTCAATACCCCTTTTAATACATCCCAATATTGTATTGGCCTTTTCAGCCTCCAGCTGGCACTGTGCACTACTACTAAGTCTACTGTCTAGGAGATTTAATTAGTAGATTTTCCCCCGGAAACAAAATTTAAACTATATGTTGTAATTTGATTATTATACCCAAAATGCAAATGTTTACATTTGTATATATTGAATATCATTTGCCATTTATTTGCCCGATTACCCAATTTGTCCAAATCCTCTTGAAGTGAAGACACATCTAGTTTAGACCATATTAAACTACGTAATTGTATGTCATTAGCAAACACTTAGACGTGGCTCCCTATGCCCACTGGGAGATTATTGATAAACAAATTACAAAGATTAGAGAGATTCCTGATATACTCCACTTATCACATCTGTGTAGTTTGAGAACTTCCCATTTACCACCACTCTTTGCATTCTATCTTTCTGCCAATTGACAATCCACACACAAAAGTTTGGCCCCTAAGCCTGTTTCAGTCAATTTGTACAGTAACCTTCTGTGTGGTACTGAATAAATTGCCTTGAAATTTAAGGGAAGGCTCAATGTCATATAAAACAACATTACTGGGTACATGTTGTTATATGTTATATGCTGTAATAAACAATAATAAACTTGATGGAAAGTTCTGCGGTTCCTAAGAGTCATAATGCCAGGATTTCACTTGACACCTGATTGATGCTGTGCACAGAAGCAGGACTCTGTCTTATCAGGGTATTAGTTTTGCTGGGCTGGTTGGGCTGGCACAAATGACCTCCCTAGATGGCATAGTACATCCTCCTAAAGCAGCACTCCCCACTATGTGCTGTGCTCCACACCATGTGCCATACTCAGAAGTGAGGCAGAGCTAGTCAGGAGGTTGGTGCGCACTGACACTGTCGGCAACACACAGCCAATCAGAGATGGGGGATCAATTTTGGTGATAATGTAGTTCCTAGATTTCGAGAGACGTTTTTCGGGTTAATTGTTAAGCACTGCTTTATTTCAATCATTTACTGCTTTTTTTTTAGTTATTGTAACACTTTTTATAATCTCTGAGAAAGGTCACGGCTCCTCCCCCCTCAGTTTACCAGTGTGAGTCTCTGTTCTTTATATGTGATGTATTATAGAAGCCCCACGCATACTTATAGGAAGGAAAATAATAGTGATAGTAAATCTTTACTTGGTGTAAGAATTTATTTACTCAATAATTAGTTGAGCAATTGACACTGACATAAACACATTTTTATTTCCCATTATTCCACCCCAAGGAATACATTCTGCAGTCCCTTCTTTTATACTTCACTGCATTGCAGAAGGACTTAAATCTGTCAATCCCTGGGACATAATACAACATTTAACCCCTTAAGGACAGAGCCTTTGAAACATTTTTGTCCTTTCTGGACAATGGCTATTTTAACATTTCTGTGCTGTTTGTGTTTAGCAGTAATTTTCTTCTTCGTCATTTGCTGTACCCACACATATTATATATTGTTTTTATCGGGACAAAAAGGGCTTTCTATGGATGTCATATTTTTGATCATATCTTATCATATTATTAAAAAAAAAAAATAAAATATGGTAAAAAAAAAAAAAATACACAAATTTCTTTGTTTTTATTTGAAACAACTTCTCCTCATCGACAATAGCGAACGAAAAAACATGCTAAATAGATTCTACTATTTCTCCTGAGTACAGGGATACCACCCATGCATAGGTTTGTTGGGTTGTTTGGGGGCTAAAATGCCAAATTTGTGAGGTGCAGTTTTTTGTTTTCCAACTTGAAATTTTTACATGCAGACAGCCTGCACCCATGTCCCATTTGGGACATATTTGAAACCAGCCAGTGTATTTTACCCCATCAACCCATATATTTTTTAAAAGTAGACACCCTAGGCTATCTCAAATGGTGGTATTTTAACACTTTCCATGCACTAATTCTACCACCAGCCTTTGTCAAAGTTTGTGGTAGTCATTTTTTTGTGTTTTTTTTTCACAAACCTTGTACTTCAGACATGAATTTACAGATTTTGGTATGTGTCACTGCCAAATAACACCCCAATAAGTGTTCAGCAACATCTCTTGAGTACAGGGATACCCCCCATGCATAGGTTTGTTGGATTGTTTGGGGGGTAAAAGGCCAAATTTGGGAGGTGAAGTTTTTGGTTTTCCAATTTGAAATTTTGACATGCAGACAGTCTGCACCCATGTCCCATTTGGGACATATTTGAAACCAGCCAGTGTATTTTACCACATCAACCCATATATTTTTTTAAAGTAGACACCCTAGGCTATCTCAAATGGTGGTATTTTTACACTTTCCATGCACTAATTCTACCACCAGCCTTTGTCAAAGTTTGTGGTAGTCATTTTTTTGTGTTTTTTTTTCACAAACCTTGTACTTCAGACATGAATTTACAGATTTTGGTATGTGTCACTGCCAAATAACACCCCAATAAGTGTTCAGCAACATCTCTTGAGTACAGGGATACCCCCCATGCATAGGTTTGTTGGATTGTTTGGGGGGTAAAAGGCCAAATTTGGGAGGTGAAGTTTTTGGTTTTCCAATTTGAAATTTTGACATGCAGACAGCCTGCACCCATGTCCCATTTGGGACATATTTGAAACCAGCCAGTGTATTTTACCACATCAACCCATATATTTTTTTAAAGTAGACACCCTAGGCTATCTCAAATGGTGGTATTTTTACACTTTCCATGCACTAATTCTACCACCAGCCTTTGTCAAAGTTTGTGGTAGTAATTTTTTTGTGTTTTTTTTTCACAAACCTTGTACTTCAGACATGAATTTACAGATTTTGGTATGTGTCACTGCCAAATAACACCCCAATAAGTGTTCAGCAACATCTCTTGAGTACAGGGATACCACCCATGCATAGGTTTGTTGGGTTGTTTGGGGCTAAAAGGGCCACATTGTGAAGGTGCGCATTTTCAACTTGGAATATTGACGTGTAGCCAGCCTGAGCCCATCTTTCATTTGGGACTTTTTTTTAAAGTCGGACAGTGTATTTTACCCCAAAAAGTATATATTTTGTAAAAGTAGACACCCTAGGCTATTTTAAATGGTGTTATTTTAACACTTTCCATGCACCAATTCTACCACCAGCCTTTGTCAAAGTTTGTGGTAGTCATTTTATTGTGTATTTTTTCCCACATACATTGTACTTTAGACACAAATTCACATATTTCGGTATGTGTCACTGACAAACAATACCACAATATATGTTCAGCAACATCTCCCAAGCACAGGGATACCACCCATGCATAGCTTTGTCAGCTTTGTTGGGTGTTGAAAGGCTACATTTGAGAGGTGCGCTTTTTGATTTTCAAACTTGGAATTTGAACATGTAGAGCAAGGAAGGGGTTAATAGCTCTTATAAGAGCCTTTGTAGTACTGTACAAAAAAATTAACCCCTAAAAATGCACAGACAAGAAAAAAATTTCTGCTGTGCAGTGATCAGTGGCAGGGAAGGGGTTAATACACTACACTATACAAAGGGTATGGCTTTTATAAAAGCCCTTGGGACTCACAATTTTTTTAACATTTTATTTAATTTATTACAATTAAATAATTATGTTATACAGATCTGTCTCTTTCCCTCACTAAAACTCAAGTGAGGAGAGGGAGGCAGATCCATATGGGTCAGAACAATATTTACCAATATTGATCGAACCAGACGAATGGTGATGCTCATCTGAGAAATCACCAAACCACCTTTGCCACTGATCGGCTGTTACTGATCGCTATACACGTGTTCAGACAGCTTCAAAAGGAATACACGTAATCCCCTAGTGGGTATAATTAACCCCTAGCGAGTCTGACAAAAAAAATGCTGATAGCAAAAAAAAAATCCTTCTGCGACTAGATTGCTCCATATGCGCTGCTTAGGCAGTGACCATATGCACTGCTTAGGCAGTGACCATATGTGCTGCTTAGGAAGTGATATACGGCAAGGAAGGGGTTAATAGCGCTTATTTAAAAAAAAAATTACGTTAAACGTAGTCCCCTAGCGGGTATAATTAACACGTGACGGGTGTAATAAAAAAGTTTTAAAAAAATTAAAAATGCTTCTGCAGCAAGATTGCTGCATTTGCGTCAGATCTCTGCTTAGGCAGTGATCTACAGCAAGAAAGGGGTTAATCTCTCTTAAAAGAGCTTTTTTTTATACTGTAATGAATTACAGTAAAAAAAATTAACCCCTAAAAAATGCACAGACAGCAAAAAATGTGCTGCTGTGTATGATCACTGCGTACACAGCGATCAATGGCAGGGAAGGGGTTAAATGGCTTTTATAAAAGCCCTTGGTGTTTAAAATTTTATTAAATATTTGTTTTATTATTTTATTTTATTTTTTTACTTGATCTGATCTGTCTCTCTCCCTTACTAAAACTAGTAAGGTGAGGGAGGCAGATCAATACTTGTCAAAGGCAATATTTGCTAATATTGCCTTTGACAGTATGATAAGTGCTCATCAGAGCACTTACCATACATGCCTGCACACAGATCACATAGATCTGTTGTGCAGGCATCGATTGGCTCCCCCTAGAGCATCGGAAGTGAAATACTTTCACTTCCGATGCTCTTGCCATTAGAAGGGAAGCGCTGCCTGTATAGGCAGCGTTCCCTTCTACTGAGCCGATGGGGTCGCTCAGGAGAGCGACCACCATCGGCTCTGGGGAGCAGAACGGTGTTGTTAAGTGCCTCGCTGGCGAGGCACTTTAACAACACCGGAGATGCTTAGAAAGCGAACGATCGTTCGCTTTCTAAGCACATGTGTGCAGCCGGCGCAGCCATTTTTAAATGGCTGCTACGATCACTCCGTGGAGTGATCGTAGCGCGCCCCTGCACATTTGGGGGGTGTTGAACAATGCCTCTACCTAGAGGCATTGTAGCAACACCGTTAGAGTAAAGAAAGCGCCCCTGCACATTTGGGGGGTGTTGAACAATGCCTCTACCTAGAGGCATTGTAGCAACACCGTTAGAGTAAAGAAAGCGACCGCTGGTCGCTTTCTTTACTCAGTTTAGTGCATGACGTGCCAGGCACGTCACCTGTCGGCAAGTCCTCGATTTGCCGTGACGTGCCTGGCACGTCATCTGTCGTTAAGGGGTTAACTGCAGCTTAAACTTACATTACACGAATGACGTTTCATATACAGTACATTACATTGGCATCATTAGGTTGTTCAATGAGAAAACCCCAATTACCTTTCTACCCAAAAAGACATGGGCACAATTGTAAGTGGGTAAATAAGGCCAGCGCTATTTAATATAAATGACTTATTATAACAACTAATTATAATTAGCATTATAAGGTCATTAACCGCACATAATATAGACCCCAATTTATACCATTTAACACCATGAGCCAATGCTTAAACATAACATATATCATAACATGAAAGTACAATTCCTGAATTGTCCATTATAGGGGCATACTGAGCCCCCCAACCATAGCACTTAACCACAGGACCAATTTCCAGATAAACCATTCCCCCATGATAAAACAAGACCTTCCACCACTGCCACACACTACATCCTATTCAAGCTATGCTGTGACTTAAACGGGAGGAATCAACGAACCCCACATTCCTAAGAAGGGTGGGCGTTAGAACTGTCTGTTCAATTAAAATCTGCAGAATTCTAAAGTGGAGAGTGTATATTGTGTGACCGACAGCAAGGAATTGTGCTGGAGGGAGTCTATATATCTCCCCAGATTTTGCACAGCTCCTACTTTGTGTAATTAGCCCCAGGGAAATGTGTTATGTTACACTTTATATAGCACTTTATGTATGTGTATGTGTGGGCCCTGGGGTGGAGCACTTGGAGAGTAGGGTGGGCCAGTGCTCCACTTCACATTTCATATGTTGATTGGAACCTACAGGTGAGAAGCCCAGTGTTCCAATCCTAACTTATCTCACCTGAAAAGGCTTGTTGATTACAGGTGCTGTTAAATACTCCCCTGCCAGAGGAGGGGGGAGACTGTGTTTTGATTTCTGTGAGTGGAAGCAGGGAGCTGAAAACACTGAAGTAAGGTTGTGATTAAGGGTTATGTTGGGAAATGGACAAGCCATCCAACCCAGCTAGCTTGGTATGTTTGTTTAGTCAGTGCTCAGAAGAGCAAGGATTTTGTTTTATATTTAGTTACAACCTGTTATACCTTGCTGTGCATCTTTAAACCACAATAAAAGAAAACAAGTCTTTTTACCTCATCCAGCGTGTGAAGTGTCTCTGAAGCCTGAAAAGACTGTGTGTAACCCCCAAATCCCAGGACAAGGTCCCAAGGGAAAGGAGTACTTTTGTCACAATATATAGATAGATAGATTACCCCTTGCCTGACATCTTCAAAAATCTTAACTCTTTCCAGGGCCCTCCTCATGGTCAAGGAC
Source organism: Pelodytes ibericus (assembly GCA_036172795.1). Taxonomy (NCBI): domain Eukaryota; kingdom Metazoa; phylum Chordata; class Amphibia; order Anura; family Pelodytidae; genus Pelodytes; species Pelodytes ibericus. The sequence continues at coordinate 181,566,324 of CM069863.1, read as the reverse complement.
CATTGTTCTTTGTTACAATTACATGGTCATTATTAACATTTATTTGTATAGCAACAACTAGTATATCCTGTGTCTACATGCACTTGTATAAATGAGGTTTGGAAGCATTACTGATTATTTCCATCGCTCAGCGGGTGTTGCTGAAATGCCTCAATGTTGAGGCAGTCAGCAACACTTAAATCAGAATCCGAGGCAATGTGCGATCACTCTCTGGAGCGATCACATTCACCATATTGTAAGGCCATGTGCTTTTCCACGATGGAGCTGCCCTGCTGTTGGCAAGCGCTTTGAAAGGGAATAGTGATCACTTCCGTTGTTCTTTGTTGAATGCACATAACTTGTATGCTGCTGTTACGTGCTGCTGATCTTTCCCATTAATATGTCAATTTAATTTTTTGTCCATTAACCCATAGTGAAAAGCCATTTTGACCTTGACTTTCCCTTGGTGACAAGGGCTGTTTTTTACATTTCTGGGATGTTTGTGTTTAGCTGTAATTTTCTTCTTTCTCACAGAGAAATCCACCTTTTAAACGCCATGAGAGTAGGCAGTGAACATCAAAGGGGTACACAAAAGGGTGGCCAATAAAAAAAATGTTTACATCCTCATCTGATCCTCATCTTCCTGTTCAGGGAAAGGGACCACCCAAAAATATATTTTAAAAAAATATATAATCTACCCATCTCTAACAAAACTTAAATCCAAGCCAATCAGAAGCCTCCATATTCCAGCCTACTATTGGCTGGTTTGAAAATCCTGCCTGACTGGGACAGGGAGCCAATCAGAAGTTCCCTAACGACGATTCAATTGCAACACTGTTATTTCCTTACTACGGTACCAGTCCCCAGTACTTCTACAGTCCCTGTTTACATATGAATCCTTTTGGAATAGCGTGCGCTAGATTAAATGTCCAGAGTACACTATCTGGTTTTCTTTTTAATCTTCATTCACAGCACAATCTATATTTCATCAGGCGTGTCCCTTTAAATGATAATAATTTACACTTACAAATCTCATTGCAGTGTGCAGATATGGTAGATAGTGTTGAGTGAACCCGAACCTGCACTATTCGGGTTCGTACCGAACATTACGGTGTTTGGATCCTGAACCCGAACACTCCACTGTATGTTCGTGTTGGAGTTCGGGGTTCGGCTATAAACCGAAAGTCTATAAACAGAAAGACATTTGGTTTTTTAGACTTTCGGTTTATAGAATAGCAATAGCATTACATGTATTCCATAAACCGAAAGTCAATAAACCGGAAGACATTCTGTTTATAGACTTTCTTTTTATAGACTAGCAATAGCATTACATGTATTCTATAAAACAAAAGTAAAAGTCATTTCTTATGAATGGGGACTCTAGTTCGGTTTATAGAAAGCCAATAGTATTACATGTATTCTATAAGCCGAAAGTCTATAAACCGAAAGAAATTCTGTTTATAGACTTTCTTTTTATAGAATAGCAATAGCATTACATTAATTCTATCAAACAAAAGTCTATAAACCGAATGTCTTTCGGTTTATAGACTTTCGGTTTATGGAATACATGTAATTCTATTGCTATTCTATAAACCGAAATAGAGTCCCCATTCATACGAATAGTTCAATTGACCTATTATTATGAATGGGGACTCTATTTCGGTTTATAGAATAGCAATAGCATTACATGTATTACATCTGAGAGTCAAATAGAACCGTCAATTACTGTGCTTACAGTGCACTTTGAAAAATTCTAATAGTTTTGGATGCTAAATAGTACATTTGCGTCTTGCGGTGCACTTTTTATCTGAGAGTCAAATAGAACCGTCAAATACTGTGCTTACAGCGCACTTTGAAGAATTCTGGCTACCTCCTCCTCCTCCTCCAGCGCCGCTTCCACACCGCCACGGTCATCGCCTCCTCAACCTATGGGTCACTTAGTATAAACTGAAAGAGAATACCCTGCACTCCAACCCTCTCTCAAATGGATAATTCTGTTGATCCTCCTGGCAGCCATGCTTTAGATTTAGATTTATGTTCTTCCAAAGCTAAAATCAAAGATTCCATCTAGTGCTATTTTATGGCTCAGCTGTATTTTTAATTTGTATGTATTTTATGGTATTTGAAGTTATTTGCCTATCCATATTTGTTTGTAGGGCACTTGTCCTACTCTTACCCACATTTTAATTCCTTTTGCAGGCCTCTAGCCCTTTCCAGGACTTTTTTAGAGGCATTTTAGTGCCCAAAAGTTCTTGTCCCCATTGACTTCAATTGGGTTTCTGGGTCAAGTTCAAGGTCAAGTTCGACCCCGAACCCGAACTTTTTTCCGAAGTTTGGCCGAACCCGCCGAACCCGAACATCCAGGTGTCTGCTCAACTCTAATGGTAGATAATTGCGGAGGGAGGCGTAAATCATTTTCTTTGGATAGGTTCAGAATAGAATGCACTTTGATATTTGATGTTAAATATAGATATTTCCTTCCTCAAATAAATTCTACTTAATCAATGACTACGAACAGCACTTTTTTTTTTTTAGCAATCTGAAATGTTTAGTATTCTTGTAGTGACAGTACCATTTTGTTAATACAAGAAAGGGAAAATGTGTGAGCATGTACTTTACACCACATACATTATTCATGATATCCCTTTTAACCCGATTAATGGCTTTAGCATTCTGTGAAATGTCATCCCAGGCGTTTGAACCATTCTAGGATTTCCAATTGTTTCTTTTTTTTTTTTTAAACGCACGTGGTTCTTTTTTTTTTAAATTTATTTTATTATCGTGTGAATCATTTTGCTCCCTTATAATAATAAATACCACTAGTGTGTGTGTGTGTGTGTGTGTGCCAATGGAGAATCTACAGGTCAAAGAATCAATCTAAGTCCTTTAAAGGGTTAACATGCCGTGGCACAGAATGGGTTAAAGACTCACTCCAGGCTGAAACAAAAATGGGCACAACAATTGCTCGTTAAAGATCTGGCACTATAAGAAACATAAAAAAAAATGCTTTTATTCGTTCCAATTTATGTTTTTTTCTGTTTGTTTTGTAATCATAAAACTTGGAACATTTGCAGGCTTTCTCCTGGGGAATGGAATCCCCACCAGGAATTATGCTGATTGGTAGCACTATGGGAAACGATAGATAAATGCAGCTGCCCGACTAACAGTAAGTAGTACCCATGAGATATGAGGCCTAGACTCACCCCTACATACACACACACACATCATGTTATAGGGACCCTATACTGGAGATGCCAGTATTAAACAAGTAATTAACCTGTAGTCAGAATAAAACTGCCATTTTTGCATACCGATTTACCTGTTAGCTAGTATCAACTCCGTGGGGTGTATGTGAATTGAAGGATAAGCAATATCTCACAGCTAGCTCCACTCGGAGATGATGTTATGTGCATCATTTCTCCTGGTGTACCACTGTGGCGGTTCTGTGAAGACCCCTATAATTTAATATGTGTGTGACCTTAGGTAAATACTGACCTCTTTTAGCACCAACTATGGGGTCTAGTCACTAAAATCCAAGAGTGGAGGTTGAGATACTCTGTGCAAGGAAGGGTGACCTTGGGCCATACACCTTGCACAAGTCCCTTGGTCATTAATTTTATTGGAGCTGGGAGCCATAAAACAGGCTCTCAGCTATGATCATATTATTGGGGGTGGGGCATTAATGATAATTGGGGGCCAGGGCCACTTGTCCTAGCTCCCCATTTGTGTTAGCGGGGCCCAGGGCCATTTGGGGAGATCCCGGGTCCTGGTTTTGACAGGGAGAGTTTTTCTTTTCTTTTTTGTTTATACTTTTTAATGCAATTCACCTTCTGTAAAGGAGGCGAGTTGTGGGTGAGGAGTTGGACAGTAAAGTCCAACTCGCCTCACAATTCGAACTTTAGTCAATAGATATTTTTATTGCCTTTTCACTGAAGAGAGTTCCAAATGGAAGATCGACTTTGGACAGGTGGGGAGAGAGGTAGGTCAAGTTTGCTTTAGTGAATAGTGTGAGGAGGTTGACTTGGGATATTGACTTTTAAAGTGAAAGTCGAAGTCTCAAGTTGACCATCTCACACTATTCTCGAATTTTAGTGACTAGACCCCCATGTCTATTTTCCCCAAGCTTCCAGTTCTACGAAGTATTCAAATAAGTCTTTGGAGGCATAGGATGACCAGTAAGAAAAGGTTACAACTCTGATTGGATCTTAAAAAAACTTTAGTTTATTTGTTTTACTTTATTACATTAACTTTATGAATATAATAGTTATATGTATTATTTGTATTATTATTATATCTATATATAAACAGGGTTATTGAAAGCAAAACTCGTTTTTACATTTTTCATAAAAATAATTTTTATATTTGTCAGCACCGGTAGGAAACTGGATCAAACTAAATGTTACTAATTTTACAAAGGCAGTCCAAGATTTACTTCCAAGCAGTCAAGGGTCTGCTACAGATGTAAGATGTAATTATAAAAGGAATCATTGTTTCTCTGTTAACTGCAACTCTTGTAACTCAAATGCAAAGTATGATGGAAGTTGTAGTCCTCAATAGATGTAATGCACATTTTTTATTGGACCTTATATAAGGGTTGGAGATGAATTGGAATTATTATTTTCATAAGATTTGACAAGGTTATTGAAATGGGCATTTTTTCATAATACAAAATTCAAAAATGAATTGAATTGATTCCTGCCGCCGGTAGGAAACTGGAACAACCTAAACAATACTAATTTTATCAAAGCAGTTCAAGTTTTTCTTTGAGCAAGGTGGAGGTGCCCTTCAAAAGCTGCAATTTTCAAATGTTTATGCCTCAAAATACTACAATTGGATTTTGACAGCCGAACGAAGATTGTCAGACAGACATTAAATGTTTTTCAGAATATTGAAAGGACCTGGAAGGTTTTTTTTTTTTTATCAGCTGTCATTCTGACAGGTCAGAACAAAAAATACAAAGTGTTTATAAATCATTTTCTATAGTGCTTAAATTGAGTCGCATTTTAACAGGTCCCCTTAAACTTTTAAAGTCAGACGGTAAATATCATCCTGAAAGCACTAATAGAATGGTTTAAATATATCCATAAAGCACACTTGTGTTCGTGTGACTTATAAGGAGTGAATGATTGGTCCTCTCTAATGGAGCAATTTCAGAGGCAGCAGAGAAAGTTGAGACAGTATTTTTAGTTTTTCGGGATTTCCAATCTACTGCCCTTAAAGGGACCATGTCTGCTAAACATTTAAATGTTGGGAAGATGAATACCGTATATAAAGCAGATCTATATATTGTGCATGTGTGAAGGTAGTGGGGTTTGAGACCTTAGTTAGCAACCCTGACCCATAACATTCCCCATTAAATAAGGCCACAGCGTTTATTTAAACCAGTTCACCAATAAATAACTTTCATTAACTTAAAGCGTAAATAAATACACAGTCCGTCAATGTCTAACAGTCATCAGGAATAACTTCCCCTCACCCTAGTCTTACGACTTTTACAAACATTCTGGGCTACATCAGCCCTTTCGTACCTTAGATTAGGGGAGGGGCTAGCCCACCTCCAACATACTTCCCATTTTGTTCCAAATTAACCCGCATTGGCACGGACACACGCTGCCTGCAGTGACAAGAAAAGAGAGTCAGAACACAATGGAAACATTGCAAAAGACAGTGAGGGTGGGAGCTGCTGCTGAGCCGATCATTTTTTTTAAATGGCTGAATGGGGAATCTCATTCATACTATTTATTGGCATACCAACTGCGCCCTCTGGTGGGCTATACTGGTACTATACACACATACCTAAAGTTACCCCATGCGTTCCCCACACGGGGACCTTGTCCACCCAGTTGCACTTTGCCTTCCAAGGGTCAGAATTGCAAGCTAAGAGACGATGCATTTGAAAATGTGTCCGCGAGGTCTTCTGTTTATGACATCACGTGTGGTTTGATATGCAAATGAACTACTTTCAATAGGAAATGTGTATGTTGCGTATACGGACTCAGGGTGAAGCCATAAACAGACACATTTAAAACACATTTATCTCTGTTTCACTTGCAGTTTAGTTGCAGCGTAGAGATTATTTTTTATATTTGTTATTCTCTATTTATCCACAATATAATCAATATAGAGGGGGCTATGTACCATAAAAATATTTTTTAAGCTGTTATATATGTGTACGACTTTACCCAACTTAGACACATATATAGACATTTTATCCATTTTAGAAGGATTAAGGGGCTCAGTCAAAATCAAAGTGTAGTGTTTTCCAACGCACTTATATCCCAAGTATATCTACACTCGTAGTCCAATTGTGTAAAAATTATAAACTTTATTTTGGCCGTTTTAGAAACATAGGGGGTCATGTATTAAACAAGTGCAGTGGGGAAAAAAGTAGGTAAAACATGAGTAAGGAGCAATTTGCGACTATTTGTAACATTCTGCTCTTGTTTTCCCTGATTTGCCTCTTCCGTTTATTTTTATGTAGCGTGCATTTTTCTGGTTGCGCTAATAAATTGTGATTATATTTGCGCACGCTTAAGAGTTTTGCGAATATTTTGTGAAAAGTAATTAATTATTTGCGTGTGAAAATACCACCAGCTTTTAGCGAGTGTCATCAAATATAAATATAAAAATATTCACAATCTTGTCCGTTTTTATTTGCTCGTAATTAGCTTGTATTTACTATTTTAGTGTTAAATGTTTAGTACATTGCAATAGGAGCAAAGCACAAAAATAGTTTTGCACATAAAATACATTGGCATTTTTTTAGTACATGCCCCTCATAATACACTAATTCACTTAATAATCATTAAGCCTGTGGCGAAATGCGTGAGACGTGTTCTGTCCGTGTATTATGCATTTAAACCAGATGAAATAAATTTTGACTACTAGTGAAGATATTTTTGGGATATAAGGGAAAAGTATGCAAAATGCTCGACCTCGATTATGTGTATCTTCTAACGGTAGAGAACGCCATGATGGTGGCACTGTAACCGCCAAGGACGATTCCGATGTCTACCACTTAGAGGAGGTGAGGTGAGCCCTAGGAGAGCTGATCTCAATCCAAATGTACGGGCTCAAACCATCTCACCAGCAATAAAACATGCAACCCTGAGGATTGTGCAGATTCCACAGTATCTCCAATAAATATGTGTATGAGTAGAATGTATATAAACAAGGGGTGGGAATAACAGATATACTACAAATATTTCAATACTGAAGTGTTGTAAAACGGTATTAAATCCTGAAAAAAAAAAACTGTCTATATAGAAGGCTTCCCCTAAAGCTTACCTTTTGTCTTGGTGTTTTTTGGAACAAAACTCTTACCTATAAATCTTCAGCATGTTCTGTGCCTCTTTTTCTACTATGGTGTGGACATATTGTGTCTGGCTCACTGTCTGCCAGCTCCCTCCTAGTTAATTGTCATACTTCCTAGTTGTTAATATGAGCAGTCCCGTTCACTCCTACTTCGCTATCATCCTTCCTAACTGTTCATATTAGCATTATCATACATGTTCACATTTTCATTCACATTGCCATTCACACATACTTTTCTCCCTCCCATTTTACATGATGGATACACAGACACACCACTAGGAGTGACAGATGGCCACCAAACCATCTTGGTGAAGATGAATCTTCACAAAATGATTTCTCCCAAGTCTTTGTTTATTTTGACAAACAATATGGGATATCTTATGAATGGGGCTTTTTAGAAGTACCATTCAAACATGATATAGAACAGGGGAAAATGTCAAATGTCAAAGTCCACCAGAAATAAAAACAATGTAAAAACATTAAAAATAAATACCTTGGAGTATCACCCTCCACATTCTCCTCCAGTCTTACCCAAAACACAGCACAAACTGAACAGTAGCTCATTATATTTTTTATTTACAGAGCATAGGAAATAACAAATGTATTTTAAAATTGCTATAGTCTGAAGGACATACCAACAGCCCCACGCATTTCAGGCTTGTCGAGGATTTTAATCTATGCATAGATGTCCTAGTGCGAAGGACATATTACAGACAGTCCCACATGTTTCACGCTTGTAGATTCACTTAACGGGACAGTCTAGTCCCCAAACTCACTTTGGTGCAAGATGAAGATCACTGCTTGTATAGTGTACAGGCCTTTTTTTCCCAGTGTGATTTGATGCAGGCATTCTGCATATATCACATTTTTAATATTAGACTCAAGCCTTAACCAAGTGATTACTCTGCATGTTTACTGCAGGTGCGGCAGCACTGATTCTATAGACACTGAGGATATAAAGTTTTGTTTTAATTAGTCACTGCCTGTCCTCCTCAAATTGAGTCTATTGAGTGGCCTAAGAGTGACCTTGCTCTTGTACACAGTAGGATCTCTTAACAGTGCAACACACTGTCTGATGACATCACTAGAGAGAGAGGATATTACATACATTTGAATGGCATTATTCTCATTGGTTCTCATGTAGTGTGGGCAGTCCTTGTTTCTTGCAAACTGCTGTAAATTCACATTTTCTGCTAGCTGTAAGTATTTTACATTTTTAAGCAATGCAAAATGTAAAACTTTGAAAGCACATTAATATGCATTAATATTTGGAAGATGCTTTTTGTTTACCAGACAGTCCCTTCAATCGTAGATTAGCCATTTCTTCTACATAAGATATTTTTGTTATTTTTTATTAAATGCTCCCATCCAGTTAGCGTGGCCTTTGGGAGATATTGGTCAGCTTTAATACAGAGTCAGTGAAATGAAATAGTGTTTGAAATAAGAAGGTGTTGTATCATGCACATATAAGTGTTAAATTGCTGCTACAGTGACAGACCGTATTTCAAATAATATTACTGCACACTTTACTCCCCACTGCTGGTTCTCTAGCATTCCGCTTGAAAAACTGAAATAAGAGCGAAAATATAAAAGTACTCCTTGCCGTAAGTTTTTATGAAGTCTTTAAGAAAGTCTAAAAATATTTTTCAATCTTATTAAAGCCACAAGTGCAATGATTTTTTTTTTTTGCTTTTTACAATTGCATTTCAGTGAGAAAATGTATACAATAAATCATAGAAATATTACTAGAAAAATAGTAGAATACTAAATAGAAAAATACTCTCTCTACTTCATAGAATTCTTTTTTTTTTTTTAAAAATAACCTTGATGATCTATCCAACTGTTGTATAAAATAATATATATTTTTGTGTGCTCAATAAATAGTTGAAAAATGAGACAAATGAGTGATTATCGTTCTGACGTATATTTACAGACTGCTGCGAGATAACTCTTAATGAATCTTCAATTATTTTAAATAGCACAGTTGTAAACCCACTTCCACAGTCTGCTTACACATTACACTCTGCAATATTATTATTAGTTATAATAATAAAGGATATATAAGTAATCTGGGTTATTCATACAGATCCTTCCTTCAGCAGACATTTAGATAGAAAGTTTGTTGTTTGTACAGTGAATGTTGAAAAGAAAAAAGGAAGTATACATTTTAACTGAATTAGAGGCAAATGGATAGATGACATTTTTTTTATTTTTTTATAAAACATGTGTTTGTGGTGTGCCCCATCTATGACATCACCTTTTGGCTAGATATGCAGAGAAGCAATTTGCAATAGAAAATGTGTAAAAATGTGAGATCATAAATGGGAGATGTTACAAACATTATTGGGGTTGTTCACTAAAAGTGAGTTGAAGTGAATGGCAGGTTAAGCTATACATTGTGCAGGAACAAACCATATGAGTTCAATTAGCAGGGGAAGTAGACAGGTTTGTCCCTGCACAATGTATAGTTAAATTGGTGAGGTGGAATGTTCATCTCACCTCAACTCACCTGCTATTCACTTCAACTCACCGGCTATTCATCTCAACTCACATTTTAGTGAATAGTCCCATATGTGTATGATATTAATTTGAATTAATTAACTGTAGACACAAAGTATACATCGTTTGGATGGTCCATTTAACCACTGAATGTCCTATTTAGGTCACTGAATTACTTTCAAATATTCTAATGCTGTTATAAATGCTTTGTTGATGTTCATTGTCACAAACAAACAAAAAAGAGAAGATTTACTCAGCTAGTGTGGGCAGTCCTGGTTTCTTGCAAACAGCTGTCATTTCGCAGTTTAATCTAGCTGCAAGTATTGTATATTTTAAGCAATGCAAAATGTAAAACATGCATTTTAAAGTATAAAACTATGAAAGCACATTAATATGCATTAATATTTGTAAGATGAATTATGGGCACCAGACAGTACCTTTAAGTGAAGCTATAACCCATCAAACTTATGGATGACAAGCTCAGATCCAGCTGGGTTTATATGTGTTCACTGTCAAAATTGCCAGCAAAGATCAAGGGCTCTACAAACCTAAAGGTATCAGTCTATCCTCGATGTGCTGACATTGGCTTTCAACAGTTTTTGGTAGGCAAGTAGCACGCCAAGAACTTGAGGAAGGGGAAGTCAGAGTCTTTTGACCACCATCGTCATAGTTTATGACCACTGTGGCTTCAGTTTCTATGCCAAGAAATCGTTGCAAGAATGAAAAACTTTTACGGGGATAAAATAATACAAAAATCAATCCATTTCCTAGCAGATTAGCTCGCACAATGCATAAATATATAATTACCATCCTTAAATTGTACTTTGTCACACATACAATTCAATAAACATTACAAAAACTGGAATATAAATACAAGACACAAAGGAGTATAATTCCACCAAAGCTCCTGGTGAGGAGACTTCTCTAGATGGTATCTATAGATGGCACATGAACAAGAAGGAACATCACGTAGAACAGATAATACATTCTCACTAAACACTCTGAGGATCAGTCCCCCATCGGGGTAAGAAGGACACAAAGAGGCTCAGCGTTAGTTTCCAATACATTTCATAGTAGTAGAATAAGATCTTATTTTGGAGTTAATATTGTGCTTGGAGGGCAATGCCTCTGTGCAACATGGCATGAAATCACTGCAGATATGAAGTCGGGAATGCAAGGATTCCACTCAATAAACACATTATGGATTGTTCATGGTTCCTGTCACATTTATTTATTGTTTTTGGAAGAGAGAGAATCAACAGCCTGCAGCCATGGAGCATTCTCTCTTACACCTTTTGATTCAAAGGAATAATACAGTTGCAAACTAGGAAGGCAATAAATGCCCTGCAGAACATCCATCATTTCTAAGCCAAATTATTTTCTTTAGCCATGACTCCCAATTTACCTTGCCTTCAGGCTGGGATGTACATCTTGTGTTAGCTTCATTTCATTTTGAGCAATAAGATCGTCTACGTTCGAAAATGAGGTATGTTTATTTTCAGAGATATTCATAAAATGAATCGAAAAAAAATTCTAATCTCATTTATCACGAATATTTTTTTTTTAAGTTTGTGTTGTTTTAAGAGTCATGTCACAATTAAATCTGTTAATTATCAGGACACATGCATTTTTACTACGTAACGGGTTTTATAATTACATTTGTAAAAAAAAAAAAAAATCACCAGACAAATCCCCCTTTTCGAGATGTGATCATGAGGCCATAAAAATAAGTAAAATATAAGGAAGACTATAATGACATGGTCTTTCTTTTTGAAGTATGTGCTGGAGATGTTACAACTAGGCAAGGTACTCATTTTATAAACCTCAGTAGGATGAAAAAGGTGAGCTGACCAGAAGTTAGCCTGTTTGGAGCGCTAACCAACAGAGTGATTTTGCAGACTGATGTGCATTGGACAGGATTAAAGCATAGCACTTTCTTTGTTGGAAAGATTAGTATCTCAGTTTTTGTTGTGCATCAGTCACACTATTTGAAAATAAATCATATATTTATTAACTGCTAATAATACATTTGTATTCACAATCGTATTATTTATTTTAACCAAAAGAGGTAAATAGATATCATAACTGAAAGACTCCCGTGTGCATTATGATCATACAAACTAGACAGTACTTGGCTTTAGAACTAGATCCAGATTACCCATTAGGCAAACTAGTCACTTGTGTGGCAAGTCTACTGGGTGGCAAGAAGCTTAGCCACGTCTGGCTAAAGCAGAACTGTCCGCAGAAACAAAATGAGACTAATAATCTTTAATCGAATGATTGGATCAAGTGTAGACATTTTACATATAAATGCTCTAATGAAATATAAACAAAGTGCCTTATTGAGTGCTCTTTGCTCTGTATTCCTCTGTCATGGGTGGACATCTTGGATAAAGTGAAGGAAGATTTGACACATCTAAAGCTAAGATGACTTCCTCCTGATAGAGCTATACAAACCAAAGAGGGCTCAATAAGATACTTATATGTATAATCCTTTATTAAAGCATTTATTTTTAAAATGTGTTGATTATAATTACATATTTTGATAATATTTGCCCCATATGCTGCCTTGTTTCCAGACAAGCCCTACTTAATTCCATTTGGCAACACCCACAAACCCATCTGGGGTATCTGGGGATGTCACCTGTTACGTCTGCACAGAACTGTTACAATCAAACTTGACTATGTAAAAGTTAGGCAACATGTTTCCCAAAGTGACCACCCAGTGCTCTCTGACACCACACATATGGATCAAAATTACTTAGAAAGCTTGTCACAGACTCAAATCCAGTACATGTATAATATGGTGCTTACTAAACCGGTGTGAGAGTGCTTCAAGTACGGTATAATTGTGAATGTTGTGCATTCAATTATAAAGTTGGCAACAATTGTATAAACATAATGGAAATGAGAGGGTTGGTCATTAGGATGAGTCCCTAACCTTCCCTACTATCCAGTGACCAAAGCTGTCTATACTGCCTACCAAAATGTTGTATGTTTGAGGAAATCCAATTATCTTACTGTCAGCAAACTGCAACCGAATAAGGGGATCCAGCAACCACAAGTATGTGCAAGCAGGGAGAAGAAAAATGTTGGCAGACAAAGCTAGCCACGGGCTCAAATAATATACATGTATACTATGATGGTTACCAACAGTTTTTGTCTATACAGTGTACACACAGAGGAAAAAACAGTTTTTCTTACCCTGATAAAGTTTGCAAACATTGCATAAACATAATAGAAATTGGAGTTTTTTGGGGTTCTGTGAATTGGCCACAGCATAATTAAGCTCACTGGAGTTTAGTTTTGTAAAATAACGCCCCGTTTGCCCCCTTTCTTGTGCTTTGTTGGGACCACGTATTTGGGTCCACGTAATGGGTAGCCATTCAAATTTGAAATATTTCTCAAGCTGTTTACGGAGATTTGGATGAGTAGAAGACACACCTACAGTGCGGGCCCTGATCAGAATCATTTTGATTGTCTTTGAAATATTAAATATTGCACTGATAGAGCTCCTTTCACTCCATGGGGAGCCCTGTCACACATCTCTTCCTCGGGTAACAGAATATCAAATCACTTCCCGCACCTGTTTAATTGTTCCCCCAATGCCGAGCATTCCATTATATATGTAGTATAGATCATTTTTATACACTTGCGGTGACTGTGCTCAAGAAGCATCAATACACTTCAAGTACAGAAATATATTGAATTTATTACGGTGATTAATATGTCGTATTAAATGAGGATATAATATGTCATAGTTAGTTAATATATTGCTGCAGATCAGATTGAATTGGCTGTGATTACAAAAATCACTATTTGAATACTTCTTCGGTACTTATATAACGTTGATTAATTGCAATTTCAAACAATATATCACTTGCAGCCTGATGTCAGGATGATTAGATGGAATATCTGCTTTAACGTAGAGAAAAAATTCAATTAGTGTCATTTCTTTTTTTCTTTTTCTAATATTCTTATAATGTTGGATTTTTTTTTTTTTTAAAGGGACCTTGTCACCTAAACATTGCTTTGACTGTGAATATCGGTGTATAGGTTGGTGCATAGGATTAAGAGAAGTTTTAAATGAGTCTGTGGCATATCATGATTATGACATCACCTGTGGCTTGATTTGCAAATGAACTGCTTTCAGTGGGACAGGTTTCATTTCCCTCCCTTCCCCCTTTAGTGTCACTCTTCCCTCCCTTCCCTCTGTAGTGTCACTCTTCTTCCTCTGCCCCCTTTAGTATCACTCTTCCCTCCCTTCCCCCTGTAGTGTCACTCTTCCCTCCCTTCCCCCTGTAGTGTCACTCTTCCCTCCCTTCCCTCTGTAGTGTCACTCTTCCCTCCCTTCCCTCTGTAGTGTCACTCTTCCCTCCCTTCCCTCTGTAGTGTCACTCTTCCCTCCCTTCCCCCTGTAGTGTCACTCTTCCCTCCCTTCCCTCTGTAGTGTCACTCTTCCCTCCCTTCCCTCTGTAGTGTCACTCTTCCCTCCCTTCCCCCTGTAGTGTCAATCTTCCCTCCCTTCCCCCTGTAGTGTCACTCTTCCCTCCCTTCCCTCTGTAGTATCACTCTTCCCTCCCTTCCCCCTGTAGTGTCAATCTTCCCTCCCTTCCCCCTTTAGTATCACTCTTCCCTCCCTTCCCCCTGTAGTGTCAATCTTCCCTCCCTTCCCTCTGTAGTGTCAATCTTCCCTCCCTTCCCCCTGTAGTGTCACTCTTCCCTCCCTTCCCCCTGTAGTCTCACTCTTCTTCCCCTTCCCCCTGTAGTGTCAATCTTCCCTCCCTTCCCACTGTAGTGTCACTCTTCCCTCCCTTCCCCCTGTAGTGTCAATCTTCCCTCCCTTCCCTCTGTAGTGTCACTCTTCCCTCCCTTCCCTCTGTAGTGTCACTCTTCCCTCCCTTCCCTCTGTAGTGTCACTCTTCCCTCCCTTCCCCCTGTAGTGTCACTCTTCCCTCCCTTCCCCCTGTAGTGTCAATCTTCCCTCCCTTCCCTCTGTAGTGTCACTCTTCCCTCCCTTCCCCCTGTAGTGTCACTCTTCCCTCCCTTCCCCCTGTAGTGTCACTCTTCCCTCCCTTCCCACTGTAGTGTCACTCTTCCCTCCCTTCCCCCTGTAGTGTCAATCTTCCCTCCCTTCCCTCTGTAGTGTCACTCTTCCCTCCCTTCCCTCTGTAGTGTCACTCTTCCCTCCCTTCCCCCTGTAGTGTCAATCTTCCCTCCCTTCCCTCTGTAGTGTCACTCTCCCCTCCCTTCCCTCTGTAGTGTCACTCTTCCCTCCCTTCCCCCTGTAGTGTCACTCTTCCCTCCCTTCCCTCTGTAGTGTCACTCTTCCCTCCCTTCCCTCTGTAGTGTCACTCTTCCCTCCCTTCCCTCTGTAGTGTCACTCTTCCCTCCCTTCCCTCTGTAGTGTCACTCTTCCCTCCCTTCCCTCTGTAGTGTCACTCTTCCCTCCCTTCCCCCTGTAATTGTCACTCTTTCCTCCCTTCCCCCTGTAGTGTCACTCTTCCCTCCCTTCCCTCTGTAGTGTCACTCTTCCCTCCCTTCCCTCTGTAGTGTCACTCTTCCCTCCCTTCCCCCTGTAGTGTCAATCTTCCCTCCCTTCCCCCTGTAGTGTCACTCTTCCCTCCCTTCCCTCTGTAGTGTCACTCTTCCCTCCCTTCCCCCTGTAGTGTCACTCTTCCCTCCCTTCCCTCTGTAGTGTCACTCTTCCCTCCCTTCCCTCTGTAGTGTCACTCTTCCCTCCCTTCCCTCTGTAGTGTCACTCTTCCCTCCCTTCCCTCTGTAGTGTCACTCTTCCCTCCCTTCCCTCTGTAGTGTCAATCTTCCCTCCCTTCCCCCTGCAGTATCACTCTTTCCTCCCTTCCCCCTGTAATTGTCACTCTTTCCTCCCTTCCCCCTGTAGTGTCACTCTTCCCTCCCTTCCCCCTGTAGTGTCACTCTTCCCTCCCTTCCCTCTGTAGTGTCACTCTTCCCTCCCTTCCCTCTGTAGTGTCACTCTTCCCTCCCTTCCCTCTGTAGTGTCAATCTTCCCTCCCTTCCCCCTGCAGTATCACTCTTTCCTCCCTTCCCCCTGTAATTGTCACTCTTTCCTCCCTTCCCCCTGTAGTGTCACTCTTCCCTCCCTTCCCTCTGTAGTGTCACTCTTCCCTCCCTTCCCTCTGTAGTGTCAATCTTCCCTCCCTTCCCCCTGCAGTATCACTCTTTCCTCCCTTCCCCCTGTAATTGTCACTCTTCCCTCCCTTCCCTCTGTAGTGTCACTCTTCCCTCCCTTCCCTCTGTAGTGTCACTCTTCCCTCCCTTCCCTCTGTAGTGTCACTCTTCCCTCCCTTCCCTCTGTAGTGTCACTCTTCCTCCACTTCCCCCTGCAGTATCACTCTTTCCTCCCTTCCCCCTGTAATTGTCACTCTTTCCTCCCTTCCCCCTGTAGTCTCACTCTTCTTCCCCTTCCCCCTGTAGTGTCAACCTTCCCTCCCTTCCCCCTGTAGTGTCACTCTTTCTCCCCTTCCCCCTGTAGTGTCAATCTACCCTCCCTTTCCCCTGCAGTGTCACTCTTCCCCCCACTTCCCCTTGTAGTGTCTCTCGCTGACCCTGCTGTCTCTTCCTCCACTCTCCATCCCGCGCCGGAACTGCTACCACAACATCCGTCGGCAGCAGGCAAATTTCTTAAAGCACCACTTTAAGCAATTTGGCGGCCGCCGACACTTTAAGAAATTCACCTGCTGCCGCCGGATGTTGCTGCTGCCAAACTGCTTAAAGCGGCCACCGCCACCCAATTGCTTAAAGAGGCCAAGGCGGCCCTGGGGCAGACGGCCCATACCGGGTTTTTTCCCGGTATCCGAGTGGGCTAGTCCGGCCCTGGCCCCAATCCTTATATCTTAAAGGCAAAGTGTCCATACAAGGACATCAGTGTCTGTGGCAAGGTCAGTGAAGGTCGAGTAAATGTCCACTGTAAACATTGTTGGTTCTTACCCCTGATCTTTAACAGGCTGATCGTGAACTGAACACTGATTGGCTCAATCCGTCTCTCGTCTGCTTGCTGGTGAAGAACCTGAAACAAAGCCTACCTGGTGGAAATCAGAGCTCACTGCCTCCTTCCCTCTTATTGTTGCCTAACATAAGGGAGAGTCTGTAGCTCTCCAATCTGACACTAAACCACAATCATCTTGTATTATCTCTAATAGCTTAAATGAGACTGTGGTGCCCGCTGTGGATGACATACCCGTGCATCTTAAAGGGGCTGTCTGGTTCCACAAAATGCATCTTCCCAATATTAATGCATATAAATGTTCTTTCAACTGCATGTTTTACATTTTGCATTGCTTAACATATAAAATACTTACAGCTAGATGAAATTGTGAAATAATAGCAGTTTGCAAGAAATCAGGACTGCCCACACTAGCTGAGTAAAGGCAATTTCCTCTTTTTGCAGCAGGAACAAATGAGAATAATGTCATTCAAATGAATTGAATTTCCTGTATCTATAATAATGTCATCAGACAGTGTGTTGCACTGTTAAGAGATCCTATTTTGTGCAAGTCTATTACAGTCCACACCATGTATTATATTCCAGTAGAAGTGACTAAACTTTACATCCTTGGTGTCTATATAATCAGTGCTACAGCACCTGAAGAAAATATGCAGAGTAATCACTTGGGGTGGGGGGTGGGGGGCGGGGGTTAGGGCTTGAGTAAAATATTAATAATGTGATTTATGCAGAATTCCTGCATCAAATCACACTGGAAAAATCCTGTGCTTTATACAAGCAGTGCTCTTCATCTTGCACCAAAGGGAGTTTGGGGACTAGACTGTCACTTTAACATGCAAATTCACTGTATAAATGGTTTCATATCAAGCCTGTGATGTCATACACCAGAAATATTACATGGATACATTTTATACACATTTTGTTTCTTGAGCCAAGTATTATATTATGTAAGCAATTCTGATGACACTTTATTTAGATCATTTGCAGGCTCGAAAAGTTGAAGACGCTAAAAATGACTAATGTGTTTTGTTTTCGTAGTACTATATTGAGAACATGTAATTATTCTTTAACAAGATATCACTTTGGTGCCGGTAGTTTGTCCTAAATTCATTACAACAAATGAGAAATCCAGAATACTCAGGTTACTCAGTGCTGATTTCTGTAATAGAGTTGGATTTTTAAATACATTTCAAAGGTATTAAAGCAAAACTTAACCAAATGAAATATCCAATACGTTATCCTTTCCGAAGGCCAATGTAGACAAGCGGGTGAATTAATATCTTAAGAAGCGAGACGTAACAAATGGCTTTCTATGTTAATGTGATAGATCCAAAATCAAATGACTGCGCACGTTCTAGAGGGATAATTGTTTTCTTCGATAAAATAATCAGAAGTCTAATCAATGATATGAACTGCAAGAGAGAGAGAGAGAGCAGCGAATGTCATGCAGATAAACAACATCCAGAATTGTACAAAATAATCAAAACAAGAGTTTTTACCAGGAAAGGCACATTCAGATAGCCTGTAATTTACCTAAAATGGTCTCAGTCAGCCCTGTCAGGAACTGAACCTGTAACCCTATAACTATTCTTTGCTGTGCTTTCAGAGCAGCGATGACAATTCAACTCAGCCGTTTTTTACACTGAGCTGTCAGCGCCAATTCATAAACCTAACACAAATGCTAACCCTAGTACCAACCCTAAAAGTAGCCCCTAGTACTAACCCAATTGCTAACCCTAGTACTAACTCTAAAAGTAGCCCCTAGTACTAACCCAATTACTAACCCTAGTACTAACCCTAAAAGTAGACCCTAGTACTAACCGTAAAAGTAGCCCCTAATATTAACCCTTAAATTAGCCCCTAGTACGAACCCAAATACTAACCATAGTACTAACCCTAAAAGTAGCCCTGGTACTAACCCTAAAATTAGCCCCTAGTACTAACCCTAAAAGTAACCCTAACACTAAAGCTAACCCTAATCCAAACCCTAACACAAACACTAAAACCAACCCTAAAGCTGCATGTCATTAGGCGCCCTTATTTAAGCTCTGTCTGCTTATTGGTTGAATTTCACTGTTTTTGGCCTAACTCAATTTTTTTTTTGGTAGCGAGAGGAGAAACAGTACTAGCAAATACTTTTCTTACACATTTCCACCTAGCTTTTTGTCTCTTAATTCATCCAATAAGGAGGGCTTGGAGAGATAGGCTGTAATGTTGCTAAAGCAACTGCAATAATCATATTATACTTTATTTGCAGGTTTTTTTTAGACGATAGGAAGATTGAGGAAAAGCTAATCAGATCTGTTTCATTTACTTTGCATTACATATTTCGGGTGGGTAAAACTACACCTTTAAGAAACAGAGGGTGTGCCTCCCAAGCCAATAGGCAGGTTGCAATACGCACAGCACAACTGTACGAACAAAAGCCATCAACACCAGCCCCCTCTAGTGGCATACCAGAAAACTTGTTTAACCTTGAGCTACAAGTAGGATTTGAATTTGGAAAGTTATATCAGTGGCCCAGTTACCATGGTCCAATGGAAGGCTCCCACTCATTATGTCACTTTTAGAACCTAAAATTAAGTTATCCTGATTTTTTTTACTGACTAACTAGTCAAGTGCCTAATTGAAATATGGTTTATAGTTCCATTTTTTTTTTTTTTTTACAATGGTTATTTGGGTTTTAATGTGGTCATATTGCTTTAAAATGTACCAGGGCAAAGTCTATTTTCTACAAATTCAATTTATCTTAAAATATAACTCAGTGATACATATCTGTTGCTCTTTTACTTCCGCTGCTGTAGAAGACTTTTAATTGGTTTTATACCCGGCCCAATTACCGTTACACCATGCCCAGTTGCTTCCATATCGGTACATTACGGTTCTGTTCTTTGGAAGCGTTCTAACCCAGATATATATTGTGCTTCTGCACATCTCTGGATAGCAAGCTGATTAATGATTTCTCCTCTGGCATGACATTTGATATTATATGCCCATATGTAATTCTCAAGTCACAACTCTATTACCTTCCTATCCAATGGGACTTAGCGCTCGTTTGATAGATGTCTCGGCTTAAGACTTATCCCGAAATGCGTCGGTTCCCATCTGCCTATCTAAAAAAAAAAATCTACTATACTAATTACTTTTAATTATTATCTTGCATATTATATTTTCTCTGTTGGAAATTAATAGAATCCTAAGGATTGGTATAGAGGATTTGCATTACTAACACATATTTTTTTTTTTTTATAAACTGGAGAATGATTTTCTAGAACTAGATGAGTCCCTTCAGCATAGGTTTGATTTAATTGATTGACCTTCATATAACATTAAATGGCTAATGGTGTTTCTTAATTCTATTCAACTTTTCATACAACACTGTGAGTGATAGCTACATAAAAACGAAAGATAAGGAAGAGCATGGGGACTGAAGCTTCATGCTCGTTTGAGCAATAAATTGAGAGAAGGAACATTGAAATACATTTTTTATTACTAGACTTATCTGCCGCGGAAATTGAATCACTGAAGAATGCCGACTATAATGCAGCGCTCTGGGATCTGTGAAGGCTTATACTTTGGAGCTTGAATTACATACGTCCCAGAGTGTCTCATGCGCTCTGTCATAAGGAGGAATCTATCACTCAATAATTAACAGAGTAATTAAGAAATAATGTTTTCCTCTCTATATCAACCAGCTGTCTACTGTCGGATGAGCAGTATTTTAATTTTTTTTCCCATGCAGTTATTGAGAAGATGGTCCAATTTTGTTCAACCCACACCTATAGATAAGACAGTGGTGGGCAGGCCCGGACTGGCCATCGGGCACACCGGGCAAATGCCCGGTGGGCCGCGGTGGCCATGGGCCGAGGCCGGCAGGGGAGGTCCCAGAATCTCCCCTGCCGGTCTATGCAGGGCCGGCACTATCCGAGCGCCGGCCCCGCTGTTTGACATGAAGGGCCGGTGAGGACATCAAAGATCTCCCTCACCGGCCCACATGCCTTCAAATACGGCCGCCGGCGGGGAGAGAGGGAGAGAGGACCTCTCACCATGAGGGAACAGTCGCAGGTACCAGCGTGCCGGTCCCCCCCTCCCAGGCTAAAGGTAAGAAAGGAGTGATGGGTGTGAGAGTGCTGTGTGTGATGGGTGTGAGAGTGCTGTGTGTGATGGGTGTGAGAGTGCTGTATAAATGTTAGAATGGATTGTGTGTGTGTGTGCAGGCACACACAATCCATTCTAACATTTATACAGCACTCTCACACCCATCACACACAGCACTCACACACCCATCACACACAGCACTCTCACACCCAGCACTCTCACACACACAGCATTCTCACACCCATCACACACAGCATTCTCACACACACAGCACTCTCACACCCAGCACTCTCACACCCAGCACTCTCACCCATCACACACAGCATTCTCACACAGAGCACTCTCACACACACAGCACTCTCACACACACAGCACTCTCACACACACACAGCACTCTCACACCCAGCACTCACACCCATCACACACAGCATTCTCACACCCATCATTCTCACACCCATCACACACAGCATTCACAGCATTCTCACACCCATCACACACAGCACTCTCACACACATCATACACAGCACTCACACACATCACTCTCACACACCATCACTCTCACACACCGCCCCCCTCGCACACCGCCCCCCTCGCACACCGCCCCCCTCACACACCGCCCCCCTCATCACACCGCCCCCTCACACACACATACTGCACCCCTCACATACACACAGAACACAACACACTGCACAACAGACATACACAATACTTACATATATATATATACACACAGCACCCCTCACACACATACTGCACCCCTAAACACATTACATTCCAGACACACACTAGATCCCTTACCCAACTCTGGATCATCTACACACATACACACACTAGATCCCTATATACACTCTGAAACCGTTATAAACACACACTCACTAGATCTCCTATACACATTCTGGGTCCTTCAAACACACACTAGACTCATATATATATATATATGTATATATACACACACTAGATTCCTTGTAAGCAAACACATACTACACCCCTAAACACACACTACATCTATATATAAACACACACACACACTATAGCCTGTATGCACACACTTGCTATATCCCCTATACACACATTCTCTACAGCCCCTAGCCACATATGCATCACATTACACCACAAACACAACACAACTAAAACCGAACCTTATTACACAATACCACACCACAATCAGCTCACTCTACACACACGCAATCCCACAAGCAGGCTCCAAACAGATGCTCAATACTCTTTCCTGGCATTTTTGTCTCCTGGTATCCATTTATAGAGACACCAGAGACAAGTTGCAAGGAAACACAGTGCAAGCATGTTATTACATTTGCTTGCACTGTGCAGAACACATACAGGGCTTTTTTCTCATGCTAGAGCTCTTCAGCAGAGCTCTGCGCATGGTCTGCCCTGGAAGAGCATTGAACCAACATGCTCACTTTGAGAGGGAGCGTGTTTGTCATTGGTGATGACAAAACACACCTCCTCTGCCCCGCCCCCTTCTTAGTGGGCCGCTGTGATCAAAAAATGCCCGGGCCGAATTTTTCTCCCAGTCCGGCCCTGGTGGTGGGCACCATTATTGTTCACGAGTGACAATTATGGAAGATTGCGATGGGCAAACCTGATGTTGTATGGACCTTCACAGAGCATGCCAATGACACTCACATTCCAGTATGCAAGTTTGTGGTAAAGGAGAGGTACCATTGACAGTCTAGACATCAACGTGGCAGACGACTCCCCCAAGTTGCCAAAGTTAACAGTCAAGAATTCCTTCGCTGCAGATTTGACTGTTTGCTGTTTGTCCCATTAAATTATCAGGAACAAACCTGATGAGATCACTTAGTGGGGTTTGTACCTGCACAATGTATAACTGAATTGGTGAGATGGAATGTTCAGCTCACCTCAACTCACCAGCTATTCACTTCAACTCACCTGCTATTCACCTCAACTCACCTGCTATTCACCTCAACTCACCTGCTATTCACTCCAACTCACCTGCTACTCACCTCAACTCACATTTTAGTGAATAGCCCCGAATAGTTTCCCGAAAGTTGTTCACTCAATCCCCCCTTTTCAAAGACCCTTTTTCAGCCCTTCCCGCTCTACTTCAGCTATTAATAAATTGAAAGTGTATCTCTGCCTATTGAGTTTCACCTAAATAGATAGCTGTGTGTGCGTAATTTTAGATTTACAATTGCAAAAAGCTAAACCTGGAAATAAAACAACTTGGAACTGACATTTTTATAAGCTATTTATTGAAATGAAATAACCAAAATATAAATTAGACACATAGACACACTAGATTGCTTACTATTAATATTAATATCATTCAAATTTGTAAAATTAAAAATAATCACCGACGAGAAGGATTGTTCTGATGTTGCGTTACCAATTTGTCTATATTAGGTTGTATTGCTGTCAGCAGCATCCTTAAATCTCCACGGTCAACTCTTTGAAGCCGGTTCCTCTTGTTAGTTAAGTGGATAAGTGTTTGCCTAAAACATCTTAAGGCAACAATTTTTTTTTAGCATCTTCTTATTGCCCACTCCTCAACGCCCCCCTAGATTCCTTCAGTGCGCAAGGGAGTGGCGGTATCGCCCATTTTGGAAAACAATGGTTTAAATGATGAATGCAAGTAAGGACTTGTTCCACATTTTAAAAATAAATGATGACAAATGATCTATACATTGTATTAGCAAAATGACACGCAAATGCATAAAATAGTAGCAATATATATGTTTTACACATGTCTGTGAGGTCTCCTGTTTATGACATCACCTTGTGGCTTGATTTGCAAATGAAATAATTTTCTATGGGAAATCTGTAGTTTGCATATCAAGCCACAAGGGATGTTATAGGAAAATACTTTCCCTACCACCATCTTCCCCTTTGAGCTCCTCACTGACCTCATGTGTGTCTTGCCCCCCACTCCATCTAGATGTCCGGTTTCAGTATATCTCTCTTTGTGTTACGTAATCTGTAGTTCCCTTTTTCTGATTGGCCTTCATGGAAATCAGTGTGAGCTGCAGCAGCAGGTAAGAAACCAACTGTATGACTGTGTGTGTGTGTGACTGTGTGTGTGTATGTGACTGTGTATGTGTATGTGACTGTGTGTGTGTGTGTGTGTATGTGACTGTGTGTGTGTGTGTGTATGTGACTGTGTGTGTGTGTGTATGTGACTGTGTGTGTGTGTGTGTGTGTGTGTGTATGTGATTGTGTGTGTGTGTGTGACTGTGTGTGTATCAGATTGTGTGTGTGTAATGGATGGTAATAAAGGGGATAACTGTCTGCAACTGGTCATGTCCGGTAATAGAGGGGTTAATTCTCTGAAACAGCTTGAGTCTGGTAATGGAGGGGTTAATTCTCTGAAGCTGCTCATGTCTGGTAATAACTGTATGTATATTGTAATATAAAAGAATTATTCAATTTGAAATCTACATCAGAAATATATATTTATATATATATATATATTATGTATTTATGTGAGATATATACATTTAAAACATCTTCTTCTCACCCCTATGGGTAGTATGTATCATCCATGTAGAGCAGGTGGCTGATATTCCGCACATGATGTTCCCTTTTGATAACTGTCTCGAGTTGACTTCCAGTGTTGTTTTCCTTGTAATTAAGTTCTTGAGTATGGTCCTTAGTGTCCTGTTGACTTTGTATAGTAACAGGCATTCTCAGATCCATGTTGTGGCATTGAGTCGTAGGCTTTCATGTAGTCAATCCATGCTGTGCTCAGGTTAGCTTGTCTAGACCTTGAGTCTTGGGTGAGATCTTGTGACTTGGGTGACTGTTCTATCTATGAGCAACTGGTATTTGGAGCATCTGGTGTTGTTCCCAAACCCGTCTGAGCTGTGCCCATGCACTGGCCCACATGGTCCTGTAGCTTGGTGGCTATGATGCCTGCTAGTTCTTTTCCTGTTGTAGGGATGCATGTTATTGGCGGTTAGTTGCATGATGCTATACCCTTGTGTTTAATGATCATCACTGTCCTTCCTGATCTCAGTCAGTCTGGGTGGGAGCCTTACTAGGAGGTGGTCCATCTGTGCTGCCTGGAGTTTTTGTATAGCTATTAGTTTCTTTAACCAGTAGGTGTGAATCATGTCCGGGCCCGGTCCAGCTCTTCATGTTTTTGACTCAGGGTTGGATGTCTGTTACTGTGATGGTGACAGGTTCCTGTTCTGGGAGATTGCTATGGTCTGTTCTCAAGTCCTGCAGCCACTTTGCACTGATATTATGTGTCTTTTCTTTCACCCATTTATTCTTCCAGTACGGTTCAGTTTCTGCTGTAACTGTGCATTTATCTTTTTGGCCTCTGCTTCTCTAGTGTACCTCTGCTAGCCAGTGCTGCGAGCCTTCGTTTCTCTAGCAGTCTCTAGGGATTCAGATCGGGTCTACTGTGTATATATGCCATATTTGCTCAACTATAAGATGCCGCAGATTATAAGACAACCCCTCAAACTTTGGATGTTAATTTAGGGGAAAAAAAGACAAAGCCTAAATATAAGACAATCCTAAAGGAAAAAAATGTTTACTAGTAAATATTCCTTCACCTGTAAATGCTTTTTGCATATTTAATAAAAATGATTGAAAAAATGCAATTTTTTTTTTCTTTTTTCTTTTATTTGCCAATGGATCCGAGACATGCCAATATGGCCCCAGACTTGCCAATATACTCCAGATTTGCCAATGTATCCCCATACTTGCTACCCTGCCTCCATGCTTGCTAATATACCCCTCAGGCTTACCAATATATCACCAGACTTAAAAATATATCCCAGGACTTATCAATATGCCTTTAGACTTACTAATATGCCTTTAGACTTACCAATATGCTACCAGACTTACCAATATTCCTGCAGACTTACCCATGTATTCCAGAATTACCAATATGCCTTTAGACTTACCAATATTCCTGCAGACTTTCCAATATATCACCAGACTTACCAATATATCACCAGAATTACCAATAT
Organism: Pelodytes ibericus; assembly: GCA_036172795.1. Taxonomy (NCBI): domain Eukaryota; kingdom Metazoa; phylum Chordata; class Amphibia; order Anura; family Pelodytidae; genus Pelodytes; species Pelodytes ibericus. The sequence continues at coordinate 181,540,485 of CM069863.1, read as the reverse complement.
GCCTTTAGACTTACTAATATTCCTGCAGACTTACCCATATATCCCCAGAATTACCAATATATCACCAGAATTACCAATATAACACTAAAATTACCAATATATCACCAGAATTACCAATATGCCTTTAGACTTAGTATTATGCCTTTAGACTCACCAATATTCTACCAGACTTACCAATATTCCATCAGACTTACCCATATATCCCCAGAATTACCAATATGCCTTTAGACTTAGTATTATGCCTTTAGACTCACCAATATTCTACCAGACTTACCAATATTCCATCAGACTTACCCATATATCCCCAGAATTACCAATATGCCTTTAGACTTAGCAATATTCCTGGAGACTTACCAATATATCACCAGACTTACCAATATATCACCAGAATTACCAATATAACACTAAAATTACCAATATATCACCAGAATTACCAATATATCACCAGAATTTCCAATATAACACTAAAATTACCAATATATCACCAGAATTACCAATATTCCTTTAGACTTACCAATATGCCTTTAGACTTACCAATATGCCTTTAGACTTACCAATATACCTTTAGACTTGCCAAGATGCCCTTAGAATTGCCATTTAGTCTCCAGACTTGCATTTCTTTTCCAGACCCGCCAAAGCACTCCCAGTATACTCCCTGGTGTCTAGTGTGTCTTGTGAGGCAGACGGAAGATAGGGCTGACACTCAACATCCCAAGCTCTGCCCCCGGCCTCCGGATTCTCAAACAGTGTGGCATTGTCTCTGCTGTCTCACGTGGATCTAACTGACAAGTTCTTTGTACAGTCCACACTGAAATGAAAAGGGTCAGATTTGACACATGCCACATGCATGAACATATTGGCGTGTAATCACAACATTCTGAGACGGAGTTGAATCTTTTGTGTCACCAATTTAACTATACATTGCATAAGTCACTGAGATTAAATGTTCACCTGCAACTCCCTGTCAGTGACTCACTAACTTACCTCTACATTGTGCACAAACAAACCTGGTAAGTTAACAGAGAGTTGGCCCTGCATAACATATTGTTTTTAAGATGTAGCTACGCATTATCCTTGACCAATGGGGTTCTTCTATCAGGAGAAGCTCAACAAGTTTTGACCTGACACAAATGTATAGACGAGTGGGTAGGACAAAAACCTTGGGAGAGGAAATCTAACACAATTTCTTTTTTTTTGAACTTGTACACTGATTGGTGCTGAATGTTCACCATTGGGAAGGCCCCGACATCAAAAAGCGTGTGTGTGGACTTCTCTATTATCCTGCCCGGCCATTGCTGATGCAAAAGATTTGGTATTAAAATCAAGCCACATAACACACCGCTGATGACCTCCAAATATCCAGGTTACCACTACTAATCTAACCCTGATTGACCATAACATTAAATAAAAGTTAGGGAGGGAGAGTGGAACAAATGTTGGTGGCAAACAAAATGGCTGCTAAAAAAATGACCTAGCTCTATTAACCTCTCCCCTCTTAAAGCACTAACCGATAGGCCTCCAGTCAAGCTCTGCACAGTGACACCAAGGTCCTCCTTTTTAGATAACTTTGTGTTCTCCATCACAAGAGGTCTTGTTCTCTACATCGTCCACTGTATAGTAAAGGGTATTATTTTAACTCTACCTGGTTTTAATTATCTTTATTTTTAGAAAACAGGAGCCACAGAGAGGCATGTACTAAAAAAAACCGCAAATATAATTTATGTGCAAAACTATTTTTGCGCTTTGCTCCTATTGCTATGTACTAAACATTTAACACTCCAATAGTACATACGAGCAAATTGCGAATAAAAACAGGCAATTTTGGAGAATATGTTTTCTGCCTCTTTTGATAGCGCTCGCTAAAAGCTGGTGTAATTTTCACACGCAAATAAGAATTATTTTTCACAAAATATTCGCAAAACTATTTAGCGTGCGCAAATATAATCGCAATTGGTTAGCGCAACCAGAAAAATGCGCGCTAAATCAGGGAAAACAAGAGCAAAATGTTACAAATAGTCGCAAATTGCTCCTTACTCACGTTTTACCTACTTTTTTCCCCACTGCACTTATTTAGTGCATGACCCCCCCATAATGTTTTAATCTAAACCGTGTGGGACACAAGAGGCAATAAAAAAAATTATCGAGCAGAACTGAACTCTAATGAGCACCAGTCTGATAATAAAATATATGTGTGCGTATTATGTGTTGATATTGCTAATTCCCCATTCAAGTAAAACATTATCATAATAATGTTAATAATACATTGTATTGTTTGCAGTTCGAAGAAATGTTGAAGCATATTACATTGACAATCAGTTTACAAAGCAAGACAAGTGATGGGGCATTTGGAAAAATCCGAATACAAATATCTTACATTTTATTGATTTTCCATCTTGCAGTAGTTGAAGCGTTTTAAAGGAAATGACTACTCTATACCCATCTTTACAGGCAAAAAAAGGCATTTGAGCTGAACATCAAGTGAAATGAGCCACGTAAAGAGTTTACTGCGGTTTTGTCTGCCTTAGAAAAGTATTATATCTCATCTTGGAACCCCACTCATGAATCTATAGGGTCGACTCAATATACGCCAGTTCCTGCGTATATCCTGTTCTCGGAGGCGATACGTACAGTTTGTAAACATTTAGCTGTGTTGGTTGAACCACTTACCTGCCCAGCAGGTACATCCCAACAGTCTTTGATAAGTAATTAATTGGAGACAACTCAGTGACATCACTCAACATACGATAGAAAAGAATCAAGCAAAAACAGAGCACATCCAAGGAAAGGTAACCCAGATAACCTCAACGGGGTCCAAAGTAGATAGAAAAAAACACAAACTTTATTCAGTTATTGATATAAAAGCAATGTGGCATGAGAAAAACAGGCTTACGCATTTTCTCGCTTTTGGTTTAATCAAAAAGAGCATAAAAAAACCCACAATTAACGCTAAATGGGGAGGAGTTAGCTACTGCATGCTTAATACAAGTACACTAGAACTAGTACACTTAATAAATCAGTTAATACAGAAGCAAGTCATAATTTTATGTTGACATACATTGTGTTAAACCATCAGAGATTTAAAAAAAAGAAACATTTAATACAGTTTTAGATATTAGCTTTCATTTCATATGGTGAAAGAGGGAAATATACACACTAAAGTTATGCCTGTTTTCTCTATGAACAGATTTATTTCTTGTACTTGTTCTACATGGCACAGTTATATACTTTGAATTAAACACCGATCAGCCATAACAGTATGACCGCTGCCAGGTGGCAAGCAGTGTGATGCTTTGGGTAATGTTCTGCTGGGAAACATTGGGTCCTGCCATTCATGTGGATGTTACTTTGACACGTACCAAACATTGTTACAGACCATGTACACCCTTTCATGGAAACGGTATTCCCTGATGGCATTGACCAGGTTTTTTTTTAGGTTTTTGCTTTCATTTAATTGTAGTTCCCGTCTTTGTTTTATGCCTCTGATCCTCAAAATGTAACCTTCTAAATATCCCAAACCAGGGTAGGCAACCTGCCAAAAGTTCATATGCTAGGCATCCAGTCTCCCCTCATGGGACTAAACATATTCATATTAAAATGATAGTTTATTGTCTATAATGATTACTGGCTAGAATACCTGCTGTTAGAAAAACAATTATATGGCACTTTTCCTTTTAAAAATTGTTTGCGTATTTCCCTGGATTAGAATGAGATCAGCATGGAATGATGTCAGAGCATGGTCACAATTGTCCTTTGTTCTGTAAGCAGCTAGAATATCACCTCCTCCAGCAGACAGAATCCCACACAGCCACAGCCACAGCTCCAGACTGATCACTCCTGAACTCCAGGTGAGTGTGTGTGTCAATATTCAAAAATATATTTGTAATATTCTGAGGGTAGATACAGGGCCTGAAATAGGGGATAGGTGGGTAAATTATGTCTATCCTGGCATGTATCAGAAGGGTTGTGTAAAGTGGGCTGTTATACCGGGTCCTCTGCCCAAGGAAGCCCCCAATGTCTCTATAGCGCACCTTGAGGTGTGGGAATATTTTACTTGCACAGGATTTGTAAGAATAATTCCTAACAAAACTAGTTTCTCTTTGGTGAAGGTGAAAAGGGAGGGAGCAGAGATCCTTGTTTTTGTGTCACAGATCTCTGTTGCACTAGTTGAAAATGGGGAAGGACTTAGAAGGAGAAAGAGGTCAACGCTGGAGGTAAAAAAGGCAAGAATGTTGAATAGCTAAGGGGGAAGTATGGAAGCTTTTAATTCAGGTGTTATAATATATCCAGAAGAGCTTGCAATCTGGCTGAAGGCCTGTTGTTGAACTTTAAAGATAAGATGCAAATTGAACTGCATGCTTGTCTGGATACCATAAACTAAAACAAATGCCAGCTCTTTAGATTAGTCTAAAAGCCTATGCCACAATACAAAACCCAACAAGTAGATCACCAAGTCAATCCACACTGGTAGATCTCCAAATCAATCCAAACTAGTAGACCTCCAAATCAATCCAAGCTAGTAGATCACTAAATCATACCTAAAATAGTAGATCACCAAATTAACTCAAACTAGTAGGTCACCAAAGCATTCCAAAAATAGTAGATCACCAAATCAATAAATACACAAATTTATTGAAATGCAACTCACAAGGAGCCCATGTTTTATGTGTTGCGGGCTGAACCAGTCAACACACAGAAGATAAAAATAGTGATTGACTTTCCCTGGATAGAATGTCAATCCATTCTATTCATTACTGGAAAATACTGATCCTGCAAAGCCACAAGCAAGGCCACCTTTTCCATTCAGCACTATTTAGAACAATACAATACTGGAATTCAGTGTGACACACAAGCTTTCTCATGGAACTGTGATCATTTAAAAAGACACAATGGATTTCAAAAGTAACTGTGGAAATGTGTGGCTCGTCCCCAGTGGGTCTACTCACTACACTCACATCAGCAGCCTTTGGAAACAGGCACAAGCATTTCTTAATAATAGTTGTGGAGATATGTGACCCATTCCCAGTGCTCTCATGCACTTTAATCTTTCTTACTCAGACCTGCCCCATTTACACCAGCAGCCAGTCTATTGCTTGTGGTATTTATTTCTCGGAAAAAGCCTAACAGCGAAATGCGTCAGGTTTTCTTTTCTTTTTGCTGTTGTTGTTGTACTTTCAACAGTACCGGTTGTTTGTTTGTTTTACATGATCTTTTAAGTATTATTTTATGTATAAATGATGCAGAAAAATTGGGTTTTTATAATAACCCAATCCCAGTCTTGTTAGTTCTAATCTACTTTTATTGTATAGCGCTGTCACCAATTTATTACAATTTGCTACACTATCCTTAGGGTTTGATTTAGGGATTTGGTGCCAGTTCATTTATTAACCTTTTCTTTTTCTTAGGATGATCTGAGCTGGAGCGAGTCGCAAGACTGTGGGGCGTAAGATGGAGTTGCAAGACTAGAGGGAACATGCCCGGAATGGGAACCTATTGAAGGCACGTTAGCCATAGAGATGGGCGAGTGGATAGATATGTATCCTCCCGTCCCCATATGATGACATCATCATCCTACAACACCTAGCCGATGTCATCATTTGGAGTCAGGTGAAGGCATGCAAATCAGACCCAGCAGCCATCTTGTTGAGGGCAGAATACAAAGCCTATCTTTTAATCTATATATTTGTATCGTGCTAAAAGGACAAAGATGGTCAACTCATTGGATGGCTGGCGATCACCATCCCCCTGAAGGTGACGTTGGCATCCCTCAAAGTCCTCTGACAGCCAAAAGGGGGCTTGTTAATTAGCAGACAAATGTATAGATTAAATGTTTGTACCTATCTGGAGGTGATCATGCCAGCAGCATAATTTGAGAATTACAGGCTCATTGCATGGCCTGTGCTGCTAAAGTAATGCTGCTTGCGAACAGTTTAATTTTGGAGGATAGTTAGATGTTCCCAATTGGTACCTATCTAATAAACTCTGCAACATATCCATGTGTAACATCCTGCCAGTCTTCCAGCGACTCGCCCACTAGAACCCACCCGCTCCAGAAACATTTAGATAAGGATAGACCTGGGATATTACATGTGTTATTTCCAATAAGGCTGTAGAGGACAATAAAGGCCTAGTCATCGTCATACATACTGCGGGATTCAGGAGGCCCAGGATCTCATTGTGCCCGAGGGCCAGTCACAGTAATATTGCCTCTATCTGCACCCACGACAGAGGACTTTGAGGGATGTGACATCATCAGTACGCTGAGATAAGAGGGCTTAGGATTGGCACCAGGGCCACAATGGAAAAATGGAGCCCAAAATGGAGCGCCAGTGCTGCCATGACATAGCCGGAGCTATCCGGAGATAGAGTGCTATGTCTAACTAAGAAGGCCAGAGTCACAGCACCAGGGCCACAATGGAAAAATGGAGCCCAAAATGGAGCGCCAGTGCTGCCATGACATAGCCGGAGCTATCCGGAGATAGAGTGCTATGTCTAACTAAGAAGGCCAGAGTCACAGCACCAGGGCCACAATGGAAAAATGGAGCCCAAAATGGAGCGCCAGTGCTGCCATGACATAGCCGGAGCTATCCGGAGATAGAGTGCTGAGTCTAACTAAGAAGGCCAGAGTCACAGAACCAGGGCCACATCTATGAAGAAAGGAAGACTGGCAGAAACATGCCCCATCAGACACAATGAGATCCACCATCACTGAGACCCTGACAGGCCTGATATTACCCACCACACATACATTATATATGATATATGCAGTACAGGATCACTGGCTGGAAACATGTTACACATGGCTGCAGAGAGAGGTGCTAGGTTTACGGAGGAATGATGCTCAGCTGCCAATATGACTGGCTATGATTCATGGGAAGAGTAACCTCAGAAAGGAAGGTGTAAAGTGTGGTCACCACTGCCCCAGCCTGAGCTAAACTACAATTCCCATGTTGCTCAAAGTCATCAGTAATTAGGAGAGAAATAAGGAGGGCACAGTGATGGCTAATGTTTGACTCCGTCGCACTATATACTACAATTCCTCTGGTGCTCAGCCAGCCAAATAAATGACTGAGCCCCATGTGAGCTGCAGTTAGTAAATAGCTTGGGAAAACAGGTTAGTAAAGGAGGTAAGTGAATCTATTTTTCTCTACATCTGTTGACCATTAAATAGGAACTGACCCATCCTGACAGTGTATTAATCAGGCAGAAGAAGGATTCTGCCTGATTATAAAGGCTTCAGACAAAAGCTCCCATGGTGCAACATTCACAAGTCATTCACATTTCTTCTGGCTCAAACACTGACTTCCAGGCTGCCATGTTATGGATATGTAGTTGGTTCAACGTGACGTTGGTGAGCTGATTGGTGGGCATCATCTATGTCATCGAGCACCCCTCCAGTGGGGGTGGATATCATCAATTCCTCCAGTACTATTGGTTGTGTTCAGTGCCACTGACTCATTCATGGAGAGTAAAGTAATGCAGCTTGATAAGAATTACATTTTGGGGGATAGTTAGATGTGCCCAATTGGTACCTATCTAATAAACTCTGCAACATATCCATGTGTAACATCCTGCCAGCCTTCCAGCGACTCACCCACTAGAACCCACCCGCTACAGATACATGTAGATAAAGATAGACCTGGGATATTACATGTGTTATTTCCAATAAGTTTGTAGAGGACACTAAAATCCTAGTCATAGTCATACATACTGCGGGATTCAGGAGGCCCAGGATCTCATTGTAAGACTGTCTCTATCTGCACCCACGACACGACTTTGAGATATATTTCGATCGCAGAGGGCTTTAAGGGATGTGCATGGTCTAGAGGCTGAGGAAAAGAGGCTAAGGATCATCACCCAGGTCCGCGATGGAAAGACTGAGCCCAAAATGGAGTGCCAGTGCTGCCATGATATAGCCAGAGCTGTGTCTAACTAGGGAGGCCAGAGTCACAGCACCAGGGCCACATGTATGAAGAAAGGCAGACTGACAGCAACATGACACAATGAGATCCACCATCACTGAGACCCTGACAGGCCTGATATTACCCACCACACATACATTATATATGATATATGCAGTACAGGATCACTGGCTGGAAACATGTTACACATGGCTGCAGAGAGAGGTGCTAGGTTTAGGGGGGAATGATGCTCAGCTGCCAATATGACTGGCTGGGATTCATGGGAGTACCTCTCTGGTGGGGAAGGAGATCATCAACTCCTCCATTCATTAGTGTTTTCTCCTTTTTTAGGAGGAGAAAAAAGGATGGGGAGAGGGGAGGAGAAGTAAGACATGTTCTCTCCTGATCTTGTGACATGTTACATGCATCACATCATATGTTGTATAGGGCAACAAAGGCCATGCTCTTGGGAGTTTATTCACTGCATAGTGACCATCAGTCACAGATTTGCGGGGACAGTCCATTTTTTGGGTAGTCCTGTCAGATTGGGGTCTGCAATAATCAGGCATTAATACCAGAGTTAGAGAGATAGGCCACTCAGCTACTGATGCCTTGATGTTGCAGTTCTCTTGTCAGTTCCCCACAGATCACTGTTTAGTGATATGACCCATGACCTTATTGAGCCTGAGGGCCCAGGTGTTGGTTGGTCTGCTGCTGCCTCAGTGTGCCCATGTTGGAGTGCCAGAGCAGCCAAATAGTGCCTGAGATGGAGTGCCAGGGCCTCCATAGCATCAGCTAGCCTGAGATACAGATTGCTATGTTACCCACAGCAGGCCTGAGATGGAGCATCAGGGCCAAGAGTCTTAGTGATTCAGGAATCACAGCACACTGACAGCAACCCGGGCCCCATACAATATATGTATATGATATATGCAACCCAGGCCCCATACAATATATTTATATGATATGATATATGCATCCCGGGCCCCATACAATATATGTATATGATATATGCAACCCGGGCCCCATACAATATATTTATATGATATATGCAACCCAGGCCCCATACAATATATTTATATGATATATGCAACCCGGGCCCCATACAATATATTTATATGATATATGCTACCCAGGCCCCATACAATATATTTATATGATATGATATATGCAGCCCGGGCCCCATACAATATATTTATATGATATGATATATGCAGCCCGGGCCCCATACAATATATTTATATGATATGATATATGCAGCCCGGGCCCCATACAATATATTTATATGATATGATATATGCAGCCCGGGCCCCATACAATATATTTATATGATATGATATATGCAGCCCGGGCCCCATACAATATATTTATATGATATGATATATGCAGCCCGGGCCCCATACAATATATTTATATGATATGATATATGCAGCCCGGGCCCCATACAATATATTTATATGATATGATATATGCAGCCCGGGCCCCATACAATATATTTATATGATATGATATATGCAGCCCGGGCCCCATACAATATATTTATATGATATGATATATGCAGCCCGGGCCCCATACAATATATTTATATGATATGATATATGCAGCCCGGGCCCTATACAATATATTTATATGATATATGCAACCCGGGCCCCATACAATATATTTATATGATATATGCAACACGATAGGTTATTGGCTGGATGAAAAATGAGTATAGCTGCCAACAGTCCCGGTTTTGACTAGACAGTCACATTTTTTGTGTCTTGTCCCATCAAATTCTAGTCTGTCCCGGCATGCATACTGCTCTTACACAGGCAGCATTGCTTTTAAACTATGCATGTCTAAAAAGAAATACACAGTCTGATTGAGGAGAATTGAGCTCCAGACGTCGGAATCTGTTCTGGGGAAGCTGGAGCTCAATCTGCTCCAGGATATGATGTCACACACCCAGCGCTCTGACAGCGCCTGAGGGAGCACAGACAGAGACCTGTGCCAGCAGAAGCACAGACCTCCTGCCCAGCTCGTGGGTTGAAAGTTTGACAAAAGAAATCTGGACATGTTATGAGGATCATCACTGATCTCCCTCACCAGCCCAATAGCTGCCCCCAATGGCCTATTAACTGAGGAAGTCGTCGGACCCCCTGTGCCAGGTCATCAGTCCAATACTGAGTGTCTGACTGATCACCTCCTCTCTGTATATTACATTTGTATTCAGTAATTCTCCTCTTTATAATTCCTGCATATCTCTTAACGCCCAGAGGGAAGGGCAGTCCTTGCAGCCATGGTTCCCCAGAGGTTTCCTCCACAGGGGGTTTTTCCTCTCCTGAGTGCTGAAGGATGACTCTCCGTGAGTCCAGAGATAGCCGGACAGATGGCTCTTTGCAGCCGTCTCTTCTCTTAAACCCCAGACCAAAGGTGCGGTATTAATTAATGTAACAATCAGTAACCTCTTAATGACACAGTTTGGTTCTTTGCAGCCATTCTTAGGGCTTTATTTATGACTAGATAGAACTGCAGGGAATTCTGAAGGGAACTGCAAATGTCAGGCCAAGGTAGCTGATTTGGAGAACTATCCCAACTTGGCTACTTTGAGTTTAAGTTTGAAATTCACTTGTCATTTCCCCTCTTTCATTAATAAATCCCATAGATTAATTACTATACAGATTGTGCCTTTACTCTGGGATTTAACATAACCACTACATTCTACAAACCAATTCTAATAAATGAATTGTAATTGAACCTTAATATGTGCCTTGTGTCTTCTTTTTCTAATTAATGATCCGTATTCCTCAGGTACATAGAGGTGCTCACTTGAGTAGAGTAAATAAAAGGTTGCACATGTAAAAGGGATTTGTATATAGAAAGGGTTACTTAGAATATACTCAAACAAGTGAGTTCCATTAACCTGTTAAGAACCTTTGTGACTTTATACTTGTAGTAAGGAAATCTGGAATAAATGAGCTCTAGATCTGGTGTTCAGATTACTGTTAGGGTTAGCATCAGGGTTACAGTAAGGGTTTAGAATCCGTTTAGGGGTTAGTGGTAGGATTTGTGTTAGATTTAGGTTTAGAATGACAAATAGTAATAATTGGGGTCAAAAGGTCACTGTGGGAGAAAATGGTCAGGAAAAAAGCAATTACGCTACTTTGAATTATTGCCCTATAACTTACAAAAAAAAAAAACCAACAGAAACCGTAAACATTGACTTTTTTCTAAGCTCTGAACAAATATTATAGTGGGTACAGTAAATGAGAAAGAGGAAAATTACATCCAAAGCACAGCAGAAGTGTAAAAACAGCATGTGACCTGAGTGGTGCAACATTGAAAAAAACATCCTGAAAAATGTTAATGAAAAGTAATTTGGAACATAAGTCCAAAGTTGTAAGTTGGTAAAATTCTCCAACTGAACTGAATTGGAAATGTTTCTAACTTAGCTACTTTAGCTTTATGTTTGAAATTCCCTTCTCAATTCCCTGCAATTCAGGAAAGTGGCATCACTGACGCTGTAATGAAACACACGTCAAACATCAAGTCAATAAAGGCAAACTTAGTCCAAGATGGAAAGGTCCCGGGTCTGTCTGTTGCTTTACTCCCACGTCTCTAGACTACAGAGCTGACCAGTATTATTAGTACCAGTTCTGTGAGACGCATTTATACAGTTGTAACTGGTTCCATCAGCCCCAGGACCCTACTATGATTGGTTGGGCACACGGTGTCAGCACTCGCAGCATCCTGCTGAGCTCCACCTCAGTTGAGAGGCAGAGTTCAGAGTAATGCTGCAAGTATCTGAAAATGTACACTTTGGGTTTACTTAACGAAGGAGGACACTGTTTTTTAACGCTGTTTCTTGTGTATAGGGCACAGGGCTAATCTGTTCCAAAGGAACCACCTCAATTTCATTAGACTAGTATATGTGTAGGGGAACTTATTGTGTTAGAAATGTTCAGGAAAATTGCACTTATTTATGTAGAAATAAATACCAGTTCATTCTGCAAAGAATTTAAAAAAGCAAGAATGACGCAACAGATACCAGACTGTGCGAGGCAAGATTTACCAGCAAGTGGAATGCGTTGACATCATCACGGCCATATACAGAAGAAGAAGAAAAAAGAATACCCAAAAGTCATTATAGCAATTGACACATGTATAAGGTATACATTAATGGGGAGATAATGAATAAATATTATGATTCATTTTGGGGATAACTTCAGTAAATTTCTTCATATCATAAAAGGTAAAAAATCGTAGAAAATAAAAAAGATGGGTTAAAATAAATAAAAATAAAAAATCCTTTAATAATATAAGTGCACAGCACAAAAAAATAGTACTCTATTAATATATTGATCCCCTACACAGAAAAAAGAAAACAATAATAAAATACAACACATTAAAATATATCCACAATATCAATAAAATATATTTATATATATACATATACATGCACATAGCGCCAAATGTGTTCATGTACTGCAAAGCAGAACTTCCTGGTTCATGTGTTCATGTCCTGCAAAGCAGAACTTCCTGGTTCATGTGTTCATGTACTGCAAAGCAGGACTTCCTGGTACATGTGTTCATGTACTGCAAAGCAGAACTTCCTGGTTCATGTGTTCATGTCCTGCAAAGCAGGACTTCCTGGTTCATGTGTTCATGTCCTGCAAAGCAGGACTTCCTGGTTCATGTGTTCATGTCCTGCAAAGCAGGACTTCCTGGTTCATGTGTTCATGTACTGCAAAGCAGGACTTCCTGGTTCATGTGTTCATGTACTGCAAAGCAGGACTTCCTGGTTCATGTGTTCATGTACTGCAAAGCAGGACTTCCTGGTTCATGTGTTCATGTACTGCAAAGCAGGACTTCCTGGTTCATGTGTTCATGTACTGCAAAGCAGGACTTCCTGGTTCATGTGTTCATGTACTGCAAAGCAGGACTTCCTGGTTCATGTGTTCATGTACTGCAAAGCAGGACTTCCTGGTTCATGTGTTCATGTCCTGCAAAGCAGCCTACAAAAGTTATATATGGGCAGTAAAAAATGGCAGAGGTGGCAACCCTATCCACCCCCTATGGAGACCTTGGTTGCCAGGAAATGAAGTAACATCACTTCCCCTGCTAGGAGGAAGTGTGTGAAGCCATTTGCCAGTTTGGTTTGAGGGAAATCTCTGCAACATATTGGGGTTGTGTTCAAAATTAGCACATCATGCCACACTTTCCCATTGGTGGCCATGATTATGCAAATGTATGACATCATCTCATTAATATGCCTGCCTGGAAATAGGTTACAGTATTTGTATCAGTGTTAAAAGAACAGATACCTTCAATGCAGCGTTTTCTTTATTGCCTGCATATCGGTTGTGTGGGCTACCCCCATGGAGCCCCCCTCCTCTTTACCCTCATGTATGTTTGTCTCCTCTCTGTCCACATGCCTGTCTCTTTACTCTTACTTACATTTATGTCTCTCACCCATCCCATGTTTGTCTCTCCTTTCCCGACCCCCATGTCTGTATCTCGCCCCATAGCTGTTCTCTCTCTCTCCTCCTCCCCAAACCTGTTGTTATCTCTTTCCCCCTCCCATTTGGTTTCTCCCCCTCCTATATCTGTTATCTAACCTCCCCATTTCCCTTTCCCTCTCCCCATATCTCTTTGACACTCCTTCCCCTCCCCATATCTGTTCTGACCAAATATAACCACCCAACCAGGGACACTGACTGTCTGACTGACTCATAGTAACCACTCAACCAGGGACACTGACTGTCTGACTGACTCATAGTAACCACTCAACCAGGGACACTGACTGTCTGACTGACTCATAGTAACCACTCAACCAGGGACACTGACTGTCTGACTGACTCATAGTAACCACTCAACCAGGGACACTGACTGTCTGACTGACTCATAGTAACCACTCAACCAGGGACACTGACTGTCTGACTGACTCATAGTAACCACTCAACCAGGGACGCTGACTGTCTGACTGACTCATAGTAACCACTCAACCAGGGACGCTGACTGTCTGACTGACTCATAGTAACCACTCAACCAGGGACACTGACTGTCTGACTGACTCATAGTAACCACTCAACCAGGGACACTGACTGTCTGACTGACTCATAGTAACCACTCAACCAGGGACACTGACTGTCTGACTGACTCATAGTAACCACTCAACCAGGGACACTGACTGTCTGACTGACTCATATTAACCACTCAACCAGGGACACTGACTGTCTGACTGACTCATAGTAACCACTCAACCAGGGACACTGACTGTCTGACTGACTCATAGTAACAACTCAACCAGGGACACTGACTGTCTGACTGACTCATAGTAACCACTCAACCAGGGACACTGACTGACTGACTGACTCATAATAACCACTCAACTAAGGAGACTAACTGACTGACCAATCATAACCCCACAACCAGGGAGACTGACTGACCAATAATAACCCCCCAACCAGGGAGACTAACTGACTGACCCATAATAACCCCCCAACCAGGGAGACTAACTGACTGACCAATAATAACCCCCCAACCAGGGAGACTAACTGACTGACCAATAATAACCCCCCATCTAGGGAGACTAACTGACTGACCAATATTAACCCCCCAACCAGGGAGACTAACTGACTGACCCATAATAACCACTCAACCAGGTAGACTAACTGACTGACCCATAATAACCCCCAACCAGGGAGACTAACTGACTGACCCATATAAACCACTCAACCAGGGAGACTAACTGACTGACCCATAATAACCCCCCAACCAGGGAGACTAACTGACTGACCCATAATAACCACTCAACCAGGGAGACTGACTGACCAATAATAACCCCCCAACCAGGGAGACTAACTGACTGACCAATAATAACCCCCCAACCAGGTAGACTAACTGACTGGCTCATAATAACCACTCAACAAGGGAGACTAACTGACTGACCCATAATAACCCCCCAACCAGGTAGACTAACTGACTGACCCATAATAACCACTCAACAAGGGAGACTAACTGACTGACCCATAATAACCCCCCAACCAGGGAGACAAACTGACTGACCCATAATAACCCCCCAACCATGGAGACTAACTGACTGACCCATAATAACGCCCCAACCAGGGAGACTAACTGACTGACCCATAATAACCACTCAACCAGGGAGACTAACTGACTGACCCATAATAACCCCCCAACCAGGGAGACTAACTGACTGACCAATAATAACCCCCCAACCAGGGATACTAACTGACTGACCCATAATAACCACTCAACAAGGGAGACTAACTGACTGACCCATAATAACCCCCCCAACCAGGTAGACTAACTGACTGATCCATAATAACCACTCAACAAGGGAGACTAACTGACTGACCCATAATAACCCCCCAACCAGGGAGACCAACTGACTGACCCATAATAACCACTCAACCAGGGAGACTAACTGACTGACCCATAATAACCACTCAACCAGGGAGACTAACTGACTGACCAATAATAACCCCCCAACCAGGGAGACTGACTGACCAATAATAACCCCCCAACCAGGGAGACTAACTGACTGACCCATAATAACCACTCAACCAGGGAGACTAACTGACTGACCCATAATAACCCCCCAACCAGGGAGACTAACTGACTGACCCATAATAACCCCCCAACCATGGAGACTAACTGACTGACCCATAATAACCACTCAACCAGGGAGACTAACTGACTGACCCATAATAACCCCCCAACCAGGGAGACTAACTGACTGACCCATAATAACCCCCCAACCAGGGAGACTAACTGACTGACCAATAATAACTCCCCAACCAGGGAGACTAACTGACTGACCCATAATAACCCCCCAACCATGGAGACTAACTGACTGACACATAATAACCACTCAACCAGGGAGACTAACTGACTGACCCATAATAACCCCACAACCAGGGAGACTAACTGACTGACCAATAATAACTCCCCAACCAGGGAGACTAACTGACTGACCCATAATAACCCCCCATCCAGGGAGACTAACTGACTGACCAATAATAACCCCCCAACCAGGGATACTAACTGACTGACCAATAATAACCCCCCAACCAGGTAGACTAACTGACTGACCCATAATAACCCCCCCAACCAGGGAGACTAACTGACTGACCCATAATAACCCCCCAACCAGGGAGACTAACTGACTGACCCATAATAACCACTCAACCAGGGAGACTAACTGACTGACCCATAATAACCCCCCAACCAGGGATACTAACTGACTGACCCACAATAACCACTCAACAAGGGAGACTAACTGACTGACCCATAATAACCCCCCCCAACCAGGGAGACTAACTGACTGACCCATAATAACCACTCAACAAGGGAGACTAACTGACTGACCCATAATAACCCCCCAACCAGGTAGACTAACTGACTGACCCATAATAACCACTCAACAAGGGAGACTAACTGACTGACCCATAATAACCCCCCAACCAGGGAGACTAACTGACTGACCCATAATAACCCCCCAACCAGGGAGACTGACTGACTGACCCATAATAACCACTCAACCAGGGCGACTAACTGACTGACCCATAATAACCACTCAACCAGGGAGACTAACTGACTGACCAATAATAACCCCCCAACCAGGGAGACTAACTGACTGACCAATAATAACCCCCCAACCAGGGAGACTAACTGACTGACCCATAATAACCCCCCAACTAGGGAGACTAACTGACTGACCCATAATAACCCCCCAACCAGGTAGACTGACTGACTGACCCATAATAACCACTCAACAAGGGAGACTAACTGACTGACCAATAATAACCCCCCAACCAGGGAGACTAACTGACTGACCAATAATAACCCCCCAACCAGGGAGACTAACTGACTGACCCATAATAACCACTCAACCAGGGAGACTGACTGACCAATAATAACCCCCCAACCAGGGAGACTAACTGACTGACCAATAATAACCCCCCAACCAGGTAGACTAACTGACTGGCTCATAATAACCACTCAACAAGGGAGACTAACTGACTGACCCATAATAACCCCCCAACCAGGTAGACTAACTGACTGACCCATAATAACCACTCAACAAGGGAGACTAACTGACTGACCCATAATAACCCCCCAACCAGGGAGACAAACTGACTGACCCATAATAACCCCCCAACCATGGAGACTAACTGACTGACCCATAATAACGCCCCAACCAGGGAGACTAACTGACTGACCCATAATAACCACTCAACCAGGGAGACTAACTGACTGACCCATAATAACCCCCCAACCAGGGAGACTAACTGACTGACCAATAATAACCCCCCAACCAGGGATACTAACTGACTGACCCATAATAACCACTCAACAAGGGAGACTAACTGACTGACCCATAATAACCCCCCCAACCAGGTAGACTAACTGACTGATCCATAATAACCACTCAACAAGGGAGACTAACTGACTGACCAATAATAACCCCCCAACCAGGGAGACTAACTGACTGACCCATAATAACCACTCAACCAGGGAGACTAACTGACTGACCCATAATAACCACTCAACCAGGGAGACTAACTGACTGACCAATAATAACCACTCAACCAGGGAGACTAACTGACTGACCAATAATAACCCCCCAACCAGGGAGACTGACTGACCAATAATAACCCCCCAACCAGGGAGACTAACTGACTGACCCATAATAACCACTCAACCAGGGAGACTAACTGACTGACCCATAATAACCCCCCAACCAGGGAGACTAACTGACTGACCCATAATAACCCCCCAACCATGGAGACTAACTGACTGACCCATAATAACCACTCAACCAGGGAGACTAACTGACTGACCCATAATAACCCCCCAACCAGGGAGACTAACTGACTGACCCATAATAACCCCCCAACCAGGGAGACTAACTGACTGACCAATAATAACTCCCCAACCAGGGAGACTAACTGACTGACCCATAATAACCCCCCAACCATGGAGGCTAACTGACTGACCCATAATAACCACTCAACCAGGGAGACTAACTGACTGACCCATAATAACCCCACAACCAGGGAGACTAACTGACTGACCAATAATAACTCCCCAACCAGGGAGACTAACTGACTGACCCATAATAACCCCCCATCCAGGGAGACTAACTGACTGACCAATAATAACCCCCCAACCAGGGATACTAACTGACTGACCAATAATAACCCCCCAACCAGGTAGACTAACTGACTGACCCATAATAACCCCCCCAACCAGGGAGACTAACTGACTGACCCATAATAACCCCCCAACCAGGGAGACTAACTGACTGACCCATAATAACCACTCAACCAGGGAGACTAACTGACTGACCCATAATAACCCCCCAACCAGGGATACTAACTGACTGACCCACAATAACCACTCAACAAGGGAGACTAACTGACTGACCCATAATAACCCCCCTAACCAGGTAGACTAACTGACTGATCCATAATAACCACTCAACAAGGGAGACTAACTGACTGACCCATAATAACCCCCCAACAAGGGAGACTAACTGACTGACCCATAATAACCACTCAACCAGGGAGACTAACTGACTGACCCATAATAACCACTCAACCAGGGAGACTAACTGACTGACCAATAATAACCCCCCCAACCAGGGAGACTAACTGACTGACCAATAATAACCCCCCAACCAGGGAGACTAACTGACTGACCCATAATAACCACTCAACCAGGGAGACTAACTGACTGACCCATAATAACCCCCCAACCAGGGAGACTAACTGACTGACCAATAATAACCCCCCAACCAGGGAGACTAACTGACTGACCAATAATAACTCCCCAACCAGGGAGACTAACTGACTGACCCATAATAACCCCCCATCCAGGGAGACTAACTGACTGACCAATAATAACCCCCCAACCAGGGATACTAACTGACTGACCAATAATAACCCCCCAACCAGGGAGACTAACTGACTGACCCATAATAACCCCCCAACCAGGGAGACTAACTGACTGACCCATAATAACCCCCCAACCAGGGAGACTAACTGACTGACCCATAATAACCACTCAACCAGGGAGACTAACTGACTGACCCATAATAACCCCCCAACCAGGGAGACTAACTGACTGACCCATAATAACCACTCAACAAGGGAGACTAACTGACTGACCCATAATAACACCCCAACCAGGTAGACTAACTGACTGACCCATAATAACCACTCAACAAGGGATACTAACTGACTGACCCATAATAACCCCCCAACCAGGGAGACTAACTGACTGACCCATAATAACCCCCCAACCAGGGAGACTGACTGACTGACCCATAATAACCACTCAACCAGGGCGACTAACTGACTGACCCATAATAACCACTCAACCAGGGAGACTAACTGACTGACCAATAATAACCCCCCAACCAGGGAGACTAACTGACTGACCAATAATAACCCCCCAACCAGGGAGACTAACTGACTGACCCATAATAACCCCCCAACTAGTGAGACTAACTGACTGACCCATAATAACCCCCCAACCAGGTAGACTAACTGACTGACCCATAATAACCACTCAACAAGGGAGACTAACTGACTGACCAATAATAACCCCCCAACCAGGGAGACTAACTGACTGACCAATAATAACCCCCCAACCAGGGAGACTAACTGACTGACCCATAATAACCCCCCAACCAGTTAGACTAACTGACTGACCCATAATAACCACTCAACAAGGGAGACTAACTGACTGACCAATAATAACCCCCCAACCAGGGAGACTAACTGACTGACCAATAATAACCCCCCAACCAGGGAGACTAACTGACTGACCCATAATAACCCCCCAACTAGGGAGACTAACTGACTGACCCATAATAACCCCCCAACCAGGTAGACTAACTGACTGACCCATAATAACCACTCAACAAGGGAGACTAACTGACTGACCAATAATAACCCCCCAACCAGGGAGACTAACTGACTGACCAATAATAACCCCCCAACCAGGGAGACTAACTGACTGACCCATAATAACCCCCCAACCAGTTAGACTAACTGACTGACCCATAATAACCACTCAACAAGGGAGACTAACTGACTGACCAATAATAACCCCCCAACCAGGGAGACTAACTGACTGACCAATAATAACCCCCCAACCAGGGAGACTAACTGACTGACCCATAATAACCCCCCAACTAGGGAGACTAACTGACTGACCCATAATAACCCCCCAACCAGGTAGACTAACTGACTGACCCATAATAACCACTCAACAAGGGAGACTAACTGACTGACCAATAATAACCCCCCAACCAGGGAGACTAACTGACTGACCAATAATAACCCCCCAACCAGGGAGACTAACTGACTGACCCATAATAACCCCCCAACCAGTTAGACTAACTGACTGACCCATAATAACCACTCAACAAGGGAGACTAACTGACTGACCCATAATAACCCCCCAACCAGGTAGACTAACTGACTGACCCATAATAACCCCCCAACCAGGGAGACTAACTGACTGATCCATAATAACCCCCCAACCAGGGAGACTAACTGACTGACCCATAATAACCACTCAACCAGGGAGACTAACTGACTGACAAATAATAACCACTCTACAGGAGACTGACTATCTTACTGACCAAGTATAATGACTCTACAGGAGACTGACTATCTGACTGACCAATTATAACCACTCTACAGGACACTGATTGTCTGAATAACCAATAATTGTAACGGACCGTCTACCGGACGAAGTAGACCCTCTGTCCGTTGTGGGAAATCACCTCTTTAGCCCCCAACAGCTCAGCATTCACCCAGCAAGTCTTTCCTGGACCCTTGCTCTTTGTACCCAAATAGACAGGACATCTAGCAGTTAGGTACAGCAAGATTGAACTACTCTTTTTATTTGTGATTTACACAGCACATATATACCAAACTGCAATCAGATAACACTTGATTAAACAATAGAAAACTTAAACACATCACCAGTAAAGCAGTATCTAGTCACTTTAATCTGGAGCCAGAAGCAAGGTAGTCAGACTGGGTGGCTGACATAATTAAACAATGGAAGGCTTAAACACATTACAGACAGGGTCCATAACCTACAGGGAGGTGTTTGGCCCTCAGGCCCCTCCAAGAACCCCACTCAGGCAGGCTGTCAGAATTAACTTCGTGACAATAATAACCACTCTACAGGAGACTGACTTAGTCCCTGGTTCTCTATATTATATCCAGGATAGCCTTATACCTATCCCATGCATGCTTAAACTCCTTCACTGTGTTAACCTCTACCACTTCTACTGGAAGACTATTCCATGCATCTACTACCCTCTCAGTAAGGTAATACTTTCATTAGTCCCTGGCCTTATCTTATATCTAGGATAGCCTTATACCTATCCCACGCATGCTTAACTCCTTCACTGTATTAACCTCTACCACTTCCGCTGGAAGACTATTCCATGCATCCACTACCCTCTCAGTAAAGTAATACTTTCATTAGTCCCTGGCCTTATCTTATATCTAGGATAGCCTTATACCTATCCCACACATGCTTAAACTCCTTCACTGTATTAACCTCTACCACTTCCGCTGGAAGGCTATTCCATGCATCCACTACCCTCTCAGTAAAGTAATACTTTCATTAGTTCCTGGCCTTATCTTATATCTAGGATAGCCTTATACCTATCCCACACATACTTAAACTCCTTCACTGTATTAACCTCTACCACTTCCGCTGGAAGGCTATTCCATGCATCCACTACCCTCTCAGTAAAGTAATACTTTCATTAGTCCCTGGCCTTATCTTATATCTAGGATAGCCTTATACCTATCCCATGCATGCTTAAACTGCTTCACTGTATTAACCTGTCCCACTTCTACTGGAAGACTATTCCATGCATCCACTACCCTCTCGGTAAAGTAATACTTTCATTAGTCCCTGGCCTTATCTTATATCTAGGATAGCCTTATACCTATCCCATGCATGCTTAAACTCCTTCACTGTATTAACCTCTACCACTTCTACTGGAAGGCTATTCCATACATCCACTACAGTCTCAGTAAAGTAATACTTCCTGATTTTACTTTTAAATCTCTGCCCCTAAAATTGTAGACTATGTCCTCTACTTGTGGTAGTTTGTCTTCTTTTTAATATACTCTCCTCCTTTACTGTGTAATACACCCCCTGTAGTGGTTGCAAGTTCAATTCCCAGCAGAGTCAAGTCAGCCCTTCATTCTTCCGAGGTAGATAACAGTACAGTAGGATACTATTGGATTTCTTTTTTAGCCTCTCTAAGACATTTAACTTATTTAAAGAGATTTCATAGACCTTTGCCTGAACCAACATTTTTTTTTTTTAATAGTGTTGGCATCTATAATAAACACATCCCTATCTGGGAATTAGTATAGTATTAAATACAGGATATTCATCTCATCACTCATCTCATTAAATTCATTCTTACTCTTATGATACGCTAAGTTACCTATTTGTCTTCTAGAAATGGATATGTGAAGGGGAGATGTAATACATGTCTAATGCTTGAGGCAGCTTAAATGCTTTTTTTTTTTCATAATAAAATATACTGACACAACTGGCTACTGTTTCTCCAAACACTAAGTGATGAGAATTGCTAGTAAGTGAAGATTATTACTCATCATAAATTGGATTTTTGTAAAGTGTTTCTCACCTACCACACACGCTCAATCAGTTATTTGTATGATTTGTATAATATTCTGGCATTTTAAGATACAGAAAGATGTTCTCTAGAGCAGAAAGTAACATCATAAAGTTTAAAAGAGAAAGGATAAGTGGTGCAGGTGATACATTTCACAATTGTGCTTTGTCACCTTAGGATTTTTGTTTTTTTTTAATGTGTGAGGTAATGTTTGGGTGTGTTGTTAAGGCCTCTTTGTGCCAAGGACCCATAGATTGGACATCAGTAGTCATTTCAATAGCAATGATCTTGAACCAACAAATCTGGAAAAAAGCTGGGTCAAGGTCAGATCCAAGGGCAACCAATCCTCCAGAAATGAATGAGTGGAAACACCACAGAGATTGATAAACAGAAAGATATACTGACAGACAAGGTACAAAGATTGATAGACAGGCATACTTACAGGTAATGTACAGAGATTGATAGACAGATATACTGACAGATAAGGTACAGAGAGTGATAGACAGATATACTGACAGATAAGATACAGAGATTGATAGACAGATATACTGAGAGATAAGGTACAGAGACTGATAGACAGATATACTGACAGATAAGGTACAGAGATTGATAGACAGATATACTGACAGATAGGTATAGAGACTGATAGACAGATATACTGACAGATAAGGTACAGAGAGTGATAGACAGATATACTGACAGATAAGGTACAGAGACTGATAGACAGATATACTGACAGATAGGTATAGAGACTGATAGACAGATATACTGACAGATAAGGTACAGAGACTGATAGACAGATATACTGATAGAAAAGGTACAGAGACTGATAGACGGATATACTGATAGATAAGATACAGAGATTGATAGACAGATATACTGACAGATAAGGTACAGAGACTGATAGACAGATATACTGACAGATAAGGTACAGAGATAGATAGACAGATATACTGACAGATAAGGTACAGAGACTGATAGACAGATATACTGACAGATAAGATACAGAGATTGATAGACAGATATAGTGACAGATAAGGTACAGAGACTGATAGACAGATATACTGACAGATAAGGTACAGAGATTAATAGACAGATATACTGACAGATACGGTACAGAGACTGATAGACAGATATACTGACAGATAAGGTACAGAGATAGATAGACAGATATACTGACAGATAAGGTACAGAGACTGATAGACAGATATACTGACAGATAAGATACAGAGATTGATAGACAGATATAGTGACAGATAAGGTACAGAGACTGATAGACAGATATACTGACAGATAAGGTACAGAGACTAATAGACAGATATACTGATAGAAAAGGTACAGAGATTGATAGACAGATATACTGACAGATAAGGTACAGAGACTGATAGACAGATATACCGACAGATAAGGTACAGAGATTGATAGACAGATATACTGACAGATAAGGTACAGAGATTGATAGACAGATATACTGACAGATAAGGTACAGAGATTGATAGACAGATATACGGACAGATAAGATACATAGACTGATAGACAGATATACTGACAGATAAGGTACAGAGATTGATAGACAGATATACTGACAGATAAGGTACAGAGACTGATAGACAGATATACTGACAGATAAGGTACAGAGACTGATAGACAGATATACTGATAGATAAGGTGCAGAGACTGATAGACAGATATACTGACAGATAAGGAACAGAGATTGATAGACAGATATACTGATAGATAAGGTGCAGAGACTGATAGACAGATATACTGACAGATAAGGTACAGAGATTGATAGACAGATATACTGACAGATAAGGTACAGAGAATGATAGACATATATACTGACAGATAAGGTACAGAGACTGATAGACAGATATACTGACAGATACGGTACAGAGACTGATAGACAGATATACTGACAGATAAGGTACAGAGACTGATAGACAGATATACTGACAGATAAGGTACAGAGACTGATAGACAGATATACTGACAGATAAGGTACAGAGATTGATAGACAGATATACTGACAGATAGGTATAGAGACTGATAGACAGATATACTGACAGATAAGGTACAGAGACTGATAGACAGATATACTGACAGATAAGGTACAGAGACTGTTAGACAGATATACTGACAGATAAGGTACATAGATTGATAGACAGATATACTGACAGATAAGGTGCAGAGATTGATAGACAGATGTACTGACAAATAAGGTACAGAGATTGATAGACAGATATACTGACAGATAAGGTACAGAGATTGATAGACAGATATACTGACAGATAAGGTACAGAGACTGATAGACAGATATACTGACAGATAAGGTACAGAGATTGATAGACAGATATACTGACAGATAAGGTACAGAGACTGATAGACAGATATACTGACAGATAAGGTACAGAGATAGATAGACAGATATACTGACAGATAAGGTACAGAGATTGATAGACAGATATACTGACAGATAAGGTACAGAGATTGATAGACAGATATACTGACAGATAAGGTGCAGAGATAGATAGACAGATATACTGACAGATAAGGTACAGAGATTGATAGACAGATATACTGACAGATAAGGTACAGAGACTGATAGACAGATATACTGACAGATAAGGTATAGATAGATAGACAGATATACTGATAGATAAGGTACAGAGACTGATAGACAGATATACTGACAGATAAGGTGCAGAGATTGATAGACAGATATACTGACAGATAAGGTACAGAGACTGATAGACAGATATACTGACAGATAAGGTACAGAGATTGATAGACAGATATACTGACAGATAAGGTACAGAGATTGATAGACAGATATACTGACAGATAAGGTACAGAGACTGATAGACAGATATACTGACAGATAAGATACATAGACTGATAGACAGATATACTGACAGATAAGGTACAGAGATTGATAGACAGATATACTGACAGATAAGGTACAGAGATTGATAGACAGATATACTGACAGATAAGGTACAGAGATTGATAGACAGATATACTGACAGATAAGGTACAGAGACTGATAGACAGATATACTGACAGATACGGTACAGAGACTGATAGACAGATATACTGACAGATATGGTACAGAGACTGATAGACAGATATACTGACAGATAAGGTGCAGAGATTGATAGACAGATATACTGACAGATAAGGTACAGAGATTGATAGACAGATATACTGACAGATAAGGTACAGAGATTGATAGACAGATATACTGACAGATAAGGTGCAGAGATTGATAGACAGATATACTGACAGATAAGGTACAGAGACTAATAGACAGATATACTGATAGAAAAGGTACAGAGATTGATAGACAGATATACTGACAGATAAGGTACAGAGACTGATAGACAGATATACCGACAGATAAGGTACAGAGATTGATAGACAGATATACTGACAGATAAGGTGCAGAGATTGATAGACAGATATACTGACAGATAAGGTACAGAGATTTATAGACAGATATACTGACAGATAAGGTACAGAGATTGATAGACAGGTATACTGACAGATAAGGTACAGCGATTGATAGACAGATATACTGACAGATAAGGTACAGAGATTGATAGACAGATATACTGACAGATAAGGTACAGAGACTGATAGACAGATATACTGACAGATAAGGTACAGAGATTGATAGACAGATATACTGACAGATAAGGTACAGAGACTGATAGACAGATATACTGACAGATAAGGTACAGAGACTGATAGACAGATATACTGACAGATAAGGTACAGAGATTGATAGACAGATATACTGACAGATAAGGTACAGAGACTGATAGACAGATATACTGACAGATAAGGTACAGAGATTGATAGACAGATATACTGACAGATAAGGTACAGAGACTGATAGACAGATATACTGACAGATAAGGTACAGAGATTGATAGACAGATATACTGACAGATAAGGTACAGAGATTGATAGACAGATATACTGACAGATAAGGTACAGAGACTGATAGACAGATATACTGACAGATAAGATACATAGACTGATAGACAGATATACTGACAGATAAGGTACAGAGATTGATAGACAGATATACTGACAGATAAGGTACAGAGAGTGATAGACAGATATACTGACAGATACGGTACAGAGATTGATAGACAGATATACTGACAGATAAGGTACAGAGATTGATAGACAGATATACTGACACATCTGTGTCTGTCTATCTATCAATGTCTGTACCATATCTGTCAGTATATGTCTAATACCTGTCTATTAGTGTCTGTCTGTCTATCAGTCTCTGTACCGTATCTGTCAGTATATGTCTAATACCTGTCTATTAGTGTCTGTCTGTCTATCAGTCTCTGTACCTTATCTGTCAGTATATCTGTCTATCAATCTCTGTACCTTATCTGTCAGTATATCTGTCTATCAGTCTCTGTACCTTATCTGTCAGTATATCTGTCTATCAGTCTCTGTACCTTATCTGTCAGTATATCTGTCTATCAATCTCTGTACCTTATCTGTCAGTATATCTGTCTATCAGTCTCTGTAAATTATCTGTCAGTATATCTGTCTATCAATCTCTGTACCTTATCTGTCAGTATATCTGTCTATCAGTCTCTGTACCTTACCTGTCAGTATATCTGTCTATCAGTCTCTGTACCGTATCTGTCAGTATATCTGTCTATCAGTCTCTGTACCTTATCTGTCAGTATATCTGCCTATCAATCTCTGTACCGTATCTGTCAGTATATCTGTCTATCAGTCTATGTATCTTATCTGTCAGTATATCTGTCTATCAATCTCTGTACCTTATCTGTCAGCATATCTGTCTATCAGTCTCTGTACCTTTTCTATCAGTATATCTGTCTATCAATCTCTGTACCTTATCTGTCAGTATATCTGTCTATCAGTCTCTGTACCTTATCTGTCAGTATATCTGTCTATCAATCTCTGTACCTATCTGTCAGTATATCTGTCTATCAGTCTCTGTACCTTATCTGTCAGTATATCTGTCTATCAATCTCTGTACCTTTTCTATCAGTATATCTGTCTATCAATCTCTGTACCTTATCTGTCAGTATATCTGTCTATCAGTCTCTGTACCTTATCTGTCAGTATATCTGTCTATCAATCGCTGTACCTTATCTGTCAGTATATCTGTCTATCAGTCTCTGTACCTTATCTGTCAGTATATCTGTCTATCAGTCTCTGTACCTTATCTGTCAGTATATCTGTCTATCAATCTCTGTACCTTATCTGTCAGTATATCTGTCTATCAATCTCTATACCTTATCTGTCAGTATATCTGTCTATCAATCTCTGTACCTTATCTGTCAGTATATCTGTCTATCAGTCTCTGTACCTTATCTGTCAGTATATCTGTCTATCAATCTCTGTACCTTATCTGTCAGTATATCTGTCTATCAATCTCTGTACCTTATCTGTCAGTATATCTGTCTATCAGTCTCTGTACCTTATCTGTCAGTATATCTGTCTATCAATCTCTATACCTTATCTGTCAGTATATCTGTCTGTCAGTCTCTGTACCTTATCTGTCATTATATCTGTCTATCAGTCTCTGTACCTTATCTGTCAGTATATCTGTCTATCAATCTCTGTACCTTATCTGTCAGTATATCTGTCTATCAGTCTCTGTACCTTATCTGTCAGTATATCTGTCCATCAGTCTCTGTACCTTATTTGTCAGTACATCTGTCTGTCTATCAATCTCTGTACCTTATCTGTCAGTATATCTGTCTATCAATCTCTGTACCTTATCTGTCAGTATATCTGTCTATCAATCTCTGTACCTTATCTGTCAGTATATCTGTCTATCAGTCTCTGTACCTTATCTGTCAGTATATCTGTCTATCAATCTCTGTACCTTATCTGTCCGTATATCTGTCTATCAATCTCTGTACCTTATCTGTCAGTATATCTGTCTATCAATCTCTGTACCTTATCTGTCAGTATATCTGTCTATCAATCTCTGTACCTTATCTGTCAGTATATCTGTCTATCAGTCTCTGTACCTTATCTGTCAGTATATCTGTCTATCAATCTCTGTACCTTATCTGTCCGTATATCTGTCTATCAATCTCTGTATCTTATCTGTCAGTATATCTGTCTATCAATCTCTGTCCCTTATCTGTCAGTATATCTGTCTATCAGTCTCTGTACCTTATCTGTCAGTATATCTGTCTATCAGTCTCTGTACCTTATCTGTCAGTATATCTGTCTATCAATCTCTGCACCTTATCTGTCAGTATATCTGTCTATCAGTCTCTGTACCTTATCTGTCAGTATATCTGTCTATCAGTCTCTGTACCTTATCTGTCAGTATATCTGTCTATCAATCTCTGTACCTTATCTGTCAGTATATCTGTCTATCAGTCTCTGTACCTTATCTGTCAGTATATCTGTCTATCAATCTCTGTACCTTATCTGTCAGTATATCTGTCTATCAGTCTCTGCACCTTATCTGTCAGTATATCTGACTATCAATATATGTACCTTATCTGTCTATCAGTCTCTGTACCTTATCTGTCAGTATATCTGCCTATCAATCTCTGTACCGTATCTGTCAGTATATCTGTCTATCAGTCTATGTATCTTATCTGTCAGTATATCTGTCTATCAATCTCTGTACCTTATCTGTCAGCATATCTGTCTATCAGTCTCTGTACCTTTTCTATCAGTATATCTGTCTATCAATCTCTGTACCTTATCTGTCAGTATATCTGTCTATCAGTCTCTGTACCTTATCTGTCAGTATATCTGTCTATCAATCTCTGTACCTATCTGTCAGTATATCTGTCTATCAGTCTCTGTACCTTATCTGTCAGTATATCTGTCTATCAATCTCTGTACCTTTTCTATCAGTATATCTGTCTATCAATCTCTGTACCTTATCTGTCAGTATATCTGTCTATCAGTCTCTGTACCTTATCTGTCAGTATATCTGTCTATCAATCGCTGTACCTTATCTGTCAGTATATCTGTCTATCAGTCTCTGTACCTTATCTGTCAGTATATCTGTCTATCAGTCTCTGTACCTTATCTGTCAGTATATCTGTCTATCAATCTCTGTACCTTATCTGTCAGTATATCTGTCTATCAATCTCTATACCTTATCTGTCAGTATATCTGTCTATCAATCTCTGTACCTTATCTGTCAGTATATCTGTCTATCAGTCTCTGTACCTTATCTGTCAGTATATCTGTCTATCAATCTCTGTACCTTATCTGTCAGTATATCTGTCTATCAATCTCTGTACCTTATCTGTCAGTATATCTGTCTATCAGTCTCTGTACCTTATCTGTCAGTATATCTGTCTATCAATCTCTATACCTTATCTGTCAGTATATCTGTCTGTCAGTCTCTGTACCTTATCTGTCATTATATCTGTCTATCAGTCTCTGTACCTTATCTGTCAGTATATCTGTCTATCAATCTCTGTACCTTATCTGTCAGTATATCTGTCTATCAGTCTCTGTACCTTATCTGTCAGTATATCTGTCCATCAGTCTCTGTACCTTATTTGTCAGTACATCTGTCTGTCTATCAATCTCTGTACCTTATCTGTCAGTATATCTGTCTATCAATCTCTGTACCTTATCTGTCAGTATATCTGTCTATCAATCTCTGTACCTTATCTGTCAGTATATCTGTCTATCAGTCTCTGTACCTTATCTGTCAGTATATCTGTCTATCAATCTCTGTACCTTATCTGTCCGTATATCTGTCTATCAATCTCTGTACCTTATCTGTCAGTATATCTGTCTATCAATCTCTGTACCTTATCTGTCAGTATATCTGTCTATCAATCTCTGTACCTTATCTGTCAGTATATCTGTCTATCAGTCTCTGTACCTTATCTGTCAGTATATCTGTCTATCAATCTCTGTACCTTATCTGTCCGTATATCTGTCTATCAATCTCTGTATCTTATCTGTCAGTATATCTGTCTATCAATCTCTGTCCCTTATCTGTCAGTATATCTGTCTATCAGTCTCTGTACCTTATCTGTCAGTATATCTGTCTGTCTATCAGTCTCTGTACCTTATCTGTCAGTATATCTGTCTATCAGTCTCTGTACCTTATCTGTCAGTATATCTGTCTATCAGTCTCTGTACCTTATCTGTCAGTATATCTGTCTATCAATCTCTGTACCTTATCTGTCAGTATATCTGTCTATCAATCTCTGTACCTTATCTGTCAGTATATCTGTCTATCAGTCTCTGTACCTTATCTGTCAGTATATCTGTCTATCAATCTCTGTTCCTTATCTGTCAGTATATCTGTCTATCAATCTCTGCACCTTATCTGTCAGTATATCTGTCTATCAATCTCTGTACCTTATCTGTCAGTATATCTGTCTATCAATCTCTGCACCTTATCTGTCAGTATATCTGTCTATCAATCTATGTACCTTATCTGTCAGTATATCTGTCTAACAGTCTCTGTACCTTATCTGTCAGTATATCTGTCTATCAGTCTCTGTACCTTATCTGTCAGTATATCTGTCTATCAGTCTCTATACCTATCTGTCAGTATATCTGTCTATCAATCTCTGTACCTTATCTGTCAGTATATCTGTCTATCAGTCTCTGTACCTTATCTGTCAGTATATCTGTCTATCAGTCTCTGTACCTTATCTGTCAGTATATCTGTCTATCAGTCTCTGTACCGTATCTGTCAGTATATCTGTCTATCAGTCTCTGTACCTTATCTGTCAGTATATATGTCTATCATTCTCTGTACCTTATCTGTCAGTATATCTGTCTATCAATCTCTGTACCTTATCTGTCAGTATATCTGTCTATCAGTCTCTGCACCTTATCTATCAGTATATCTGTCTATCAATCTCTGTTCCTTATCTGTCAGTATATCTGTCTATCAGTCTCTGCACCTTATCTATCAGTATATCTGTCTATCAGTCTCTGCACCTTATCTGTCAGTATATCTGTCTATCAGTCTCTGTACCTTATCTGTCAGTATATCTGTCTATCAATCTCTGTACCTTATCTGTCAGTATATCTGTCTATCAATCTCTGTACCTTATCTGTCAGTATATCTGTCTATCAGTCTCTGCACCTTATCTATCAGTATATCTGTCTATCAATCTCTGTACCTTATCTGTCAGTATATCTGTCTATCAGTCTCTGCACCTTATCTATCAGTATATCTGTCTATCAGTCTCTGTACCTTATCTGTCAGTATATCTGTCTATCAGTCTCTGTACCTTATCTGTCAGTATATCTGTCTATCAGTCTCTGTACCTTATCTGTCAGTATATCTGTCTATCAATCTCTGTACCGTATCTGTCAGTATATCTGTCTATCAGTCTCTGTACCTTATCTGTCAGTATATCTGTCTATCAATCTCTGTACCGTATCTGTCAGTATATCTGTCTATCAGTCTCTGCACCTTATCTATCAGTATATCTGTCTATCAGTCTCTGTACCTTATCTGTCAGTATGTCTGTCTATCAGTCTCTGTACCTTATCTGTCAGTATATCTGTCTATCAATCTCTGTACCTTATCTGTCAGTATATCTGTCTATCAGTCTCTGTACCTTATCTGTCAGTATATCTGTCTATCAATCTCTGTACCTTATCTGTCAGTATATCTGTCTATCAATCTCTGTACCTTATCTATCAGTATATCTGTCTATCTATCTATACCTTATCTGTCAGTATATCTGTCTATCAGTCTCTGTACCTTATCTGTCAGTATATCTGTCTATCAGTCTCTGTACCTTATCTGTCAGTATATGTCTAATACCTGTCTATTAGTGTCTGTCTGTCTATCAGTCTCTGTACCTTATCTGTCAGTATATCTGTCTATCAATCTCTGTACCTTATCTGTCAGTATATCTGTCTATCAATCTCTGTACCTTATCTGTCAGTATATCTGTCTATCAGTGTCTGTTCCTTATCTGTCAGTATATCTGTCTATCAGTCTCTGTACCTTATCTGTCAGTATATCTGTCTATCAGTCTCTGTACCTTATCTGTCAGTATATCTGTCTATCAATCTCTGTACCTTATCTGTCAGTATATCTGTCTATCAGTCTCTGTACCTTATCTGTCAGTATATCTGTCTATCAATCTCTGTACCTTATCTGTCAGTATATCTGTCTATCAATCTCTGTACCTTATCTGTCAGTATATTTGTCTATCAGTCTCTGTACCTTATCTGTCAGTATATCTGTCTATCAATCTCTGTACCTTATCTGTCAGTATATCTGTCTATCAATCTCTGTACCTTATCTGTCAGTATATCTGTCTATCAATCTCTGTACCTTATCTGTCAGTATATCTGTCTATCAATCTCTGTACCTTATCTGTCAGTATATCTGTCTATCAGTCTCTGTACCTTATCTGTCAGTATATCTGTCTATCAGTCTCTGTACCGTATCTGTCAGTATATGTCTAATACCTGTCTATTAGTGTCTGTCTGTCTATCAATCTCTGTACCTTATCTGTCAGTATATCTGTCTATCAGTCTCTGTACCTTATCTGTCAGTATATCTGTCTATCAATCTCTGTACCTTATCTATCAGTATATCTGTCTATCAATCTCTGTATCTTATCTGTCAGTATATCTGTCTATCAATCTCTGTACCTTATCTGTCAGTATATCTGTCTATCAGTCTCTGTACCTTATCTGTCAGTATATCTGTCTATCAATCTCTGTACCTTATCTATCAGTATATCTGTCTATCAGTCTCTGTACCTTATCTGTCAGTATATCTGTCTATCAATCTCTATACCTTATCTGTCAGTATATCTGTCTATAAATCTCTGTACCTTATCTGTCAGTATATCTGTCTATCAATCTCTGTACCTTATCTGTCAGTATATCTGTCTATCAATCTCTGTACCTTATCTGTCAGTATATCTGTCTATCAGTCTCTGTACCTTATCTGTCAGTATATCTGTCTATCAATCTCTGTACCTTATCTGTCAGTATATCTGTCTATCAATCTCTGCACCTTATCTGTCAGTATATCTGTCTGTCAATCTCTGTACCTTATCTGTCAGTATATCTGTCTATCAATCTCTGCACCTTATCTGTCAGTATATCTGTCTATCAATCTCTGTACCTTATCTGTCAGTATATCTGTCTATCAATCTCTGCACCTTATCTGTCAGTATATCTGTCTGTCAGTCTATGTACCTTATCTGTCAGTATATCTGTCTGTCAGTCTCTGTACCTTATCTGTCAGTATATCTGTCTATCAATCTCTGTACCGTATCTGTCAGTATATGTCTAATACCTGTCTATTAGTGTCTGTCTGTCTATCAGTCTCTGTACCGTATCTGTCAGTATATGTCTAATACCTGTCTATTAGTGTCTGTCTGTCTATCAGTCTCTGTACCGTATCTGTCAGTATATGTCTAATACCTGTCTATCAGTGTCTGTCTCTGATGGTGAGCCGATCAAATTCACACTGGAGCAGTACATTATTTTTGCCCCAGGTCCATTCGTTTCCAATCTCCCCCTGCCTAAGAAATAAAAGGGTTAACACGTGTTACCCACATCATTCCTGCTTATCAAGGCTGTAAGAGAGCACTCTCTTGTGGCCCTCCTGCACGCTGCAATAGAGAGGGTGTCACAGCTGGCGTAACTTAGCAAGAGATGACTAGCTACATCCCTAGTGGGAAACTGAGCATCTCAGCTGACTGAGCATCATGGGTAATAAAGTCCAAAACACGTAGGTTGAACTGGTATCAGTGGAAGTACTATAATGAATGAAAGTGTGCTTGGGCTACCCTGTGGAATAAATACAAATAAGTCTGAGATTTTGTTAAATTAAGTCTAGCCGGGCCAATTCATTGTTATCTGATGCCATCACCTAAATGTCCCTTTTATTTATCACCATATTTAATTGCATACCTTATTTGTTTATCTCTGTCTGTATCTCCAAACTGATCCAGCTGACTGCATTCTGGAGATAACAGCAGTGCAACATTAATCACAGAGGACCACATCCATCTTAACATACAAGTCCTTCTCCCTCTATATTCTGTTCCCATCTATAGAAGCACTAAATGCTAAATTATAACTATTTCACCCTTTTCTCTTTCTTTATGTAGGATAAACACAAATCCTCCATCCGTTACTAGATTTGGAATATTGCATGCATGTGGCGGACTGCAAGTTAAGGTATCAGGAGCAGCTGTGACATCCTTTTATATGGTAAAAGGTACCAAGTGTCTATGAAGATGTTCTATGGACTCTTAAAGGAGCAGTTAATACCAACAAGTACCAAACTGAGATTGTGTGTGAATGCAGACACTAATGTCTGGGTACTACCTAATATACTGTAACCACAGCCTGTCGAACAGGCTATGTGACCCAATATTACTTTTTGATCATCAAATCAGTGGTAAGCTTGGCATTGACAAGTAAGGACCAGTTTCAGCTTGAAACGCGTCGGGTGACTGTGTGGCCATGTTGCACTCCCTCCATATTATCCCAGTAACATGACTAATTCTTTCAAGGCCTATTTATATTCTGGCCAGTATATCTTCACTTTTATCATTAATCCCCTTGATAAAAAATCTGTCCATTGCCATTACAGCTGGACACAGGTACATTAGTGACAAAATAGCACACACAAAATTACTTTCTTTAATTTCGGAGCTAAGAGTCTTTGAACAAACAAAACATTTCTTAAATAAAAAAAAACAGTATAACGGAGAAGATAATCAGGGAAACAGACTTCACGATGAGTTGTGATAATTCAACATCTTTATTTCCGAAGACCAGGTTTCTCCAAATAGTCGCCTTATAGAAACATAGAAACATAGAATGTGTCGGCAGACAAGAACCATTCGGTCCATCTAGTCTGCCCAATTTTTTGAGTACTTGTATTAGTCCCCCGTTCCCGGTCTTATAGCTAGGATAGCCTTGTGTCTATCCCACGCATGCTTAAAATCCTTGACTGTGTTTACCTCTACCACTTCTGCTGGCAGGCTATTCCATACATCCACTACCCTCTCAGTAAAGTAATACTTCCTGACATTACTTTTAAATCGTTGCCCCTCTAATTTAAGACTATGTCCTCTAGTTGTGGTAGTTTTTCTTCTTTTAAATATGCTCTCTTCCTTTACTGTGTTGATTCCCTTTATGTATTTAAATGTTTAGTTGCCACTGCCAAATTAAATGCCAGTTGCCACTGCTCTGACCATTTTTCTAGTTTAGCTAAATCATTTGCCATTTGGCTTATCCCTCCATGAATATCAACCCTGCTGCAAATCTTTGTATCATCGGCAAAAAGACATACTTTGCCAACAAGACCTTCTGCAATATCGCTAATAAAAATATTAAAGTGAATGGGTCCAAGTACAGATCCCTGAGGTACCCCACTAGTAACAAGACCTTGCATCGAATATACCCCATTGACTACAACCCTCTGTTGCCTGTCACTCAGCCATTGTCTAATCCCTTCAACAATATTGAAATCCAAATTCAACGATTTCAGTTTATTAATAAGCCTTCTATGTGCGACAGTGTCAAAAGCCTTACTGAAATCTAGGTAAGCAATGTCTACTGCACCACCCTGATCTATTATTTTAGTCACCCAATCAAAAAAATCAATAAGATTAGTTTGGCATGATCTCCCTGAAGTAAACCCATGCTGTCTCTGATCTTGAAATCCAAGCGACTTTAGATGTTCAACAATCCTATTCTTTAACAAGGTTTCCATTATTTTCCCCACTACTGAAGTAAGACTTACTGGTCTATAGTTGCCCGCCTCCTCCCTACTACCTTTCTTGTGAATGGGCACAACATTAGCTAATTTCCAATCTTCTGGAACTACTCCCGTTAACAATGATTGGTTAAATAAATCTGTTAACGGTTTTGCTAGTACACCACTAAGTTCTTTTTTTTTTTAAAACTTATAGATTTTTATTGCATTTTTGTATAAAAGAAAATAGGGTACAGAAATGAAAAAGGGGAAGGGGAAATTCACATTTGTAAATACGATTCGTACAAATACATGAGCGAATATAGTACACATGAAAACTTCTTGGGCAATAAGAACATTTTTACAATCAAGTATCGTGAAACATTTCCAAGTATCTCTAAAAAGAATATCGTTCCTAGTCATTAGAGCCCAAAAAGAAAATTTGGTCACTACACTTTTGTGAAATACAGAAAAAAGTAAAAGAGGGGAGAAAAAAGAGGGTGACAGAGGGGAAGCAGTGCCTCATTGTTTGGTGAAATAAGGCTTTATCTTGAAGATTGTCAGCCATGCTGCCTTTAAAGGAGAGTGTTTTTCCAGAGTTGTATTAACTTGTCAAAAGGGGCGCAGTTGCCCGATGTGGAATAGTAGGCTTTTTCCATTAATAAATTATTATCTACCAGATTTATAATCTCTGTCCTAGTCGGTATTGAGTTGGTTTTCCATCTCCTGGCCAAGAGTAGTTTAGTTGCTATCAATATATGGAAAGATAGTTGTTTAGCATGTTTAGGCATATCATCTGGGAGAATGTGCAATATCGCTAGCTCAGGCAGAAAAGGTACCTTGTAGTTTACTTTTTCAGTGATAAGATTAAACACGTTTTCCCATAACTTGGTTAACTTGGGGCAAGCCCACCATATATGGAGCATGGACCCCTCTTGGCCACAGCCTCTCCAACATCGATTTGACGCATTTGGATACATGCGTTTTAGTCTTGTAGGGACGAGGTACCATCTATATAACAATTTCCTGCATAATTCTATGTGGTTCGTGCAATGAGAAAATTGGTACGGGGCTATTAAGGAGTTATTCCATTCCCGCGTCGTCAAATTTATATTCAGGTCTGATTCCCATGATTCCATACAAGGGAGTTTGACCGGAATATTGTGTGAGTTGAGAAACTGGTAGCAAATTGATAAAGATTTTTTATTTTTATTTGCCTGTATGCATAGATGTACAAGTGGAGAAGGCAAGCTCGAGGGTTGAGTTAGAGGACTATTCACAGATTGTAGGAAATGTCGCACTTGTAGATATTTATAGAAATCCTCTTTGCCAATTCCATATTGGTGTTGGATGTCTGCAAACTGAAGTAGGCTACCATTGGGCGCCAGTTGTTTGAGTGAGGTTATGCCTTTTTCTACCCATTTGTGGAAGTGAGAGTCTGGAATGGACAGTTCCATTGATCTCATCGGAGTAGCTGCTGAGGGTGTATTAAGCTCCGGGCACCTTTTTGCATAGTATTTCCAAATTTTGATTGAAGTATTAGTGCATAGGTAGAGGGATGATGTGGGTATTCTAGGAGGTGTTTTTGACCATAAATAATCGCAGATTCTATGTGGGGTTACCTGAGCATCCTCCATATCCACCCAGGCCAGATCACCCTTAGGTGAATGTAGAAGAACTGTTTGAGCCATTCATGCAGCTCTGTAATAGTTCTGGAGGTTAGGTATCCCCAGTCCCCCCTGTTTTCTATGTAGAAATAACCATTTGTTAGCGATACGGGATTTTTGTTTTCCGTGTATAAAACAGTAAAAAAGACTGCATTTCTTTAAAATAACTAGTTGGGATTTCTATTGGGAGGGTTCTGAATATATACAGGAGCCTAGGGAGGATGTTCATCTTTATTGCTGAGATTCTACCTAACCAAGATAAGAAAATTGATCTCCATGTATTGATTTCTGCTTTAAATTTTTTCCATGTATCCACTATATTGTATTGGATAAGTTGAGTGGGGTTTGCCGTTAGGTGGATACCTAAGTAGGAAATGGAATCTTTCCTCCATTCAAATTTATACAATTTTTTAAGAGAATCTATTAGTGAAACGGGGCATTTCAGAGGTAAGGCTTGTGTTTTATCTTGATTAATTTTGTGATATGATACTAAACTATACTCTTTCAGGGTTGTCATTAAATGAGGTAGCGATGAGGATGGGTTTGATATTGATATCAGGATGTCATCCGCGAATAAACCCAGCTTAATACTTGATGTTTTGGATAATTGATATCCTTTGATGTGTGGATTTTGCCTTATCATTATTGCTAGGGGTTCTAACGCTAAAACTTATAATAATGGGGAAAGGGGGCAGCCTTGCCTTGAACCGTTAGATATAGGGAATGGTTTTGATAAAAATCCTTCATATTGGGTTTTGGCTGAGGGAAGTGAATATAGAGCCATAACTGCATTTATAAACTCTTGTGGTAATTTATATCTGTGCAGTGTGGCTTCTAAAAAGCCCCAATGGAGCCTATCAAAGGCTTTTTCAGCGTCGAGGGCAAGCAGGAGACAGGGGGAACCAGTTTTATCGGAGTGGTGTATTAGATTAATAAACTTCCTGGTATTATCTACTCCCTGCCTGCCCTCGACGAAACCAACCTGGTCATAATGTATCAATGACGGTATAATTGTTTTTAGTCTTGTGGCCAGAATTTTCGCATATATCTTCACATCCGTATTCAATAGAGAAATGGGGCGGAAATTCTGGCACAGATGTAGGGGTTTGCCTGGTTTTGGCAGGGTAGAGATATGTGCAGATAGCATTTCTCGGGGAAAGGACTTGTTTGCTGAACAGGAGTTGAACAATAATGTTAGACAAGGAAGTAGAGTGTTCCTAAACAGTTTATAATATAGGTTGGAAAACCCGTCTGGGCCGGGGGCTTTGTTTAATGGTAGGTTCTTGATAGCAATACTAATCTCTGACTCGGAAATAGGTGTTTTAAGTTTGTTTTGTTGTAGTTCCGTAATTTGGGGGAGTCCAACTTTGTCTAAAAATGAATTTATATCCTTGTCTATGGGTTGTTGTAGCTTTGTGTCAGATTTAAGATTATACAAGGATGTATAAAATTGTGCAAATACGTCAGGGAATTTTGCGGGATTAAATACTTTCTCGCCTGAGGGAGAAATCAGGTATGATATTTTTGAATTAGACTCTTTTTTCTTGAGGCGTCTAGCTAAAGACTTTCCTGCCTTGTTACTATGTACATAGTTCGATTGTTTTAATTTCTTTAGCATAAGTTGAGTGCGGTAAAGTTGTAAAGCATCTAATTCTGTTCTAATTTCACGACATTTTTTTATGTTTTTCTTAGATAAGGTTTGCTTATTGAGACATTCCAAATCATGTAGTTTTACCTGCAACTCTTCTATTCTCTTATTTCTTTGTTTTTTAATGTAAGATGCTTGGGAGATTAGGTGGCCCCTAAGCACCGCTTTGTGTGCTTGCCACAACGTTTCACTAGATGTGTCACCTGTGGGGTTATTCATAAAATAATCTTTTAACTTGTCTAATATAAATTTTTGGTTGTCTTTATGTGAGATTATATAATCATTGATTTTCCAAGACCCCACTCCTTTATTTTTAAACTGTTCTGAAATTGTTAAAATTATCGGGGCATGATCTGACCATGTTAGGTCCCCAATATCACAATTTTCTATTTTTTGTAAAGTTAACTTATCTACCAAAATGTAGTCAATTCTTGAGTAGGTAAGGTGGACATTAGAGAAAAAAGAGTAGTTTCTGGATGTGGGATTGTTGGATCTCCAAGAATCAAATATGTTGAACTCCAGAAGAGTTTGGGAAAATTGCTTGCTTTGCCTGATTATGTTTTTCTTATATGTACCTGTTGGTTTATTAGAGCTATCCATGTTTATGTCAGCTAACAGGTTAAAGTCTCCCATAACAATTAAAGCCCCTTTGATGTGTGGTTCTAGCTTTTGCAGGGTGCTTTTAACAAATTGGCTGGAGTTGGTATTAGGTGCATAGAGATTTATCAATGTATACTGGTTGTTGTT
The DNA here is from genome assembly GCA_036172795.1 of Pelodytes ibericus. NCBI lineage: Eukaryota > Metazoa > Chordata > Amphibia > Anura > Pelodytidae > Pelodytes > Pelodytes ibericus. The sequence continues at coordinate 181,500,116 of CM069863.1, read as the reverse complement.
AATTATCAAATTGAGGAGAAGGTATCTTCCCTTGATGTCTCTTTTGACTACTTGTACATCCACTGCTAGGGACCTATGTAGGAGTATAGAGACACCAGCTTTTTTAGAAGTTGCTGTTGAGTGTAAGGCAGTAGGGAAATCTTTCATTACACCTAAAGGTATTTTATGTCTAGCAAAATGCGTTTCTTGGATGGCTATAATATTGGTCTTTAATTTTTTTGCCTCCTCTAGTAGTAAACGTCTTTTATGAGGCATATTTAAACCTTTGACGTTCATCGATAAAATTTTCAGGACCATGGATATATTATAGGAAAATGCTTATTTATAAACCACTGTATGTTTAATCTGATGGAACCTCCTCCCGGGGGCTCCGGGTTAATTACATATTTCATCCTTAATCTAGATATTTCGACATACCCAATCTGTTTAATCTGGAATATAAAGATGTTGTATATCGTACATGCGGCATACTGACAGTACACTATATACTTATTCGGGATAGTAAGGTACTTTAAGGCGAGGGGGAGGGGAAAGCAGAGGGGTAGAATTGTTAGGATAGTGTAAGAGAAGAAAGGACAGTGAAAAGAATTCTCATATAGAGAATTTAGGAGATAACATGTCAAAAGATTCCTGAAGAACCATAAGAACAAAATTTTAGACATGGTTCTCATACCAAATGAGAAGTAGGGGTGCGTAGTGGTTCCGGGCTGACCATCGGATCCGGGTATCTATACAGTATCATGTAAACAACTTACATTACTTATGCATCAGCTTGTTACATTCTACATTATGTAATAAATGTTGAACTAACAGTTATAACGAGGAATTTCCATACCATGTAATTCCAGTTTTTAAACATGTATACTTATCTATTTTTTCCTTGAACTTTCAACTTTATAAACTTTCAACTTTTGTCTCCAGCTAGTTGAGGCAAAGCAGTCTCGAAGTCCACCTGCAGCACAAGAGTTGCTGAGGCCAACTAGGTAGAATAGTCCCTTTTCAAGAGACGAAATTCTTATGATGCATCTTATCGAACGGGATGGCTTGTCGATTTAGGTACGAAGCGATCTTGTGCTCGTCTGTTTCCACTCCTCCCAATCTTGCTCCATAATGGTTGTGGTGACGATTGCGGGGATTCAGGGTTGACTTGCCTTTCATAGGGGATTTTCCATTGCTCAAGGAGTTTCATTCCTTCCGAGATAGAGGAGACCAGTTTCGTGTCTCCATCTTTAGAGACAATCAATTTAGTGGGATATCCCCAGCGATAGCGAATTTCAGCCCCTCTCAACGCCATTGTGATGGGTCTGTATTCTCTTCTCTTCATTAATGTAAGAGGTGATAGATCTGCAAACAGTTGAATGCCCTCATATTCTGAAGGTAGTGCTTTTTTTGTTCTGCTTGCTCGCAGGATTTCCTCTTTTACGTGAAAGTAGTGAGCTCTGAGCAGTACATCTCTTGGTTTGTCCTTTGGTATTGTTTTGGGCTTAGGGACTCTGTGGATACGGTCTAAGAGTAGATCCGAAGTTGTGGCATCTGGTAGCAGATATTTAAAAAAGTCTGTTACCCATTCTGATAATACGGAGATAGTCACATCTTCACTTATCCCACGAATGCGTATATTGTTACGTCTAGACCTGTCTTCTAGGTCCATTGTTTTTTCCTTTAAGAGTTGTACCTCTGTGACCAGCTCGGAATGTCGGACTGTCAGCTCGTTATGCGTATCTATCAGCTCGTCCATTTTGTTTTCTACTCGGTCGGTGCGCTCACCTATTTCCTTTAATTCCCGCTTGAATTCTGTGGTGAGCGTTTTTATATCTCCTTTTATTTGTTCTCTGAGCTGTGACAGCAATTCTTTAATGGATTCTTTTTGCCTGCAGGGAAGTGAGGATATAGAAGCCTCGTCGTCCAGGTCTGACAAATCCTCTTCATCTCCTGTGTTGCGGCCGCCATCTTTGATTCCTGAGGTGAGTGATCTTTTTTCTCTTTTTCGGTGCTTTGGTTTAAGATAGTGGTCTAAGTCTTTTTGGGATTTCTTCACTCCTTGTACTGACATGATGTCCAGAGAAGAAGGCACTGTAGAGTTGTTTTTTTGCGCTTTTATTTGCCTTTATCCCGGATCTCGACGGGAGCTTGTGTTTAAGCAGCCATTCTGCAGCGTGCCAGGCCACGCCCACCACCACTAAGTTCTTTTAATAACTTTGGATGTATCCAATCAGGTCCCATCGACTTATTTGTCTTTACTTTAGACAGCTGAAGTAAAACCTCTTCGTCAGTAAACTTACATGCATCAAAAGACTCATTAGTCTTTTTCCCTAAATGAGGTCCCTTACCCTCATTTTCATTTGTAAAAACTGAACAAAAATATTCATTAAGGCAGTCTGCTAAGCCTTTATCCTCTTCTACATAGCATCCTTCTTTTGTTTTTAATCTAACTAATCCTTGTTTTACTTTCCTTTTCTCATTTGTGTATCTAAAAAATGTTTTATCCCCCTTTTTCACTGACTGGGCTATAGTCTCTTCTGTGTGCGCTTTGGAAGCTCTTATAGCTTGCTTTGCCTCTTTCTGCCTACTCTTATAGATCTTTCTATCTTCCTCACTCTGAGTATTTTTATAATTACTAAATGCTAGCTTTTTATTTTTTACTATTTTAGTCACCTCTGTAGAGTACCACAGTGGTTTCTTCAATTTTTTGCTCTTACTGACAAGCCTTATGCAATTTTCTGTTGCCTTCAGTAATGCAACTTTTAGATAATCCCATTTCTCCTGGACTCCATTTAAATTGCTCCAGTCTGATAATGACTCCATTACACCTAATCTAATTTTAGAAAAGTCTGTTTTTTTAAAATCTAAAACGTTTGTTTTTGTGTGGTGTGACTGCGTCACTGTTCTTATATTAAACCACACTGTCTGGTGATCACTAGATCCTAAACTTTCACCTACAGTAATATCTGATAACAAATCTCCATTTGTGAACACTAAGTCTAGTATGGCCTGCTTTCGAGTTGGCTCCTCCACTACTTGTTTTAGAGATAATCCCAGTAGGGAGTTTAGGATATGCGTACTCCTGGCGCAAGTAGCTATTTTGTATTTCCAGTACACATCAGGAAGATTAAAGTCACCCATGATGATCACTTCTCCCTTCATTGTCATTTTAGCTATTTCCTCAACTAGTAGATTATCTAACTCCTCTATTTGTCCAGGGGGCCTATAAATCACACCTACCCGAGTTACCATATGATTACCAAATTACGCCTTACGCGTTTCACGCTGCTTAGCACTTAATCATAGGCATAAATGTGGAGACACAGTTTCAGGTCCTATATACTGCATACTTAATAGGTAGCAGCTTGATAAGAAGTAGGACCAGCCCCTGTGTCCACACTCAGTTTTACAGATATCCACAATGTGTATAAAAAGTCAAACAATTCTAACTATTAGTGCATTTAAAGTGCAAAAGTGACAATAAGTTTACATAAACATTTAAATAAACTGTTTAAAATCAATTGAAAGATAAGCAGACCAATAAGAGTGCATATTCTTTTGTTGTGTTACTCTCTTTTTCTTTTCAAAGGGAAAAGCAGATACACAAACGTCAGTAAACCTTTTCAATATCAGTAATAAGGGAAATTATTACATTGCAAAAAACAGTACCTTTGGGAGATGTCAAGGGAAAAATAGATACATTAGTTTTACACTGGTATCGAAACATTTTTGGAACATTTTATAAATTGTTGTATGTAAAAGTTGAGTGCTGTATGTTCTGTTTGTAGACATGTCTGTAGATAATTTGAACTTCATAGTTGTTATTGATAGGACTCTGCACTCTGTATTAGTATGCAGGTCAATAAAGTATCTGTTGTAGGAATTCTTGTGAAGCAATGAGTGTGACGAACAAGGGCAAACAGAAATTACCAATGGTAGAAATTCTCATTCTGGAAGAAATTCCAATTAAAAAGTTTGTATATTTTCTTTAAGTTTTTTTCAAATAAATATAGCCAATTGTATGGAATTGCAGCCTGATATTAAAGGGACAATGTCTGAAAAAAATCATATTATATAAGGGATTCGTCATGTAAGAAATGTAAAACAAAAATTAAAAAGCTGTTGCTTTGTCAATAGTCATGCTTATGTTCTCAAGCCACCTTTCTTGTGTTACAGTGTTTCAATTACATCTTCAATCCACCCTGCCTTCCAAGGACGTGAAACAGATGAAATTAAAAAGAGACTGATTCCACAGTAATGGTTAAGGACAACAAGCACTTTCTCAGAGGGAAACACGAAAACCTCTGTAGACACACCACCGATGGTGTACCCCCTCTTACTGATGATTATATTTCTGAATTTGGAAATGCTTGTGAGAACATTGCCAATGTAAAACTAAAGAATAACTATACTTTGTTTTAAGGTAAAAAAAAAAAAAAAGTTTATTTAACATGTACCAAAACTAGGGTTAACACATGTCCCAGATTCGGGACAATGCAGAATCCTGAAATGAGAGGGCTCATTTACCCAGAGCTCAGTGCAAGCTGCAGCAGCCTGCACCAGGTAAGAAACCTGTACTGTGTCTGTGTATGTGGCTGTGTGTGTATATGTGTTTCATCTTGTGATAGTGTGTGTTTTTCTTTTACAGACACATACAAACTGATCCACATTTGCACATCCAGTCATGTACACATAAAACACATATAAGTTATATTAAATACATTATTACGAAGCTTTGAGAACTATATATATATACACACATATACATGGTTCCCAGAATAATATTTTACAAAATATAAATAAAATGTATTTTATGTGTATGTGACTGTGTGTGCATATGCAAATTAGTGTATATGTGATGTCATACATACATATTCACCTGTGTGTGTAATCTTGTCTGTGACATACTGGGTCCCTGAATGGGAGAAATAAAATGTGGTCAGCCTAACCAAAACATGCAATATTCAGAAAAAATAGTATAGGCGGAACTGTCCCTTTAAACAGAGGAGAATGGGTCTGCCTTATCAGCAGTCTTGGAAAAGGTGCATCTGCTTACGTTTGATTTTTATTTTTCTAATAAATAAATAAAGCACAGCAACCTATAAGCCATGTGGAATATTTCTATAATTAAGAGAAATCTCTTAAAGGAACACTAAACTTTTTTTTTTTTAAATATAGAAGCACAAGTGAAAGGTTCCCTAGTGTGAGGATAAAGTACCTTTGATAGTCCTTGCCAGTATATCTTCTGACCTCTAGCTGCCATGTTTCCATGGGAAGCAGGCAAGCTGGTCTGTCTGGCGACTGGCTCTCTCTGCTAGTGTACAGAGAGTGTCGTTTTTGCATGGGATAAGCAAAGAGGACCAAGTCCCCACTTTAACGCGGCCCCCTCTGCTGATTCGAAGCAAAAACGAGGACCCACGTCAGACAAACGGGACAAGCCCCCGCTTTTATTAGCTGCTCGCCCCAGCATCCAGTCCTGTTGTGTCTCAACTTGGTCCACCACGAAGCCAAGAGGGCTCAATAAGATATGCTGTTTGTGTTTTTAAACCAAAGCATTTTTATTTAAAGCGCTTAGACTTTATGCCATCTTTTTAAAAAATAACTTCATTTTTTGTTGACAGCATGTAATTGTATCCACTTTGCTCGCCGTCTGTGCTTTCCATTTTTCTAATTTTAGATCAGTCTAATTCCTTTTTCAATGTGTTCTACATTCTTCAGTACAAGTAATTGATTCACAGATTGGTTGTTTGTTTGGGTTATTTATTTGTCGAAAAAAGAGTAGTTCCCCTTTGTTTGTTATCTTATGGGGATATTCACAAAAAGGTGAGTGGAGGTGAATAGCAGGTGAGTTGAAGTGAATAGCAGGTGAGTTGAAGTGAATAGCAGGTGAGTTGAGGTGAATAGCAGGTGAGTTGAGGTGAATAGCAGGTGAGTTTGTATATAGCAGGTGAGTTGAGTTGAGATGAAGAACAAACCTAGTCAGTTCCCCTACTAAGTGAACTCATCAGGTTTGTTTCTGATTTTCAGAAAACCATTCCTTACAATTTCACATTGACATTACATTACATTACCACTTATTTATGCAGCGCCAACTATTTACGTAGCGCTAGGTCCAGAGCATAGAAGGGAACGACATACTAAGTTAGACAAACTAGAACAGACTGGTACATGAGGTAGAGAGGTACTGTGTGGACAACAAAATCCCATATCATTTGAAACTCATTATATAAGGGACATTTTTTTATTTATTCTCAGAGGCATATTGAGGAATTAATGTTATAAAGCGTTACACAGGATGCCAGGTCTGGACTTAATAAGAGACTGGTGATCTACGGGGGGTTATATATCGAAATATTCACAAATGCAAGTATCAAGGTATATAAAAAAAAAGAGATGTAAATTGATCCTTTGAAATACAAATCACAAGCAAAATAGTGTCAAATGTAACATTCCATTAATAAATATAACAGTACCCACACAAAGGAAAGCAGCTGCTCCCAGTACTACGCAACGCACTTAGGCAAAGAATCCATATATTGCTGCGAGTAGCGCAGAATCACATGTGGAAAAATGTAAAACAACACATCATAGTGCAATATATCTGTGAATAAAATGGTGACTGTACATGTATGTCTTATGTACTCAAACATTTCCAGACAATATTCACCCTTGAAATAAGACAGTGGATATCCTCAAGTATTTTCTTCTCATATAGTCTCAAGTAAAGAGACAATCAGTAAAGCAACTTACAAAAAGGATGGCTCCCTGGAGAGCTAAAAAAGCAGAATAAACACTTCAAACAAGTCCCAGCAGCGGTAAATGAAAGCCCCGGCTTCATCAGGAGAAAAAGGCTATATATCTATCCTTTTTAATACATCCAGACACTCCTGTAAGAGGGTATTAGCCTTTTTTTTATACATGGGGTGTGCTGTCACATACCTCCCAACTGTCCCGCTTGGAGTAGGAAAGTCCCGATTTGGGAGGTGTGTCCTGCTTTCCTGCCAAGCTCGGGACAGAGGTACAGCTGTCCCGAACTCTCCCTTGGTGGTTGTGATTATATGTTTTAATGGAATAGTAATGTCTTGGTCCTGGAGTAGCTCTCAGTCAAGAGTCTTTTTTGTATGTTACAGGATACAGATGGACTATAATGTTTTTTTGGAAATGCGATTCAGAGATAGGGACTCTGGGAGAGGTTGATTTGGGTCTTTATGTTGTATGTCTTGTAATTTTATATAATTGATAATTTAATAAAGATGATTTTTTTTAAAAAAAAATAGTGAGGGGTAGAAGCAGAGGCATAGAACAAAAATAAGAAACGCCTTTGTGTGTTTCAAACTGCTTGTCCGTGGAGAGCAATGGCAGGTCCTGGTGTTTGCAATAGAAGGTCACTGGGTGCACTGCAAAGTCGTTTGACTGCAGGAGCAAGTCAGTGAGTGCAATAGCAAGTCCTTTGGGTGCAGTGGCAAGTCAGGTACAGGGACAAGTTGCTGTGTGCAATGGCAAGTTAGTGGGTGCAGTGGCAGGTCCGTGGGCACATGGGTAAGTCAGTGTGTGCAATGGCAAGTCAGTTAGTGTAGGGGCAAGCTAGTGAGTGCAATTGCAAGTCCTATGGGTGCGGTTAATTATTATTATCAAAATGTTTCCCATGCATTTTTCGAGGACAGCAAGGGTTCAGCACTTAATATTTGTAGCCACAAACCCCCCCCTCCCCCCCCCACACACACACACACTTCAAATGTATCTGTTCTTTTATGAATTTATTAGGTCCATAATATAAATAAAACATTTTGAGCACCGTCCAAAATTATACTTATCAATGTACACAAACAGATAAATAGAAGAAACAAAAAACATGGAAAAATTGTCATTTTAAATGAATCAAATGTTTTTTTTTTAATTCTTTTTTTAAAACATCATTTGTTGAATCGTAATAATAATAATAATGCAATAACATTGGTGTTCGCTTCAAATAGAAATAGGCTTTGAGTTGGTGCAGACCATCCCGTTCAACCGTCTTACTTGGGAAAAGTATTTATTCCGTTAGACAGACCTTAATAGGGCAAGGGAATACATGAAAAGAATTCTAATGATGATACAAGTAAATCATTTAATTCGCCTTTTGTAAAAACAATAACTTGCCACAAAGGGCTCGGCAAATCTTTTCTAATGGGAGCACAGGAAATGTAAATTGGATTGTATTTAAGTTTCTACATTTAGCTACAATACCTAATAATAATCCAGGCCTCTAACAATAGAAGCAAGGCACCGTCAGCATTTGGATATACGATTGTATTGTTTACTTAGAAAGGCCAACATACCCCTGGATCCAATGCAGCAGCAAACTGTGAGGCTATCCAGATATAAGGCCCATCATGGCATGCATTATTCCCCACATTAAAGTGGGAGGAAAGTCAATTTATTTTTTTTCCCCTAGATTATTAATCTGGAATTTTCTTTATGTCCTTAACCCTTCACAAGATGTAGCTATTTTACAAATAATGAATTTTCTTCAGTACATTTCCTGTCCCAGCCTTCAGCTTACCTATACATTGAATGCTGTGAAGAACATAATCAGCTTTTAAAGGGACAGTCTAGGTGGCCAAATAATTTTGGTACCATATAAAGTTTAAAGCTTGTGTAGCACTGAGACAAAATATCCATGCATTTTATTGAAGTGTTTTTAATGTTTGGCTCTAGCACTCCCTCGGTGACCATGCTCTAGTCCAAGCAGAGTGAATACACATGGTGGATCTAATAAGAGGACTATGTGTCAGGTTTATTTTCTGTTGGTATTTGCTTCAGCAGTTCAACTCAACTGAGAGAGTGAAAAGGAGGAGGGCACCTGTCAGAGGAAATGGACTGTCCATTCAGCCAGCCTTGAAGTTCTTTTGAAGAATCAGTAGCATCCCTTCTGTGAAGGAGTTACTGCAGCTGTTCTCTTACTGCTGTGTGCTCTTACTGCTATTCATACGAATAGGTCAATTGACCTATTCGTATGAATGGGGACTCTATTTCGGTTTATAGAAAGCCAATAGCATCACATGTATTCCATAAACCGAAAGTCTATAAACCGAAAGACATTCGATTTATAGACTTTCGGTTTATGGAATACATGTAATGCTATTGGCTTTCTATAAACCGAATCTCTTTCGGTTTATAGACTTTCGGTTTATGGAATACATGTAATGCTATTGCTATTCTATAAACCAAAATAGAGTCCCCATTCATACGAATAGGTCAATTGACCTATTCGTATGAATGGGGACTCTATTTCTGTTTATAGAAAGCCCATAGCATTACATACAATGTATATGTATGTAATGATATGGGCTTTCTGATTGGCTGCAGCCTTTCAAAACGCGCCATTAAATCGCCGAACCCTGAACTCCAACCCGGACATACAGTGGAATGTCTGGGGTCCAGAAATCGTAATGTTTGGTAGGAACCCGAACTTTGCGGTTCGGGTTCGCTCAACACTATTAATGGTGCTACAGAAAATCAAAGAATTATATATGAATATCAGCAGCTGCTCAGAGAAAAAAACAGCAACCCAATCACCACCTCATTAAGAAAAGGTAAAACAGCAACTACAGACGTACGTCTTTGCCTTCATTGGCCTCATCAGTGTGATACGGCTGGTATCCCTCTAGGTGCAGTGAGCTAGGTCTGGGCATACCCCAATAATTCAATCATTGAGACAAATAACGAAGGTGTGGGATCTCTCTCAGCGAGAACGGGCAGAAGCTGAAAGAGCCGGCCCTATAGGATGTAACCTACTCGGGAGAGGAATCACTGTTTTATGCTCGCTTGCACCATTAGAGAGTAAACCTCTCTATTAGCCTATCAGACTGGTCCCACCCATGAGGGCAGACCAGATCCAAAGAGGGAGAACACAGCGGCACTGTCTTGAAAGCAGTTTTCTTGTCAGTTTAATTTACGTGAACAGACCCCATGGATTCCCGAATCTGCTCATTTAATTCAGTTCCTACTGAAACAAAATGGATACCCGAGGATTAGCAAGCAAGTTACAAATGCGAAACCTCTTCTACTTTCAATTAAATCTTTGGCTATGTGGATATTGGCTTAAGTTCCTGTCTGGTGGGACAACACTCAGCACAGTGGGAGAGCTACACGAGGCTAGTTAATGCTGTATTTTCATTCATGTACTTTTAATGGCGTTTTAGTCCAGCTTTAATATTTGAAGGTGGGTTTTTTTTTCCAAAGGGACTGTCTAGTCTAACGAGCTGCCAAGGAATCGTAATTATTCCTACATGTTCCTTGTGAATGATGTGGTGATGATTATTTCATGTTATGTTTTAAATGATGTTCTGTAATGTGAAATAAAATTACCACGTTTTACTGATATATTGTGACGGGAGTATTACGCTTCATCTCTTTCTTTATTTATATAAAAGACAAAGTGTTGTGCATAAAATATAATTAAAATAAATACTTATCGAAATACTTGTAGTGGTGCCAAATGGGTACATGAAACAGAAAAAGCATAAACAAAACAAATGTGTGTAAAACCGTATAGTGTAAGAAATACTGACAAAAAATTAAAATAAAAAAAAAATAAACTCACATTTACCAGAGCCAAAATACCCAGCTCTGGTTTAACCCCTTCATGACGCTAGGTGCTTGCGTCCCAAACGACGCAAGCACCAAAACGTCACAAATTGTTCCTGTCCACCGATCACAAGGTGATCGGTGGCCAGGAACACTCTGAAAGAGACCCGATCAGAGTCCCTGCCAAAAGATTGCGAGACCTCCGGACGTCACGGAGGCGTGCCCGAACCCGGAATTTCGAGAAATGTAGCCGGTGCTCGCTTTGAGCACCGGCTACATTTTCCCTGTCGGAGCCGCGATGAGCTGTTTAACAAAGGACGTTCTATGCCGTCCTAACGACTTTAAGGCACTTAAAGTCAGGACGGCATAGAACGTCCTAACGTCACGAAGGGGTTAAAGCTTACTTTGGGACTTTTATCCCCACCATCCACTGTGTGGTTGTAGTATTCACAAGGCAGGTGTCAGTGGCTTTTGGACGTGTACATGGGAAAGGGAGAGCGAACGAGAGGCAAAGATAGTGCAATATGTAAAAGTAAAACATTCTTTCATGGCCCCCAATATTAGGCTTACTTAAGTAAAAAAAAAAAAAAACATATATATAAACATGAATAACATCCACTTGCGGTAGCAGTAAGGGAGTCCATACGGTACGGTTTGTCGTGAGAAGATCCTGTTTCGTGCTGTCGAGATCACTTGTTGAGATTTAGGAATTTGTTTGCAATTTCGTCAACACATTCACAACATAAGCTATGTTTAGTTGACACAGTCCCTTTAATGTCCTAGTTATCTCAATATATCCCAGCTTTATCGCACTTTTCAGAGCTGAATATTTCAAACAAATTAATAAATCAGTGACTTATTCAGGTTGCTTTATGGATCACTTTATTCTAGGAATAAAAATAACGTGTCTAAATGCAGTCATTATACAAACAGAATGAGGTGTTACCTCCTCCCAAATGTGCGAGTTGGAGTTTTCCAACAGTGACGCTTTTTATAGGTCTTCTCTGCCCACCTCTAAATCACAATCACAATCTAAAAATATGAGGGGCAGCTTTGTTATTCCTCATTCTCCTACACGTGCGAAAGAAATACAAGGCATTTAAAAACAAAAGGTCTAACCTAAAATACGTTCTGTTTAATTAAAAGATGGCATCAAGTGTAAACATTTTAAATAGAAATGCTTTAATGAAAGAATGTGAATAACGTATCTGGCTGAGCCATCTCTGCTTTTACAGCTCTAACCGGAGGCGGACATGTTGTTTAGAATCTTCAGATGAAGGAAGATCTGATCCATCTGAAGTAAGATGTCTGCTCCCTGATAGCGCTACACGTGCAGAGAGGGCTCGGTAAGGTGCTCTTTTTTCCTACACTTAACCAGAACTTGATTTTTTTCCGACAGTTGTGCTTTACAGAGGGACTAAAACCAATTTGTTGTATCTTGGCCAATGATACTACCGCCGTAGACTTACCATTGAGGTCAAGCCAATTTTTTACCAGCCTGCAGGTAAAATACCAGCCAGATGACAACCCTAATCTCCTGTGGGTTTTATATTTAGCAATGGCTGCCAAATAGGGTTGACACCTTTTCTACAAAAAAATAGCGGCCTTGCTGGTGCCTCCATAGACTTAACATTGGCATCAAGCCAATTTTTTACCGGCCTTCTGGTAAAATACCGGCTGGGTGGCAACCTTACTGGCAAAATGTAGTATGGTTTGTCATTTATTTCCTCTACATATTAGCACAATGCTCACCTAGCCCATCTTTTTGATTCTCTAGCGCTCCCATACAGACACTGCCATAAATAAAGAACAATTTTAGAAATCTTCCATTTTTTAAAAACCCTTTTTGCCGTTATGTAATGAACTATGTGTACAAGGGGTGGCAGGGCCGCCATTAGAAATGTTTGCGCCCCTTACAGAACAAATGTTCTGAGACCACCCCCATTAACATAACCCCCACTCCTGGTGTTCTAGGGTACTGCTAATCTGTAGCCGGCTCCCTCTTATTTGAAGCAATCACTTCCAGATGGTGAGCTGTGCAGAAAGATATGAGTATATTCCTCGCTTGTAACGGTGTGACAGGTGTGCACCAAGCTGGAGATCGGTCTTTACTGCCGCAGCTACCCTAATTCACCACCGATATGAAGACAATGCTGTACCCGGTCCCAGATACAGCCATGCGCCGGGCCTCCTGAAGGGATAGTGGCAGCAGTTACTTGACCCAGGTGCCAGATAATGACACAATACAACAAAATGAACTGTATTTTTTTTTCAAAAGCAATGTCAATTATAAATCAACAAAAAGAAAGATCCTAAATATAAGGGGACCTATATATATATAGGGGAAACATGTTTTGCTAGTAAATTAGTTTTCATACTTAAGGGTATCTGTGAGCAGTGGACAGACAACCCCCGTTCCTGGGATACTGGCTGTAAATACCACCCCTGATGGTGGCCCTGATGTGGCCCTGATGTTTTTTAGTTACGCCCTGTTTTTTCCCCCCTTACTCCCTAAAAAGTGCAGTAGTGTGATTGCTGTTTTTAAAGCCAGATTTTTGTCTATCTCTCCAGGTCCTCCTTCTTGTATTACATTTCAAGCACTTGAAATAGAGAGTAGTGCCGAGGGTTGTCACCCAGCTGATATATTTTTGGCAGTCCAGTAAAAAAAAATAAAAAAAAATTGTTTTTGAGGCACCCTAGTGGTTACAGCACTTTCTGCTACAGAGTAATCCAGCCTGTCTCCCGTGTTCTCCATCTCACTGATGTTACTGAATTAAAAAATGTGTCAGCAAAAAACTACTGTAGAACTGTAATTTGTAAATAAGTGCATATTGTATATATTTTAAAACATGTGCAAAATACAGAATATAAGCAAAGGAGAAGTGACTCTTTAATTGAGCACGTATATAACTATTTTGCTTACTTCCGTATACTTTCTGTCTGAATGCACACTGTAAATTATGTGTTAAAAATGCCAGGCTGAGCACTTTAAATATGTCTACATTAAGACATCTTCCCCATGTGGATTTTGATGATGACATTGTCAGGTTTTAAAATTAGAATTGGTTGGTACATTATCTTTTTTTTTCCAAATGCAAATAAGATGCACAAGGAACACTTTATATAAAGCCAGATGTGTCGGCAGTTACCACTGTTCCTGTCTGTGCAGAATTTTGATTGCAAAGTTATATATTCTTAGAAAGTTTGAGAAACTGCTGTCTGCGGGGCGTCTTCACTCTCATCATTCATGTAGTGGAGAAGGAAGAGAACGTTCTAATGCCGTGGACTGCTTCCAGTGGGCCATCCTTGCATCTTTCATACAGGCTCGGTCGGCTTATACACCAACTATAGAATTAGTTCAATCAACATTATTGCAAGTTCAATTCCTGGCAAGGTCAGGTCAGCCTTTACTCCTTCTAAGGTCAATAAACTGAGTTTTGTTAGGTTGGGTAATGATAGCATCCCATGAATGTTGGCCATTTGCAATGTACCCAAGATACATTGCCCCCAAGACTTGTGTATTTATTGGCCAATATTCACAGGGATGCTTATATTACCCAACATAATAGATCTCATTTTATTGACCTCAAAAAGGATGACTTCACCTTTTCAGGAATTGAGCCTGCAACTATGAAGTTGCAACAGATTCTACAGCTGGTGCAGTAGCCCACCAAGCCTGAGTGAATGATGCAAGATTGGACCACCCTAATTTTTTCAACATACCCTTCCTGAAATAATATTTTGTTGGTATTATTGTTCCATGTACGGGAAGTGTAATACTGGGCGTCAAGCATTCTTTGATACTGCTGAATTAGAGCTCGCACAGAATCACATGTGATCATCTCTTTTGGAGGCAGTAAGGGTTGTTTAAGGTAGAAGTTATCAGATCACTTGTTCTGGGGGGCACAAATAGTTGTATGGCCATTCGAGATTGCAGCAAAATGGTGAGGGCTGCATTTTGTGTTATACACAGTTTTGACTGTCCTTTTTTGTTTGTTTGTATCGGTCTTTCCGCTAAATAAGTCTACTGGACGCTAATCTCATCTCCGATATAGAAATAATGCTAAAGGTAGCTCAGCACTTCAAACATGAGGTGAATTCACACGGCAAATAGAGGCAACGTTTGGATCAGTGAGGTCACCTGTCATTCTGAGTGCTGTATCCTACCAGTATCTATTTGGTGTATCTCTAATATGAAGCTCAAGTGAAAAATGTAGGGTCTGGTGCCCAAAATGCATCTTACAAATATTAATGCTTATTAATATCCTTTCAAAGTACTTTAAAATGCATGGTTTCCATTTTGCATTGCTCAAAACATAAAATACTTACAGCTAGATGAAATTGTGAAATAATAGCAGTTTGCAAGAAATAAGGACTGCCCACACTAGCTGAGTAAGAGTAATGTCCTTTTTTTAGCAGCAGGAACAAATGACAATACTATATATATATATATATATATATATATATATATATATATATATATATATATATATATATATATATATATATGAATATATATATATAACCTTATTTGATCTTATTTTAGGGTCTAGTCAATGGAGTTTGAAAAATTCTCCCATTCAGGTGCATTGGACAATTTTTCCAACTCGGCTCCAGTAGCTTAATATTTTAAATTCCCATCTCAATTCCCTGCAATTTTCTCTTCATAGTATCATACAGAACAAGCTCTTCACTATAATATATAATAGAACACATAATAGTGACCACATATTGCTGGTGCCCATGGCCAAGGTTTACATCGGTCCATGGAACATCATTAAATTGTCCATCACAAAGGGGGCATTTACCAACATGCGAGTTTGTCTCAAGGTGGTCAAGCCCAGAGGTCGAATTTGACTTGGTATAAAAATTGAATTCGACGTCCCAACTCGAGCATCTTGAGCTATTCACTAAAATAAAGTTGCCCTCCAATACCAGTCCCTAGACAAGTTCCGAACAAGGCTGCCATCTTGAACTAAACTTACAGATAATGCAATAAAAATTGGAATTCACTAAAAAGTAAAGGGCACTGGAGTTGGGAGGCAAGCTGGACTTGGAAAATAACGTGGGTGCGATACAGTCATGAGGTTTGAAGGATAGACATATTATACTTATAAACTCATAGCAGAAGCTATACATACATAGAGACAGACCTATTGTCAATGGTAATGGCAGTGACGGGTTTTTAAAAATTGTAAAAATAAATATTTAAACAAATCCCACATAACTTTACCAGTAAAACATAACCCCAACCTGTGCGGAATCCACATATTTTCAACTTTATTTATTACCATACCAAAATGGTCCTGTCCTGTCCCACTCTGATGCTCTAAGTCATGACAGAAAACATAAGATTAAAGGAAAGGTGTGGGAGAGAGAGTGATTATTTCTCAGGGATTAGACATTTTGCTGACATTACATAGCGCTGCACTTCTAAATGCTGTCCAAGAACAGCCAGCGCCAAATGCCAATCTTACATTTCACATGCGCTGTACAAAAGTTCCATATGCCGCGCAAAGCAGCCAGGTACCGCCTCGCGCTCAGTCCATAACCTTCTATCCTGCCTAGAATGTTTATTAACCCTTGTCCTGCCTACTGACGCAATCCCCAATCGCCATGCTGCTGACTTTTATTTTTTTTTAAATGGCCCCTTTCTCTGGGTCGAAGATGAGGATCTCTAAAGGCATTGCAGATCTTTGTGGGACATTTTGGGGGTCAGGCGAATCCAGGGCAGGTAGAAGTGGTCTGTGCTGCCTAAAGAGCATCTGGGGCGCATGAGTTTAGTCCGCGAAATACACCACTGCGTCAATCAATCACAAGAACTGGGATTTTTTTTTTTTAATGAATCATTTAAAAAAGTAATTTTAAAATTAAGAATTGCAAACAATCATCGAAACCCCAGTTATTTTACGATAGCACTGATTTTAAAAAGCCGCTTGTTGCTGAATGATTATGATGAGTGCCTCTTATTTTTATTTTTATTTGAAATTATCTTAATGTGCTTTGGTGTAGTCTTCCTCTCGAGGCTATAACAATCTGTCAGAGAGATATTCTAATATTTTCTCACATGTATTATGTAAAAACAGATTCATTTTGCAGAGTAACTAACGGCAAAACAATGTACATCCAACAAACTGGTTTATTCAAAAAACATTGTTGGTGTATTTATTTCTGTTATATAAGCCGGTATCTCTACCAAATGAGTGCAAAGCAGTAATCAGACGTTGCTTATGTAGAGAAGATGATAAAATATTCCAAATAAATATGTTTGCAACAAAAAGATTCTTATTGGTTTTACTGACTGCTAGAGATTGTTGGCTTATTTGGAATTTTAAATAAAACCCAAGGAATGTTATCATAATCGTAATAGTCATGGAAGTCGGACGGTTATGGTGGTTTTATCACTTTTAATACTAATATTTACACTAGACCCGAAGAACCTTCTTGGGTCTAGTCACTGAAAGGTGAGTCACTGGTGAGTTGAGGGGAGATGACCATTCCAACTCTCTCACTTAAAAGGGCAATTCAACTTTGTTTAGGGTTAAAAAAAACTAATACATTTCTACCAAGGAAACCCAACGTTTAACTTTATGTCTCAGAGGCAGAGCCAATCTGGAGACTGGAGCGCTCTGACAGTGTGAGGAGAGGGGGCTCTCCCCCCCGCACATCTGATCAGGGTCTCTATTCAGTGAGGTTGTCTCTTGGCAAGTGCAGAGACCCCTATTTTTCAAAAGGGGATCAACAGAGCGGTTTGAAAGTGAGGGTCTTTCTCTGCACTTCCCAGGGAAGCCTGGCAGCTGCAGGTCAGAGGAAAACACTGGCATGTAGTATCAGAAGCTAGATTCACAAGTGAAAAATAAAGTTTATTTAGACTTTAAGTATACATTGTGCAGCTCAAAATTATGGGAGCTCCTTCTACTAGAAGAGCAGGGTTTGCCTTGCATAATACATTGTTAAAAAGTGAGCTTTTGTAACAATTTAATTATGATTTATCCATGGCCACTGTTCAATGCCTGATAAGTCAGAGGCTTCCTTAACACCAATCATCCATAACATTATGATACCCTTTTTGACACCAAAACAGCCCTGACCCGTCGAGGCATGGACTCCACTAGACCTCTGAAGGTGTGCTGGGTTATCTGGTACTAAGACATTAGCAGCAGATCCTTTAAGTCCTGTAAGTTGTGAGGTGGGGCCTCCATGGATCAGACTTGTTTGTCCAGCAGATCCCACAGATGCTCGATTGGATTGAGATCTGGGGAATTTGGAGGCCAAGTCAACACCTTGAACTCGTTGTTGTGTTACTCAAACCATTCCTGGACTATTTTTGCTTTGTGGCAGGGCACATTATCCTGCCGAAAGAGGCCAATGCCACAGGGAATACCAAGGTTTCCCAGCAGAACATTGCCCAAATCATCACACTACCTCCCCAATTGCCACCTGTCAGTGTTCATAATGTTATGGCCTATCGGTGTATATATATATATATATACGTATAATAATGTTATGTCAGATAGGTGTATATTTATATTATATATATATATATATATATAATAATGTTATGGCGATCAGTGTATATATATACATATAATAATGTTATGGACAATCGGTGTATATATATATATATACATATTATAATGTTATGGATGATCGGTGTGTATATATATATATATATATATATATATATATATATATATATATATACATTTAATAATGTTATGGCTGATCAGTGTTAATATATACAAATAATAATGTTATGGCCAATCGGTGTATACATATAATAATGTTATATCTAATCGGTGTATATATATACATTTAATAATGTTATGGCTGATCGGTGTATATATATATTTATACAAATAATATTGTTATGGCTAATCATTGTGTACATATACATATAATAATGTTATGGCTGATCAGTGTATACATATATTTATACAAATAATATTGTTATGGCTGATCATTGTGTACATATACATATAATAATGTTATGGGTGATCGGTATATACGTATACAAATAATAATGTTATGGCTGATCTGTGTTTATATATACAAATAATAATGTTATGGCCAATCGGTGTATACATATAATAATGTTATATCTAATCAGTGTTTATATATACATTTAATAATGTTATGGCTGATCAGTGTATACATATATTTATGCAAATAATATTGTCATGGCTGTACATTGTGTACATATACATATAATAATGTTATGGGTGATCGGTGTATACGTATACAAATAATAATGTTATGGCCAAACGGTGTATACATATAATAATGTTATATCTAATCGGTGTATATATATACAGATAATAATGTTATGGCTGATCAGTGTATATATATATACATATAATAATGTTATGGGTGATCGGTGTATATATACATATAATAATGTTATGGGTGATCGGTGTATACATATAATAATGTTATATCTAATCGGTGTATATATATACAGATAATAATGTTATGGCTGATCAGTGTATATATATATACATATAATAATGTTATGGGTGATCGGTGTATATATACATATAATAATGTTATGGGTGATCGGTGTATATATACATATAATAATGTTATGGGTGATCGGTGTATACGTACATATAATAATGTTATGGCTGATCGGTGTATATATATATTTATACAAATAATATTGTTATGGCTGATCATTGTGTACATATACATATAATAATGTTATGGCTGATCAGTGTATACATATACATATAATAATGTTATGGGTGATCAGTGTATACGTATACAAATAATAATGTTATGGCTGATCAGTGTATATATACATATAATAATGTTATTGCTGATCAGTGTATATATACATATAATAATGTTATGGCTGATCAGTGTATATATACATATAATAATGTTATGGCTGATCAGTGTATATTTACATATAATAATGTTATGGCTGATCAGTGTATATATACATATAATAATGTTATGGCTGATCAGTGTATACATATACATATAATAATGTTATGGGTGATCGGTGTATACGTATACAAATAATAATGTTATGGCTGATCAGTGTATATATACACATAATAATGTTATGGCTGATCAGTGTATATCTACATATAATAATGTTATGGCTGATCAGTGTATATATACATATAATAATGTTATGGCTGATCGGTGTATATATACATATAATAATGTTATGGCTGATCGGTGTATATATACACATAATAATGTTATGGCTGATCGGTGTATATATACATATAATAATGTTATGGCTGATCGGTGTATAAATATACATATAATAATGTTATGGCTGATCAGTGTATATATACACATAATAATGTTATGGCTGATCGGTGTATATATACATATAATAATGTTATGGCTGATCGGTGTATATATATACATATAATAATGTTATGGCTGATCGGTGTATATATATACATATAATAATGTTATGGCTGATCAGTGTATATATACATATAATAATGTTATGGCTGATCAGTGTATATCTACATATAATAATGTTATGGCTGATCAGTGTTTACACACTGTACTATATAAAAGAGCCACAATCACCATTACAGATAACAAAATGCGATTGTGCATATTTTTGTAGCTTCCTATGTTTGTGTGTGCAGGAATTATTGTGTGTACTATTGTAATGATGGCATTCTCACTAGGTGTATGTGCATCTCAGTGTCGCACATGCCGCATGCCTCTCAATGAGATCTGATAATAATGGACGTTCACGTCCTTGATTTGTCACCAGTCGTCTGTCAGGAAGCTGGATGGGGCCCGAGGTAAACAAATTATCCTTTCCATCGAACTTGAAAAAGTTTAAACAAAAGAAACCTCCAAAGTACATTGTTTAGAATGGAGACCAATTATATGAGCAATCAGAGCTGCCGCCAAAGAATAGAGAAGGTAATTTAGGATTATAATGTGTCTTCACATTATCCATCTGAGAGTAACGAACTGAACTACATGGAATACTCACAAGAAATGTTTAATTAACTATATAACTACGTGGAACAGCAGCCCATATACTAGATGATCGTTACAAAGCTTTATCAAATGATGGGAATTGTATTTGTTTATTTATTATCTATGGCTTTATCTATTCATTATCTATGATCGATTAAATATACATCTAGTCATCCATCTATCCATTATCTATTTCTCAATTTATTATATTTTCATTCATTATCTTTCTTATCTATTTATTATCTATTTATTCATTATCTAGCTATTGATCTATATATATATATCTATTATCCACCTGTTCATTTTCATCCCATTATCTGTGTATTATTTATGTATGATTTGTATCTATTCATTATCTTTTTGTTATATATCTATATGTAATTTGTATCTACAATATGTGGACTTTTATGACATCTCGTTCTAAATACAATTGGGGCTATTCACTAAAAGGTGAGTTGAGGTGAGTAGCAGGAGAGGTTGAGGTGAATAGCAGGTGAGTTGAGGTCATATTAACATTTCATCTCACCAGTTCAACTATACATTGTGCAAGAACAAACCTGGTTAGTTCCCCCGCTAAATGTACAATACAGGGAGTTTTTCTTTGGGAGTTTCCATTCAGTAGTGCATGTGTGAGGTTCATTGGGGTTGAAGTCAGGGCTCTGTGCGGCCTGTCAACTTCTTCCATACCAAACTTATTCAGCTATGTATTTGTGGACCTTGCTTTGTGCACTGGGGCACAGTCATGCTGGAAGATAAAAGGGTCTTCCCCAAACTATTCCCACAAATTTGGAAGCATAGCATTGTCCAAAATGGTTTGGTATACTGAAGCATTAAGATTTCCCTTCATTGGAAGGTAGGGGCCTAGTCCAACCCCTGAAAAGCATCCCCATACCATTATACCTCCTCTACCAAGCTTCACAGTTGGCATAATGCAGTCAAGCAAGTAACGTTCTTCTGGCATCCGCTAAACCTACACTCACCAATCAGACTGCCAAGCAGCATTTCCACTGCTCCAGAGTCCAGTGGCAGCATGCTTTACACCACTCGATCCAATGCTTGGCATTGTACTTGGTGATGTAAGGCTTGCATGCAGCTGCTCCGGAGTCCAGTGGTGGCGTGCTTTACACCACTCGATCTGACGCTTGGCATTGTACTTGGTGATGTGAGGTTTGCATGCAGCTGCTCCAGAGTCCAGTGGTGGCATGCTTTACACCACTCGATCCGACGCTTGGCATTGTACTTGGTGATGTAAGGCTTGCATGCAGCTGCTCCGGAGTCCAGTGGTGGCGTGCTTTACACCACTCGATCTGACGCTTGGCATTGTACTTGGTGATGTGAGGCTTGCATGCAGCTGCTCCAAAGTCCAGTGGTGGCATGCTTTACACCACTCGATCCGACGCTTGGCATTGTACTTGGTGATGTGAGGTTTGCATGCAGCTGCTCCAGAGTCCAGGGGTGGCGTGCTTTACACCACTCGATCTGATGCTTGGCATTGTACTTGGTGATGTGAGGCTTGCATGCAGCTGCTCCAGAGTCCAGTGGCAGCGTGCTTTACACCACTCGATCTGATGCTTGGCATTGTACTTGGTGATGTGAGATTTGCATGCAGCTGCTCCAGAGTCCAGTGGCAGTGTGCTTTACACCACTCGATCCAACGCTTGGCATTGTACTTGGTGATGTGAGGCTTGCATGCAGCTGCTCCAGAGTCCAGTGGCAGCATGCTTTACACCACTCAATCTGACGCTTGGCATTGTACTTGGTGATGTGAGGTTTGCATGCAGCTGCTCCAGAGTCCAGTGGTGGCATGCTTTACACCACTCGATCCGACGCTTGGCATTGTACTTGGTGATGTGCATTGTACTTGGTGATGTGAGGTTTGCATGCAGCTGCTCCAGAGCCCAGTGGCAGCGTGCTTTACACTACTTGATCCGATGCTTGGCATTGTACTTGGTGGTGTGAAGCTTGCATGCAGCTGCTCCAGAGTCCAGCGGGGGCATGTTCTACACTCCTCAGTCCGACACTTGGCATTGTACTTGGTGATGTGAGGCTTGCATGCAGCTGCTCGGCCATGAAAACCCATTCCATGATGCTCCCGCCGCACAGTTTTTGTGCTGATATTAATGTCAGTTTGGAATCTTTAGCTATGGAATCTGCAGAGAGACTTTTACACACCAGGTACCTCAGCACTCGGTGACCCCTCTCTCTCTACTACCACTTTGGTCCCATTTAGTCTTGTATTGTATTACTGACTGGCCCTATGTAGCCCCATTTTGCCTTTCACTGCCCTGTATCCTTGCCCAGTAGGCTGTGACCACATGTTTAGGATGCCTGTACCAATGTCCCATTGTATGTTAATATGGGTATATGTGACCACATGTTTAGGATGCCTGTACCAATGTCCCATTGTATGTTAATATGGGTATATGTGACCTCATGTTTAGGATGCCTGTACCAATGTCCCATTATATGTTAATATGGGTATATGTGACTTCATGTTTAGGATACCTGTACCAATGTACCATTGTATGTTAATATGGGTATACGTGACCTCATGTTTAGGATGCCTGTACCAATGTCCCATTATATGTTAATATGGGTATACGTGACCTCATGTTTAGGATGCCTGTACCAATGTCCCATTATATGTTAATATGGGTATACGTGACCTCATGTTTAGGATGCCTGTACCAATGACCCATTATATGTTAATATGGGTATATGTGACCTCATGTTTAGGATGCCTGTACCAATGTCCCATTATATGTTAATATGGGTATATGTGACCTCATGTTTAAGATGCCTGTACCAATGTCCCATTATATGTTAATATGGGTATATGTGACATCATGTTTAGGATACCTGTACCAATGTCCCATTGCATGTTAATATGGGTATATGTGACCTCATGTTTAGGATGCCAGTACCAATGTCCCATTATATGTTAATATGGGTATATGTGACCTCATGTTTAGGATGCCTGTACCAATGTCCCATTACATGTTAATATGGGTATATGTGACATCGTGTTTAGGATACCTGTACCAATGTCCCATTATATGTTAATATGGGTATATGTGACATCATGTTTAGGATACCTGTACCAATGTCCCATTATATGTTAATATGGCTATATGTGACCTCATGTTTAGGATGCCTGTACCAATGTCCCATTATATGTTAATATGGGTATATGTGACATCATGTTTAGGATACCTGTACCAATGTCCCATTATATGTTAATATGGGTATATGTGACCTCATGTTTAGGATGCCTGTACCAATGTCCCATTATATGTTAATATGGGTATATGTGACATCATGTTTAGGATACCTGTACCAATGTCCCATTATATGTTAATATGGGTATATGTGACATCATGTTTAGGATACCTGTACCAATGTCCCATTATATGTTAATATGGGTATATGTGACCTCATGTTTAGGATGCCTGTACCAATGTCCCATTATATGTTAATATGGGTATATGTGACATCATGTTTAGGATACCTGTACCAATGTCCCATTATATGTTAATATGGGTATATGTGACATCATGTTTAGGATACCTGTACCAATGTCCCATTATATGTTAATATGGGTATATGTGACCTCATGTTTAGGATGCCTGTACCAATGTCCCATTATATGTTAATATGGGTATATGTGACATCATGTTTAGGATGCCTGTACCAATGTCCCATTATATGTTAATATGGGTATATGTGACCTCATGTTTAGGATGCCTGTACCAATGTCCCATTATATGTTAATATGGGTATATGTGACATCATGTTTAGGATACCTGTACCAATGTCCCATTATATGTTAATATGGGTATATGTGACATCATGTTTAGGATACCTGTACCAATGTCCCATTATATGTTAATATGGGTATATGTGACATCATGTTTAGGATACCTGTACCAATGTCCCATTATATGTTAATATGGGTATATGTGACCTCATGTTTAGGATGCCTGTACCAATGTCCCATTATATGTTAATATGGGTATATGTGACCTCATGTTTAGGATACCTGTACCAATGTCCCATTGTATGTTAATATGGGTATACGTGACCTCATGTTTAGGATGCCTGTACCAATGTCAGATGAAGTATGATCTATTCATCCATCCACCTATCTACCCACTCAAAATAAAAACCCTTTCGTGGGGGGGGGGGGGGAGGGGGGGGGCACTCTCCTCAGCATCACAGAAAGTTGACAGTAAAGTAAAATCAGTTCCTGTAAATCATCTTTTTCTTGTCTCATGCTGGGTTTCCATTCTGTTCATGCAGCACAATACAATGACAGGATGAGAAGTCATACAATGCTGTGCACATCTGGTGAGCTATCCATAAATCAGCAGCCACTCGCAAACAAAGAGCCCATGCAGGTGAGCAGTGTGTACAGCACAAACACTTTATTTCCCTTTGATGTACAAGGCATGTTGTTAAATAATACTACAATCACAGGGAAGCAGTGAAAAGATGTTCTGCAAAGTGAGAGAGAGAAAACAAATCAAACAAACTTAAAATTGAGCCTGACATGCTGGAATTCAAACTTGCAGGCTTACGGATCTTCCTGAGAGATCACGCGGCATCACATAACCCCACCCCTTTAAGCTCAGCCCCCACGGATCCCTGACCCAATCATCAAAAGTTGGCTGGTTCTGTGCTTGTCCACACACACTTATTGAGCTCGAAGTGAAAGGCACGGGGAGCTCTCACTGACTAATGGGTGCTGGATCAAATTCTGTTAGTGAAAATCTGTGCATTGTAACAAGTCCTGACTGCAAAGTGTGTAGTGAGGTAGGCCCTGAGTGCAAATCTGGGTTCTGGGCCAGGTCCAGAATGCAAAGTGTGTGGTGCGAAAGGTCATGAGGTCAAATCTCGGTGGTGGGGCAGGCCCTGAGTGCAAATCTGGGTTCTGGGGCAGGTCCTAAGTACAAATGTGGGTGCTGGGGCAGGTCCTGAGTGCAAATTTGTATACAGGGCATGCCCTGTGAGTGCAAATCTGGGTGCTGGGGCAGGTCATGTGAGTGCAATTAGGGTGCTGGGGCATGTCATGGGTGCAATATGGATGCTAGGATAAGTTCTATGACTGCAATGAGGGTGCTATGGCATATAAAATACATAGACCAAAATGGGTTCATCACAATTTACAATAAATAGGTCTAACAATGCTACATACAGAACACAGTCAATCAAATTACCATATGATAAGTATGAGAAAAGTAGATAGGAGCCTATATAATAACTTAGGTAGGTGGCGTTAGGGGCATTAAGCCATTGTCTCCCTGGCTCCTGGGAGTTTAACAGCCCCGA
The DNA here is from genome assembly GCA_036172795.1 of Pelodytes ibericus. Classification (NCBI taxonomy): domain Eukaryota; kingdom Metazoa; phylum Chordata; class Amphibia; order Anura; family Pelodytidae; genus Pelodytes; species Pelodytes ibericus. The sequence goes on along the minus strand of CM069863.1, from coordinate 181,474,271 downwards.
CTAAATAGCTTAGTCGTTTAGGATAACTTCAAACTGACATGGGGAACTTGCAGTTTAAAATACCACTCCTAAGGCACAGTGAAAGGGTTAAATTGATGTTGAGAAGCCCCCCTTGCTTGACCAAGTTCAGATAAAGGTCACAGTCCCTGAGGAAGTCAGATAAGTCATAATGGTTTATTTAAGAATGTCTTAGACTACAAAAAGAGGAACTAATGTTGTAGCAAGTTTCAACTGTCTTGTCTGCTGACTGACTATATTGAGTTTTATTTTAGCTTTTCTGCCTAGTGACAATATATGTACCAATTGTCCACCCCCTTGTAACATGTATACGCCGCCTCTCATGTACTTGATGCTATGTTTGTGCAAAACCTATAACCAATCAATGCACAGGACAACGCCTAGATTTGTGTATAAATACCAATGTGTAATAAACTACACTCAGAGCTGAGGATAAAGAAACACGTGCCATTTGTGTATTTGTTTTCCGCCTTCACAGCTCTCCAGATATCTGCTAACCTGCCACACATCAACGACCTTAGAAGTAACTGATCAAGGAGCAGAGACCGGCCGTTCCTTTCACACAGATATTCCATGCGATCCTGACAGGACTAACTGGGCATGTAACACAGTAACCCTAATGGACACATACATGACATGGTAGCTTCTATCATTGAGGATATGTGTTCGCCTAGAAATAACTGAACTTAAAACCAGACTGTGGGGTAAAACAACGGCCACAGCACTTTATTTAAATAGCCATTGCATTTACAATCATATAACACATATATATACACATTCCACCTATGTATATATATCCATAATTAATACAATGACTAAACATAACATAAACATAAATATTAAAACATTCCATATACAGGAAAACCAATCAAGCTTGCAAGTGTATCCAGGTGGCTGCCGAAGTCCATGTTCCTGGGCATATCCCAATGCCCCCAATACCTGAGGTTCGAGGTACCACTTTCCCCTCGAACCTCCCACCAGAGTCCCGATTGACTCTCCCCAATCCAAATGTTCCATTAACCCTCCTGGATACCCTGCAAGCTTCCGCCAACGCTGTGACATGTAATAAATAAATAAAGTGTCATTAACCTTAAAATTAGGGAGGGTGGGTGGGACAACAGGTATATGGGGAAACTTTTTCCTAAAATGGCCCCTGAACTTCCTGTTCCTATCTTTTATACTCTCCCAACTCCTCCCACTGATTCCCACTATAGGCTGACATATCCTCTCAGCACCCTGTCATGATTGCCCCTCCCCGACCTTGTCTGGGGGCTACATGACATGGTAGCTTCTATCATTGAGGATATGTGTTCGCCTAGAAATAACTGAACTTAAAACCAGACTGTGGGGTAAAACAACGGCCACAGCACTTTATTTAAATAGCCATTGCATTTACAATCATATAACACATATATATACACATTCCACCTATGTATATATATCCATAATTAATACAATGACTAAACATAACAAACATAAATATTAAAACATTCCATATACAGGAAAACCAATCAAGCTTGCAAGTGTATCCAGGTGGCTGCCGAAGTCCATGTTCCTGGGCATATCCCAATGCCCCCAATACCTGAGGTTCGAGGTACCACTTTCCCCTCGAACCTCCCACCAGAGTCCCGATTGACTCTCCCCAATCCAAATGTTCCATTAACCCTCCTGGATACCCTGCAAGCTTCCGCCACAAGCCCATCACCCCGGATGGGCTCCCCCCCCGAGCAAAACTGTGGCCGTCTCGATTCCTTCCTGCAGAGCCAGGTTGAAGAAATCCAACCCCAGCTCATTCGGATGCACACCGTCAGACCTAAACAACCCCACAAATTTACCTTCCAGGTTAATGTGCCGCACCACCACCCCGCCTTTTTTCCTCATGAAACTCGCCATCAGCTTGTTTATCTTTCCCCGGCAACGGTTCATGGCCGCCGAATCCCTGGCGTGCCTCCAAACCGACCGGGGAACCATCTCAGACCAGATGATCTTAATCCCTGGTAGAAGAGTATGCAAGCGGGACACGTCCCGCTGCATATTCTTCACCAGCTCCCTCTGCGGCACTACCCCCAAATCATTCCCCCCTGCATGAATAAAGAGTATGTCAGGGCGGCCGCCCCGCCACATTCTTTGTTCCACATTAGTTACCACAGCATTCCACAACATGCCCCTTACTCCAAACCACTTCAGACGAACTTGATCCGGAGGAAAGCCCAGCTGGACTCCACTCCTACGAACTGCAGCTCTCCTCTCAGCCCAGTAGACGTATGAATGGCCGATGATCCATACCTCCAAACAAGAACCTGGAACAGAGAATACAGTCAATAACATAATACTATGTACACCGCTCCGCGGAAATCAATCAGGCCACATTGACCAAAAATTTTTTTTTTTTTTTTTTTTATATTTTTTTTTTTTTTTAAATGCTTTTCCTTTTTTTTTATTTTTTTTTTTATAACAGTAATCTGTGGGGACGAACGTACGATCTGTACCGTCAGATTCCCAGCGACCAATCTTCTTGACTAAAGCCTCCCCTAGGCCTAGCCGTGAAGCCTCCGTGGCAGCCCCAATCCGAAAGGAATGGGTGCCGAACTCCTGCGCTGGCACACCCAGGCGTTCCAAGGCCATCCTCATTACCCTGAGGAATTGAAACCTCGATAAACCAGAGGAGTCTGCGTGGACCAGGAGGGACTGAGACCCCTGCGCCCGCACAACCAAAAACTCCCTGATGCAGCGTACCGGGCACACCCGCTCACCTGGTACCCTATACAATTCCACCATACGGCCCCGCCTGGCCGTATCCATTTTTGATGACCTGAGCCACACCAGTAGCTTCCCAGGTTCACACACCACGTCCGTCGCCCAGATGCCGCCCAACCGGGCCCTGGAAGGACTTACCAGCTCCGATATCCGGAATGCCCCGAAAAAAGCCAAGGAAAAGGCCACAGTAAACAACAGATATTCGTACTCCGATGTGCAAATGGCTCGCAGTGCCTCCACCATCCTACGCAGCAACGCCACCGACACCGGGCGTCTTGTATCCGCTTGCTTTTTTCCTTTCCGGAAACCTTTTAACGCTTGCCTTACCACAAAGCTCTTACACACGTCTACCTCACCTCGCAATTTAAACAAAAAGGACAAAGCTGCCACTGCTTTGTCCAATTTGGAAGGGGACGCCCCTTCAGCTGAAAGCTGAACCAAAAACCAAAGCAAAGCATCAAGCAGGGATGCCTCTGAGTGATGTCTACCCCTTGCAGCCACCATCGCATCCCAGTCTCGCCAGACCCTCGCGTATGCCGACCATGTGGCAGGAGCAAGCGAACCTTTTACCCATCCCGCAAGCACTCCATCCCGATCTTCCACAGTACCGACGGGCACTCCTGCCCAGTCTTGTCTGCTCCCGGAGCTTCTGCCCGAAACCGCTCCCACTGGAATCGAGAAAGAGCATCCGCTATAACGTTTAAGTGCCCTGGTACATGTTTTGCACGGAACGAGATGTTCAGTTCCATGCAAAGCAGCACAAAACGCCGTAAAAGCCGCACTACCGGGGCCGAAGCTGCTGATAGGTTGTTTACTGAATGCACGACCGCCAAGTTGTCAGAGAAAAAGACAACCCGCCGGTCTCGCATACACCCCCCCCATAGCGTTAGGGCCACTAGCAGGGGGAATAGTTCCAGAAACGCCAGGTTTTTCAGAAGTCTGCTACCCGCCCATGCATCCGGCCAAAGCTTCGCGCACCACTTACCAGCAAAGTAAGCGCCGAAACCCACGCTACCTGACGCATCAGTATATAGCTCCAACTCATCAGCCTGTACTACTGCGCGTTGAAATACCACTTTTCCGTTAAACCGCTCAAGGAAGACCAGCCACACAGCCAGGTCTGCACGTATCTTCCTAGTTACCCGGATAAAATGGTGTCCCGCCGCAATACCCGCCGTAGCCCGTGATAGCGACCTAATAAACACCCGACCCACCGGAATTATCCGGCAGGCGAAGTTCAAGCGCCCTATCAGTGACTGTAACTGACGCAGGGTAACCTTTTTGGCCCCCCTTACCATTTGAACAGCAGCCCTTAATACCACCAGCTTATCCTTGGGGAGTCTGCAGACCCCTGCCACCGAATCTATTTCCAACCCTAGAAAGCTTAGGCACGTAGTAGGGCCCTCTGTCTTGTCCGCCGCCAAGGGAACCCCAAAGCTCTGTGCAACCTGTTCCAGTGAGCGCAGCAGCACCACGCAGGTTCTGGAGCCCCTAGGGCCTACGCACAAAAAATCGTCCAAGTAGTGCACCATTGAACGATCATTTGCTACTTTCTTAACTACCCATTCGAGAAATGTGCTAAATTTCTCGAAATAGGCACAAGAAACCGAGCACCCCATAGGTAGACAGAGGTCCACATAGAACCCCTGCTCAAACCAACAGCCCAATAGGTGGTGGCACTCCGGGTGTATAGGGAGGAGGCGAAAGGCCGATTCTATGTCCGCCTTAGCCATTAATGCCCCAGCACCCGCGTCTCTGACCAGCTCTACTGCCCTATCAAATGATGCGTACGATACGGAGCACAGCTCCTTATCGATGTCATCATTGACCGACCCCCCCTTCGGATAGGACAAATGATGTATTAGCCGAAATTTACCGGGATCCTTCTTAGGTACCACCCCCAAAGGAGAAACCCGCAAATTCGCCATGGGTGGTTCTGGAAACGGGCCGGCCATCCTGCCCACCTCCAGTTCCTTCCGTAGCTTGTCCCTCACTACTTCCGGAAACTGAAGCACCGACTTCAGGTTCCGGCGGGAGATACGGCCTGGGCCTGAGACGAACGGGATGCGAAACCCCGACCTAAACCCGTCCTCCAAGAAGCTTGCGTCCGCACGCCTACCGTAACGCCTTAGCCACGGCCGCATCGCGTCGCAGTTCACCGGAGTTCTCCCCTTTAGCCCCAGACTGCCCGGCTGAGCTACCTGACTTACCACGCTTAAAACATCTAGCCGCGCTATGCGCGCCTCCGCAGACCGAGCACTCATGTCTGAATTTGCAGGAGGCGCCCCACTTGCACTGGCTGTCGTTGAACAGCCAGCAAGTACCACATTTACCGGCGGCCGGCGCGGAACCCTGTGTTCCGCTACCGGCCCCCCCGGGAAAGGGCGATGCCTTTTGCGCCATCATGATCTTCACCCAGAGAGTAATATCAATCTGGTCGAAGCTCATGCCTGGGTTCGCCGCGAGGCGTTGACGAAACTGTTCGTCATACCTCCACCATGCTAAACCCCCATACAGTCGGTACGCTTCCCAAATACCATCCACATAGCAAAACAGTGAGGAGCACCGCTCGGGGCGCTTTTCACCTATGACACTAGCCAAAATGCAAAACGACCGTAGCCAGTTCCCAAACGTTTTCGGGAGCTTCCTATACCGTTTCCTACGCTCCTCCTCCTCTTTCTTCCCTCTATCCTCTTTTTTCTCATCCTCCTTGAAGTCAATAGGCTCCTCCAGAGGCAGGAGAGAAAGAAGTTCGACATACTCTCCCTTCCATATTCTTTCCCGAACCTCCCCCTTCAAGTGCACACCTAACGGACCTGAGAAAGACGTGTACGAGGAATGCCGCGCTGCCTCCGCTATGCTAACCCCAAATCGGTCCCTCCTAATTCGCCAATCGAGGGGCCCCCCACCCCTGTTAGACTTTGTGAGCTGACCCCCAACGCCTGATGAGGCGCCCCCGCCACCCCAGCCGATACCCCTTCTGTGCCCCCTGACCCACTGCTCGGCATGGGAGTTGATACCGGAGGTACCCACGCTGCCACCATTGTCTCGGCCACCCCCGCGTCGTTCCTTTTGGCCCATGAATCTAGAAAGGCGCGCAGCCCCCCCATCAGTTCTGCCTCCCCTTGCCTGTCAGGAGAAGGGGTTACAATCAACTCACCAATCGGCCCCGTAGCCAAGCTAGCCTGCTGATCGCTCGGACCTGCACTCCCTGTTGCAAGTGCCCCTCCCGAAGTCGATTTCCTCTTGTCCGGTGCCCTCCCATGGCCACCGCGGCTCCCGGGGGCCGGTCCGGCCCGCTGTTGTTCCAAATCCTGGGAACGCCTGGAAAAGAGAGCAATGTGAAGGTACCGGGGACTCATAACGGTTTGATGAAGGTGACCCCTCCCCCCGCGCATTCCTCCGTGGCCTACATGGAACCCCTCTCCTGGGTTGCGGGCTAGCATCTGCTGGGGAGGAAGCTCCCCTTCCCGGTGATCGGACCCTGCGCCGAGACCTACAGCGACTGCGAACCCCCTGTTGTGCATTCGCACCCCCCGTACGCCTGGCTGCCTTTGGAGAAGCGCGACTGGCCCGGGCGTGTCTGTCCCAACCCCTGTACTGTTGCCTTGCGCCACCGTAACCGCCTGGCTGATGCCCACCATCCCCACTGTACTCACCCCCGTCTACTTCGATGGGAGACCCTTCACTCACCACGGGGGATGTGGACCTAGCCGGTGACGGGGGCGGGGAGAACAATAACGGGGACACCGACCTTTGTCTTGGTGTGAGGGGGGAAGAACCACCCGATGATACGGATCCCCTGTCGCTTGACCCCCATCGCGCTGTACCTAAACTCGTGGGGGCCCTACTAGTATCTGAATAGAAGTCTGGGGTAGAGGGCCTAGATGTGGCCTGTAACTGACCTCCTAGCATCCCATGTGGCCTAGCTGAGGTGTGAGCGGCGCGGTTGGCCACCGGGGGGTGTGCTGCGTGATCCGGGCCTCCCACTCCCCCCCCCTCTACTGGGCCTGCTCACCTGATGATGGATTGCCTCCACCGCTGCCCCATCCGGCCGACTGGAGCCTTTCCCGCCGTTTCCTCTTCCCCCAGCTTCAGGCATTGGCTCTGGTGAGTTGGGGCCCGGACTTTCTGCTCCTACGACCGGCAGCCCTGCCCGCCGGCGCATCCCGTTGCGCGACCGCAACTCTCCCGCTGGTCACCTCTGTCTCGTCCTTTCCCGCCTCCGCCGACTTCCGGTTGCGGCCTACCCGCGCTGCTGCCGGCCTCCGGCGTTCTCCGGGTTGCGATCCCGCTCTGGTCATCCTGGGGGGAGCTTTTGAGCGGCTCCCAGCCGCCTGGATCCCGCTGGGGCCTGGTAGGATGGCATCCCCAGGGCTCAGGCGGCGGGGAGGCCTCACCGAACGCGAAGGCCTCCCAGATGCGGTGGTAGCCGGCCCTGCTGCCGCTCCAGGTCCCTCCAGACGTCCCTTCAGCCAGCCAGGTCCCTTCAGCAGCGCAGCAGCCTTCATCTCAGCGAGAATCCTATCAATCTCAGCCTCCATGATCCTGGAAAAGAAGAAGGGAGACAGACCAGACACACAACAGGTATATGGGGAAAACTTTTCCTAAAATGGCCCCTGAACTTCCTGTTCCTATCTTTTATACTCTCCCAACTCCTCCCACTGATTCCCACTATAGGCTGACATATCCTCTCAGCACCCTGTCATGATTGCCCCTCCCCGACCTTGTTTGGGGGCTACACTTCCCTAAACTGCTATAGTAATCTATTACTGCTATTGCTGGCTGTCAAATTGTGTACACATTCCACATAAAAACAGGCTCAGAAAGGGGAAACACTTTTTAAAGTGTTTGTATTTGTTCCTGCCAGCTGATTAGGAGTTTAACTCACATGTAAAGCTGCCATGGATAGCCAAGAAAAAACTTTTAAGTCCGATTGTTTTGTTTTTTTTTGTAATTTGCAGGATACAGCTCTTATCTAAAATATTTTTTGGGGACATTATTGGTAGAACTGTACTTTTGTAGTTTAATATCTCCAAATTGAATAAAAAATGAGAGAACATGGCAATTTACCTTCTCTGGTAAAAAAAAAAAAATATATATATATATTCTGCTTACAAAGTATACAATGACTTATATATGAGATTTCAAGCACAGATACAATACTTTTTTTTTTTTAATTATACTTTTTATTTGAGTTCCGAGTCACACCATTCTACCTCACATTTATGTTATATACTATGTGTATTACTAGAGCAGCAGGCTGAAAGGTAAACATCTAATCAAGGTGGGTGATCACAGACTGCCGATACATTTTATGTTGCACTAGTCTCTCTCACAGCAGTTCATCTATTATTGGAATATTAATTCACAATAAGTCAATAACATGTTGCGATCCTATTGCGAATACCTGTCGCCATTAATCATGAAGGTGAGAGGAATTAAAATTATTTATAACTTTATACAAAACCATTACAGGGGTTATGTAGCTACCAGCAGCCTGTAAAGGAAATAAGGTTAGTCACATAGTGTGTAGAGATATGGCTGGTTTAACGTATGATTGACTCATTGATCAGTGATGGCTAACCTTGGCACTGCTTTTGACATCACCTGTAGTACGGTATGCAAATGAACTGCATTACAATGGGGGGGTGTAATTTGCATACCGGGCCACAGGTAATGACATAAGCAAGAGACTCCACAGACATATTTAAAACACATTTTTCTCCGAATTTAGGGATCTGGTTGCAGTTTTGCTAATACAATGTATGTATAATTTTCAGTCTTTTTTTATGCTCTACATGAAGTATTTACATTTTTGACCTTGGCTCCTATTCTGTGAAAGACTGGCATTTTTCATACTTTTCCTGAAAGTCAGTACACATACCTGCCAACTTTCTTCAGTTAGCTCGTGGGACAAAAAGGGTTGGAGCTAAAGGGGGCAGAGTCACGTGACACCCCATGATGTCACGTGGCATTCCATGACCACGGGAGATTGAGCTTCCATTAGTTAAGTACTGTACTTACGTAGTATCAATGCTGGGACAGGACCTGCAAAAAACAGGACTGTTCTGGAAAATTCAGGACTGTTGGCAACTATGTGTACAGAATCTTTAGTTAGTATTTAAGAAAAGTGCGGTTTGGATTGGGTTGCCACCCAGTCAGAAGTCTACGGCGGCAACAGCCTGGCCAGTGTTTGTTTGTTTGTTTGTTTTATACAAGAAAGGTGGTAACCCTAGGTTTGGACTGTAGAAAACAAAGAATCCAGGGATGAAAGTAATGAATTGTTGAATAGAAAGTTCAGGAGTGAAAAAAAAAACAAAAAAACAGCTGGCCGGGAAATTAACTTCTAAAGAAATGAGGAGACTTGATTCCAGCAGTGACACTAAAGTTCCTGAGAGGGAAGATGAACAACACATTATAGTGTAATATGTATGTAGAACTGTGAGTAAAATGCAAGGTAATACATGCACTAATAAACCTAGGTGCAAAAGTGTACTTAATAATAAAGTTAAATAAAGTTTATTAGTGCATATATTACCTTGCATTCTATTCACAGTTGTATATGCCTATTACACTATCATGTGTTGTTTATCTATTATTTCCCACATGTGAATCTGTGCTACGCCATCTGTAGACACAGTTTCTAGGTCCAAGTACTGTGAGGAGTACTTACTGTGGGTATAATACTTATATTGTTTAAGAGTCACATTTTAACCTTTTTTTTTTTGTTAGTCCTGAGAGAGAAGGCCTGAAGGCCTATTTCTGTGTGTAATGTCTGGGCCTGCAGTAAAAAAAAAACGGTAAGACCTTTAAACAAAAAAATAAATGAACATCACTGGGCCATTAAACGAGCTCTTAAAAGTACACTTGATGAAGGTGATCTTAAAACTGCTCCCGCTGTTAAACGTTTGCTCGGCTTAAGCATAAACTTAATGAGAATAGATACACACTGATTGAATTTGTCATCAAACTCTCCCATTGACGTGACTTAGAGAAAGAAACCTCTTAGACTTGCTGGGTAGTCAGTGCTTCTGTGCTAGAAAAACACAGCCAGGGTTATTCGTTAAACAGTGCACCATGGTGAATTCAGCTGCAAAATTAGGCAACGCTGGACAATGTTCCCCAATCAGCTATTTTGGCCTGATATTAAGTCAGATATGAGTTGGCTGATTTATAAAATAATATTTATTTTTCTGGTTACAGTGTAGACATTTTAAGTGGAATTGATTTACAGACTCAATATCTGAATCCAATATATTTTGTGTTGTATGTAAGTCCTCCAAGGGTTTGGGCTTTTGGTAGGAAAATTTGGGCATCGCCTTAAAAGTTACTAATTATGTGTCATTACTGCTTAGGCCCCTGACTCCCACCCACCCCAACTATATGACCCTCAACCAAGCCCATCAAACGTGACCCTGCTTTCTGCCTATATCTTGGGGCTAAGGTTGCGGTGATATTTGAACCATAATACCAGTCCCACCCACTGTGTAATTCATGTGTGTTTGCACATTCACCATGTGTATGTACTAATCGTAAGTGATAATTTTATAGCTTGCACAGTTATGTTTTAGATACTGCGCCATTGGCTGTTTTTCTATTTTTATACCTTTCTGATTAAAGAAGATGGGATACAGTATTCCATGATTGATCCTTCCTTTCATCTTTGTTGATGGCCGCCATTTTAGAGGGCTTCTTGTGAGTGCATTTATTATAGCGCAACTCCCAAATTGTGCTTAGTGTATTACACTATATTTGCTTTGTTTTTCTCCTTCCAGCTACCTGCGCTCCTTTTTCTGTTTATTCCTTGCGTTTGATGAGTACCGGAGGAGGACAGTTTGGGAAGCTGCATTTTTGTGTGTGTGGGGGGGGGGGGGGGGGGGGTAATACTACTTTTATTCATTATTGCCACGGGTAGTGTGATTCCACTAGTGGCTTCGGTAAATAACACACGTCAGAAAAATGATTAAGCAACAATACAACTGGGCACGTGTGTCCTACTGGCACAAGTCCTCTCCAAAGATGGATGCCTACAATGGCGCCACATCAGTGGTCAGTGAACATGCAGGACATGCGTCCGTGTGCCCGTTAGGACTGCGACATTGTCTGTGTTTGTAACTCACACCTTTTGTATTTCCTCTATCAGTTCAACAGAGTAACATTTTAA